>OW121701.1:2486875-3686875 GCA_933228785.1 Lasioglossum pauxillum | reverse complement strand
TATATTAAAACGCACTAAAAAGGAGAAAATAATATTTTTAGACATTACTGACTATAAATAAAAGCGTGGAGCGCTAAACTATATTGACGTAATCTTCGTGGTTGCTCCACGCTTTTATTTATAGTCAGCAATGTCTAAGAAAATTATTTTCTCCCTTTTAGTGCATTTTAATATAATCGTGGTTTTCAAACAGATTTTTTTATATATTTATTTTCTACTTTCTAGTCTTTTTTAAATAGAACGCAAGATATAGTAATACTGTTATGAAATAGTAAGATGTAGAAACGCAAGATATGGAAATACGCGAGATAGAATGAGGGGATGACTCCGAGAGACGACGTCTCTTAATGGAGTTCTAAATGGAACAGAATGAACGGAACACCACACTGACCGAGCTCCTTCGGTGCGAAATGGGTCAGTGGATTGGGGATGAGTCGGAGTGGGAACACGTAGTGGAGTAGGGAGCGCTGGCGCGCGGAGTGGGGATCGCTGAACGCGATCACGTATTACCGAGCGTCGCGCGGCGAGGTGTGACGGTTAATATTAACATTTCTTTTCTCCTAGACGCACAGTTTTTTTGAAAAATTTGTTTTTTTAATATTGCATTGTCATCCAGTTCTGAGCTACGTTTAAAGTTTCAAGTCTCTAGCTCATCGGGAAGCGGTTTAAAATTCGATTACAAGATTTTATGCATACAACAACGATAACTCGGCGAGCTAATATAAGCGTGGTAATAAAAAAAGAAATTGTTTAACATTTGAAGAAGGAGGATTCGAGCAGGTACCCACGATCAGCGTGGTACAAATGTCAGCACGCGATGGTAACGATCGTGGGACGCGTTGAAACGTTGTGTTACGCCCGTTTCGGCCGCGTGTGTAGGTCTCTTTTTCTTTTGCAAGAGCACGCGGATCGCGGATCGCGAATCGCTGCCTCGTTTCAGCGATACCGTAACACGGAGAACACGTGGACGCGAGAGGATGTGAAGGAGATTGAAAGGAAATCGATGTCGACGCACGCAATAGTGCTCCATTAACCGCGTACCGAGAGTATATACATATATATGTTGCTACGAAAGGGACCGCGCCGCGACGATTCGCGTTTTATCTCGGGGCCCCGGTCTACTTTCCATTTTAATTGCGAGCATCGGCGGACTTTCCGATGGAATTTGATATCCCGGTGGCCACCGACCGACCCGACACCAACTATAAATGGAAAGACACTGTCCCGCGAACTTTTCGACACCTTGTCCCATCGTTAAAACGCATAAGTACATAAGTAAATATGTTACAAAGGTGTGCATTATTTGACAAAACAAATATTTCAAATGGTTAATGAAAATAGTGGGGTTATCTTTACTTTACCGGACTCAAAATTAGATCTTCCTCTTACGAATTATGATGTATTTGGTATGTAATCCAGTAGATTTGTGCCCGGCGCGGATGCAGATCGAAGTTTCGATCATCTAGGATCAATAGTTGAGGAGATATGGTCGCTTAAAGTTCAGCATATTTACAGTTTGTAGTGACGACCTTAACCTGTCAAAAATGCTCAACTTTAAGCGACCATATCTTCTCAACTATTGATCCGAGAGTTTCTAAACTTCGATCTGCATCCGCGCCGGGTACAAATCTACTGGATTACTAATTTTGATGCTAAAGTAACGTTTACCCGATTGTTTTATTTTGATTAGATTTAGTTGTTGTACGATAATATTTGAATGCTAAATTAAATATACAGGGTGTTCACGCTATTACTAGCCAGCTTTTTTCTTGTAAATAGCAAATATTAGAAAAAAATGTAAAAGGAAAAAGTAGTGCTGTTTTTTGTACGCAATACAATGGCGTATGTAACTTTTTTGTGTTTATACTATTTTGTTAGATATGAAGGTCACCTTCATTTTTCTAAATGGAATGAGGTATTTTTTAATACATCAATCGATGCAGCTGGACATTCGTTATAAAAAAGTACTAACCTATGTGTGTCGAAAAGTTAGTAGTTCAGGAGATATTTCAATTTAAATAACTCCAAAACACCATTACTATGGAAATGGGGAAATAAAATAAATCAAACATACAGAAAACAATAATTTTGGCGGCATTTAACACACACTATAAACGCAGCGTTCGTACAAGTGCACGTTTTTTTGAGGACTTCTATCGGAAAACATTTCCCAGAAATAAAAAAAACATGTATTTTCTACTTGAAAAATAAAAATAACTTTTAAATAATAGATTTTGGGTTTATTAAAATTGAGGTACATATCAATTTCAAGAAAAAAAATATAACGATAGCGGGGGATACGAACCAGCAACCTAGAGATTACTAGTATACCCCTCCTACGCCCTCGGCCACTCATCTTCATGTTGACTCATTAACGCAAACTCTTTATAACCGAGTAAAGCGATTTGCAAATGCAATTTTCTCGGAAAATCTTGAGTATTGCGCGCTATAGCTTTGCGAAATTACATATGGAGACGACATCTTCAAATACTGCAAGTTTCAGGAAAATCGGTGACCCATCGACCGCGCCCTCTCCTTGTTACAGTGAGCGAAATTCGTATAAACGCACCTAAAAAAATATGATTTTTGGGGCTAAAAGTTTTAAATTCAAATGAGGCGAATATAATAACGACAGAAGAGTAAAGATATATTTATGTGCTATAGATATTTACATATTTATATTTAGGTAAACATATATAAGTCTGTATTTATTGATACAGACTTATTCTTTGTGCGAAATTCGTTTAAACGCACAGCAAGAAAAGACTATATAAAACTAAACTTATATTATAATTATAAATTTAATATTTTGTATGACCTCCATTATTTTGAATTAATGCAAAAATTCGATTCGGCATTGAATTTATCAGATTATTTATGACTGTAATAGGAATCTCTTCCCAGCAACGTTTAATTTCTTCTTTTAAAGCTGCAGTATCGGTGAATTGGCGGCCATTTGCATATATATTTCTTGCCATTATACCCCATAAGTTTTCAATGGGGTTCATATCAGGACTGCATGCAGGCCATTCAATTAAAGGGATGTCCCGTGCCTTAAACCATTCGTGGGAATATTTTGAAACGTGGATTGCTGCGTTGTCTTGTTGGAATATAAATTCACGTTCGCCAACTGTATCTTCCAAAAATGGAATTAATGCTCCATCTAGCATGTCGACGTACTTTTCTGAATTTATTGTGCCGTTAATAAAACAAAGTTTCAGTTTTCCATATGAAGAAAATGCTCCCCAAATCATTACACTTCCACCGTGGAAATTTCTGGATAATTTAGGGTCATTTTTTTGACGTAAATCGTGCCAGTAGGAACTGCATCCATCTGGGCCGTCTAAATTGAATTTTTTCTCGTCCGAAAAAATGACTTTCTTCCATTCATCAGTCCAGTGCACATGATTTTTTGCATATTGCAACCGAGCAACCTTATGATGCCCTTTCAACATCGGCTTTTTCTGTGGTTTCTTAAAAACTATGTATTATTTGTATTATTATGCAAAATTTGTTGAACACGTCGCTTTGTTACTGATAATTGCATTTTCGCAACAATTTGACTTGCAACTAATTTATTTTTTGTAGCTTCATAGAAAATAATATTCTTTTCCCGTTTCGTTATTTTAGAATTTCCTTTCGTAGAACATTTCTTTCCATAATTTTCTTTCAATTTCAATAAATTTCTTACTACACACTCTGAGCGATTAATTTCCTTTGCTATTTTTCTATTCAATTCACCTCTTTTGTTTAAAATTGATATTGTAGCTTTTTCGCCATCGGTCAGAAAATTTCCTCTTGGCATTTTTCTCCTTTTCATTAAAACAAATGTATTATTAAATGTGTTACTAAATACAGTTTAAATCTACACAATTCAACAATATGAAGCACTTACCACTATTATTTCTGTCAATATTAATCGAAATAAAGCACTGCGATTAAACGAATTTCGCATGCGTAGCCGTTGTCATTACACGTTTCGCTCTGCGACATAGACTGGCATGTAAATGCGGAAAATTTCGAAGCATAGATGTTGAAAGTAAAGGTCGAGCAAAGTAAATAACCCCATTTTGACAACATTATTTGTCCTTTTCTACTCCATAGGCATGAAAATTTGTATATTTTGAAGTGCGTTTATACGAATTTCGCTCACTGTAGTATGACAGTAATGGTGTTTTGGAGTTATTTAAATTGAAATATCTCCTGAACTACTAACTTTTCGACACACATAGGTTAGTACTTTTTTATAACGAATGTCCAGCTGCATCGATTGATGTATTAAAAAATACCTCATTCCATTTAGAAAAATGAAGGTGACCTTCATATCTAACAAAATAGTATAAACACAAAAAAGTTACATACGCCATTGTGTTTCGTACAAAAAACAGCACTACTTTTTCCTTTTACATTTTTTTCTAATACTTGCTATTTACAAGAAAAACGCTGGCTAGTAATAGCGTGAACACCCTGTATACATATAGTATTTGATGTTGTAAATGTGAAATGTTGCGAAAAAAGATATTGAGAAATTGTGGGATGATTATGGACAGCTATAGAAGCCAAATTGAAAAGCAATTGCCCCACTTAAATTCGAAAAATTAGAAAATACAAGAATAATAATTGAAATTTAGAAAATTTGGGATATTTTGGTCAGAAAAAAATTAGTAGGTCCTTTAATAGCGAGAAATCATCGAAATTTGAATAAGTGTGACTTATGTGCGGGAGCGTGTGCTGTTTTCGTTGGTCGCGAGGCTCGAGTCGCGGCGGCGCACAGTGGTCTGGTAGCTCGGTTTTCGTGGCCAAAACTATTGTAGCGTTATTTCAAGGTTTAATGTTATATTATTACATGTCGTTGGATTCGTCTTGATACCAGTTAGAATATTATGAAGTAAAAAATATATGTTAATATTTAAAACATTGAGGTGACCTTCATTTTTTATAAAAAAAGTGATTCTTCTTTAACTTTTTGTATTGAAGTTTATAGAAAAGTGAATACTGATTAACTTTCGTTGGAATAATTTTTTTGTCAGATCATCGGAAATATTTGCAAAATCTTGTTAACAATTATCACAATGCATACTATTGTCTAGAAATCGCGGAAAAGTAGATAAGATTGAATTCTTCATAGGAATTATACGAAAACTAGTAATGGGAGGTTTTCGAGGTCTCTGACTGGCACAGAGAAAACATATACATACATTGTAATTCCAAGCTGCTATGCAAGATTCAAGTGGAACTGCGTATCCAGGCGTCGAATAATCGCGGGCCCGTATTTGTTAAAATCCGTTTATAGTTCAAGATTGCGGGAGATTGCAGTTAAAATTTACATGATCTTCTTAGTAAATGTTCAAGCTTTCATATAAAACAAGTCCGATGCTTAGCGGTCTTAAACGTTTTTGTATAATTCTTTTCAAAGTTTGAAGTGTCATTAATTTCCGCTATTCGTGTATGGACTAAACAATGCTTAAAAATGGATTAAATATTTGAAATGCGCTTACTAACATATATAAAATCATCGTTGAAATCTATTTTCTGATAATCGGTGATTGAAATCTAAAACGTTTTATTTTACTTTGAATTTTCTGACTTTGTCTTTAGAACGCTGTATCTCATCACAGAATTATCTAAAATGAATATTTTAGATTTGGGAGCTTCAAAAGGTTGTTACTTTATAGGAAAAAATTGTGTTTCAATGTATTAAAGTTGAAAAATTGAATTTTGGCCACGAAAACAGAGTCTCAAGACCACTGTGCGGCGAGAGGAGCGGAGGATGGTCCGTGTCGCGGAGGACACCGAATTTTGCGCGGAGGCGCGGTCTCCGAGGAGATCATGAGATTCCTCTGTCCTGTGTAGGGATGACTCGGCGGGCAGGTGAGAGGTGGAAAGCGAAAAGAAAGGTAAGAGGGAGCCGGTGATCCCTTCCACGGGTCGCGGCGAGGCCCGAGAAGAAGACTCGCGAAGGAGATCGTGGTGCTCGCAGTGCATCGGCTGCTCCATCGGCCGGACGTTCGGCGTCGTGCAACCTCCAACCTCCTCCGTGTTTTATATACTCATGCGACGTGCAACAAAATGCCGATCAGCCTCCGTATACTGTGTAAGTGCGAGATTTTCACGAGAATCGAATTTCGCCCGCGATACCGCGCCTCGAGGCCATCGCCGTCACACTGTCACCGTCATACTCCATCGTCGTCGCTGTCGCCGTCACCGCTCCGTCGCCTCTCATGAATCGGATTACCAGAGACACCCGTCACGTCGTGGTTACTCCTCCACGCGAACCTTTATTTTCTATGTTATTCGTGCAGAGCACTTCCATGGGAAAGTGGCACCGACGACCGAGATCTTTAATTCGAGAACACTCGCGGCACAAACGCACACTGATCGATTCCTCGATTCTAGGTGGACAAAATTCAAATTTTTGTGTTTTCTTGTAGTAATATAGCTTTATTTCTCAGAAATCACGACAAGTGTATAAAAACAACATGAACTTTAACGATTTATATAATTTCTTTATAATGGACAAATAAAACAATTAATTGTAACATTTGTGAAAATAACGTAAATTAAATATTTTATAGTTTTTGTTTAAATACGTGAATACACAATACACAAAATGAAAAAAATTAATCTTAACTTATATTTAAAAATTAGATAAAGTTGTACGAAAATATAATACAAAATTACAAAACTATAATAAGGAATTTGCATGACAAAGGTGCATATCCTAAATTATTATAAATTATAATTGTCATATGTAAATCTCGTACTTTTTTTAAAGTGATTTGAGTAAACTTTTTGCCTCTGCTGCTAATTCTTTAGAACATTTTTTAGTAATTTTCCTCTTACTACTTATAAGTGGATCGGACGTTAGAAGTAACATGTAAAATATGTCTTCTACATTTTTTTTTCTATTTTCTTTTAAAAAGCGGTCGATAGTGCGATGGCATTTCTGCCATTTTTCTTGGACTCTTTTGCAAAAACTTGTAATGTTTGTATGCAAAATATTTTTTGCTGTATCATTAATAGCTTCGATGTTAAAAAAGTTTAGAATCAGCCCTATTATTGCATCAACTTTGGATTTGGTATCTTTAGAACTTGTTGAATACCAGGTTTCAAACATCAGTCTTCGTGGCATACTCCATGTCTTTTCTAAAAAATGATATAAATGACTAACGGGCCAAAACGGGCAAGCGATATTTAGTATCATTATTTTGAAATAAGTATTCTTCAAAACTATCAAAGAACGAAGTCCGGCCGAGTCCGGGGAAAGAAGTTATACAATTTGACCTCTTCTTAAATAATATTATTAGTTAACCTGTTGTATATGATATACACGGCAAAATAAAATTATACCGATATGTAAAAATTAAATACTTACCTTCGCTCACACGCTTCATTTTTTAGATAATAATTTAAACAATAAACAAACAAGTTATACGATGGAGAAGAATTAGCTTATTTATAGTTTTTCGCAAAGACAAAACTTTAACGCCGTATTACGTCGTAATAACCACGCGCAATCGAAATATTAGGTTATATATCGAATAAATAAATATTCATAAACAATATAGAACGGCAGCGAAGATATCTGAAGTTAATCAAATTTACCATTTCGTCCGCCTAGAATCAAGGAATCGATCACTGTGAAACGGTCCAACTTTGTTTCAGCCGTTTTTAATCATTCATTTAACAATTGCTCTCCTCATAAAGGTGCACGTTCAATGTAGAATTCACAAATGCAAGCGAAATCATGGATAATATAATTTTCTGAAGCCATTTTAAATTTCCCTTTTAAAAGAAAATTTTTTAATTTTAAATTTTCATTCGTGACTCTCACGACTAGGATTTTATGTTTTTTTTTTGTAGGTTTTACCTATGGCAAAAATGTGAAGTCCTAATTAGGTTTGTTCACACTAAACCTACCGAGCAGTAAAAGCGATTAGAATGTTTTAGTTTAGAAAAATGACGAAGTTCTCGGACGAAAAAATGTGTCTAATCAATTTCCATGTGAGCAACTTGATAGTTTCAATAATTAATTGTAAAATGAAGAATATAAAACCGGTCATTTGATCGGCAGTGGTAGGTTTAGTGTCGAACTATTAAAAACAGCTGAAACATAACGATGAGCGGTCCGTTTCTGAAGAATTCAGTTCTACCACTTTTCCAGTTTCAGACGATTGTTTGTGTTTTGTTGGGGCGACCACGATGCATCAGGTTTGCGACGAATTCTTTTTACGTTTCGCGGAAATCATTTCGAAGGATTGTGCGTCTGAAATTAATCGTTTATATCAGGCCTGGCCAACTCGAATGGTTTCACGGGCCACTTTGATGACGCGTAACGTTACAGCGGACCGCAACTTAGGTAAATGCTTTTAAAAAATGTAATACAAATACAAAATAAATAGAGCTTTATTGTTATACGTTGCATTGTAACAATGACACATGCAAATTTTCACTTACTTAATATTTTTGTATACATACAACGAGAAACAAAAGTTTCAATCGAAATATAAAGTCGTCCGGCGGGCCGCGTGTTGGCCAGGCCTGGTTTATATTGTTCATCGAGAAATTAGTGAACGTTTTCGAGAAACACGTGCTGTTGGATAAACAATTTTCGAGGATCGTGTATTCTCAGACGAATTCTCCTTAATTTTGCTTATACAGGGCGTCTCAAAAATTATATTCAGGGTTCTCTGTTTTTTGTGTGGGTCATCTTTGGAACATCCTTGATGCCTACTGGCGAATCCTTTACTTCTGGGGAGAAAAAGCCTTAGAAGATCAACTCTTCCGAATCTTTCATTTCAAGATAAATTTCAAATATTACTTTCAAGAGAGATCGCCTCGTTCCTTTTTATGAAGGCAACCTCTCGATGGATCGACGACTTGAAAAGCTCCTTTTTTATGGAGCACTCGGTGCTCCGATGCACGCCTCGCTCTTTTATGGAGATGGTTTTTAAGAGATGTTCTGGTTTCAGAGGAAACTTTATGAATGTTTGTTTTATTACCGCGATCGTCTCGAACAAATTGAATTCCGCGGGAGAAATTCGAAGTAATATATTTGTTTTTTAATTTATTTCACGTCGCTTTTTCACGTCACTCGGGTTCTCATTTTCGTATGCATATGCGAGACCGGAACAGTATTTAAACACTAAATTTCAGATTGTTGAGGGATTTTTCAATATTTGATCTGTGATAATTTCGTTGAATAAAATTAATACAACTATGAACCTGGACTCATGTTGAAGCTTGAGAATTGTTCTCTTGAAAATAAATTCAGGTTTATTGTTGTACTATTTGCTTTTACAAAGTTAGAACAGTTTCAAATCGACAATTTCTCGAGAATCTGTAATTTAGCGTTCAGATAATTATACTAATAACTAGACTGCGGATGTTTATGCATTTTCCAATTTATGTCGACAAATTTTAAGTGAAATGAAATAGAATCCTACAGAAACAAATGAAAATTGTACAAGATTCTATCGAATTTCATGTTCTAGCCTTTTTTGAACATTTTAATAATGGTACTAATAACATTCGAGTACGAGTTAATTGCCATAAAAGATCTTCGTTCAACTGTAAAGTGTCATTGCCTGATTGTACAAGTAATGTTAGATCGGATCGAAGGTAATGAGTAATGAATATTGAAAATCAATGTCCATAGATTGCATCGGTGTGTAGATATATCAACTGGCACGTGGACAGAAGCCATAATTACCTTATCAAATGTCCAAGTATTACACTCTCACTGGATAAATTGTTATGCACGCAATCTCAGCTGTCGATACCTCGTTAAGTTATCATTGAAATCCTAGAACACATGCAGAACGTATTTGTGGGAAGATTACGGCCAAGGAAACTAAAGAAATTATCGTTTTCTAACAAAATAAACCAAACAACAATTTGTGGTTTTGTCACGATAGCCCAGTCGACGAAAAGTTGTAGAGAGAAATGGAAGGAACACAATTTTTAACTTTGGGTCTTTGTTTGGACTAGTTCGGAGATAAACATACTAAAAGTCCCCACTCCTAGGTGAGCGGGGTGTAGGGGGGCACGTAGAAGGTTCCCTTTTTTCGCTATCTCGCATAGTTTCCGAGATATCCGAGCTCGAAGTTTACTAACTCTTCAGCACAATTAGTGAACTTTGAGCGGGGATATCGCGGAAACTATGCGTCCTAGCGATATGACCATTCTATACAAAATTAAAGCTGATAAAATGTGCCACAAGATTGCTTCCATTCATTTTTTCGCTATCTCGCATAGTTTCCGAGATATCCGAGCTCGAAGTTTACTAACTCTTCAGCAGAATTAGTGAACTTTGAGCGGGGATATCGCGGAAACTATGCGTCCTAGCGATATGACCATTCTATACAAAATTAAAGCTGATAAAATGTGCCACAAGATTGCTTGCATTCATTTTTTCGCTATCTCGCATAGTTTCCGAGATATCCGAGCTCAAAGTTCACTAACCCTTCAGCACAATTAGTGAACTTTGAGCGGGGATATCGCGGAAACTATGCGTCCTAGCGATATGACCATTCTATACAAAATTAAAGCTGACAAAATGTGCCACAAGATTGCTTCCATTCATTTTTTCGCTATCTCGCATAGTTTCCGAGATAACCGAGCTCAAAGTTCACTAACCCTTCAGCACAATTAGTGAACTTTGAGCGGGGATATCGCGGAAATTATGCGTCCTAGCGATATGACCATTCTATACAAAATTAAAGCTGATAAAATGTGCCACAAGATTGCTTTCATTCATTTTTTCGCTATCTCGCATAGTCTCCGAGATATCCGAGCTGAAAATTCACTAACTCGTCAGCACGATTAGTGAACTTTGAGCGCGGATATCGCGGAAACTATGCGTCCTAGCGATATGACCATTCTATACAAAATTAAAGCTGATAAAATGTGCCACAAGATTGACTCCATTCAGTTTTTCGCTATCTCGCATAGTCTCCGAGATATCCGCAGTCAAAGTT
The DNA here is from genome assembly GCA_933228785.1 of Lasioglossum pauxillum. Lineage (NCBI taxonomy): Eukaryota > Metazoa > Arthropoda > Insecta > Hymenoptera > Halictidae > Lasioglossum > Lasioglossum pauxillum. The sequence goes on along the minus strand of OW121701.1, from coordinate 3,675,896 downwards.
CACTAACTCTTCAGCACAATTAGTGAACTTTGAGCGCGGATATCTCGGAAACTATGCGAGATAGCGAAAAACTGAATGGAAGAAATCTTGTGGCACATTTTGTCAGCTTTAATTTTGTATGGAATAGTCTTATCGCTAGGACGCATAGTTTCCGAGATATAAGCGGAGAACCGAAAAAGGTGCCCACTACGTGCCCCCTGACTTAGTATGTTTACTTCCTAACTAGTGCAAATAAAGTCCCACCGTTAAAAATTGTGTTCCTTCCATCTCCCTCTACACCCACTTATAAGCATTCATTGACTGGACTACAAGTTTTTAAGCATTTCCTGTAGTGCAATTAAAAAACATTTCAGACAGAATTTTCTAAGTACTCGGTGGTCCACATGTTCGCATATTTTTAAATCTCGAAAAATGGCGTTTACATTAAAAAGTGAAGGTCACCTTGAGTTTTTTAAATGGAACCATATATTTTGTACACAGTATGTACTATACTACGACTTTGAAGTAACCTAAAGAATCTAAAGAGAATATTGAGCTGCGTCGATTGGAGCAATAAAAATTTTTCAAAAACGCATATAGCCTTCACTGATTAGTTAAACTATTTTGTTATGTAATACTTACATAGTAATCAAGTAATTTTCAAGCTCCATCGCAATTTATATTTCTTCTTAGAACGGCTAAGCGTCGAGAGACTTGTGGACGAGGGTCTCTGTCTGTACGTGTATTGTTCGTTAATGTTCTCGAAAGACAGAGAGCGGTGCACTGACAGAAGAACAATTTCATCCCGATGTAGCGATTGGTTAATCGGTATCCTTTAAAGGTGCACGCCGGAAGATTCCCCGGCAGATTTCACTGTGAGGAATCAATTGAGAAACAATTGAATCTTTTCGGTGATGGAACGTGGCAGTGATTTATTTCGACCGGTACACACACACAAACATACATGCATACATACATGATGAACATGATGAAGTTTCAAGACATTTGTTCTGTGAATAGGAGATCGTTAAATCTGTTATGCTCTTCGAAGAACCCAAATTTTGCAACTATCAACACAATTATTTTTTTTGTAAATCAGACAATACTGACCGAACGAGACTTTTTACTGATGTTAAAAATGTCGTTCGATTGTCATGGAAAAGATAAATCTAATAAGATTTTCTATGGAATACGAAATGTATCGATCAAATGAGATTTTGTGAAAAACATTAATTACTAGACTGCAGATTTTCATTAAAAAATGTCTGACAAAACTATTTATTCCTTCAATGATCTCGGAAAATCGGAAACAACGTAACAAAATGACAAATTCTTACAAATTTCCGTCACAAATGCACAAAATCCACAAAAAACAGTTAATTAATATACAGGGTGGTCCACGCAACTTGCATACCTATAATAACTTCCAAAGTATGCCTTGGGCGAAAAAGTTTTGTATACAGAAGTTGCATGGTCTGAAGGGGTACATTATGTAGTGTATTTATATTTTTACAGGTGGAAGCGTTTCGGAGATTTGAAGGTCGACTTCGTTTTTTTTAATGGAACACTATATTTTTTATACCAGAATATGGAAGAATGACGAATTCCGAGTAAAAAAGTATTGATCTTCATTAGCCCTAAACCTAACAATTAACGAGTAGTTTCACTTTATATCCTGAAAATTTTGCTCGTTAATTACACTGTCCAACAAATTTCAACTTTTTTTATGTTCCCTATTTACTATTGGGTCCTTCTTATAGAGTTTTTTGCGCTGATTCCGAATCTGTTTTTAATTTTTTTCCTATACGCACAGTTTTTGAGGAACATGGCTTTGAAAAAAGAAAATATTTTTCAACTTTAAACAAATATTGCGATGTTATTGTAAAAAATATTGAATTGTTCTTTATAGCAAAAGATTCTGTAGACTTTCCCGAATGCAGCGATATCAAATATTAATACATTATGAATGTTTAAACATGTTTAAACAATCATTAAAGACGGAGATACACCACTTTTGCACCAATTTTTGAGGATATTTTTCAATTTATCTCAAAAGGTAAGGGTCCAGCGGAAAATCGAACTATACCACTCGATAGAGCAGACCTTTATCTTGAGAAGCCACCCTGTCAAGTTTGGATCGTCGACGTTTTTTTCGAACCAGAAAGCAAAATATCTTCGCCCGACATGAGTTGGATACGGAGCGGCGAACGACCGTTGTAATGGTGAGCGCCACTGGCGGCAACTCATGTCGGACGAAGATATTTTGCTTTCTGATTCGAAAGAAACGTCGACGATCCAAACTTGACAGGGTGGCTTCTCAAGATAAAAGTCTGCTCTATCGAGTGGTATAGTTCGATTTTCCGCTGGACCCTTATCTTTTGAGATAAATTGAAAAATATCCTCAAAAATTGGTGCAAAAGTGGTGTCTCTCCGTCTTTAATGATTGTTTAAACATGTTTAAACATTCATAATGTATTAATATTGGATATCACTGTATTCGGGAAAGTCTAAGGAATCTTTTGCTGTAAATATGAATTCAATATCTTTTATAATAACATCACAATATTTGTTCAAAGTTGAAAAATATGTTTTTTTTTCAAAGTCATGTTTCTCAAAAACTGTGCGTATAGGAAGAAAATTAAAAACAGATTAGGAATCAGCGCAAAAAACTCTATACGAAGGACCCAACAGTAATTAGGGAACAAATTTGGTGTTGGACAGTGTTATTAGGTTTAGGGCTAATGAAGGTCAATACTTTTTCACTCAGAATTCTACATTCTTGCATATTCCGGTATAAAAAATATAGTATTCCGTTTAAAAAAACAAAGTCGACCTTCGAATCTCCGAAATGCTTCCACCTGTAAAAAATATAAATACACTACATGATGTACCCATTCAGACCACCCAACTTCTGTATACAAAACTTTTTCGTGCAACGCATACTTTGGAAGTTATTATAGGTGTGCAAGTTGCGTGGACCATCCTGTATATTGTACGTGTAAACAAACTGATCACAATATAATTAACATTCATTTCAGTATTCGTACGTCATCATATTAATTATTGTGTTCAACTAATTTCCACGGATCTAGTGTTTCAGTAAAATTTTATTGAAGGGACCAAACATTTTCAACTTTTCTCAATTTAATATTACACAGTTCGACGCAAAATGGCGAAACTTTGAATTCCAGTGCGAGGAATCCAAAACCTGACCCATTTTTTAAAATAAAAACCATTATTAGAATGTATAAATTCAAATTTCATTTTGCTGCCAGAAATTCGATATTTATATTGTATGTATAAACAAACTGATCAAAACATAATCAAAATATAATACTAAACATTATCGAATTTGTCTCTTCATGAACTATAACGTTACACTAATCAAAATACGTCGTCTAAAACAACGCAGATATTTTCGGTGAAAGTCTTAGGTGATAAATAAAGTAGAAATTTTGAAACAGTAGAAAGAATAAAATAAATTAAGAGTATTTAGGCATTATGTTCGACTGATTCAAATGATTAAAGAACCTTTCTCCTAGAAATTATGATGTATTTGGTATCTAATCCAGTAGATTTGTACCCGGCGCGGATGCAGATCGAAATTTCGATCCTCTAGGATCAATAGTTCAGGAGATATGATCGCTTAAAGTTGAGCATTTTCGGTGCCGCTAAGAAACTGGAGTGTGCTCAACTTTAAGCGACCATAACTCCTGAACCATTGATGCTACATGATCGAAACTTGGATCTGCAGGTTCTCCGGGTACAAATCTACTGGATTACGTACCAAATACATTCGTAGGAGAATTGCATTGGGTTGTTTGGGATGTAACATAATATTCTGTATAAGATATGACGAATGTTAACCCTAAGCGATTTAGTGCGAGTAGAAAAACCAGAATGATTTTTCAACGGAATAAAAGCCATTAGCTCGGTCTGAGAAATAGAACAATTTGTTTATTAATGACTGGTGATTACGAATACACTGTTTTCCGTTATCGAACGTCCGCGATTGTGTTATGCGCTCGATGGAAAGATCCACAATTCATAAAGGCACGGGACGGGGAACATGCAAATATATTCTCACGATTGCGGCCGAAGCACAATGCACCGCTGCTGCTACGAACCTAAAAATAAACGAGCGATTCAATTGATCGGAAGTAACGCGAAGAGATACGTGCACCGGTGCACAATGAGCAACACAGGAACTGAAGTCGTTGCACTTCAATCTTCTCACGCGTATCCGTGGAATTCGAGACTATGAAGTTTGGAAAGTTTCGAAGTTTGACTCCTGGGAGTTCGGAAGTCCGAGGGTTGCGAACATTTGCAACAAACTAAGATCGGAAATATCGTCCGCGAAACAATCCTTGAAAAATAATTTTTTTTTAATTATATTAATAACTGAATTAAAATTCTAAACAAAATATTTGAAATGGAGCTGTTTGCATAACTTGAGGGTGTGTTTTGAATCCAGAACACTAATTACAGTAAATTTTCAGTTTTCTGCCTGCTAAAAAATATTCTTTGCCCAAAACAGTACTCTGTCAAGATTTCTATCCTTTGTCTGCGAAAACCACCCTTGAATAATAATTTCATTTCAAAACTACATTAACGTAACTGAATTAAAATTCTGAAGAAAATATTCCACATACTGTTTGTAGAACTAAGGGTGTGTTTTGAATTCAGAACATTAATTATAGTTAATTTTTATTTTTCTGCCTGCTAAAAAATATTCTTTGCCCAAAACAGTACTCTGTCAAGATTTCTATCCTTTGTCTGCGAAAACCACCCTTGAAGAATAATTTCGTTTCAAAACTACATTAATATAACTGAATTAAAATTCTGAAGAAAATATTCCACATACTGTTTGCAGAACTAAGGGTGTGTTTTGAATCCAGAACACTAATTACAGTAAATTTTCAGTTTTCTGCCTGCTAAAAAATATTCTTTGCCCAAAACAGTACTCTGTCAAGATTTCTATCCTTTGTCTGTGAAAACCACCCTTGAAGAATAATTTCGTTTCAAAACTACATTAATATAACTGAATTATAATTCTGAAGAAAATATTCCACATACTGTTTGAAGAACTAAGGGTGTGTTTTGAATTCAGAACATTAATTATAGTTAATTTTTATTTCTCTGCCTGCTAAAAAATATTCTTTGCCCAAAACAGTACTCTGTCAAGATTTCTATCCTTTGTCTGCGAAAACCACCCTTGAAGAACAATTTCGTTTCAAAACTACATTAATATAACTGAATTAAAATTCTGAAGAAAATATTCCACATACTGTTTGTAGAACTAAGGGTGTATTTTGAATTCAGAACATTAATTATAGTTAATTTTCATTTTTCTGCCTGCTAACAAATATTCTTTGCCCAAAACAGTACTCTGTCAAGATTTCTATCCTTTGTCTGCGAAAACCACCCTTGAAGAATAATTTCGTTTCAAAACTACATTAATATAACTGAATTAAAATTCTGAAGAAAATATTCCACATACTGTTTGTAGAACTAAGGGTGTATTTTGAATTCAGAACATTAATTATAGTTAATTTTCAGTTTTCTGCCTGCAAAAAAATATTCTTTGCCCAAAACAGTACACTGTCAAGATTTCTATCCTTTGTCTGCGAAAACCACCCTTGAAGAATAATGTCGTTTCAAAACTACATTAATATAACTGCATTAAAATTCTGAAGAAAATATTCCCCATACTGTTTGTAGAACTAAGGGTGTGTTTTCAATTCAGGAAATTAATTATAATCAATTTTCATTTGTCAAAATGTAATTAATTTTGTGCATGTCGTTATTTTAAAAAAATTTCATTACAATGTATAGCACAATATGTTCGGTGTCTTGGTTTGATGTTCCGACTCCTTGTAAATGTACACAACTGTGATTGAAAAGAAACCGCTTGCAGTCAGAAATTACACAATTCTGTAATCAATTGTATTTATATTGCAACCCAATATAATGTTGCTGTATCCTGTTCTATATTTAACAAAAGGGTAGATTCAATAGAATATTGTAACCATGATAGCTATTGCCGCAATAAACGCAGGCAGCGAACGTGTATATTAAGAAAATGGCTCGTTTTTCTGTCAGTCCGGCTTTATCTATACTTTTTGCCAACAATGGTTAAGTGTGAGGTGGAACGTAAAGTTATGCTCACACTAAAGCAACACCGATCAACCTTTAGTTGATGTTGTATACAGGGTGTCTCAAAATTCCTTCAACATCCGGAAATGGGACGTTTCCGAGATCATTTGAAGCAACATTTTCCTTTACAAAAATGGTGTCCACAGCTTTGGCTGTTTTTCGTTAATAACTCCTTAACAAAGCCGCGGACGCCATTTTTGTAAAGGATAATGTTGCTTTAGATGATCTCAGGCACCTCCGATTTCCGGATGTTGATGAATTTTGAGACATCCTGTATAAAGGGAGTCTCATTTAAGTGGACCCAGTAGAATATCTCGGCTGATAATACTAAAAAATGTTTCAGACAAAAGTTAAACGGAATCAGAGAGCACACATCTTGATGTCTTGAAAAAGTCGCCGCTTTCAAGGTGACAAAAGTCACCAGATGTTGCTTCAGTGTGGGCATAGCTTTAGATTCAGATCCGGCTTGGGGTAGGCTAATTCGTAACTAATTGTGCTGCGCAGCGAATTTCGACATCGAACAATTCTTTCCTCGACGAAGTCGGACAATTCTTGCAGTAATCCCAGAATGCGTCAGAAGAAACACGTCAGAACAGAATTTCAGTGTCTCTAGTTAGCGCAACCCGTGGCCTGTAAAGATGAATTAGTTTTAATGGTGGCCGATGTCGAAACCCAGGTGAGGACTCTGCGAACGAACTCTCGAATTACGTAAAAAAAAGAATTTAAATTAAAGCATGGCAGCAGCACGGGCACTAAATTAACGGGTCCAGTAATCGTTCAATTTTAAGGTTAGCTTACAATTAGTATTGCAAGCAGAAAAATGAAAATTGACTGTAATTAATATTCTGAATTCAAAACTGACCCTCAAGTTCTGCAAACAGTATTTGGAATATTTTCTTCAGAATTTTAATTCAGTTATATTAACGTAGTTTTGAAACGAAATTATTCTTCAAAGGTGGTTTTCGCAGACAAAGGATAGAAATCTTGACAGAGTACTGTTTTGGGCAAAGAATATTTTTTAACAGGCAGAAAAATGAAAATTAACTATAATTAATGTTCTGAATTCAAAACACACCCTTAGTTCTGCAAACAGTATGTGGAATATTTTCTTCAGAATTTTAATTCAGTTATATTAATGTAGTTTTGCAACGAAATTATTCTTCAAGGGTGGTTTTCGCAGACAAAGGATAGAAATCTTGACAGTGTACTGGTTTAGACAAAGAATATTTTTTTGCAGGCAGAAAACTGAAAATTGACTGTAATTAATGTTCTGAATTCAAAACATTCCCTCAAGTTCTGCAAACAGTATGTGGAATATTTTCTTCAGAATTTTAATTCAGTTATATTAATGTAGTTTTGCAACGAAATTATTCTTCAAGGGTGGTTTTCGCAGACAAAGGATAGAAATCTTGACAGTGTACTGGTTTAGACAAAGAATATTTTTTTGCAGGCAGAAAACTGAAAATTGACTGTAATTAATGTTCTGAATTCAAAACATTCCCTCAAGTTCTGCAAACAGTATTTGGAATATTTTCTTCAGAATTTTAATTCAGTTATATTAATGTAGTTTTGAAACGAAATTATTCTTCAAGGGTGGTTTTCGCAGACAAAGGATAGAAATCTTGACAGAGTACTCTTTTGGGCAATGAATATTTTTTTGCAGGCAGAAAACTGAAAATTGACTGTAATTAATGTTCTGAATTCAAAACACACCCTTAGTTCTGCAAACAGTATGTGGAATATTTTCTTCAGAATTTTAATTCAGTTATATTAATGTAGTTTTGCAACGAAATTATTCTTCAAGGGTGGTTTTCGCAGACAAAGGATAGAAATCTTGACAGTGTACTGTTTTAGACAAAGAATATTTTTTTGCAGGCAGAAAACTGAAAATTGACTGTAATTAATGTTCTGAATTCAAAACACACCCTTAGTTCTGCAAACAGTATGTGGAATATTTTCTTCAGAATTTTAATTCAGTTATATTAACGTAGTTTTGAAACGAAATTATTCTTCAAAGGTGGTTTTCGCAGACAAAGGATAGAAATCTTGACAGAGTACTGTTTTGGGCAAAGAATATTTTTTAACAGGCAGAAAAATGAAAATTAACTATAATTAATGTTCTGAATTCAAAACACACCCTTAGTTCTGCAAACAGTATGTGGAATATTTTCTTCAGCATTTTAATTCAGTTATATTAATGTAGTTTTGCAACGAAATTATTCTTCAAGGGTGGTTTTCGCAGACAAAGGATAGAAATCTTGACAGTGTACTGTTTTAGACAAAGAATATTTTTTTGCAGGCAGAAAAATGAAAATTAACTATAATTAATGTTCTGAATTCAAAACACACCCTTAGTTCTACAAACAGTATGTGGAATATTTTCTTCAGAATTTTAATTCAGTTATGTTAATGTAGTTTTGAAATGAAATTATTCTTCAAGGGTAGTTTTCGCAGACAAAGGATAGAAATCTTGACAGAGTACTGTTTTGGGCAAAGAATATTTTTTTGCAGGCAGAAAACTGAAAATGGACTGTAATTAATGTTCTGAATTCAAAACTGACCCTCAAGTTCTGCAAACAGTATTTGGAATATTTTCTTCAGAATTTTAATTCAGTTATATTAATGTAGTTTTGAAACGAAATTATTCTTCAAGGGTTGTTTTCGCAGACAAAGGATAGAAATCTTGACAGTGTACTGGTTTAGACAAAGAATATTTTTTAGCAGGCAGAAAAATGAAAATTGACTATAATTAATGTTCTGAATTCAAAACACACCCTTAGTTCTGCAAACAGTATGTGGAATATTTTCTTCAGAATTTTAATTCAGTTATATTAATGTAGTTTTGCAATGAAATTATTCTTCAAGGGTGGTTTTCGCAGACAAAGGATAGAAATCTTGACAGTGTACTGTTTTGGGCAAAGAATATTTTTTAGCAGGCAGAAAACTGAAAATTTACTGTAATTAATGTTCTGAATTCAAAACACACCCTTAGTTCTGCAAACAGTATGTGGAATATTTTCTTCAGAATTTTAATTCACTTATATTAATGTAGTTGTAAAACGAAATTATTCTCCAATGCTGCTAACGAACGTGATCTAATTAATCGAAGTTAGAAGGTTCAGCCAACAGTGATTTAATCGAATAATGTAATTCTAGAAATTGTTTTATTCATACGATTATACATTCCAACATTAAGTTGTTTCAAAAACCATTTCAGACAGATATTTGACAAAACTCTACATTTTTATTTTATTCATAACGCACCGAATTATATGAAGAACGTAACTATATTTCGCTAGGGTAAACTTTACTTTACCGGACTGAAAATTAGTACCTTTCTCCTACGAGTTATGATGTATTTGGTATGTAATCTAGTAGCTTTGTAGCTGGAGAACCTGCAGATCGAAGTTTCGATCCTCTAGGATCAATTGTTGAGGAGATATGGTCGCTTAAAGTTGAGCATTTTTGACAGGTAAGGGAATCGGTACAAACTGGAAGTATGCTCAACTTTAAGCGACCATATCTCCTCAACTATTGATCCTAGAGCTTCGAAACTTCGACCTGCATCCGCGCCGTGCACAAATCTACTGGATTACATACCAAATACATCATAATTCGTAGAAGAAAGGCACAAATTGTGAGTCAGGTAAAGTAAAGAGCAGCCTTTCGCTATCGTATACATTATAAGCAAATAGTGGAAAGTACAAGTGCTAGCCTCATTAGGGCTAGTTGTTCTTATACTTATACATGTATTTCTTGGGTTTGGAGATTTTCTATAATCTTTCATATCATCCGTTTCTGTGAATGATTCGAAGAAAACGCGATTTCGCATAAGCACCGTCGGTCCGATGCAGAAAGCGCACGATCGCTCGGGATCATTTGAATCCGTTGTCGCGCGACACACGCTCGACGGGATCGCTTTCTCACGTGTGACCCAATTAAAAAACTATAGCGTGCGTGATGTCATTGAGAAACGCGAGATAACGGGATCACGTGCGTGGGAGGGGCGATTTATCGAGCCCGTGATCCGAGTTCCACGGATTCCTCGGTGGTGTCCGCTCGCCTCTACGCTCGGACGGAATTCATCTCGTGCATTGTCTTCCATCCGCGCTTGCTATCGTTACTGACATTAAAAAGATGCGCCGAGGAAAGGTCACCAAGTTGGTTGGTAAACGAACATACCGATCCTCGCGAAATATCGAACAGCGAACGTTTTGTCTCGCTGTTAAAAGTCACTGGCACACGTTCTTTTCAGCCTTCTCACTTTTCAAAAAGAGTAGCCTGTCGATACAATCGTTTTGGTATGCGCTGCGCCAGTGGCGCACCTAAGAGGGGGGCGGGGGAGCAGGGGGCAAGTCCCCCCCCAAGAAAAAATGTTTAGCTTCAAAAATTAAAATCGCGGAAGAGCCCTTGACAGATATGTTGGCTAAAAAAAAGGTCATCACGTAAAACCTAGGGCTGGGTTCAACTGGGTGCGCCACTGCGCTGCGCAGCACAACTATGGCGCCACGAAAATTTACAAGAGCTTTTAACGTTTACGTAATCATCTAAAAATGTCAATATCATTACGTACATTAAATTAAAGAAGAAATTATTATATACTTATACAAGGTGGTCCACTCAATTTTTTCAGGTTAAGTTACCGGAACAGTTCAACGAATGCTTCATCCGTAGAACTACATTTGTTCTTTTTAGAAGTGCAATGATGCATGTGCATGTGAAAATTGCATTATTTTGTTATTGGTAATTCACATTTTTTTTACAAAAAAAATATTTTTTCATAAAAAAAAATATTGGGGATGACGGGACTCGAACAGTCGAAGAAATTCAGGATTCGCGCATACGGTTCGGTTTAAAGTTTTGCAGTGTTGCATGCACTCAGCGATTCAGCAGTGAGAAACACAATACAGTAAATGCTCGTTCGTTGTGAAGAGGCATGAGAGTTGAGGTCGCAACGAGCGAATAGTGAAGCGATTTTTGATTTATGACTGCGTCTAGATATCGCGCCGAGCGCGCCGAGCGCGCCGAGCGAGACTTCAATAGAGAGCCGAACATAGAGAAGGACAGAGTGAAATACGGATCGCGTGATCGAAGCTCGAGTCAATGTGTGGTGTTCACACCGATATACCCGAGCCGACATCAATGTTGCCGCCGTGCGGAGCGACTCGGCCGACTCGGCGTTGACAGGCAGTGGAGGGAGTAGGCACGTCGCAACGACCGCATAGTCGATTTTTCACAACGAACGAGCGTTTACTGTACCAGGAAGTGGTTACAGAGCGGCGGCAGTGGCTAGACAGATGACTTCATTTGATCACCACTACAGTGATGATCTTGTAATCAAGTTGTTAGGAGTATATGACACTGCAGCCAGCAATTTAGGGGAAACGAAGAAACTGTGAAAATTATTTTCGTACATTTTTACGGAATTTCAGGAAAGTGCCATTTCTAGAGACAGTAGAATTTCATCCAAATTCACAAATATGTCAGATACACATTAAATAATGATTAGCAAACGTTTGAGTGGGCCATTATAGTTTACTTCAGGGTTAAAACTATTTTTGAGGAAAGTGCCATTTCTAGAAACAGTAGAATTTCATCCGAATCCACAAATATGTCAGATACACATTAAATAATGATCAGCAAACCATTTGGGTGGGCCACAGTAGTTCAATTCAGGGTTAAAACTATTTTTGAAGAAAGAGCCATTTCTAGTAACAGTAGAATTTCATCCAAATTCACAAATATGTAAATTACACATTATATAATGATTAGCAAACGTTTGAGTGGACCATTATAGTTTACTTCAGGGTTAAAACTATTTTTGAGGAAAGTGCCATTTCTAGAAACAGTAGAATTTCATCCAAATTCACAAATATGTCGGATACACATTAAATAATGATCAGCAAACGTTTGAGTGGACCACAGTAGTTTACTTCAGGGTTAAAACTATTTTTGAGGAAAGTGCCGTTTCTAGAAACAGTAGAATTTCATCCAAATCCACAAATATGTCAGATACACATTAAATAATGATCAGCAAACCGTTTGGGTGGGCCACAGTAGTTTAATTCAGGGTTAAAACTATTTTTGAAGAAAGTGCCATTTCTAGAAACTGTAGAATTTCATCCAAATCCACAAATATGTCGGATACACATTAAATAATGATCAGCAAACGTTTGAGTGGACCACAGTAGTTTACTTCAGGGTTAAAACTATTTTTGAGGAAAGTGCCGTTTCTAGAAACAGTAGAATTTCATCCAAATCCACAAATATGTCAGATACACATTAAATAATGATCAGCAAACCGTTTGGGTGGGCCACAGTAGTTTAATTCGGGGTTAAAACTATTTTTGAAGAAAGTGCCATTTCTAGAAACTGTAGAATTTCATCCAAATCCACAAATATGTCGGATACACATTAAATAATGATCAGCAAACCATTTGGGTGGGCCACAGTAGTTCAATTCAGGGTTAAAACTATTTTTGAAGAAAGAGCCATTTCTAGTAACAGTAGAATTTCATCCAAATTCACAAATATGAAAATTACACATTATATAATGATTAGCAAACGTTTGAGTGGACCATTATAGTTTACTTCAGGGTTAAAACTATTTTTGAGGAAAGTGCCATTTCTAGAAACAGTAGAATTTCATCCAAATCCACAAATATGTCAGATACACATTAAATAATGATCAGCAAACCGTTTGGGTGGGCCACAGTAGTTTAATTCAGGGTTAAAACTATTTTTGAAGAAAGTGCCATTTCTAGAAACAGTAGAATTTCATCCAAATCCACAAATATGTCGGATACACATTAAATAATGATCAGCAAACGTTTGAGTGGACCACAGTAGTTTACTTCAGGGTTAAAACTATTTTTGAGGAAAGTGCCGTTTCTAGAAACAGTAGAATTTCATCCAAATCCACAAATATGTCAGATACACATTAAATAATGATCAGCAAACCGTTTGGGTGGGCCACAGTAGTTTAATTCAGGGTTAAAACTATTTTTGAGGAAAGTGCCGTTTCTAGAAACAGTAGAATTTCATCCAAATCCACAAATATGTCAGATACACATTAAATAATGATCAGCAAACCGTTTGGGTGGGCCACAGTAGTTTAATTCAGGGTTAAAACTATTTTTGAAGAAAGTGCCATTTCTAGAAACAGTAGAATTTCATCCAAATCCACAAATATGTCGGATACACATTAAATAATGATCAGCAAACGTTTGAGTGGACCACAGTAGTTTACTTCAGGGTTAAAACTATTTTTGAGGAAAGTGCCGTTTCTAGAAACAGTAGAATTTCATCCAAATCCACAAATATGTCAGATACACATTAAATAATGATCAGCAAACCGTTTGGGTGGGCCACAGTAGTTTAATTCAGGGTTAAAACTATTTTTGAGGAAAGTGCCGTTTCTAGAAACAGTAGAATTTCATCCAAATCCACAAATATGTCAGATACACATTAAATAATGATCAGCAAACCGTTTGGGTGGGCCACAGTAGTTTAATTCAGGGTTAAAACTATTTTTGAAGAAAGTGCCATTTCTAGAAACAGTAGAATTTCATCCAAATCCACAAATATGTCGGATACACATTAAATAATGATCAGCAAACGTTTGAGTGGACCACAGTAGTTTACTTCAGGGTTAAAACTATTTTTGAGGAAAGTGCCGTTTCTAGAAACAGTAGAATTTCATCCAAATCCACAAATATGTCAGATACACATTAAATAATGATCAGCAAACCGTTTGGGTGGGCCACAGTAGTTTAATTCAGGGTTAAAACTATTTTTGAAGAAAGTGCCATTTCTAGAAACTGTAGAATTTCATCCAAATCCACAAATATGTCGGATACACATTAAATAATGATCAGCAAACGTTTGAGTGGACCACAGTAGTTTACTTCAGGGTTAAAACTATTTTTGAGGAAAGTGCCATTTCTAGAAACAGTAGAATTTCATCCAAATTCACAAATATGTCAGATACACATTAAATAATGATTAGCAAACGTTTGAGTGGATCACAGTATTTTACTTCAGGGTTAAAACTATTTTTGAGGAAAGTGCCATTTCTAGAAACAGTAGAATTTTATCCAAATCCACAAATATGTCAGATACACATTAAATAATGATCAGCAAACCGTTTGGGTGGGCCACAGTAGTTTAATTCAGGGTTAAAACTATTTTTGAGGAAAGTGCCATTTCTAGAAACAGTAGAATTTCATCCAAATTCACAAATATGTCAGATACACATTAAATAATGATTAGCAAACGTTTGAGTGGATCACAGTATTTTACTTCAGGGTTAAAACTATTTTTGAGGAAAGTGCCATTTCTAGAAACAGTAGAATTTCATCCAAATTCACAAATATGTCAGATACACATTAAATAATGATTAGCAAACGTTTGAGTGGATCACAGTATTTTACTTCAGGGTTAAAACTATTTTTGAGGAAAGTGCCATTTCTAGAAACAGTAGAATTTCATCCAAATGCACAAATATGTCGGATACACATTAAATAATGATCAGCAAACTATTTGGGTGGGCCACAGTAGTTCAATTCAGGGTTAAAACTATTTTTGAAGAAAGAGCTATTTCTAGTAACAGTAGAATTTCATCCAAATTCACAAATATGTAAATTACACATTATATAATGATTAGCAAACGTTTGAGTGGACCATTATAGTTTACTTCAGGGTTAAAACTATTTTTGAGGAAAGTGCCATTTCTAGAAACTGTAGAATTTCATCCAAATCCACAAATATGTCGGATACACATTAAATAATGATCAGCAAACGTTTGAGTGAGCCACAGTAGTTTACTTCAGGGTTAAAACTATTTTTGAGGAAAGTGCCATTTCTAGAAACAGTAGAATTTCATCCGAATCCACAAATATGTCAGATACACATTAAATAATGATCAGCAAACGTTTGAGTGGATCACAGTAGTTCACTTCAGGGTTGAAACTATTTTTGAGGAAAGTGCCATTTCTAGACACAGTAGAATTTCATCCAAATCCATAAATATGTCAAATACACATTAAATAATGATCAGCAAACGTTTGAGTGAGCCACAGTAGTTTACTTCAGGGTTAAAACTATTTTTGAGGAAAGTGCCATTTCTAGTAACAGTAGAATTTCATCCAAATTCACAAATATGTAAATTACACATTATATAATGATTAGCAAACGTTTGAGTGGACCATTATAGTTTACTTCAGGGTTAAAACTATTTTTGAGGAAAGTGCCATTTCTAGAAACTGTAGAATTTCATCCAAATCCACAAATATGTCGGATACACATTAAATAATGATCAGCAAACGTTTGAGTGAGCCACAGTAGTTTACTTCAGGGTTAAAACTATTTTTGAGGAAAGTGCCATTTCTAGAAACAGTAGAATTTCATCCGAATCCACAAATATGTCAGATACACATTAAATAATGATCAGCAAACGTTTGAGTGGATCACAGTAGTTCACTTCAGGGTTGAAACTATTTTTGAGGAAAGTGCCATTTCTAGACACAGTAGAATTTCATCCAAATCCATAAATATGTCAAATACACATTAAATAATGATCAGCAAACGTTTGAGTGAGCCACAGTAGTTTACTTCAGGGTTAAAACTATTTTTGAGGAAAGTGCCATTTCTAGTAACAGTAGAATTTCATCCAAATTCACAAATATGTAAATTACACATTATATAATGATTAGCAAACGTTTGAGTGGACCATTATAGTTTACTTCAGGGTTAAAACTATTTTTGAGGAAAGTGCCATTTCTAGAAACAGTAGAATTTCATCCAAATCCACAAATATGTCGGATACACATTAAATAATGATCAGCAAACGTTTGAGTGGACCACAGTAGTTTACTTCAGGGTTAAAACTATTTTTGAGGAAAGTGCTATTTCTAGAAACAGTAGAATTTTATCCAAATCCACAAATATGTCGGATACACATTAAATAATGATTAGCAAACGTTTGAGTGGATCACAGTAGTTTACTTCAGGGTTAAAACTATTTTTGAGGAAAGTGCCATTTCTAGAAACAGTAGAATTTTATCCAAATCCACAAATATGTCAGATACACATTAAATAATGATCAGCAAACCGTTTGGGTGGGCCACAGTAGTTTAATTCAGGGTTAAAACTATTTTTGAGGAAAGTGCCATTTCTAGAAACAGTAGATTTTCATCCAAATTCACAAATATGTAAATTACACATTATATAATGATTAGCAAACGTTTGAGTGGGTCACAATAGTTTACTTCAGAGTCTTAAGACTATTTCTGTAAATTTTGTATGGAATTTTAGAAAAGTGCTATTTCAGGGTTCAATTATTTTCAGAGTTACAGACGTGGTTCTCCATAAAGGCGATCGAATTTGAAATTATGTTCTGCAACATGGATAAGTTGCTCGTAGTTTGCTGCCATTCTCTAACTGTTGCACCGAGTCCCTCATAACTATCGCACCTAGTCCCTCATAACTGTCGCACGGAGTCCCTCCTAACTGTCGCACCGAGTCCCTCGTAACTATCGCACCTAGTCCCTCATAACTGTCGCACCGAGTCCCCCATAATTGTTAGCTCCGTTTCCACCTGCCCCGCTTTCTAGCCTCCATTTCCCACGAAGATTGGATCAAGACAGTAACAGCTAACCGACTCGACAAATTTGTATGATCAAGACTCTCAATTAACACTTCTTGAATTGGCTCAGACCTCGGCGTCGTCGTCGGGTCGTTTCATCATCGTTCGCGCGGCAGCCCCAATCATGTAAAACAAGCCGAAGTGCGCGGAACAATGCTCTCACGATCCAGTTATACAGGCATCGATCAAGTTCGAAAGCGGATTGCTCCGTGACTCCTTTGGAACCACGGAGCCCGGGATCGTTACAGTTCCACCGAGCGATAGAGATAGACGCAGGCTATAACACTACTACATCTGGCAGAAAGTGGCTATAAAAATTCTTGATGGTGTCATTAAACTGTAACGGCTCTCTGACATTCACGGCTCTATACGTTGCGTTGCCGTGGATAAGTTCAACGTAATGGGTAGGCTAAAAAAGTACAAAGAAAAAGATTAATTCATTGGTGTGCTAACATGTCTCATTTGAATTATCCTACAATAATTTATGCGGCTTTTTAAATTCTTATTTACGACTTCGTTGCCTATACGTAATATACATATTTATAAAAATTCTATATAAGAATTTAGTATTTCATGTATGTATATCCAGGGTGTCCCAAAAATTTGTTCATTTCATGCGTTTTCATTAGAGCTATGTGGAAGTGTTCGTAAATGAATACTTCGATTTAAAACAGCTATTTTAAGTTATTGATTTATATGACACCGCCGCGTGGAAGATATTAAATGTTTAAAATTCAAAGGGGTGACCCCTGACGTCATTAGAAATAAATTTTTACTTTGTGAAAATGTTCTCCGCGGCTTCGTTGCGGGATTATTAACGAAAAACGTCGACGGGGCGTGGCTGCGACGGGCGTGGCGTTGGCATTGGCCGAGCCGAAGTCCGCCCACTGCACTGATTGGTCCGTGTTCTTTTGTTAAGAACTCTTGAACGAAGCGACGGAGAACATTTTCGCAAAGGAAAAAGCTTCTTGAAATGACCTCAGGAACCACCCCGTTCAATTACAACATTTTTGGAACACCCTGTATGCGTAATTTGGCGTGAATTGATTCCTGTAAGACTAAGCTCCTATTCGAATAGAATTTTTATTCGATTGGACATTTATTCGATGGTGTTGAATAAAATTTCATTCGTTAGTCTTGCCCAACTCTACCTCAATATGTACTTCAACAAATGCAATGTGTATTTCTATTTACTATTCATCTCTATCGAGACAGTAAAATTCTTTCTAAATCCATAAGCAGTTATATTATTAATAAAGTAATATTATTATTAGGTCTATAACTTGAAAACCGGAATTTGACACTAGATGTCAGCACTTATGTATGCGCTGTAGCAAATCATTGACATACACGCCATTCCGAAGCTCTATTCATAACCTGCAAAATCAGTCAACAGTGTTTGATTTGCTTGTGCGCATCATATTTTTTTCAATCATGAAAAATTTTGAAAATTGGCGAAAGAAACAGCATTTGCGGGAAGTTTTGCTGAGTCACTTTTTTGCAAAGAAAACTGCAGCCGAAAGTCATCGTTTGCTCGTGGAATTGTATGGCGAACATGCTCTTGCGAAAACACAGTGTTTCGAGTGGTTTCAACGCTTTAAAAATGGCGATTTTGACATCAAAGACAAAGAGCGGCCTGGACAGTCGAAAAAGTTTGAAGATGAAGAATTGGAAGCGTTACTCGATGAAGACTCGTGTCGAACACAAGAAGAGCTTGCTTCTAAAGCAGGGTGAAACCATTACTGGAGAGCTGTACCGAAAACAACTGATTCGTTTAAAGAGAGCATTGAAGGAAAAACGGCCAGAATGGGAGACCAGACACGGGACATTGATTTTCCAACATGACAATGCTCGGCCACATGTTGCTCAACCCGTAAAAAACTATTTGGAAAATAGCGGATGGGAAGTTCTGCCCCACCCGCCATATAGTCCAGTCTTGGCGCCTTCTGACTACCATTTGTTTCGGTCGATGCAGAATGCACTTTCCGGAATACGCTTCACTTCAGTCCAAGGCATCAAAAATTGGCTCGATTCGTTCATTGGTTCAAAAGATGACCGGTTTTTTTACGATGGCATCCACAAATTGCCAGAAAGACGGGGAAATGTTGTATCTTTCGATGGACAATACTTTGAATGACAGAATTGTACAAGATTTTCTTTAATAAACGCTCAAATTTCCTTAAAAAATTCCGGTTTTCAAGTTATAGACCTAATAACACTGTCCAACACCAAATTTGTTCCCCAATTACTGTTGGGTCCTTTGTATAGAGTTGTTTGCTCTGATTCCGAATCTGTTTTTAATTTTTTTCCTATACGCACAGTTTTTGAGAAACATGACTTTGAAAAAAAACATATTTTTCAAATTTAAACAAATATTGTAGTGTTATTATAAATGATATCGAATTGTTCTTTATAGCAAAAGATTCTGTAGACTTTCCCGAATACAGCGGTATCCAAAATTAATACATTATGATTGTTTAAACATGTTTAACTAATCACTAAAGGCGGAGCGACACAACTTTTGCACCAATTTTTGAGGATACTTTTCAATTTATCTCAAAAAATAAGAGTCCAGCGGAAAATCGAACTATACCATGCAATAGAGCAGACTTTTATCTTGAGAAACCCCTCTTTGAAGTTTGAAACGTCGACGTTTTTTTCGGACCAGAAAGCAAAATATCTTCGCCCGACATGAGTTGCCGCCAGTGGCGCTCACCATTACAACGGTCGTTCGCCGCTCCGTATCCCGTCGCTGCGCCGTATCTCGTCCCGAGCGCCACTGGCGGCAACTCATGTCGGGCGAAGATATTTTGCTTTCTGGTTCGAAAAAAACGTCGACGATCCAAACTTGACAGGGTGGCTTCTCAAGATAAAAGTCTGCTCTATCGAGTGGTATAGTTCGATTTTCCGCTGGACCCTTATTTTTTGAGATAAATTGAAAAATATCCTCAAAAATTGGTGCAAAAGTGGCGTCTCTCCGCCTTTAATGATTGTTTAAACATGTTTAAACATTCATAATGTATTAATTTTGGATACCACCGTATTCGGGAAAGTCTACAGAATCTTCTGCTGCAAAGAACAATTCAATATCTTTTATAATAACATCACAATATTTGTTTAAAGTTGAAAAATATGTTTTTTTTCAAAGCCATGTTCCTCAAAAACTGTGCGTATAGGAAAAAAATTAAAAACAGATTCGGAATCAGCGCAAAAAACTCTATAAGAAAGACCCAACAGTAATTAGGGAACATAAAAAAAGTTGAAATTTGTTGGACAGTGTAATTATTATATATTGTTAAAAACACGTTAAATAATAATTAGCATTGATTCGAGTGGAGGTCGTGCACGAACAGTTCGTTCGTCAGGTCAAATCGCGCGAGATCGTGGAATGTAGAAACGAAATGAACTTTTCCCTGTCAAGAAAAGAAACGTTTCTCTCGGCGCGGCGGCGGTGCAACGTGTATCGGTAGGTGTAGAGGCAACGATTATGATTTTAAATGCTCACCGAGGCACTCCTTTTTGTTCAGGTCTCGTGACGCTGGTCTTGTGCAACATCCACGGCAGTCTTGAACATGAAATTCCAAGGAGGAGCTTCCTGTCGCGACGAGCGATCGACGGCACCAGAGGGAGGTATTAAATAATCGAAGATTCAATCGCGGAATTGTCTTGCGTATCGGCATCGGTTATACTCGCCGAGCACTAACGCGATCGTCGATGTTCGATTACAGGAAGTACTTCGATCCGGAAGAAGAAGGGGTTTTCGACAGTTACGGGTCCGCCGGCGGCCAGTATGATCCTTACGAGGAGAAAACAGGTACGTTCTCTGTAGCTATAGTAATATATATGCAGTTTAACGATCATACGCACCTCAGAAATATTAGTTGTTGTGTATAAGAAGAAGAAGAAGAAACAGTACTTTTTTTACCACGCTTATATTAGCTTGCCGAGTTGTCGTTGTGGTTATTGTTATTGTTATTGTTGTTGTTGTTGTTGTTGTATGCGTCAAATCTTGTAATCGAATTTTAAACCACTTTCCGATGAGCTAGAGACTTGGAACTTTAAACATAGCTCGGAACTGGATGGCAATGCAATATTAAAAAACAAATTTTTAAAAAAACTGTGCGTCCGGGAGGAAGAAAAATTAAATATTAACCGTCACGCCTCGCCGCGCGACGCTCTGTAGTACGTGATCGCGTTCAGCGATCCCCACTCCGCGCGCCAGCCCTCCCTACTCCACTACGCGTGCCCACTCTGACTCATCCCCGCTTCACTAACCCACTTCGCACCGAAGGAGCTCAGTCTGGCGTTCCGTTACCGTAAAAAAACAATATAAAATCGGCAATTTTATGCTTCGAAAATTCTGAAATAATTCACTGTCGTGTGTGCTATTAGGGAGAATGTTCATGAATTTTTTCGTAATTTTTTGTTGAGCGGAACGGATGAAATAACATGGTTAACTATAATTAGCCTTAATTTGGTTGGGATGCACTTTTGACCCCCTTATCCGGTTGAAACAGTATTTATTTAACAACAATCCTTTCAATAGAAACCTAGCAAGTTGCAAACGATCGGAAAATTGTAATCGTGCACCATTGAAAATTTCAGAGTCGAGCGTTTAATTGATGACCACGTCAACGTCGCTCAAGCACACCTCACGTTTATTAATAGCATGATTAACGACGATTGTGGCCGGGACATTATACTTGAATAGGTATTTCTATTTTCGTCTTGAGGATCTCGTCAACTGGTAGAAATGGTGTCAATACGCCAACTAATTACTGAACTGTCCAGTAGTCATCATTATCTCATTGACGTTTCTTTCTTCTCGAACTTTTCTGCCAAGTGAAAGAAGTATCGTAAACCCAATAAAAATCGGGGTCAAGCGTAACAGGCTTCGCCAAACGAAACATTCAATTTCCCGCATAATTGTGATGTTTACAACATTATCAATTAAGGAGAACAAAAGGAATCTCAATTCGCGAACATCATCTTCTCGAATCAAAATGTTCTTCCCTGACCTTTACTTCTGGTTTCCCTTGTTCGTTCTTCGCACTATTATTCTTGTAGCGGTTCTGATTACTATCGTCGATTTCCTGCCAGGTACCTGCCTTCAATAACATCTACCATTCTTGTTCGTTCTCGTAACTGCAATGAGGATTCTCCACTTCAGTATACGACCCTAAATTGTCCACAGTTTTCCAATTAGAACTTTTAGGGTCCTAATGCCCAAATCTGGGATCGCCAAGTTTCCAAAGTTACAATTCTCAAATTTCTAAATGACCAGAGTCCTCTCAAGGCATTATTACACACTCCTAAATTTTCCACAATTTTTGAATTAGATACGTTTGAATTTTCACGATCGTAAATTTTTGTATATGCACAAATGATTTCGGCGCTACCGGTTCGATTAAAGAATACTAGAAATTAGCAATTTTGGAGAATTATAATTTCGAATTAGAATTTGTAGGGTCCTAATGCCCAAATCTGGGGCTACTAAGTTTCCAAATTTCCAAATGGCCAATTCCTCGAATTTCTAAATGACTAGAGTGCTCTCAAGGCACTATCACACACTCCTAAATTTTCCACAATTTTCAAAGTAGAATTTTTGGGGTCCTAATGCCCAAATCTGGGATCGCCAAGTTTCCAAAGTTACAATTCTCAAATTTCTAAATGACCAGAGTCCTCTCAAGGCATTATTACACACTCCTAAATTTTCCACAATTTTCAAATTAGAACTTTTAGGGTCCTAATGCACAAATCTGGGGCTACTAAGTTTCCAAAGTTACAAATAGCCAATTTCTCAAATTTCTAAATGTCCAGAGTCCTCACAAGGCACTATCACACACTCCTAAATTTTCCACAATTGTGAAATTAGAACTTTTAGGGTCCTAATGCCCAAATCTGGGGTCGCCAAGTTTCCAAAGTTACAATTCTCAAATTTCTAAATGACCAGAGTCCTCTCAAGGCATTATTACACACTCCTAAATTTTCCACAATTTTCAAATTAGAACTTTTAGGGTCCTAATGCACAAATCTGGGGCTACTAAGTTTCCAAAGTTACAAATAGCCAATTTCTCAAATTTCTAAATGTCCAGAGTCCTCACAAGGCACTATCACACACTCCTAAATTTTCCACAATTGTGAAATTAGAACTTTTAGGGTCCTAATGCCCAAATCTGGGGTCGCCAAGTTTCCAAAGTTACAATTCTCAAATTTCTAAATGACCAGAGTCCTCTCAAGGCATTATTACACACTCCTAAATTTTCCACAATTTTTGAATTAGAACTTTTAAGGTCCTAATGCCCAAATCTTGGGCTACTGAGTTTCCAAAGTTACAAATAGTCAATTTCTCAAATTTCTAAATGTCCAGAGTCCTCACAAGGCACTATCACACACTCCTAAATTTTACACAATTTTGAAATTAGAACTTTTAGGGTCCTAATGCCCAAATCTGGGGTCGCCAAGTTTCCAAAGTTACAATTCTCAAATTTCTAAATGACCAGAGTCCTCTCAAGGCATTATTACACACTCCTAAATTTTCCACAATTTTCGAATTAGAACTTTTAAGGTCCTAATGCCCAAATCTTGGGCTACTGAGTTTCCAAAGTTACAAATAGCCAATTTCTCAAATTTCTAAATGTCCAGAGTCCTCACAAGGCACTATCACACACTCCTAAATTTTACACAATTTTGAAATTAGAACTTTTAGGGTCCTAATGCCCAAATCTGGGGTCGCCAAGTTTCCAAAGTTACAATTCTCAAATTTCTAAATGACCAGAGTCCTCTCAAGGCATTATTACACACTCCTAAATTTTCCACAATTTTCAAATTAGAACTTTTAAGGTCCTAATGCCCAAATCTGGGGTTACTAAGTTTCCAAATTTACAAATGGCCAATTCCTCGAATTTCTAAATGACTAGAGTGCTCTCAAGGCACTATCACACACTCCTAAATTTTCCACAATTTTCAAAGTAGAATTTTTGGGGTCCTAATGCCCAAATCTGGGGCTCCTAAGTTTCCAAAGTTACAAGTAGCCAATTTCTAAATGTTCAGAGTCCTCTCAAGTCACTATTACACACTCCTAAATTGTCCACAATTTTCACATTAGAACTTCTAGGTTCCTAATCCCCAAATCTGGGGCTACTAAGTTCCCATAGTTATAAATAGCCAATTTCTCAAATTTCTAAATGACCAGTGTCCTCCTTCCTGAGTTTCCAATTTCCGAATCCCTCGATCGTCCAATCTTAAACTTCCGAATTCCTGAAATTCCCAAGTCGTCGACACCTCCAATCGTCACCTGCCTAGAACGCCAGTTGCTATTACGAGCTGTCTGTTTAATTATGTATGATGCCGATCGATGACATTATCATAGGTTGTTGGATTAGCGTCGAAAAATGCCGGCAGCATTTATCTTTTCCATTCGTTCACCTTGAAGGAAATGATCGCGTGGTCGTTAATTTCCTCGGTTGATTTTTTCCTCCATGGACTTTTTCCTCCGTCGAATGATTATAAGCACGGGGGCAGCCATTATCGGCAAAATAACAGATTCACGTCGAGTGGAGATTAGATCGTTAGGAGAAGGACATTATCAAGTGGTGTGAAAGGCAATGGATTATGAGACGCGTAGAAAAATTATGAAGCATAGGTCGCGTGAAGCCTCTTGCAAATCGCGGACGGCTGAACCGTGGAATCACGTGTGCCGCATGCCGGTTAGTATAAACACACGGCGCCCATTTTAAATGTCATACGCACGCGGCCATCCACGAGTGTCCTTTTCGCGACCTTGAGCCATCGTGAATCGCTAAGACAAAGAATTCCGAACACGTTCTCACGTTTTCAACTCTGTCGTTACTTTTAGCAATCCTCCACCTTCCAATATATTCAGTTTCAGTTTTAATAAAGTTTGCTCTTGTTTCTTAAATTGTTCCGCGCGAGGAAAGTTGGGCCGAATCGAAGCACTGGTATTTACGAGTTAGTACGATCATTCCACAGCAGCAACGGCGCACAGTGGTCCGGATCGAGAAATTCAGTGACATTTTGTTATAACTTTTGAACCATTAGAGATATTGCAATGAAATTTTCACTAAAAATATTTAAAAAATAGTCATTTTTAATTATAGATAATTAAATATTTAGTGCATTTGTTAAACAATATTTATTAATTAATTTTCATTCATACTTTGTTATTGATAATAAATTTGTTTACATATAAGTTCACAAACTATTTCTTGTAATAATTTATAATAAAAATTTTTTCGTCCATACCGAGAACTTCTGTGATACTGCCACAGCTTTTGAATCGTAAAAGTTATTCTGATGAAACTTTCACTGAAAAATATGAAAAAATAATCACTTTTTAATGATAAATAATTTAATACGTTTAGTGTTTGTTTAATCATTTTTAATAACATTTTACTTACTTTACTGGCTGATTTACTTAAATCTATGCAAGTATCAATTCTGCAGCTTCTTAATCTAGCGGCCTTTTCTTTTTATTTTGTGATTTTACTCTTATAGCAGCATATAATAAACAATTGACTGTAGGCTACAATCAAAACAGTCCGCTCGCACGCGCGCGAGGTTCTTCGCGTCTCGCACAATCCTGGCGCTCGACGCAGCGATGGATACACTTGAATCACTAATAACTTGCGTCGATGGACGATGTTGGTAGTAAATCGTGCATAACTATATAGGGAAAAGTGTACTGAACATTGTACAATTTGTAAACATGCGGTACTAATTGGAACTCAAAAGATATTCCGTATCAAAGATGAAGAATTTTTACAATTTCCGAGCCTTCACTGTACATTATTTTTTTAATACATTATTTAAATTAATTTTAAATTGTCAGTGTAAATTTTTATCGTAATGGAATTCTCTTCATTTTAAAAGAAGAACAGAGGAAAAATATTAAACAGGTGTGTCAGGGCATCCCGATAAAGATAAGTATCTTTTTTCTGCGAAACAGGCTATTTTCAAAATGCCCAACTTTAAGTGTTCGTCGCGATTACAATTTTAATTATATTTTATTAATTTCTTTATTTTCGAGGTAGATGGATATTTATGAAGCAATACAAACTTTGTACATGTCAATATGAGAAAGTTCATTTTTCGACAAAATGTCACTGAATTTCTCGATCCGGACCACTGTGCGGCGGTGCATAGTGCGTACAAATCTCATTTCCAAAACTGCATATTAGGAGGAAATCTATATATTATTAATCATTAGTAGGTTGTGGAATTTATGCAATTTTCAATTTCTGTAAACGAATTTTAAGAAAGTGGAATAAAGTAGAATCTTATTTTCCGTGGTACATAGCAGCCATTTTAGATCTGAAATAAATTAAAATCGTACCAAATTCTGTCATATTTTATATCCCAGCCTTTTTTGAAAATCGTCAAAAGCCATACTCAATGATTCGACGATCAATAATCATATAACAATCATTTTTATGCATAAATATTGTCAATATTCTTCTTAATTTATTAATTTTATTGTTAAATTTCATTTTTTGCGAATAATTACCATGGCCGGTCCACAGTTGAACGCCTAACGGGCTGAGCTAACCGAGCTGTTGGAAACGTGATTGATATTTCTATTTCTAGATAGATGAAGCTTATTCAGCAGTAATGTTTAATACTGTAGAAATATTAATTAAGTTGATTTCATTTTTTAATTACTTCTGTACAATGTTCAAGGTTTATCAGTGCCTGATAGACTTACAGAATAAATAGAACGTAACAATTTTAAGGTTAGCTTAGTTCTTCGCGGAAAAAACGCCGAAAAAATCGGTTTTTATTTTTTTAACAGCGGCGCACCAAACCAAAAAATCATGAAAAAATTCATGAACAATACCTATAACAATATATCGCTACGGTAAAGATATAAATGTAGATACTCTAGAACTTCCATGTGAAATCTGCATTTTTTCGATTTTTTTGAGGTTTTTGATTTTTTACAAGCAGGGTTTTTACTTTAAACATCTGAAACCAAAGTATGTATTTGGGTTCTTGACATGTGTCCGATTTTTTTCAGAATTTCTAAACATCATTAACTAGGGAAAATAGGCCAACAACTGATTTTTCGATTTTACCCCATAACTACCCTCTAAACTTTGCACAGTATATTTTTTCTTGGTGTCCTATCGAATGACCCATCGTCGATATAATTCGGTTCAAGGGCATTTTTGACTACATTATCCGGCCATACCCCTTTTAATAAAGATGCATCTATCAGGAATAATTAAAATAAAAAAAATACCTCTTAAAAACCACGCTTATATTAAAATGCACGAAAAAGTCCGAAATTGTCCGAAATGAGCTCCCTCGGTGCGAAATGGGTCAGTGGAGTGGGGATGAGTCGGAGTGGGAACACGTAGTGGAGTAGGGAGCGCTGGCGCGCGGAGTGGGGATCGCTGAACGTGATCACAATTAAACGCTCGACTCTGCAAGTTTCAATAGCGCACGATTACAATTTCCCAATCGTTTGCAATTGCTAGATTTCTATTGAAAGAATTGTTGTTAAATACATACTGTTTCAATCGTGCTATAGAGGGTATAGCCGGATAAGGGGGTCAAAAGTGCATCCCAACCATATTAAGGCTAGTTATAGTTAATCGTGTTATTTTTTCCGTTCCGCTCAACAAAAAATTGCGAAAAAATTCATGAACATTCTCCCTAATAGCACACACGACAGTGAATTATTTCAGAATTTTCGAAGCATAAAATTTCCGATTTTATATTGGTTTTTTACGGTAACGGAGCACCACACTGGGCTCCTTCGGTGCGAAGTGGGTCAGTGGAGCGCGGATGAGTCGGAGTGGGAACGCGTAGTGGACTAGGGAGCGCTGGCACGCGGAGTGGGGATCGCTGAACGCGATCACTTATTATTACGTAATATTGTAATCTTTTCTCCTGAACGCACGATTTTTTATTAAATTTGTTTTTTAATATTGCATTGTCATCCAGTTCTGAACTACGTTTAAAGTTTTAGTCTCTAGCTCGTCGGCAAGTGGTTTAAAATTCGATTACAAGATCTGACACATACAACGACAACTCGGCAAGCTAATATAAGCGTGGTAAAATGTTGTTTATTTTTTGTGTATATCTTATAAAATACCCAGTCAATTTTTGACTACCCAGCTATCCCACTAGTACCCCGAGTATCTCGTAAGGAGGTAGCGAATTTTACGCATTTATGACAAAAACGAGTAGGTGCAATTTAAGACATTGAAAACATTAGACACGAATTGAAAAATACTTTCATATCATCGTCAACAACCTATCGAACGTATTAAGAGAGAAAATGAATGTCTATGTCACTCCGGTTTGTCGCAATTCAGGTGAAAAATGCATTTATTATAAATTATTATGAATTACATCAAATTCAAATCTAGAAAACGAACAAAATCATATATGTACAGGTGGTCCATTTATCTTGAGACAGTAAATTATTACGGGAACCAGCAGGAATATGAAAAAATGTTTTATATCAAATATTCTTCATATGAAGGGGCACATTTAATGGCGCTGTGCACATTTTTCTATAAAGGCCCCTTAAGGGTCAGATGAAGGGCAACTTCATTTTTTCAAATGGAAACCCATATTTTTTATTTCATATTCTTATTCTACATCGATAAATAATAATATTTCGTATAAAACATTTTTTTACTGTACCATGCAATCATTCTAGTTCGGAAGAGACGTATAACTTATTCATTGAAATATCTCCAACTGCAAAAAGCTAGAAATAGTGCACAAAACAAAGGATGTTTAAAATGAGGGACGCTTTTCTTCCAAATATGCGAAAAACACAAACGCATGAAGCGTCTTGCAAGTTTGTCCAGCACTGTGTTCCTCGGTTTAAACGCCATCGCCATAAACTCGGCCACTTAGAGTGTAACGACTGCCGTAATAACTATGATTACGAGGAATGAATTAATTTCGGTTGCAGACTTCTCGGACATCAGGAGGAACGTGCCGGGAGAGCCGGGCGCCGATTATCCTGCGTACACGACGCTGCCCCAGACGGGATTCACGTGCGAAGGACGTTCACGAGGTGAATGAGAGTCACATGATTCACCGGTCCCCATTGCCCTCGATCTCGGTATCGTATCGTATCGTTTTGTCAACCAAAATTCAGAAAGTCGGTCAGGCGACAGTGACGTCTCCCCGACGCAATACGTCACGACTTTGGGATTACGCAACGCGGTTTCCACAGGATCCCGGTGACCGGTCCGTAAGTTAGGCGTGCTGTATGAAAGCTGGCCGTGCATGTTAATAATTCATCGGTCTTTCGCTGGCGGAGATTACAAAACGGCATTTCCCCGAGGAAAATCTTCTTCCTCGATATCGTTCGCGTTCGTAAATAATCTCAGACAGTGACGCACCCGGACATATGCCGGGGCGCCAAAATTTGGAGGCGCCATTTTGGCTGTAATTGTGAGGAAAATATCGATGTGTTAAATACCCAATTAATAGAAAATTTGCTTTTATTAAAATTCAAATCAAATGATTAGATTTTTATTGAAAATAAAAAATATATACCTTTATTTAAAAAATATATACATATACATAAACAGTAAAAGCTCCTCCGACATTCTCTATGTTCGGCTGTCTACTGAAGTCTTGCTCGGCGCGGTCGGCGCAGTCATAAATCAAAAATAGTGTCTGGGCACGATCGTTGTCCGCTCAAATCCCCGACCTTTGGACAACGAAGGAGCTTTTACTGTATTCTTAAGGGGCGGCAATTTGTTTTTTTTTGTCCGGGGCGACGTAACCGCTAGAGCGGGCTCTGGGCGCACCCCGGGGGGGGGGCTAGGGGTCAGGGGGCCAATTCCCCCCCCCCCCCCCCAAGAAAAAAATGTTTAGCTTCCAAAATTAAAATCGCGGAATAGCCCTGGGTGCCGTTGACAGATGTTTTGAAAAGGTCATCAGGCAAGACCTAGGGCTGGGTTCAACTCGGTCCCCCCCCTCAAGATTAAGTGCAGGGTGCCCCACTGGCTCCCAGACCGTTTGATGCCATGAAAGACAAGAACAGGCGTGGTGGTGGGCCTCGAGGGACGAAGAACTAAGGGCAATGCGAAAAGTGGAGGACCAACTGCACAGTAGAGGGGCGGTTCATTGAACATCCCGGGGGTTGGTATTTACGGATAAGTAGTTTTCGACGATTCCAAAGAACAAGAGGGTTGCAGGGGGCCCTTCTCGAGGTCCCTATAGTAAAAAATTTAGGTGGAGGGTTTATAGCCCCCACAGGGAGGTGTTAAAGGATTAAAAAATTTTTTAACGCGGATTTAGCCGAATATAAATTGGTGAGGGGGCGCACAGTGGTCCGGATTGGAAAATCGTGACCCATTTTGTTATAACTTTAGAACCAGTAGAGATATTGCAATGAAATTTTCACTAAAATTATTTAAAAAATAGCAATTTTTAACTATGGGTAAATAAAAATTTTTTTGCATTTGTTAAACAATAATTTTTAATTAATTATCATCGGTTTTTGATTTAAAAAAAAGCTTTTAAATATAATCTTACAAACTATTTTTTACTTTCTAACTATGTATTTTTTATATTTATGTTTTATACATGTAACGTTTTATGGAATACGTAAAATATCAATTCGAGGAATCTTGTTGTAATTAACACATACTAACTTCACCGAAGAGGGAAAAACGCGTCACAAGCGTGTCAAAGATATTTTTTATAATAATTTATAATAATTATAATTTTTTTATTGGAAATTCGTGTAACTTTTAAATCATAATAGATATTGGCATCAAACTTGAAATGGATAATGTGGAAACTATAAAAATGAACTGTAACTATAACGAACTATAACACTACCTATAACTAAGACGCAAAACTATAAACAGATAAACAAAATAAAAACCTAATAAAACTATAAACTAACAAAATTATACAAAAACTTAACAAGAACTTTTTTGAATGTCCAGAACGTAAAAATGCTGTGAAAATTTCGCTATGAATGCTCGAATGCGAATAGAGAGTCGAAAACTGTTTCTGTGCCATATTATAAACATATGAATGGTATAAACAAATTCCTAACGAGTTGGATGCACTCGTTTGTTTGTTCGTTCTGGTTTGTTCTGGTTCGTTCGTTTCATTCCTGGCGGAGTCTCATCCATCCCGCGCGCGGAATCGATGTAGCGTCGATGCATTGAAAGCATAATAACTTATAATATTGGAAAAAATTGGTGAAAATTTTTGTGGGATCTTGTAGGGGAAGGAATGCCGAAAATTTTCCGATATGATAGAATGCTGACTTTTGCTGACCGTAAAAGATATGCACTGTCAATTAAAAACAATCATAAGAATTTTTCATTATTTTTCAGCTCTACTTTATTCATCTATTCTATACAGTAAATATTAATTTAAGGTATGATTTCTCACCACCGCGGAATGCTTTTTATCGGGAAATAAACGCCGAATCAAAATATTAAATGGATTCGTCATGGTTCTTAGAAGAAGAAAGGCAATTTCATTGGCGAAAAAACATCATTTCTGAAATGTTCGACTTTGAGATTCGTTTTCTCTAAAACTATTTATTCAATTTCTTTAATATTTTATTTTTGAGATATATGGACATTTAGAAACAAGAACCCGTTTAGTAGAAGTCGATATCTCAAAGCTGATTTTTGGCCAAATGGGTCACGATTTTCCAATCCGGACCACTGTGGGGCGGGGGGAAAGAAGGAAAATTTTAAATTTTATTTAAGACCCCCCGTGTGGATACTCGTTCAAGAGGGCACTAAAAAAGGAGTAACCCCACAATTTAAAAAAGTAGGGTTAATTATAATAATAAGCGAAAAAAGTAAAAAAAGTTAGGAAATTTAGGGCCAAAGCCTACGGACAGCGTGCGAGGGGGTTAGCGAAGCCCATTAGACTTAGGATAAATAGATAATAAAATTTATTTAAAAAAAAAGAGCAATATGTAAAACGTGAGAGAGTAAAAGAGGTTAAAACCAATTAGGATACTTCTTCATTGTAGAAAGCAATATATAATAAACAAAGAAGGAAACTTTCGCTAAAGGGTGGGTATTTACGGGAGGTCGGCCTCGGTTTTAGCCTCTCCCTTAACAACAAAAAATAAAAGACCGTTTGATGTCTGCAGTGCTTTTGCCAAGTGCTGCGCGATAGTTGTCTACTGCTAGAGTTGGTTTAAAATGAGACTGGGCCCCCTAACTGCTCTAGTAAGCATTGGGCAAGTCCTTGGTCTTCGTTGTGTAAAGTTTTATGATCCCATCAGCAACGAATTGCCTAATTGTAGGTGCTGAGGACTTATTGCTGACATTAAATTAGAATTTATAATGACGAATTAAATATGGACCTCTGTGCACATCTTGATCCATTTGGTAATGTTCGAGACTCGTTAGGCGAAAAGGAAACGCAGCATATTAAGCGTGTACGTTTTTCTCCCTATAGCTTTCCATTGTCTCGCTTATTAATCTAAAAACTCTCGCGTCGAATTGTATTATAATGTCTGTAATTGTGAATGGCTGCATCGTTCTCACGTTTGGTGAAGGATAGGTCACTATTCGTTCGGATCGCTGAAAGATTCTACGCGCAGGTCCTTGACTGCAATAGCGAACGAAAATGTCTTCGTGCGAGTTCATTCGCAATTATTCGAGGAGATGTCGAGTACACAACTCAAAAATGCAGCATTTGAGAAAAATCAGCTTATAAAACTTATATTTCTCAATGACATAACCTCAAAATTGCCATTTTCTAACTTGTGTCACTTTTCTTGCGGGGGTGCGATATGTATACGGTGAGAGATTAGACTACCCGTAGGACCTTTCGAACCATTTGGCCTTTATCTTATTGTTGGGCCGCTTTCGCCGGCGTTCTGCCACTTCTCGGGCAACGTCATAGCGTACAACATTATCGAGGTGTTGCTCAATGAAGAAACCATAATAAACTCACTGACGGAGTGAACTTTCTTCGACGAGAACTCAGTCTCCGACTGCCACTTGATTCCTGTTCCCGTGCGGCTGTCTAACACCGACGTGTTCGCACCGTGAGTACCGCCAGTAACATCGCCGAAATAGTTCTAATTGTGCAAAAAGAGAAACCGCACGTACGCTTTCACAATTAGGAGGAACGATAATGGAGATATCGTCATTACGTTTCTCTGCTCCGCATCTTCCTCTCGGCGTGTCATTAAATGAAACTCTTAGTAGAAGAACCTCGTTAAATGCTACTTTCTGCTCTCCTCTGCGGGGCTGATATGAAAATACAGCTCTACTGGTTTTGCGCTAAACGAAACTCTTCCTAACTACCAAATGGAAATAGTCTTGTACGCTGTTTTTAGAGATGAAGGTGACCTTCAACTTTTTTAAATGGAATGCTATGTACTTTTTAAGGATGTTCTGGAGGTACAATGGGAGACAAAAGTATAAGAAATTCGAAATGCATCAATACATGGCAATAAAAGCCATTAATGAGTATATTTTGCATTAAACTTTTGCGAATACTGTACCCCCTGTAGCTATATTCAGTGGTCTACAATTGTCGCGTTTCCATGCTAGTGAGAGACAACACGATAAAGGGTATAGCCGGATAAGCATGGGCCAGCGGCTCCCGCTCCGATTTTCCTGATTCCTGTCTTAAAACATCGTTTTATGTCTAAAAAAACATTGTGTAAAATTTCAAGTGTCCACCCCCACCGATAGGGGTGATATTGAGGTAAATTCCCCCGCACTTAAATGCAATTTGCTCTAAAACGAGAAAAGATATCGACATGGGATAAACGGCAAAAAAAAGATATAGATACACTCTATATTTCAGATTTTTTTCAGAATTTTTTGCTAATTATTTATACTTGAAAATAATTAATTAATTTTTTGGGAATTTTTTTAACTATCTTCCCCTAGGTTGACACCTACCAAAAAATTCTAAAATATTGCTATGATTCTAACCTATTTTGTAAAAAAATCTCAGAAGTGTCCGTTTCGTGGAACAGTGTCACAAAAAATAAAGTATGCCGGCGAACGCTCGGTTTGATCAGTAACGACGCAGCGACCGATTCCCCTTGCGGCGGCTAGTGACGGGAGCGAACGGGAAGTCGGCGCTTGTACGGAAAAGCTGATACATGTAAAAATGCGACTAAATCTTCTAATACATGATTACAGTTAGAAGTCTAAACAATTATATTCTAGACAATAAAAATCGTTTAGTTTATAAATACATATAAAAAAAAGAAAAAAACAAGAAGAGCGCCGACTTCCCGTTCGCTCCCGTCACTAGCCGCCGCAAGGGGAATCGGTCGCTGCGTCGTTACTGATCAAACCGAGCGTTCGCCGGCATACTTTATTTTTTGTGACACTGTTCCACCAAACGGACACTTCTGAGATTTTTTGACAAAATAGGTTAGAATCATAGCAATATTTTAGAATTTTTTGGTAGGTGTCAACCTAGGGGAAGATAGTTAAAAAAATTCCCAAAAAATTAATTAATTATTTTCAACTATAAATAATTAGCAAAAAATTCTGGAAAAAATCTGAAATATAGAGTGTATCTATATCTTTTATTTGCCGTTTATCCCATGTCGATATCTTTTCTCGTTTTAGCGCAAATTGCATTTAAGTGCGGGGGAATTTACCTCAATATCACCCCTATCGGTGGGGGTAGACATTTAAAATTTTACACAATGTTTTTTTAGACATAAAACGATGTTTTAAGACAGGAATCAGGAAAATCGGAGCGGGGGCCGCTGGCCCATGCTTATCCGGCTATACCCTTTCAATTGTAAATATCTCAAAAGTTATTGAGTATCTGACCCTATAATGTTATATTTTCATAAACAGGACCGTGCCTTCTCTTTCGAGATAGAAAGTTCGCAAAAAAGTCCGGTTTGTGTTTGACACACTCCGTGTATGTCCTAAGGGGAAGTTTTTCGAGATTTCCGCGCGGCGTTTCGAGGCAGCGCGACGTCACGATAATGGCTGGGACGGTGACCTATTGCGAAACCTATTCCGAAGAAAATGCTACAAGTAGAGTTCGCAGGCGGCGGCACGTGAGTACCGTGTGCCGTCTGTGTGCGTGAGAATCATCCTTGACACCGATACTAAAGGTGAAAAAGTGCGGGATTAAATACAGTGATGTATCGAGCCGTTCGATGGACAGAATTCGATTTTCGACGTTTGACTTCTTGGATCCTTCGAAGACCTTTTACCTGCGAAATTTTTTCGCGCGAACTCGCTGCGAGCAACTCGTTGCACACGTCATATAAAACAAGTTGAAACTGGTCGACTATCCTTACGACATTCGGAAGATCGATGAAAATTAAAGACGTCGAAGCGAACCGATAATATTTTCGAGACGAAAGGGGGGAAGGGAGTGCCGGGAGGGGGAAGAAGATCGCGAAGATAATGTCAGGCATCGTTGACTTCTTTTTAGACTCGAAGAAAAGTTTCAGCCGAGAACCTGTCCGTACAAATGAGATTCAATTAATCTGGACTTCGCCTGCAAGAACTTCCAGACACATTCGCCTTTTTACTGTGTCGCAATCCCATTTCTAACGGGGAAAGCTGAGGGGAATCTCGGTTCTTGTTATTATTCGTTGCCTGGGAAATTGTTGGATAACAAAGTAATCACAGGGGATTGATTGCCTTTAATAATCCTGTTGGAGCCATTTTAATTCATACTGAAATAATAACCCACGTTAACCATTCAATTAAAAAGAAATAAAGTCGATGTCTTCATTAGGTTCTGAGAAAACAACGTGTACATAACACGTTCGTACATCCCGTATATTATATTTAAATAAAAACCATGCTTATATTAAAATGCTCTAAAAAGGAGAAAATAATTTTTGTAAGAAATAATTTTTCATTGAAGTTACGTTTGCACAAAATTTTCGAGTTCGAGGTCATTTCAAGGTCATAGTGTAATACACCGTTAAATTCGTCTCGACGTCAGCGACAATCCTATGACGTCCAAAACATATGGTGCCATTTAAAAAAGTCAAGGTGACCTTCACTTTTGTACGTAAACAGCATTTTTTCAGATTTAAGAATATGCGAACATGTAGCTCATCAAGTACTGACAAACTTTTGTCTAAAACATTTTTTAATTGCACTACCAGAAATGCCTAAAAAATGGTGACACAACTTAACGGGTATACCCTGTAGTTTAATGCTCCACGGTTTTATTTAAATAGTCACTTATGTCATGAGTTTATTTAAATTTATATTAAATTTTTCGGAGAACCAGGAAAAACATTATTTTCTTCTTCTTAGTGCATTTTAATATAAGCGTGGTCTTTAAACAATTTTTTTATATATTTTTTTATTCTCCACTTTTTAGTCTTTTTTAAATGGAACCCAGGATATAGTAATACTGGTATGAAATAGTAAGATATATAGAAACGCAAGACATAGAAATACGCGAGAGGGGATGGGAACGCGTCGTGGAGTAGGGAGCGTTGGCGAACGGAGTGGGGATCGCTGAACGCGATCACAATTAAACGCTCGACTCTGGAAGTTTCAATAGTGCACGATTACAATTTCCCAATCGTTTGCAAGTGCTAGATTTCTATTGAAAGAATTGTTGTTAAATAAATACTGTTTCAATCGTGCTATAGAGGGTATAGCCGGATAAGGGGGTCAAAAGTGCATCCCAACCAAATTAAGGCTAATTATAGTTAACCATGTTATTTCATCCGTTCCGCTCAACAAAAAATTACGAAAAAATTCATGAACATTCTCCCTAATAGCACACACGACAGTGAATTATTTCAGAATTTTCGTAGCATAAAATTTCCGATTTTATATTGGTATTTTACGGTAACGGAGCACCAGACTGAGCTCCTTCGGTGCGAAGTGGGTTAGTGAAGCGTGGATGAGTCGGAGTGGGAACGCGTAGTGGAGTAGGGAGCGCTGGCGAACGGAGTGGGGATCGCTGAACGCGGTCACAATTAAACGCTCGACTCTGAAAGTTTCAATAGTGCACAATTACAATTTCCCAATCGTTTGCAATTGCTAGATTTCTATTGAAAGAATTGTTGTTAAATAAATACTGTTTCAATCGTGCTATAGAGGGTATAGCCGGATAAGGGGGTTAAAAGTGCATCCCAACCATATTAAGGCTAGTTATAGTTAATCGTGCTATTTTTTCCGTTCCGCTCAACAAAAAATTGCGAAAAAATTCGTGAACATTCTCCCTAATAGCACACACGACAGTGAATTATTTCAGAATTTTCGTATCATAAAATTTCCGATTTTATATTGGATTTTTACCGTAACGGAGCACCACACTGGGCTCCTTCGGTGCGAAGTGGGTCAGTGGAGCGCGGATGAGTCGGAGTGGGAACGCGTAGTGGAGTAGGGAGCGCTGGCGCGCGGAGTGGGGATCGCTGAACGCGATCACTTATTATCACGTAATATTATAATTTTTTTCTCCTGAACGCACAATTTTTTATTAAATTTGTTTTTTAATATGCATTGTCATCCAGTTCTGAACTACGTTTAAAGTTTCAAGTCTCTAGCTGATCCGGGAAGTGGTTTAAAATTCGATTACAAGATTTGACGCATACAGCGACAACTCGGCAAGCTGATATAAGCGTGGTAAGAATAGTTTAACCAAAAATTGGATGGTTTTAAGGGGGCCTCTATCTGGTGTAAAAAGTTTCTTCGTTTTATTGTATTTATGACAAAAATGAGTAGGTGTAATATCAAACAGTAAAAACATGATTCAGGTAAAAATTTTTTCTTTTACATTTGCATTCGTAGAATGTTGTAGAATGGCGTGGAAAATATAGTTTGACTAGTTTTCACTGCAAGACTGAAAAATTTCGAATGTTTTATCGTTTTGTCGTGGAGTGTATAATTCAGAAAAATAATCAGCATAGTACTCGAGCCGTTTTTACGATTTTAAATTGCAAATGGTGTCCGCGGCTGGCAGAATCTGGTAAATGGTGCAACATCGTATTGGCCGATGTAACGGAATCGTGTCAGGAATCCGTGTAACGTCGTTTCGTACGCGAAGAAAGCGGTTTCAATTAAAATTTCCAAGTACCCTCGGATCGATCGGGTCGCGAAACCTTCTCGATGGACACCGAACTCTCCATTGTGTCCTGCGGTGTTTGGTCTCGCGGAAGAGACCGCGTGCTATTAGATAATCCGAGAAGAGAGAGAAAGAGAGAGAGAGAGAGAGAGAGACCGTACGAATATAGAAGGCAGCGTCGTCGCATAATCCTTACGTAACACCTGTCGAACGTAAACACTGCTCGGCCGCAACGATTATTTTACGTCGACAAAAAAAACACATACACACAGAACGAGTCCGATCATTAGGATCGTTAATCGTAACAGAGGAATGCTGGCTTACCGCTTACCACTTGATCCAAACAAAAATCTTTTTATCACTGACCTATCGATTTACGCACTTGTTCCTGGAATGTTGTAAGAATGTTCTATTTATTCGTAACAATTAAATAACTCCCACTGGATAAAAAGCTTAGGAGGGTCGTTGATGGATCCCTTTTCACCCAGACCTTTTTATGTCAACCACTTCGAGGAGACTGTTTCTTTAAATTGTAATCAGTCTCAGTAACAAAATAAGTTGCAATACAAATTCTCTTTTCAAGTTGTAATATAAATTCTCTATTCAATCACAGTGTTGAAAACAATTCTTATTTTATTAAATATTTTGTACTCGCAGTCGAACCAATTTATATTTTATTCCACAATATAATAAATATTTTACAGTGATTTTCCATAATTAAAAATGTTTTCTAAGAATCGTCCCTGTACGATTAAATATTTATATATTCTAAAAACAAAAATTCATAATGACAGGTTGTGATCTAATTACAGAATGATTGTTATTAATTATTCGCAATACAATTTGGAGTCCCTCAAATATCAGATTCATTATGCAATTCGTGTACTAATAAAATTTATGAGTATTTATAGATATATTACGTAATCGTTTATTCAGTCTCATTAAGATAAACGCCGATTGTATAATTAGCGGTTTTGAATATTCGAACACTGCGAAAGTTCGTCACCTTCGCGGTACAGAATGCTGCCGATGCCTTATGTCTTTCATATTGCTTCTTAATTGATTCGCACGTGTTCGGATATCGTAAAACTGTTCCATAATGGACGGACTGATGTAACAGAAGATGACGTAGACCTTCAATGGACAGTTATCGAATGTATCCATTTCTCTGATAATTGTGCAACTTCTTCCCTATCATTTTATTAATTTTTATTATTTTTATCAGGATATGGGGTTGAAAAGCCTAAGCTTTACCTTTTATACAAAATAAAAGCGAAAATAATACTACAAACTTTATATGGGACATTTTTTTAGCAATTATTAGTCAGTTATTGGGGGTTGAAAAAAT
Organism: Lasioglossum pauxillum; assembly: GCA_933228785.1. Taxonomy (NCBI): domain Eukaryota; kingdom Metazoa; phylum Arthropoda; class Insecta; order Hymenoptera; family Halictidae; genus Lasioglossum; species Lasioglossum pauxillum. The sequence continues at coordinate 3,636,744 of OW121701.1, read as the reverse complement.
TTATTTTTCCGGGGTGGTTTTCGTGAACAGGCCATAAACGTTTCAAAATGCTCAAATGAGTGGAATGTTTTTAAATAATTTTAAAAAGTTATGGTAAAACTGGAGATATGCTGTAGAGTCGATATTTTCAGCGATTAGTAATCGACTCCATTATCCCTATTACCCTTCATTTTAGTATTTTATGTAGTACTAGCTTTCCCCCGCCACGCGTTGCTGTGGCACAGTATTTTTTGAAAGCATGTACTTGCTGGACGTGTTTGTGATAATCTATTTTTTCGGTCTAACTCTGTCTCTCTCTCCTTTTCTCTGACTCTCTCTCTCTCTCTCTCTCTCTGTCTCTGTCTCTGGAAGGTTTTAGAGCAAACCGCATTCGAAAAAGTCCATTCGATCAAAAGTTATAAGCAGAAACGTGTCCAAAAGAGGGCGAAAAAGTGGTAATGGTGTCACTAATGACGTCACAACTTTTGAACCAATGGACTTTTTCGAATGCTCTTTGCTCTTAAACCTTCTCGAAGAAACGCCGCGTCCAACGGTCCAAACCCCATCTTTCTACCTTGAGCCGTTCTCAAGTGATGCCGTTACAAACATACATACATACATAGATACATACAGACAGACACGATTTTATTATATACTAGCTTTACCCCGCCACGCGTTGCTGTGGCACAGTATTTTTTAAAAGCATATACATGCTGAACGTGTTTATGATAATCTATTTTTTTGCGGTCTAACTCTGTCTCTCTCTCTCCTTTTCTCTGAATCTCTCTCTCTCTCTATCTATTTCTGTCTCTGTCTCTGGAAGGTTTTAGAGCAAACCGCATTCGAAAAAGTCCATTCGATCAAAAGTTATAAGCAGAAACGTGTCCAAAAGAGGGCGAAAAAGTGGTAATGGTGTCGCTAATGACGTCACAACTTTTGAACCAACGGACTTTTTTGAATGCTCTTTGCTGTTAAACCTTCTCGAAGAAACGCCGCGTCCAACGGTCCAAACCCCATCTTTCTACCTTGAGCCGTTCTCAAGTGATGCCGTTACAAACAGACATACATACATAGATACATACAGACAGACACGATTTTATTATATACTAGCTTTACCCCGCCACGCGTTGCTGTGGCACAGTATTTTTTAAAAGCATATACTTGCTGAACGTGTTTATGATAATCTATTTTTTTGCGGTCTAACTCTGTCTCTCTCTCTCTCTCTCTCCTTTTCTCTGACTCTCTCTCTCTCTCTTTCTATTTCTGTCTCTGTCTCTGGAAGGTTTTAGAGCAAACCGCATTCGAAAAAGTCCATTCGATCAAAAGTTATAAGCTGAAACGTGCCCTCTCCCTCCCTCTCACTCTTTCTCTCTCTCTTTCTCTCTCTCTATCTCTGTCTCTGTCTCTGGAAGGTTTTAGAGCAAACCGCATTCGAAAAAGTCCATTCGATCAAAAGTTATAAGCAGAAACGTGCCGAAAAGAGGGGGAAAAAGTGGTTATTGCGTCACAACTTTTGAACCAATGGACTTTTTCGAATGCTCTTTGCTCTTAAACCTTCTCGAAGAAACGCCGCGTCCAACGGTCCAAACCCCATCTTTCTACCTTGAGCCGTTCTCAAGTGATGCCGTTACAAACATACATACATACATACATACATACATACATACAGACAGACACGATTTTATTATATATAGAGATAGAGATATAGAGATAGAGATTTTAGGCCAAGCTTGGGCAACTTCTTCCCTGCTGTCGTTTCCAACTCCCACTACCAGGATGCCGGTTACCCCACTCACAGTGTACCTGTTCCCCCACTACCAGTGTACCGGTTCCCCCACTACCAGTGTACGATCTCCCTCACTATCAATTATTCTATATTGCCCTTACACTCCTAGTCTCCCCAACCCCCTCCTCCACAGGAGTGTGGTGGAGAGGACCCAGTAGTAAGGGAAGGAAGGAGTGCCAAAATAAATGCGAAGCCTTCTTATCCACCTAGACCTTTCTGTAAAGAAGTACTACAGCGTATTTTCCATTTAGTTTTATATTCACTGCATCGACTAAAGTTTCACTTCGATCTATTCCACTAGGCTACTACGCGGACGAGGTGGCCGGCTGCCAGGTGTTCCACGTATGTCACGACGTGTTGGTGTCCTCGTTCCTCTGCCCGATCGGCTCGCTCTTCAGCCAGAAACTGTTGACCTGCGACTGGTGGACGAAAGTGGATTGCTCGACCAGCGGCAAATACATCGACGTGAACCGGAACAGCTACCAGCAAGACGACGACGAGATGATCAGGAACGCGTACGCGATGATCAGCCTGCAATCAGGAACGGACGTGACCAAGGACGGCTTGGTGGACCCTGACCGGACAGGAAGCATCGTAGATTATCAGCGAATCGCTGGAAGGCTGTTCGACCTACCCCCGGCTGATGCGAGCGGGAACGATCTGAGGAATACCTTCGAGGACTACCCTAGACCCATAGTGCGCAACTTCCTTCCGCCTTACCAAACGAAGAGCAGGAAACCGGAAACGAGCCTGAATTACCAGGGGAGGTTCTACTCCCCCGAGAAGAGCAGGTCACCGTACGAGGATTCGCCCATTATTCGAGTTCAGAAGATCAAAGACCACGGAGACCAGCAACCCAGGAGTTTCCAAGACAGCTACCGCAGACCCAACGAATTCACGAATCGCTTCCAACCTTCTTACGCGCCCACCGTGCCCACTGTCACCACCACTACCAGAAGATTCTACTCTCCCACCGTACCCACAACCTTCAGACCCTCCACAGTCGCCTATAATAAACTGGACCAGGCTATAGACAGCTCGGAGTACTACTTCTCGCACAGCGGGACCAAGAGTCTCGTCACTCCTCCCACGATCTTTCCTGAAGATGCTGGGAGAATTGCAGAGGCGGGGAAGACGAAAGCTTACGTAGATCCTGCTCGGAAGGCAGACCAGAATGATTACAATCGTAGACACAGTTACGAAGACGATTATGGGGATGAAGATTTTGGAGACGACGGTGCTGGAAAGTCTAGAGAGAGGTTCCAGGTCAGGGTAGCCGACGATCTGCAGTTCAATCAAACGAACGTTCACGAGCAGAGTCCTCTGTACAGCGAGGATTACAGAGGATTCGATGAGGGAGGGATAGAGGATATAGAGACCAGAGGTAGCATTGGCCTAGGTCACGCGTTGCGACAGCCGTTCAGAGGGATCTCGGTCCAACAGCAGAATCCTGTGGAGGACAAAATTAAATTTGGGAGGACTGATAAGGAGGAGTCCAAAGCAGGTTATCAGCACACTCTGGTTAGACCGGAGTCAACCGATGCTGAAGAGGAAGAGCACACCACTGAGCAATACCAAAGAGATGATCTAAGAAGTTCGGACAGCCAGCAACCGTCGACTACTCCCTCTTTCGTTGAGAGTACTATCAAAGCGAGTGCTGTGCCCTTCAATGCTACATCCGGAGAGCCTGAAAAGGACAAGGACGTTACGGACAGAGGTAACGGACATGGAGAAATCTTGAGATCACCGGAAAATCGTAGCAAGTTCCAGATCAAGGTGCCTGATCTCTCCGAAATGTCTAGTCTGCTGATCAGGTACACGACCGACGACGCTGCTCCCTCTTCTGGATCCAGGACTACGGAGCTGCCCAGGTTGCAGAACACTTTCTCCGACGACTACGTCGACCAGCCGACTACTCGCGATGGAGAAAAGTTCACGGGCTCTAGGGTTCAAGCTAGACCTCTAGCTAGCCAGTGGTATTCGTCGCCATCATCCGAACATCTGAAATCCAAGAACTCTCCGTTTAGGAGCTCTCCGTTCCCCAGAAACAGCACCCGAGAGAAAATCGTCGACAATCCTGAAAGGATTGAACTCCCCATTGATGATCAACGTAGCCTCTGTTTGAATCAGCCTGGAAAATCCTGCAATGCGACCTCTGCCGTAGAGACCTCTTCACCGACCGGTTTTGGGAATAAGTCTGACACGGAGTCTAGAAGACCTTATTCTTCAGATCCTGCTCTCATTGATGTTCGCGACGAGGCTGTAACGCAGAGGTTCAACGAACGGACAGCTTCGGTTACCAAATTAAGCAGTGACGGATTCTCAACGTTAACTCCAAGGTCAGAAACCGAGGATGAGAGAAGAGCAATAGAATCGTCGACAGCAAACGCCATCCTCGGGTCGATCCCTCCAGAGACCTTGAAGCAGATCGAGGAATCCATTGACCAGAACAATTCGCCCTATCAAGTGACGCTGACAGTGAATAAGGATGAGGACCTGGTGCCGCACGATGAACTGATCGGCAAGCTGGTCGCTCAACAGGCTAAAGAGACTTTAGACGACAGGGCTCATGAATTGGAGGTCGTCAAGTTTGTGGAATCCGAGACACCAACGACAACTGTACCAGAGGAGACCACCGTGAGCAATCTAGACTTGGACTACTATCAGAACACGGAGGACAACTTCACTGGCGAGTTCATGGACTCCCTGAAGAATTTCAGCACTGTCAGTCTCCTTCAGCTGATGTCCGAGCTGCTGAGGTTGGACCGTGCACCACGACCCTTCTCCCTGGGCAATGATAGATCGCGAACTCAGTCCTGGGGAGCCCAGATGATCGCCAAAGACGTGAACTCTAGTGTTCAGACCGAGGTGAAGAACTTTAGCAAGCTCGAGGTGACCCCCACGACGGAGAGCTCGGCTCCTTTCAAGGAGAAGATCCTGGACAAGTTGTCAGAGAACTTTGGCGAGCCCCTCTACAAAACTGATCGGTATTTCGAACTACCTCAGCCAGAGAGGTCTCTCGACTTCCAAACTGGTCAGCCTATCAAGACCGTGAAGAAGGACGAAGAGCCAAGTTTGACTGAAAGTTTCGACACCACTGACGTATCATCCCCTGATGTCAGCACTGAAACGTCTACGGCAACCACTACCCCGAAGACCACCCTTACGACAGAGTCGACGAAGACTGTGGTTCAGACGGAATTTCTACCTTCCATTGGTTTCTCCTTTGATACTGACGAAGGACGGGAAGAGTATGTGGAAGCTGTTTTAGGTGGTCTGATCGAACCACAGCCTGCCGAGAGCGAGAAAAAGGAGGCTGTAGTTGGGCTAGCTGGCGAAACAATAGCCCCCAGGAATGGAACCTCTGATGGGAACACAGAGAAAATTGAGAAAAAGGGGGATAGCTCGGAGGAAGGGGTTTCAACCTTGAAGAAGGCTTAGGGCATCGGTGATGATTACACTGCGGATCTTTATGCATTTATGAAGAAATTAGTTGGGTGGAATATGAAATAGTAATGGATTAGAGAAATTCAAGAATATTACATTAAAGTCATTAAGGGATGAAATCAAATTTATTTTATCCCTACTTCCCACGATCAATGCAGAATAGTTTCATTTTGCATGAAGATCCGCAGTCTAGTGTTGATGAATAGATTGCGGATGCTTATGCGGTTGAGGAAATTTTTGGAGTGCAGTAATGCCTCGGTACATGTGCGAGAGATGCGCATGATACTTGAACCTGAGAGGTCCTGAAGCTCAATAACACTGGGAAACGTTTTGTTTTCGATTATTTCTTTGTCAAACTTTTACCAACATATTTGTGACATTTAAATAAAATTATTTATATCGATCGTATTCTTGTTGATAACAATAATAAATGATATCGGCGCTACGGTTCGATCGTTTAATACTCAAAAACACAAAATTAACTAAGCTATTTTGCTAATTTTTCAAATAAATCGACGTTTCGGTCACTATTTTTATCATTTTCAAGATTGTATTGAATTGCATCTGTAAGAAAAAATAAATATGTTTTATAAACAATGACACACAATTTTCAAAAGTAATAACTATTAAGAGTTTAAATGTAAGGGAAACAATTTTGATTTCGCAATTTTTCACTCACTTGCTTAGGTGTGATTAAGTATGTTAATGTGAGAATCGTGAGACTCGTGAAACACGTGTGTTAACCATGTCTGTTTTGACGACACTGATCGTTTTGGCAGAGAACTAGGTTATGTAGATCGATACACCGCGGTAAATTCAAAAAATCATAATGTGTCTTTAACCTCACCTAGTGAAAATACCATAATGGTCAATTATAACTGAAATCAAATTTCATACAATATTGCATGTGTTATATGTTTACTTTGGTTAACCAAAAAAAGAATATTTTTGTATTGGAAAAGATATGCTGTCTTGTATACGTACAAAAATATACTGTCTTTTTTTGGTTAACCAAAGTAAACATATAACACGTACAATATTGTATGAAATTTCATTTCAGTTATAATTGAATGTCATTAAATTGTGTTTTTACCATTATGGTATTTTCACTGGGTGAGGTTAAAGACACATTATGATTTTTTGAATTTACCGCGGTGTATCGATCTACATAACCTAGGTCTCTGCCAAAACGATCAGTGTCGTTAAAACAGACATGGTTAACACACGTGTTTCACGAGTCTCACGATTCTCACATTAACATACTTAATCACACCTAAGCAAGTGAGTGAAAAATTGCGAAATCAAAATTGTTTCCCTTACATTTAAACTCTTAATTACTTTTGAAAATTGTATGTCATTGTTTATAAAACATATTTATTTTCTCTTACAGACGCAATTCAATACAATCTTGAAAATGGTCAAAATAGTAACCGAAACGTCGATTTATTTGAAAAATTAGCAAAATAGCTTAGTTAATTTTGTGTTTTTGAGTATTAAACGATCGAACCGTAGCGCCGATATCATTTATTATTGTTATTTGTGACATTATTATTTACATTGGCGTTACATGGAAGTCTATCGTCGGTTCGGATAGTGGAGGGAGGTTCTACTGCTCCGAATGATATCGTGTTTGGTCTCGTTTCAACCAGAAAGATGTCACGAATACGTTTGTACATGATCCACAGAAAAATAATTAAACAGAAAAAGGTTTTATGATTGATAAAGAGGTTAGTGAAGGAAACAGGCGTTTGCGGGGCCCCCACCACCGAAACTATATTTCATGAGGTTGTGCTCCGAATGAATAAAAATCCCGTAAATATTTATAACGATTTATAAAAATGATGCACGTATGAAATTCGCAATCTACTCGGACGAATGTAAATTTAGTTTTAGGACGAAGTCTGTGATGTGCTGTTTTACGATTTAGACACTAACGGGGCCGTCCAATCTTGGTCCCGTTTCCTTTTTGTTAAGTATGCCTGGCGAAGTGGCGGGAATGAGATGATGAAATTTGAAGAACATTCGAAGGTTCTATTTCTGTCCGAAAGAACATAATTCTCGACTTACTGCTAGTAAACGTAGTATTAATCATTCGTTTATCTTCTTTTCCAAATGACGATTAATGACAAAGGATTATAGATGTAAATTTTGTGATAGAATGCACTGGAATACAGTCGTTGTTGAAAATGATTGTTCGATTGCTTTTCGACAGTGATGTATTCTCGTAGATGTGTGCGTGTAGTTTTTGTCTGTATGTGTGCGAGAGGGAATGGAAATTACAGATGTAATTATGAAATGGTACCTATCTAACCCCATACATTATGAGTTCTTTTTTAAATATATATATATTCGTTGTATGTATGTAATGATATTTAGCCCCCTCACTCAGGGTTTCAAATCCATTTTACCACACTCCCCCTCTTCCACTCTCACCACTATTGCCTAGTTTCAGCGGGACCTTACACAGATTATAAAAAGGTGGGTTCCAAACCACCTTGGGCACCAGTTTTTAAAAAGGCACATGAAATATTTCCAGAGGTGCCGAGATTCGAACCCGAGACCACGTAGTCCGCAGTCGCGCGCTCTACCCACTGAGACAATTCGTTGTAATTTCTTATTTTCGAATAGGTTAGTAATAATTAATACCAAACCTTCGAATTGGTATGCTGCCTTATAAAAATTACAGGATTGAGCTTATTTATAGTAATTAATATGTGCTCTAATAAAGATTCAATCATTTCCTATCTTTCTAACTTTAATAATTGGTAGGTTTAGAGCAGGCCTGGCCAACACGCGGCCCGCGGGCCGCATATGGCCCGCCACGTTAAATTGTGAGGCCCGCCGGGCGATTTTATATTTCTATTGAAACTTCTGTCGAAAAAAAATATTAAATAAACATTTTATTAAATCATATTTTTTATTAAAGAAACATTTTTTTCGAAGATGAAATTTACAAAGAGTTCATCACGTGATTCATTAACTGATGCCAATTAGAAAACCAGCTGAGGTGTGCAACGTCGAACATAAATATAGATTTACAAAAATTCAGTGAAAGAAAGGATAAACAAATATCTCATTAACTAAGACTCGAGAGTTACCAATTATATTGAATCACAGTATAACAATAAAGTTTTATTAATTTGCTATTTGTATTACATTCTTTAAAAGCATGTTTACCTAAAGTGCGGACCGCTGTTAATGTTACACGTGATCAAAGTGGCCCGTGAAAGCATTTGGGTTGGCAAGGCCTGGTTTAGAATCGATAACAATATTTTTTAATAGTTGTGAGGAACATTAAATTTAGTGTTTCGAGCATAAACAAAAGTGTCGACCATACTAGCAAATATCTGTTTTGCATTAAAATAGTCATTTCATTGGATAAAAATTTATTTATCTTGGAGTGATGTAAAGTTCCAATTGTAGGTTAATAACAATTAATACGATTAATTGATGTAACAATAAACATGCCAATCTTCATTGCTATTGACATATTTCATTATCGACAATCTTTATTATCGACAATCTTCATTATCGACAATCTTCACTATTATTGACCATACTACAAAAACCCATCGACTTGCGTAAACATAATCCACCAATTAATGTGAAATTTCTTTTCTCAGGCAAGTAATGTATGTAGTATATTTTTAATCTGCTCCAGTCGATTTCTGTTTATTGTCATGACAACATCGATGCTTGGAGACTCGCGATACAAAGGTCTCGTTTGATCGATTCAGAGTGTTCGAGGTTAAAGTACTCCGAGTTACCTGTAAGGAATCTGAGCACTACTACAAACTCTGGAGCAGCTAAACAAACTAAATAAATAAACTGAATAACAGTTCTAGTAGGTCTAAGTAGTTCTAGTTTCAAAATGTTTCACGTTGTAGAACAACGGATAATAACCTCGTTTCGAAATTAACCACGTGCTGGAGAAGTGTATTTGCAGAATTATAGAGTTGTGTTGTTAGTTAATTAATTCGGTGAAACATGAGTGATTCCGAAATGGAAGTTGGATCAATCGACATGGGGGTCGACGGCAATGAGGAGAAGGATGACGACGATGACGATCTCGCGCTGAGCAGACATTCTATCGCCACCATGGATTATCGGTATAGAATAATATCAATAAGAAACAATTTTCTGCGTCTGAGGTAAAAGGTCATATACCATTCAAGGAGCTTAAGGTGACCTTGAAATATCCAGAAACATCACAGTATTTTTTCCTCACCCCCTGTCATGGTATTACAAATTCAAACAAATATACAAGATCGTCAAAGTAATAAAATTTATAATAAGCAACATCCTATTCTGACTAGCCTAGACAATACAACCTAAATCTTCAAAATTTGTATTTGTCCCTTATGCAAGTTTTGTGTACATCGATTTTTCATATTATTACAAATTAAAAATAAATATTCAAGGTGGTCAAAGACATTGGACCACCCTGTATCGTTTTTAGAGTACCACTATAGTAATAAAATTTATCATGAGCAACATCCTATTCTGACTAGAATAGTCAATTCAACCTAGATTTTTAAAGGGTATAGCCGGATAAGCATGGGCCAGCGGCCCCCGCTCCGATTTTCCTGATTCCTGTCTTAAAACATCGTTTTATGTCTAAAAAAACATTGTGTAAAATTTCAAATGTCTACCCCCACCGATAGGGGTGATATTGAGGTAAATTCCCCCGCACTTAAATGCAATTTGCGCTAAAACGAGAAAAGATATCGACATGGGATAAACGGCAAATAAAAGATATAGATACACTCTATATTTCAGATTTTTTCCAGAATTTTTTGCTAATTATTTATACTTGAAAATAATTAATTAATTTTTTGGGAATTTTTTTAACTATCTTCCCCTAGGTTGACACCTACCAAAAAATTCTAAAATATTGCTATGATTCTAACCTATTTTGTAAAAAAATCTCAGAAGTGTCCGTTTGGTGGAACAGTGTCAAAAAAAATAAAGTATGCCGGCGAACGCTCGGTTTGATCAGTAACGACGCAGCGACCGATTCCCCTTGCGGCGGCTAGTGACGGGATCGAACGGGAAGTCGGCGCTTTTCTTGTTTTTTTCTTTTTTTTATATGTATTTATAAACTAAACGATTTTTATTGTCTAGAATATAATTGTTTAGACTTCTGACTGTAATCATGTATTAGAAGATTTAGTCGCATTTTTACATGTATCAGCTTTACTGTACAAGCGCCGACTTCCCGTTCGATCCCGTCACTAGCCGCCGCAAGGGGAATCGGTCGCTGCGTCGTTACTGATCAAACCGAGCGTTCGCCGGCATACTTTATTTTTTTTGACACTGTTCCACCAAACGGACACTTCTGAGATTTTTTTACAAAATAGGTTAGAATCATAGCAATATTTTAGAATTTTTTGGTAGGTGTCAACCTAGGGGAAGATAGTTAAAAAAATTCCCAAAAAATTAATTAATTATTTTCAAGTATAAATAATTAGCAAAAAATTCTGGAAAAAATCTGAAATATAGAGTGTATCTATATCTTTTATTTGCCGTTTATCCCATGTCGATATCTTTTCTCGTTTTAGCGCAAATTGCATTTAAGTGCGGGGGAATTTACCTCAATATCACCCCTATCGGTGGGGATAGACATTTGAAATTTTACACAATGTTTTTTTAGACATAAAACGATGTTTTAAGACAGGAATCAGGACAATTGGAGCGGAGGCCGCTGGCCCATGCTTATCCGGCTATACCCTTTGTATTTGCCTCTAATGCCCCTCTTGTACAAGTTTTGTATACATCGATTTTTCATATTATTACAAATTAAAAATAAATATTCAAGGTGGTCAAAGACATTGGACCACCCTGTATAGTTTTTACAGTACCTAATTCAATTCAAACAAAATTTTCAAAATTTATATTTGTCTCTTATGCAAGTTTTGTGTACATCGATTTTTCATATTATTACAAATTAAAAATAAGTTTTCAAGGTGGTCAAAGACATTGGACCACCCTGTATAGTTTTTAGAGTACCACCATAATTATAAAATTTATAATGAGCAACATCCTATTCTGACTAGCCTAAAATTTGTATTTGCATAAAAGTTTAAATACTGGTGATTACTTATGATACACCAGAACATCGACTTTTGTAGATTACGATGGATCCGAGACAGAGCGTTGAAGTTTATGGGGATCGTCGGCCACGAGCTTCAGTACTACAAGCTCCTCAACGTAAATGAATTAATATATTAAATCATTTAATATCTTAGAATTGCACTATTTAATAACTTAGTAGATCTATCAGACATATGTACCATTGAACGTAACGAATTTTTATTTTGGAGGTTATTCGAAGGTCGTTTTTCTTATTCAGCCTGTCTAAATTCAAGATAAATTAAACAACTTTGCCCTGCGACCATTTTTTGTATAAAAAAAAATAACTGTTGAAGAAATATGTAAGGAGTGCAAGATAAACGAAACATCGTGTATTAAGAGGATTGTTTGAATAATGATAGGCGAACAATCGGTACTACGAGGACAAGATTCTCAATTTCTTGATCCTCGACCTTTACGGCGTAACGGACCTCCAGAGGAAGTTGATATTCTTCTACGCGACTCATTCCACGGAGCTCGTTCAAGAGGAAGTGCCTGTATGGGAAAGTGAGTGCCCCTAATTAATATCTAACACGGAATACTTAATGTTACATTGGACGGGAGATGTGAATTATTTACATGTTGACGGATAACAGGCGGGCAAGCTAATAAACTGGCTGCCCTGACAGCGTTGGCGATGAAAGGGAAATCGCGTAGGTTCATTAACGGCGCTGGTAACGTTCTGTAAAAATGATGCTTGTTCTGCCATGCATGTCTTTCAGTTATGTTCGAACAAACCGGATATCTATAGTAGAACCTCGATTATGCGTTTCCTTTGCCTGTGACCTTCAACGACCTTGGGTAATCATATTCACTGAATTCCCAATGAAGAAAATAACAAAAACAAATGTTAAGACATTTAACGTATCTTTAGAAATGACAATGATATTTGAGGTGCAAACGTTAGGTGCCCAAAATATATGTATGAATAAATAAATATACAGGGTGGTCGACTACAGGTGGGAGAAAATTTAAGGGGTGGTTCTCCATGACAATATAAAAATTTAAATATTGCGATTTCGGCTTTGTTTCTCAGTTACTAAGAATTAAAGATCCGCCTAAAATGCTGCAAGCCGGCCGACAGTGGTGAACGTCGCTTGATACACGACTGTTGGTCGGATTGCCGCATATCAGGGATTTTCAATCGTTAATAACTAAAGAAGAAATTATTTTCGATGGTACATTTTTCAAATAAATTTTAGGGTTATGTTTGCGGCGCACACGTTCGATCAAGTAACACACAAAGATAGCAATTTTGTAGACATTTATCAAACGTTCGATTCGAAACGTTCGACGAATGTTTGCGCCGCAAACATAACCCTAAAATTTAGTTAATAACTAAGCATCGAAGCCGAAATCGAAATCTTTTCGTCCTACATTTTCGACTTATATCATCATTGAGAACCACCCCTTAAACTACTACTGTTACATAAACAGTTAATGTTGACAAAACTGACTTATTAAAATACTGTTTAATTTTTGTTTGAACCGTCGGAGAGTGTCTTCGGGATCTCGGATTCACTGGTTCGGATAATCGAGGTCTAGTGTATCTAATTTCGTTGCTTGTGTACGATTGCGCATGCGTATTATATAACGATTTCGATTTTGTGTTCCGCACCCCTTTCAATTTCGATCGAATTGCGACAGGAATCGAGCGAAAGGGGATGAAAAAGATGAAACCGGTGAAGTTGACGAAGAAGAGATCGAAGAAGAGCAAAACGAAAATTCCGAAGGTGGATGCCAGCACGATTCTCTCGCAGATACAGCCATCTGTGATGACCGTGAAGTCTGGAGAGCTTTCTACGATGACCGTGAAGTCTGGAGCGCCCTCTACGATGAGTGCGTTGAGCGAGTACGACACGGGCGACGAGGAGGAGGGGGATGAAGGAGAGGAGGAAGAAACCGAAGAGGAAACGTTGGATAGGAAGGGTAGCGGAGATACTTTGTCATCGCTCCGGAAGAAGGATACGAACGATATCGTTACACCTGGTAGGTCGATGGAAAAATTACAATTATTATCAGGGCGAAGTTTCCGTTTACGTTCGTGCTCAAAATTGCATGAAATTTTGGAAATAGGTTCTTTTTTGACTAAAATAATGATTGTCAGAAGGATTTTTGGCGACTCGACAAAAAAATTTTTACCATTTCGATGTCACTCCCTACCTTACCGACACCACTCCTGTATTTTCGTATCCTACCACCTAATCCTAACTAATTACGATCGCATAGTCTTCCCATTGTAGATATTCAATTAATTTGTTTAATAATTGGAATTTTGAAAAAATTTTATATTAATTTCCAGAATATACATATTTAATATTTTTAATTAATTGCAAAAATGGATCATCAGCGCTTTGTTGACCTCATAGCGCCATACAAATTCACACATGTGATCTATAATTGAATTATTCATAATGCCATCCCTACGTACGAGGAGACCACGATTATCGAGAACGCCTCATGAACTATCCAATTCGTTTAAGCCGCCAACGCGAACCCGTTTTCGAGAAAATCGATTTAGAAATTGGAAATAATTCGTACCACTCGGATATCCCGGGATCGCGCCCCGTGCAGGTACATTCTTTTTTGTTTCTTTTTCGAAGTTTTTGCAATAATGTACAATAATTTTACAAGCAATAAGCAACAAATTAAATATATTAACAATATAAGCCGAAGTACACCCCTAGACGGAGGGTTTGGTACGACTATAGTTCCGGCATTTTTCGCTAGGAGCGCTAATGTCCGTTTCCGATAATTCAGTCCCTGTTTTATCGATACAGTGGCTGTGGTGACTAGGGGTGTACTTCGGCTTATATTGTTAATATATTTAATTTGTTGCTTATTTCTTGTAAAATTATTGTACATTACTGTAAAAACTTCGAAAAAGAAACAAAAAAAAATGTCCCCGCACGGGACGCGAACCTGGGATATCCGAGTACTACGAATTTTTTCCAATTTTCAAAATCGATTTTCTCGAACACGGGTTCGCGCTGGCGGCTAAAACCAATTGGGTAGTTCATGAGGGTGCGTAAGCTATGTCCACACAAAAACTCGTTGCGATCCGGCATTCTCGATACGCGAGGTCTCCTCGTTAGTCTCTAGAGTGATATTAAAACAGTAAAAAATTTTGTCGGTGAGGTAGGGACTGACATTGAAATGATAAAAAATTTTTTTTCGAGTCGCCAAAAATCCTTCTGATAATCATCATTTTAATCAAGAAAGAACCTATTCCCAAAATTGCATCCAATTCTGAACACGGACGTAAACGGAAACACAGCCAAGGTATACAGGGTGGTCTTTTTATCTGAAGACATTGAAATATCTCGAGAACTATGTATCGAATCAAAACAAGTGAGCAATGAAAGTTGTTCGTCGCGAAGGGGGACATCCAATGATACCAAACTCGACCCCCCACCCCCACGCCCTGGGGGTAGGGGTGGGAGAAGATAAAAAACTTAAATAGGAACCCCCATTTTTCATTGCAGATTTGGATTCTCCAGAAAAAAATACACAAATTTTACCTAGGAGTTTTTGCATTTTGGTTCACAGATGGCGCTGTAATGGACAAAAATCAAAATGGAAAAAGTCGTTGAAAATTGGGCATATCTCGAGAAATACACATCAGATCAGAAAAATAAAAGTAGACGTATTTGATATTTTTAAGAATGCTATTCAATAACACCATAATTGACCCCCCATCCCCACCTCCTGATGGTGGGACAGGGAATTATTTCAAAATCTTCAATGGGAAACCATTTTTTATAGCAAATCTTGGTTCTCCATTGATTTGATATTATTGGTGTAATTTCTTTCACAGATGTCGCTGCAATCGAAAGCTGTTGGAAAAATTCATTGGTTTGTTTATCAATCCTCTGGAGGTGGGGTGGGGGGTCAATTATGGTGTTATTGAATAGCATTCTTAAAAATATCAAATACGTCTACTTTTATTTTTCTGATCTGATTTGTATTTCTCGAGATATGACCAATTTTCAACGACTTTTTCCATTTTGATTTTTGTCCATTATAGCGCCATCTGTAAACCAAAATGCAAAAACTCCTAGGTAAAATTTGTGTATTATTTTCTGGAGAATCCAAATCTGCAATGAAAAATGGGGGTTCCCATTCAAGTTTTTTATCTTCTCCCACCCCCACCCCCAGGGGGTGGCGGTGGGGGTCCAGTTTGGTATCATTGGATGTCCCCCTTCGCGACGAACAACTTTTATTGCCCACTTGTTTTGATCCGATACATAGTTCTCGAGATATTTCAATGTCTTCAGATAAAATGACCACCCTGTATATCATTATGTTATTTTTAATTTATTAGATATATTGAGAAAGTAATTCCATTTTTATTTCGCATCCGCAGTCTAATTATTAGACTAAAATTATCGTTGTTCGGCAAATTTTAACTATGACGAAAATTGCAGAACAGCACCTACCCATCGATTTTAATGATTTTTGGTTCTTCATTTCCAGAGACCTTGATCACCACGCCGCCGCCCGCAGAAGAGAAACACAAATACGTCATGAAAAAAGTATCAGAATCCCTTGATCTTCATTTGTCCGAAACGCAAACCGAACGCGTCGCTTTATTGAAAATTGATTGCAGAAAATGGTGGAGAAGGTGAAGAAGACTCCTGTCCTCCACATGATTTGCGGAGAAGTGGATGGCAGCAGGACTGATCTACAGGACACCACGTTGTTTTATTTTTTGAGGGTCACCGACGAGGGTATACCGTCGTTCGACTCCTATCAAGAGTGTTGCGACGAGATCACGAAGTACTTGGTCGTTGGATCTCTTCAGGGAAAATTTCTCGTCTCCCTGAATAGAATGCTGAGTCAGGTATCAAACTTCGCTTTAAGGATCCAGACATTTTTAACTTTTTAAAATGTAATGCTGTAGATCTTGGCGAGAAGACGCCGAAAATCCAAGTCTTAACTTCAGGAATCCAATGGTTCGAAAGTTATGAGTGTTTAAAATTGAGCAATTTTGTAACTTTCGAATTCCTAACATTGAGACTTGGATTTTCAGCACTTTCTCGTAAAAATCTGCAGGATTGCGCAGTTGAAAAGTCAAAATTTTTGGTCCTGTAAGATGAAGTTCAGTGAAAAGTTCGTCTGATTATAATGTTTAGGTGTTCAGGCCACTGGTGGAGAGCCAGTTTCACGGTCCGAGGTTTTCTGTGGACGACACCGATTCCGACGATGAATCGTCGAATCTGGCACACCTTATGCATTCTCGGGTACGTTGAATCACGTGATTTCGAATTATTCTTCAACATTAACCATTCTGAGTTATTGTTATGTTTCATTGATGTCCGGTTTCAAATACGAAACGAGCAGAGCTCGGTGTTCAGGAGACCGTCGGAATTCCGGAGAGTATCGATGATGATGCAGAAGAAGCACAAAGAGATAGAGGACGATGACCCGGATGACGATGAGCCGCCAACTCACGTCAGCTCTCTGACATTTAAGGAGTCGAAAAAGGAAACGAAAGTGAAACCAAAACTATCGAAAAGTTCTGGCAAGAGCATATCTCTCGTAAGCGCGGACAGATCAAAGCAGTCGATCGATAAGATTAATGACAAGGAGGAGGCAGTTCCCAAGGAATGGGATCAAAGCAAATTGGACATCTTGAATTATTTGGATACATTGATAACCAATGTAGAATGGTACGCGAACTTTCGAAATATCATTTTACATATTCATAATCTACCTTAGACCCTGTATACTGAACACGATCATCTTGTTTGATCAGGACGCTGGAGCACATCGAAGGCGACATCCTGCTGACAATGCCGAATATCCCAGAACTCGAGGATCCGATGGTCACTGATGAGATGCTGGAAAATAATACGGACGTGATCAAACAGCTCGAGGACGTGATCATGTCCTGGGGAGTTCACATTCAAAAAGTACCGATGACCTAGAAATCGATTTCTGATACATAGACCAGCGCTCGGATTTACTTACTCGCGACGGCCGAGTTCCGAAGGCCACGCCCCCTCGACCCGGCCGACTTTCGAAGGCCACGCCCCACAGTGGGGAAAAGTGACTTGCCTCGCTTCAAAAAGAAATAACTTTCGATAGAAATGAGGTAGAGCGATGAATTTTTTAAAAATTAAAGCTGAAACTTTGCAGAATATGGGGAAATAGAAAGATTATGGTACGAACGTTTTATAACCTTGAGAAAATTCGTTAAACAATTCGTTCACAAAAATCGATTTCTTGTAAAATCCTGAAGTCGTAGACAAATTTTGAGACCAGATTTGAAATCAGCGTGAAAAAATCTACGGGAAATGATATATAGCAAAAATTTAAAAAATTTTTTTCTGCCAGTGGTAACGCAAAAACCACATTTTCTGGAAATTGTGAAAGTTTAACGAATTTTCTCAAGGTTAAAAACCGTTCGTACCGTAATTTCTCTATTTTTCCCATATTCTGCAAAGTTTCCGCTTTAATTTAAAAAAAAATTCATCGCTCTACCTCATTTCTATGGAAAGTTATTTCTTTTTGAAGCGAGGCAAGTCACTTTTCCCCACTGTGCGCCCCCTCGACGCGGCCGAGTTTCGAAGGCTACGCCCCCTCGACCCGGCCGACTTTCAAAGGCTACGCCCCCCGACCCGGCCGACTTTCGAAGGCTACACTCCCTCGTCCAGGTTTGCCATATTCTACTCTCGCCAGGCCCCTTACCCTTCCGTCCATCGCCCAGCTTGTCTGCTGAGTCGCCCCACTCTTCCCACTAACACTGACGCGTACTGCTAACTTAGCTTGCTCCACGTGGTACGCGTCAGTGTTAGTGAGAAGAGTGGGGCGACTCAGCAGGCAAGCTGGGCGAGAGACGGAAGGGTAAGGGGCTTGGCGAGAGTAGCATATGTAACCCAGACCTCGACCCGGCCGAGTTTCGAAGAGAGAACCCCTCGACCCGACCGAGTTTCGAAAGACACGCCCCCTCGACCCGGCCGCGCCTCTCGCGGCTGCCCGTGGCGGCCCTAGTTCGCAGCTCCTCAGGAGCGTTCCATACTCGCTATTCGTGGCGCCTAGGAGGGGGCGTAGCCTTACAATCCTGGCCGTTGCGAGTAAGTAAATCCGTGCTCTGAGATAGACGATGGGATTGTTGTTTACAATTACCCCCCCCCCTCCATTACACAAATAATTATAAGTAGGCTGCGAATCCTTATGCATTTATGAAGAAATTGATTAGGTGAAATATAAAACAGTAAGAGATTAGAAAAATTGAATAAAAATTTCATTACGCGTACCGTACACGTCAGCGTTAGTGGGAAGAGTGGGGGAAGCAAAGCCAGGCTCCGCAGCACAGCTGGGCGAGGGGCGGAAGGGTAAGGGACCTGGCGGGACCCGCAGATGGCAACCCTAATCCCAAGGGGTATCCCTCCAGTGGTGGGGATCAAATTTTCACAGTTCCGGTAGAAACTTTTGCGATAGTTGCGTAGAGAATACAAGGCAGATTTCTCGGTATCTTGTAATGTCCTCCAAAAACGAAAGTCACAGTCCTGTTCAGCACATCAAACCTTGAGGGCAGGGGGAAATTGGAAAATCTTAGCCGGAGTCCTAAATAAAATGACACGGACAAGGATATAGATTGGCAGAAATGTGATCGTGTTTCAGGTTTTGGAGACATTTCAAACGAAAGTGGTGCAGGGGAGAGGGCCGCTAGCGGAGTTTAGCTACTGGCAAGATCGCGAGACGGGTTTATTGATGTTGGTCGAACAGCTGAAAATTCCTATGGCGCGAAGGATTTTAGGCCTGCTGAACAAAGTGCAATCGCCGATCGCCTCGAATTTCGAGTTCTTCTACGCGGATCTTTGGAAGTATTACGCGGAGGCTAGAGACAACGACCGGTTCCTCCAGACTGTCGTCAGACACTTCAAAGTGGGCAGACGGCACACTACCATAACGTGAAATCACACGAAAGTATCATTATTTAAACTTTATATTTTCCACTGATAAAATTCGAAATTGTTTACAGGTAATTTCGGAATCGGATGACTTCAAATTGGCAACGGAATCCATTTCAGCATTGGCGGACGGACTGAGAATGATTTGGATTTTATCGTCCTATTACTCTGTCGAGGAGAAGATGATGGGTCTAATGGAGAGAATATCCTGGCAACTTTGTCAAACCGTTATAAACCACTTGGGCATCAAAGATTTGTTCAAGTTAGTCGACTTAATGAATCAATTTAGATAACTTAATGAATCAAAGTATTCAGATATTGTCGTTGTTTTAGAGTAAAACCTTGATTTAAGGAAACTGTAGGATCTAAGAAAAACGAATACCCCCTCCACTGGGGGGCATACCCCGCCAGAACTTCTTTATTATTCACTTTTTCCTTATGGGCCTCTGGCCAACTTAATCGTGGCAATTTTCTAATTACATAACGGAAACTGTAGGATCTACGAAAAACGAATACCCCCTCCAGATACCCCGCCAAAACTTGTTTATTATTCATTATTTCCTTATGGGACACTGGCCAACTTAATCGTGGCAATTTTCTAATTAAAATGACGCTAAACACGACATAATTTTAGTTTAATTGTCCGCAACTGGCCAGAAAGAAGTAGTAGAACTACAGTACTTGTTCTAAGAAACACCACGGACCCGAGGATTTTTCTTAGATCGAGGCTTTACTGTACAATGAAATTCACCAATTGTGGATTTTCGGATACTAACAGTTACAACATTTTTGATAGAAGATCATTGGAAAAGATTCTAGAAAAAACGAGGGACGCTTACACAATGCTGAAGAGCTGGAAGAACGCGTACCTAAGGATCAGGACGGAGATTGAGGGATCCGGCAAAGGTACTCGCTGGGAGTTCGACCAGAACAAGCTGTTTACGAGCACCGAGTACATAGCCACCGTGTGCGACGGTCTGAACCAAGTGGCCAGCGTTCTTCAGGATTTCTACAACATCTTCGGGCCGTATCTGAAGTCCATCATCAGCGACCCGGCTCAGATCGACACGATAATAAAGCGGGTGGCCCGACTAATCCTGCCAATTGAAGACGCGGATTTCAACATCTACGACGAGTTCAATAAAGAGAATTGGGAGGCGACCATGTCGTTGTTCTACGAGGAGGTCCGTTTCCTCGAGAACGAAGCAAGGTTCTTCATCGACGAGTGCTTCATGGTGCTGGTCAACGCGGAGCAGGCGCTCAAGGTGCTGCTCATGTTCAAGAACATGAAGACCAGAGCCAGCATTCAGGAACAACTCTCGAGGAAGTTCGGCGTGATCGTACAACAGTTCAGCAAAGAAGTCAGCACTGTGGAGGGTATATACAACAGAGGTGAGACCTTTCGGACAAAGGAATTTGGTGCAAACTTCTCTTCATGTTTAAGACAATTCTTCAGGGTTGCCTGACTTTCAGGAAAACGATTCCCACCTCTGCTAACTCACCACCCGCCAATGGCTGGAGCTATATTCTGGATAAGACAATTGTTTCATCGGCTGAGAAGACCTGTCCTGGTTCTACAGGATGTTCCGGAGTTGAAGCACAGCGACTTGAAGCTCGCCGCCTTCCACCAATACCTCGAGGTCGCGAAGGAGATGAAAGCTTTCGAGGAGGCGAAATTCACGGCGTGGGTGAACAAAGCTCAGACGATCGTGTCGACCACCATGAAGAGAAGCATACTGAAGATGGTGCAGTCCGAACCAGACAAAGGTCCATTGTCTTCTATTTTACCAGGAATTGTTTGACTCGAGGAGCAAGGTGATTGAAACGTGAAATTTGCCGCAGGTGTCTTGACGTTTCCAGACAGCGAGAAGGTAGGTAAGAGCACGCAGTCGACTCAAGTGCCGAAGAAAGGTAAAAGCAAGGAAGTTGGATCAATTGCGTCTGGAAATTTGGGATCTATTCAGAAGAGCGAAGGCATTCTGTCCAAACCCAGCCTACGTAGGTTACGTTTCTTTTCAAAATTTTTGGGGCTCCGTTCGGATTTAAGGTTGCACTTGTACAGGGTGTTTCAAAATTAGATATCGTGACTACTCTAGCGTGATTCTCCATCTTTGGATCGGTGGAGATTTAGTCCAGTCAACGAAAAGTTGTAGAGGGAAATGGAAGGAACACAATTTTACCACGTTTTTATTAGCTCGCTTTCTTGTTTGTCTGTTTGTTTGTTCGGTGGCAAATTTTGCAATTGATTTTAAACTAACTTCCTGATGAGCTAGAGACTTGAAATCGGTTACATGGCTCAGAACTGGATGACAATGCATTATTCAAAAAAAAATTTTTAAAAAGTCTATCCGTTTCGGAGAAATAACAATTAAATATTTACCTGTCCACCCCCCCCCCCCCACGAAACCTACGACATCGCGTTCAGCGATCGCCACGCCGCGCGACAGCGCTCCCTACTCCACTACCCGTTCCCTCTCTGACTCATCCCCACTCCACTGACCCGCTTCGCACCGAAGCAGCTCAGTGTGCGTCAGTGTGCGTCAGTGTGCGTTTGAGCTCCGTGCGGTGTTTACAAAGTTACTACGTATTATTATACTATAATGTTTGTTTACCAATCGAAGGGACAGTTACACCGAGATTTTCGGTCGAACCTTTATCTTTGACATTTTACCACGGCGTTTCGATATGATGCGGTCGCATAACCGCGAGGCGCAGCGGGGGTTGGCGAGAGAAGCGAGCAGGGAGCGGAGCCCCCCCCTAGTGTGACGTAGCAGCCGAGAGGGCGTGGTCACGCGGCGAGTGCGCGAGCGTCAGTGGTGGGGGTAGGCGGCGCCAGCTGGAGACCCTTTTTGCCTCTACACGCCCTCAGGGATCTTCTTGTCATCTCCCAGCAATACAGGGTGGACAGAAATGTTTGGTCTGAAAAAGTTGCCGTTTTTTCATCGAATTGTGTTCTACAAAACAAGATTTAGAATATATATAGGATTGATGTTCGGTAAAACTTTATTTTTGCATCGATCTGGCAGTTTCCAGAGGTGACATCCGGGAAATCAAGCAGGAACAAAAATTGCTGCTGCCGGCGGTGAGAGAGAAACCATCGACGGTATCCTCGTCCTTGGATAAAACAGCTCAACCGAAACAAACGTGGACGGACTTTATGAGCGGCTCGCTTTTAATCGAATGCAAACTCCGTTTCGAGGTGAATTTCGATTGGGACGTTTTCGAGATAATCCAGGAGGTACAGGATAATCCAAAGAATGATCGCCGACTTGAACATATTACTCATTATGTATTAATCATTCATATGCAACAACCTAACGCGTCAACTTACAGGCAGAATTAATGGAGCAACTGGGTTTCTCATTGTCGCCCGCGGTGAAGGAAGTCGGCATTCAAAAGGATCGATTGAGGGAAGACGTCGACATCCTGCAGAGAGTCGTCAAGAAGTATAACTCAATGTTGGACGAGATGAGTAAACCTGATGTATGTTTCCCATTTTTATATTATAGCCGTTGACAATTCTGCAATGTTTAAAAACTGAACTTCACCTCGGGAAACCAAAAATTTTTAACTCTTTTTAATGGAATCCTGTAGATTTTGACGAGGAAATACTGGAAATCCAAGTTTCAGTGTTAGGCACTCACTGGTTCGAAAGTTACACGCATAACTTTTGAACCAGTAGGATTCCTAACTTTCAAACTTGAATATTCGGAATTCTCTCACCAAAATCTACAGGATTACTTTATTAAAAGTTGAAAGTTTTTGGTTTCTTCAAGGAAAGTTTAACCAAATTTCAATTTTCTTTGAAGTCGATGGTATCCCCGTCACAGTAAAAATAAGTAGACATTTAAAAATTGATAGGAAAGTATAATTATCTTCACTCGAAACAGATTCAGTTATTAAAGAAAATGCTGCTGGATATTGAAAAGCATATTCAACCCGGTGTGATGCGCATCAACTGGGATTCCTTGAATATCGTGGACTTCGGGAACAGCTGTGAGAAACTGTTGAAGAACTTGAACTCTACCATCGACCAGATAAATCATATGAAGACTGATCTCGACAACAGAATATTCTCCGAAATGCAGCGATATAATTTATTTTCTCTGGGTACCTACCCAGCCGAGGACGAGGGATCGTTCTTACCGTGCAAGGTTCAATTCACATTTCATCTTCTTTTTCTTGAATTTTAATGTTGATCCAAATTTTCCAATGCTAACATTTCCCGATCATCGTTCGTAGACTTACTTCCTGGAGATACATAGTCGGAGAACGGAGCTGGTCTCTTCAATGAGAAAACTCTATGAATCGACGGGTCCACTGTTGAAGAAGCTGGAGAGTTTGGTGTTGGGAACTGCCACTGGGTGCAGTCCAGCCATGCAGCTTTTCTATGAGTCATATGAGAGGAAAATATTCGGCGCTTTCATAACGTAGGCAGCTTCGTGGTACAGTGATCTGAATCAGTGTTTCCCAAAGTTTCGACATCTGTGTACCCCTTCTATAACTGTCCTAACACTGATTGTGAGTACCGAGACTGTTAAGGGGGATCTGTACCCTCGGATTTTGGGGTATTTATCAATGTTATCAACCTCTGTGCAGAAAAAAAGTTTGGTAACATTGATAAACACGCAACTGCATAATGAACACGAGATGGAGTTGCTTGCTATTTCCATATTCTATTCATCTCGTCGCGAATGCCGTTATACAGGGCAGGTCGCACTAATATTAGTGCCACCGATGAGAATATGTACCTCGTCTGTGTCAGTTTTGCTATGATTCCACATTGACAGCAGTGCAGCAGTGAAATGTTGCACAATATCGTAGCACTGATTGACAGTCCTTCTGACTAGGCACCATCTCGTGTAAACTAACTGAAATGAAATTGGCTCTAGATTGGCTCTACATCAGAGATAACCTCTGTCTTCATGAACGTAATATGGGGAAATCTCTGCTATGTGAATGAAATCACGCGCGGCGATTTTTTGTCCTTATACGAGCATATTTTGAGCTACACAAAGGCTCATTTGATAGAGGAAGGTTCATCACGGCGCGCTCTGCTCATCATATCAGTCAGAAAAATCTCTTTGAGACAGGAAAATACATTGAAATCTGAAGTTATTTTTCTAGATTTTTTCTCTACTTTGGGCACTCATATTATTAGATATAAACATAATCTCGTTAAATCAATAGCAGAGCGCGCCGGATTTAACCTTCCTCTATAGAATGAGTCCTCACCTAGTCCAAAATCCGCTCAAATAAGGACAAAAAATCGCCGCGCGTAAACCCATGTTTCGACCCAAAATCTAATAAGATTCTAGTTCCTTTCTAGTTATTTCATTGGGTATAGATCCCCCTTAAGG
The DNA here is from genome assembly GCA_933228785.1 of Lasioglossum pauxillum. Classification (NCBI taxonomy): domain Eukaryota; kingdom Metazoa; phylum Arthropoda; class Insecta; order Hymenoptera; family Halictidae; genus Lasioglossum; species Lasioglossum pauxillum. The sequence continues at coordinate 3,612,121 of OW121701.1, read as the reverse complement.
GGGATCTATACCCTCGGATAGTAACTAGAAAGGAACTAGAATCTTACTAGATTTTGGGTCTAAACATGGGTTTACGCGCATCGATTTTTTGTCCTTATTTGAGCCGATTTATGGCTGGGTGAGGGCTCATTCTATAGAGGAAGGTTAAATACCGCGCGCTCTGCTATTGATTTAACGAGATTATGTTTATATCTAATAATATGAGTACCCAAAGTAGAGAAAAAATCTAGAAAAATAACCGCAGATTTCAATGTATTTTTCTGTCTCAAAGAGACTTTTTTGACTGATGTGATGAGCAGAGCGCGCCGTGATGAACCTTCCTCTATCAAATAAACTATTGTGTAGCTCAAAATATGCTCGTATAAGGACAAAAAATCGATGCGGGTGATTTCATTCACATAGCAGAGATTTCCCCATATTACGTTCATGAAGACAGAGGTTATCTCTGATGTAGAGCCAATCTAGAGCCAATTTTATTTCAGTTAGTTTAGACGAGATGGTGCCTAGTCAGAAGGACTGTCAATCAGTGCTGCGATATTGTGCAACATTTCACTGCTGCACTGCTGTCAATGTGGAATCATAGCAAAACTGACACAGACGAGGTACATATTCTCATCGGTGGCACTAATATTAGTGCGACCTGTCCTGTATAACGGCATTCGCGACGAGCTGAATAGAATATGGAAATAGCAAGCAACTCCATCTCGTGTTCATTATGCAGTTGTGTGTTTATCAATGTTACCAAACTTTTTTTCTGCACAGAGGTTGATAACATTGATAAATACCCCAAAATCTGAGGGTATAGATCCCCCTTAAGAACAATTTGTATTAAGTAGCAGGCGTGTACATCCTTTGTACACAACAGTAGACTCCCGCTGCGTAGCCCCTCCAAAAACTTCTTGTACCCCCAGGGGTACGCGTACCACACTTTGGGAAACACTGATCTGAATTAAGAAGGGAGCCCAAGGAGGGAACGTCAAGGACAAAATGCTTTTGTGATTTTTGTTCAGAAATGACAAAGAATTAAGTCCATGGTCCATGGTGTCAATGGACCAAATATCTGGGTAACTGATCGAAAAATACATTCAGATATGTATAATAACATAACCTTGAAATGACCTTGATCTTCGAAAATTAAAGTTTTACCTTGAGATCAAGGTCAATTATTATACATATCTGAATGTATTTTTCGATTAGTTTCTCGATGAAATAAAATAAAAATCTAGATATGTATCAAAAAACATCGATGACCTTGATAACTCCGAAAAAATGACCTTTGAAAAAAGATATTTGGTCCATTGACAATATATACATTACGTAACAAATATTTTTTGCATCACAATAACTTGAAGAGATATTTAGGTGTCCTTGTTTAAACGGACCACCCTGTATATGAGTATGTACTGATCGTCCATCAGGAGATGGCAGTGAGAAACCTGTGAAAAAATTTTTTTCCACCATTTATTTTACAATTGTTTGAAATTTTGAAGGAAAATTGTTACGCAACTGTTTAGGTGCATGGTGAACAATCTGGATTCGTTCAACAAGACTCTAACAGATTCCAAGCCGATCTTCCAAGTGGACGCTGTGCTGATTGCTTCGGAAGCGGTTCTCAGACCTTCGCCGGGCGAAATTTATACTATCATTATTCAGAATGTGAAGAATATGCTGGAGGAACTGAAACGTTTTCCCAGGTGGATGAACGGCACCTGTTTGGAGTGCTCGCCGCAGAAGAAAGATGGCGTGGACGATTACGTGATGTTCAGTTTCTTCGAGGATGTCCTGAACATTCAAGTAAAGAATCTGTTAATTGACTGGCAGCCTCTACAGCAGGCCTAGGCAGTAGAGCTCTGAGAGTTGATCACGAAGAATCGACTACCCCCACCCGACCGGCCAACGCAAGAGTGGGGGTAGCCGTTCTCTATCGCTGACCGATTAGGAGGGGGTAGCCGACCCGCGATGACCGATTAGGAGGGGATAGCCATTCTCTATCGCAGACTGATTAGAAGGGGATAGCCGTTCTCTATCGCTGACTGATTAGGAGAGGGTAGCCGACTCGTGCTGACCGATTAGGTGGGGGTAGCCGACTCGCGCTAACTGACTAGCTGGGCGTAGCCCACTCGCGCTGACTTACTAGATGGGCGTAGCCCACTCGCGCAGATTGACTAGATGGGCGTAGCCCACTCGCGCTGACCGGCTAGATGGAGGTAGCCCACTCGCGCTGACCGACTAGATGGAGGTAGCCCACTCGCGCTGATCGACTAGGTGGGAGTAGCCCACTCGCGCTGACCGACTAGGTGGGGGTAGCCCACTCGCGCTGACCGACAGGTGGGTGTAGCCCACTCGCGCTGACTGACTAGATGGGCGTAGCCCACTCGCGCTGACTTACTAGATGGGCGTTGCCCACTCGCGCTGACGGGCTAGGTGGAGGTAGCCCACTCGCGCTGACCGACTTAGGTGGGGGTAGCCCACTCTTGCTGACTGACTAGATGGGCGCAGCCCACTCGCGCTGACCGGCTAGGTGGGGTTAGTCGACTCGCGTTGACCGGCTAGATGGGGGTAGCCGACCCGCGCTGACCGGCTAGGTGGGGTAGCTGAATGTAATAATATGTAATAAGCAGACAAACGCCTCTAGAGTACCCAATCACTAGACTGCGGATATTTATACAGTTTTGTAGACAAATTCACATAAATTGTTATGTACAGTGGCAATGGACTTTGTAGATACGAAACTAGTAAAAATCGTAGCAAATTGTCTTGAACGTCGTATTCCAATATCTTTTGAAGATTCGTATACGCCATAAATGCATAAAGATCCGCACTCTACTCATCATCTTCTTGAACTGTTTAAGGCGGTGAACGACAGTATCCTAATAGTGCAATCATCGGTGCACAAGTTAGTCACGGATTGCTGGCAGTATCTGCACAAGTGGAAAAAGTACAGCAATCTATGGACATTCGATAAAAACTTGGCTGCCGAGAAGTTCGTTGCCACGAAGCCCACGCTCTTCCAGTACGACGAGAAGTTTACCTTCTACGAGAACATTCTCGAGGAACTGAACGACATCGAGTCTCACTATGATTTGTACTGTATACGGTAACGGCGATTCTATGCAATACCTTGTACGAATTAATTTAATGATTATGTTCGAATCTTGAAGGACTTGGAAAATGATTTGGTTCTATATCGTACCTTTAAAAAATATCTGTTCCGTAAGAACACATTATGGAGATGTTGAAATGAGTTCTACGATTGTTCAGCATCAATCTTCATCTCCTGCTGTCCGGTATCGAGGCACACGCGAAAGAATGGAAACAGGTGCTCGGGAACTACTTGCTGTCCGAGACTATCGAGGGGATGAACGATCTACGATCGATCATCGAGGCCTTCCGGGCCGAGGTCGAGCTCGTGATCACTGGGTTGGATCGTTTCACATCCGTCATGCAGGCAATATCGGACATTAAGAAAACTGCAGTTCAGGCCGAGGTCCGATTCAAAACTTATCAGGTACTGTCGCAAAGAAACAGAGACAATAATTAGTTATTTTAACAAGTAAAGTCACGCTAAAAATGTCGTTACCTCCTCTCCGATTTCAACGACCTTGAAATATGTTATCAAGGTCACCAATCTGAACAACACTTCCCTTCAAAATTTTTGCCGGTCGGCTCAAGTTTCCGAGATATTTGTAAAAAAACTCCAATGACCTTGAAATGCGTGGTCAAGGTCACCATTCTCAAAATCAAGTATTTTGCAATTATCGCGTAAACTAAAGTTGATCGCCGGAAACTTTGACGAGAAATGTTGCTCAGAATGGTGACCTAGACAACATATTTCAAGGTCGTTGACGTTTTTACCAATATGGCGTAAACCAGAGCTGTCGGGCGAAAACTTTAAAGGGAAATGTTCAGAATGATAATGTTGACAAATTTACCGAGGTTACATAAGAGAATATAATCTAATGTCGTAGCAAGTTACAAAGATTTTTTTAGAGTCAAACTAGAAAATTGTCGTTACCTCCTCTCCGATTTCAACGACCTTGAAATATGTTGTCAAGGTCATCAATCTAAACAACATTTCCCTTCAAAATTTTTGCCGGTGTGCTGTAGTTTCCGAGATATTCGTAAAAATCTCCAATGACCTTGAAATGCGTGGTCAAGATCACCATTCTGAAAATCAAGTATTTTGCAATTATCTCGTAAACTTAAGCCGATCGCCAGAAACTTTGAAGAGAAATGTTGCTCAGAATGGTGACCTTGACAACATATTTCAAGGTCGTTGGAGTTTTTCAGGAATATCCCGTAAACCAGAGCCGTCCGGCGAAAACTTTAAAGGGAAATGTTGTTCCGAATGATGACGTTGACAAATTTACCGAGGTTAGGTTAGGTTACAAAGATTTCTTTAGAGTCAAACAAGAAAATTGTCTTCAGGAAACCTTCAAAGCGTTTCGTGGCCATGGTATATCGTTCCCAGAGGATGAGGAGCAAGTGGCGTACGAGCTGCAACGTGATTGGGAATCGCTGTACCTCGGCGCGCTTTACAGAGCCTCGACTCTCGAGAGCACTTCCGATAGGTTCGCGGACATGACGAAGGAACAAATAGACAACTTCGGGGCGGAACTGCAGGAATTCGCCGACGACTTCCATCGGAACGGGCCCGGAAGTGTCGGGGAGAATCTGGAACTGGGCCTGAGGAAAATGGAGGTGTGTGTTGAAGATAGTGCCCACTTGAAACGCGGGAAATTCAAATGTCTTCAAGTCGTATCCCAGTTTCATGTTGAACTAGAAGTTGGTGAATTAATTTTTGAGTGGAACAAATATTTTCGAAATTTCCGACAGGAGTACGGCAAGAAGATTTCGAAGTTCGAGGAGAGGAGACAGGTGATGATCAACTCCGAGCTGCTGTTCGACCTTCCGGCGACCGACTATTCGGTGTTCCTGGACGCGAAGAGGGACTACGAGGGCATGGAGCTGCTATACAAATTGTACAGAGAGCAGAAGAAAGCGAGGGAGCAGTGGGCCCGCACGCTCTGGGTGGACCTGAATCCTCAGCTTCTGATAGACGGCATGGATCACTTCATCCGGGAGTTCCGAAAGCTGCCCGAGTTCATCAGAAAATTCTCCATTGGCCAGGCTCTGGACGCGAACATGAAGAGCTTCAAGAACTCGGTGCCGTTGTTCATCGAGTTGAAGAACGAGGCTATGCGCGAAAGACACTGGAAGGATTTGATGAAGAAGACCGGACAGTATTTCGATATGGACCCCGACAGGTGCGAACACGATTAGAACAACAAAAGTTTATCCGGGACGCTTCGCAGTGGCTGGCGATTATTTGAATTTTATTCGGAACCAGTGACAGGCAATTTCGTTGCGAATCTGTGAAAATTAGTTTGATTGGAGACAAGACAAGTTAGTGCTCTGCGTGAGACTGCTGTGATCTCTGACAGTGTTTCGATTTTTTGGAAATTGCTTTTCGAAATTTATTTGTTTTATTTATGTCATTTCTGTGACAAAATATGCTCGTATTTTCAATTCTACGGTTATTAGAAGTTAACACAGTAAATCCTTGATCTGAGAAAACCTCTCGGGTCCGTGCTGTTTCTTAGTTCCAGTAGTTCCACTCTTAGAAAAGTTGCGATCTTTTGCTTCGCTTGCATTAGTGCGAGTCTCACCAATATTCGGCTCCTCGCTGGTTCCAAGGGTGATCCCCCAGTGATGGGGACCAAATTTTCACAGTTACGGTAGTGACTTTCGCGACAGTTACGGAGAGAGCTGTATGTACCGTGTGACGTCAAAGGCTAAACCTTGGGACTACGGGAGCTCCAAGGGGCATTCGATCAAATTTTCACAGTTACTTAAGAGACTTTCGCCACAGTTACGGAGAGTACTGTATGTAGCGTGTGACGTCAAAGCCTAAACCTTGGGACTACGGGAGCTCCAAGGGAGATCCCCCCAGTGATGGGGATCAAATTTTCACAGTTACAGTAGAAACTTACGCGACAGTTACGAAAAATACTGTATGTAGCGTGTGACGTTAAAGGCTAAACCTTGGGAGTACGGGAGCTCCAAAGGGCATTCCCCAGTGATGGGGATAAAATTTTCACAGTTACGGAAGAGACTTTCGCGACAGTTACGGAGAGTACTGTATGTAGCGTGTGACGTCAAAGGCTAAACCTTGGGACTACGGGAGCTCCAAGCGAGATCCCCCCAGTGATGGGGGATCAAATTTTCACAGTTACGGAAGAGACTTTCGCGACAGTTACGGAGAGTACTGTATGTAGCGTATGACGTCAAAGGCTAAACCTTGGGGCTACGGGAGCTCCAAGGGGCATTCGATCAAATTTTCACAGTTACTTAAGAGACTTTCGCGACAGTTACGGAGAGTACTGTATATAGCGTGTGACGTCAAAGACTAAATATATTTTTATTAATATTAATTAGGTTTTGTATTTATATATATATATTATATTATTGTATATAGGAGGGGAAATTCGATTTTCGTAGATCCTACGGTGTCCGTTTGCTTAGATCAAGGACTTACTGTAGATCGTTTTTGTGCAGATTTTCTAGAGGATAAACATACAAACTACTATAAACACAGATTTGTGCATTACATCTTTCGAGCAAAAGTTAAACGCGTTTTTAGACAATGGAAGTGAACGAGATAAAAATGTTGAAGGGGTGAGTGGATCGTACGGTTATTAAACAAATCGTAATGGTGATTAATTATTCTTTTTCTGAATTCCGCTCGAAAGGTTCACACTGGAGAACATGTTCGCGATGGAGCTGGGAAAGTACCAAGACATCGCCAAAGAGATTGTAAGGAACGCCGTGAAAGAACTCGCCATAGAGAAAGGTTTAAAAGACCTGGCCGAGGTCTGGAAGAATATGCAATTCACTGTCGTGAAGCACTATAAAGGTAGACTAGTCACTGGTCCGCAGTTAGTTGCATAATTTCATATAACCGTAATCTACTTTCCAAAAGGAGACGGAAACCGCAGACACAATTTATGAAGCGGAGAACGATTCACCTTCGAAACAGCAACCGAATTAAATTGAATTTGTTCGTTTCTTCCTAAACGGGTCAACTATTAGGTGCACAAATTAATTATCGGCTTTCTCGCTGAAAATCATTTTCTATTCCGAATCGAACAACAATTTAATCAGATGTGTAAACTACAGGGTGTCCCAGCTACATTGACCACCTTGAATATCTTTGTTGTTCTTAGAGATACGTCGAATGTCTGAAGGATAAAGTTGAACGGTAAAATGGGACTCATACGATACCAAAAAAATGGTTGTTTTTATGTAATTTTTTTTAGAGATGTGAAGGTCACCTTCATTTTTTTAAATAGAATGAGTTGTTTTTTAATACTTCAATCGATGCAGCTGAACATTCGTTATACAAAAGTACTGACCTATGTGTGTCGAAAAGTTAGTAGTTCAGGAGATATTTCAATTTAAATAATTCTAAAACACCATTTACTGTTTATTTTCTTTCATTTTGTTCCCTCGCAGGGACCGAGGACCGCGGGTTCATCCTGGGACCCATCGACGAACTGAATCAGGTTCTCGAAGACAACATGATGAACGTGAACGGTATGGCCGCGTCCCAGTTCATCGGTCCTTTCCTCAACACCGTGCAGAAATGGGAGATCACCATGCACACGATATCCGAGGTGATCGAACTGTGGACTCAGATGCAGAAGAAGTGGCTGTACCTCGAAGGGATATTCGTGGGCGGCGACATCCGATTACAACTGCCCGACGAGGCGAAGAAGTTCGACGAGATCGACAAATCGTTCCGGAAAACCATGAACGATACCGCGAAGAGGCTGAACGTCCTTGAATGTTGTATGATCGCGGGTAAAACAAATTTTTTCCATTAAAAAGTTATGAATTTGCCACCAAAACTTGTCTGGAAATCGCGACCCATCTGCTTCTGCATCAGAAACTACATTAAAATATTTAAATTAATTTAAAATCTAAATGAAATTCCGTTCCCCATCTAATTGAAAAGTTAGAGGTCACTTCAAGGTCACGTTATTAATATCTCCGACTGCGTTCGAACGTCAACCAAAATATGCAAGCGAAACAAACACACATTTACCAGAGAAAAAACGGTCGATGACCTTGAAAACTCCGGAATAATGACCTTGACAGAAAAACCATGTGTATATCTTGAGAGGTCGAAACAGCAAACCGGTTCGTTCGTTTCTCTTCAAGGTCGAAAGGACGAGTTCGAGGCGATGATCTTCGGTCTGGACAAGTGTCAGAAGTCTCTCACCGACTATTTGAACTCGAAGCGAGCGATATTCCCGCGATTCATGTTCCTCAGCGACGACGAGCTGCTGAGCATCCTCGGCAGCGGCGTGCCAACTGCGATTCAAGAGCACGTGGGGAAGATGTTCGATAATCTGGACAAGTTCCGGTTCGAGACGAGCAGCACGGATCGTCCAATGGCAGCTGCGTTGATCTCCTGCGAGAAAGAGGTGATGGACTTCCGTACCCATGTACTGGCCGAGGGGAAGATCGAAGAATGGATGGTGGTCGCGACCGAGGAGATGAAGAAGTCGAATCGATACTTGACGAAGAAGGCAGTGTACAATTACGGAAAGGTAACATTGAAAACGCTGCTATTGAATAAGTGACGCGCCTGTCCCCTGGATTCTGATTTGTGATAATGTTTGCCGTTAGGGATTTGTTATTAAGTCGAAACCACGATGCTATTTAGGTGAGGAGACCGTTTTTCAGGGCGGTGGGGAAATACCTTTAGGTACAGCCCCCTACGATGAAGTTTGGGGGGTAGTGTGGGGCTCGGCTCCTCCTTAGATGGAAATTGGGGGGAACGGGACTCATATCCCTACCACTACCCACTAAAACCCCACCGCCCAGGGCACACCCTTCTCCTCTAAACCAGGTAACCCACCACTCGAGGTCCTACTCTTCGTATTTACTCCTGTGGTGGTGGGTAACGCGTCATAACGGGTCTCCTCTGCCCTCATAGGGCATATCCTTTCCCATTTAGGTGAAGAGACCTTTTTTTTGTTTAAGTGCGGTGGGGGAATGTCACTCACGCACATCCCCTCCTCACATGACGTCTGGAGGGGGTAGTGTGGGACTCGGCACTCCCTAGATCAGCACTCAGATTTACTTACTCGCGACGGCAAGGATTCGAAGGCTACGCCCCCTCTCAGGCGCCACGAATAGCGAGTATGGAACACGCCTGAGGAGCTGCGAACTAGGGTCGCCATGGGGAGCGAGAGGCGCGGCCGGGTCGAGGGGTCGTGGCCTTCGAACACTCGGCCGGGTCGAGGGGGCTTAGCTTTCGAACACTCGGCCGGGTCGAGGGGTTCTGCCTTCGAAACTCGGCCGCGTCGAGGGGGCGTAGCCTAGAAAGCTTGGCGAGGTCGAGAGGGCGTGGTCTTCGAAACTCGGCCGGGTCGAGGGGGCGTGGCCTACGGAGTTCGGCGGGGTTGAGGGGCCGTGGCCTTCGGAACTCGGCCGTCGCGAATAAGTAAATCCGAGCGCTGCCCTAGATGGAATTTGGCTACCCATACCCACTAAACCCCCACCGCCCAAGGCCTCTTGAGCCCGTCGTCTCAAAATCGTCTGCGGCTAACGGAGGGTACGCGACCAGCTCTTCGCAATACAACGCCCCACCTACCACAGAGTTAACCACTCCTGTTCTTGGCTTTTTTAGGTTAGGAGACCTAGGACCGAGTGGATGCTGGATTTCCAAGGGATGATGATCCTCGCGGCGGATCAAATATGGTGGACCGCTGAAGTGGAGAATGTGTTCGAGAAAATTTCCGGGGGAAACAAGCACGCCATGAAAGATGTATCTTGAAACCCACCTTACAGTTAGCAATGATTAATCAGCGGGACTACTGATCATCAAATGAATATTGTACTTCTTCCAGTACTTGAAACAACTTAATAACCAGTTGAACGAAGTGGTAACTCTGATGGGTGGCGACACACTGACGAATAACGACAGGAAGAAGTTTGATATGATACTGACGATCGACGTTCACTTGAAAGACATCGTCGAAGGCTTCGTCAGAGACAGCATCATGGACCCCATGGAATTTGAGTGGGAGAGACAATTGAGGTTCTACTGGATCCACGATCTGGACAACATATGGATGCACCAGTGCTCAGGAACGTTCGAATATGGATACGAATACATGGGTCTGAATGGCAGGCTGGTAGTCACGCCTCTGACCGACAGAATCTACTTGACTATCACCCAGGCTCTCTCTATGCACTTGGGCGGTGCACCAGCAGGTGGGCACGAATTCAACGCTGACAAAAATGATGCTTTCAACGTGGAAAATATTTCCATCGACGATCTAAATGCAATGATGAGACCTGTGATTTTATTAAATTAGATTTTATTACGTTATTACATTAGGGGCGCGCAGTGGTTCAGTGGGTAGAGCGCGTAACTGCGGACTCCGTGGTCTCGGGTTCGAATCACGGTATCTCTGGAAATATTCCATGTGTTCTTTTAAAAACTGTGGTGCCGAAGGTGGTTCGGAACCCACCTTTATAAACTGTAGGTCCCGCTGAAAATAGGTGATAGTGGTGAGAGTGTGATAAATGGATTTGAAACCCTGAGGGGACCAAATATCATTACATATATACATTATTAAATTAGACTAGAATTATACTTGGGCTTTATACTAGAATTATACTAGAATTATAATTGTTCTGCGCATGTTGTTGCGCGTCAGCCATAAAATTCATGGCGTCAGCCAGTGATCGCGTGATCGGCGTAGTACGAGTAGGAAGATTAGCCAATAAACGAGTTCCGTTAGAGTCCTATGCGCAGTAGAGTCTTAAATTCGTCGGCTATTAAGTACCTTCTTATTTGGGCCCAAGCATTGGTTTGAAGAAGGGCTTAATCACTCCCAAGCATTCGGAACATTTTCATAGCAATGTCTATACAGGATGTCCCAAACATGTTGTACTTTCTCGGTGATTCCCAAGGTCATTTAAAATTTAGCCTCGTAGATTTGTTTCTATAGGCACACAACATAATTGCATTAATTAGCTGACTGTATACCAAGTGTAGACAGAAACAAGATCATACTTGGACACCACGAAGTTTCGAAAGTAATTCAACTGTAGCGCTCAAGTTTAGCATAAGTAATTGAATTGGGCTAGGTCCTGCTGGAACTGGGAAGACGGAAACTACGAAGGACTTGGCGAAGGCTCTAGGACTCCTTTGTATCGTGACGAATTGCGGAGAGGGGATGGATTACGTGGCGATAGGGAAGACACTGAGCGGTCTGGCACAATGCGGTGCGTGGGGCTGCTTCGACGAATTCAATCGTATCGACATATCCGTGCTTTCTGTCATCTCCACGCAACTGCAAACGATACGCTCTGCTTTACAAACGAAGACGAGCAGGTTTAGGGTGAGCAACTTCCTCGTTCAAAGATTCTAATTCGAATGCTTCCATTCTTGCTTTATACTTTGCCTCCATACTTTTTGAGGACACTGTGTCAAGGTTAAAGTGAACTCTCCTCTTCTGCAAATTCTTCACCTAGCAATCTACAGTTTAGTCTTGGAAAATTTGTTTGTCTACTGATACGAAGGATGCACCTTTCTCTGTTAGTTCGAAGGCCAAGATATAGTTCTGGATTCGAAAGTGGGAATATTCATCACGATGAATCCCGGTTACGCCGGTCGCACAGAGCTGCCGGAGTCCGTGAAAGCGCTGTTCAGGCCAGTGGTGTGCATAGTCCCGGACAACGAGCTGATCTGCCAGATAAAGCTCTTCAGCTCCGGCTTCTTGACCGCCAAAGTTCTGGCGAAGAAGATGACCGTGCTGTATAACTTGGCACGGGAACAGCTGAGCAAACAGAATCACTATGATTTCGGTCTGAGGGCCCTCAAGTCGGTACTGAACATGGCAGGTCAATTGAAGAGAACTTCCGGTGACCTTGAGGAGAACGTTGTGCTGATGAGAGCGCTCCGGGATATGAACCTACCTAAATTCATTTACGACGACGTTCCGCTGTTCCTTGGACTGATAGCGGATCTGTTCCCGGATCTCTCCTGTCCGAGAGTCCATTATCCTGATTTGAACGACGCGGTGAATATGGTTCTCGAGGAACATGGATATTCTGTGCTGGACCAGCAGGTAAATAACCCTCAGAATTCTGACAAGACATCCTGATTATGACGACTGGACCACGGATTTTCATGCGAAATAACAATTGTCAACGTACAAGGTACTTCACCCACGGACCTAAGGACTGTGCATAACCCTGGGGGAGGGGTGCATGGACCTATGGACTGTGCATTTCCCAGGGTGACTCCAAAGACGGAAGGGGAATCAACTAGTCGGCCATCTTGGATGGCAGCACTGTGGTGCGCTCTATAGGCGACTTTAAATACTAGTGTAGCGTCTGTAACTGTAACACGTACCAGCACGTACATAGTGTCAGTGTCGTAGTCTGTACACTTGATGAATCGTCGTTGATTCGTAGCTCGATCGGAGGCATTCTCAAGGAATACTATTATTTAATAGTATTTTTGATCCATGCCACCGATTTAATAACAGTAAAGTGGGTTCTGTTTCCTGCTAAAGGTGATGTAGCTTCTGTTCCATGCTAGAGATGTAGCACAGACGAGGACAGACGCTACACTAGTATTTAAAGTCGCCTACAGAGCGCACCACAGTGCTGCCATCCAAGATGGCCGACAAGTTGATTCCCCTTCCGTCTTTGGGGTCACCCCCTCTCACCCATAAATCTACTTTACGTTCAGTCCTTAGGTCCATGGAGAGGTGTAGCGAAAGACGGAAGGGGTATCAACTTGTCGGCCATCTTGGATGGCAGCACTGTGGTGCGCTCTATAGGCGACTTTAAATACCAGTGTAGCGGCTGTAGCAGCGGTCTATAGAATACACGCGGAATAACCCCACTTCTCCCGGCCGCGCGTCTATTAAATGATATTAACTATTAAATAATAGTACCTGGTCGGCGGTTGAAGCTAGTTCTGATCCATGCCACAGATTTAATAACAGTGAAGTGGGTTCTGTTTTCTGCTAAAGATGATGTAGGTTCTCTTACATGCTAAAGATGTAGTCCACGGTGTATTATAGTGTTCCGACTAAGCCCTCTGTGAGGCTGAAGTTTTGAAAAAGATAACGGTTGGTTCTCTGGTTGCCGCCAGATGGAATTCTAGTCATCTTTGCAGTTTTCAGCATGTCCATGTAGCCTGTGCTAAGGTATGTACCGTACATATACCTTAGCACGGGCTACATGGACACGCTGCTACACACAATCTCATTCACATACGTACATGAAAATTGTGCAGATGACTAGGATTCCATCTGGCGGTGACCAGAGAACCAACCGCTATCTTTTTCACTTTCCCGAGAGTAGCCAGAACACCTCTATAATACACCGTGATATAGTCACAGACGAGGACAGATTGGGACCAGTGTTGTGAACTGGTCCGGGAAACTCGCGCATGCGCGACGATTCTAGCGTCACTGAAGTACAAAATCGGGCATCTTGGTTGCCCCGCATAGCTTCGCAAAATCTTTTCTTCTCGATTTTCAAACATGACGTTTAACATGCGTATGTTATATTAAAATTTGATGTGTATGTACATGTTATATATAAATATATTCTAATTGTATATACACAGTAGCGGACAAAAGTTTAAGGTTGCTCTAAAGAAGACGATAACTTTTTAAATATTGTACTATACGATTTGAACTTTTATTTATTTATATTTATGAAATTAGTTTACTAAAGGATGCGAAAAGAAATATTTTCAAAAATTGCAATTGATCGGAATTGTTGATAAAATACTAAAAGTTGAATTTTTAACTTTTTTATGTGGGCCTATATTGAAAATTTAAAAAATACGTATTGTAGATCTGTGTCAATTAAACATATTCTGAAAATTTCGTCACAATCGGTTGACGCTGCAATGAGCTACAAACGTTTAAAGATGGTAAAAATTGCAGATTTTCACTATTTTCGTCAATAAATCGTTCGCCCCAACTTGCCCCACAAGCTACGGACTGTAGAACGCAGATACGTTCCTGGATTCGCCGCGCATGCGCGAGTTTTCCCGTACCAGTTCACAACACTGCCTGGGACAGATGCTACACTAAGTATTTAAAGTCGCCTATAGAGCGCACCACAGTGCTGCCATCCAAGATGGCCGCAGTCAACCATTCCTCCCCGCTCGCGGGACACCACCTCTCACCTATAAATCTACTTTACGCTCAGTCCTTAGGTCCGTGATTCCACCGAACTTGACCTACTTTTCTGGAGATTTCAAGGTCATCGAAATGTTTTTAAATGGGACTACATATTTTCACTACACCAGTATTATAGCTCATAGAAAAATAAATTCAACGATGTGTGATATGTCGACCTTCGCGTGACCTTCAACGAGACAATGGCCTTGTAAAGGCCATGTTTAGTTCATATGTAGGATATTATTATTTGAGACCCCAAAAATCCTTAAAACTGTCCTATTCATAAGTAAAGATGTGTCATTGAGAGATTTATAAATATAGTCCGCTGTCCGTTGTCTCTGAAGGGTTAAAGAGTCCCCTTAAGACTCAAACAGACTATCACAAACTCGAAATCGATCAATTTTATTCGTTAGATCGACAAAGTAGTTCAACTGTACGAGGTGATGATGACCAGACACTCGACAATGGTGGTAGGCCCCACCGGTGGTGGCAAGACTGTTGTGATCAACACCCTGTGCAGAGCACAGACCCGTATGGGCCGACCGACGAAGCTCTACACCCTAAATCCTAAGGTATACTCGGTGGACTCGTCGTATCGCAACGTACAACGAATTACTGAAAATATAATTGCAGGCATGCACGGTGATCGAACTGTACGGGGTGCTTGACCCAGGAACTCGTGACTGGACCGACGGCCTGCTGAGCAACATCTTCCGGGACGTTAACAAACCTTTGGACGAAGACCCGAACGAATTGAGGTACATTCTGTTCGACGGCGACGTGGATGCGCTGTGGATCGAGAACATGAACTCCGTGATGGACGACAACAAATTGCTGACTCTGGCTAATCAGGAGAGGATCAGGATGTTGAACCATTGTAGTCTATTGTTCGAGGTAATCCCAGCGATTATTTAGGTCTCTGTCCCCCCCCCCCTACTGACCAGGAGAGCGCACGACTGGGTCTCCGATCGCGTTGAAACTTTGCGCACCACTGCAGTATCAGATACTTAATATTTTGCGAGATATTGACGATTAGAAGCTGACGGTTACCAACTCGAGCCACGATAAAAAATACTGTAATAAAAATTCAGCTGTCTAAACCTCACTTGGAGGTCTGGATGAGCTTAACCAAAAAGAAAAGAAGTTGTGCGGAACGATATGGCGTAGGTCGCGACTCCGAGTCTTTTATTTTTCGTAGCTACGAGCTGCAAATAGTAATACACTCCTCAAAAGAATTAAGGGATTACTTGTGCGAACCCGAAAAGTTGGTCCCACTTTACGTGATCATAACTTAAAACGTAAAAAATTGCCGTAACGATATCGTTAAACAATGGTTTGAAAGCCTGAAACCTCTAGTTTCAGATGTTCTGTTTCAAATTGTTGATATGTTGGTTTTTTACAAAGTTATAACGAGATGAAGACAGCATTGACGGTTAACAAAAATTTTGTGCAACTTTGGAACATCACACGAGGAGCAAGAAATTTTTGTTGACAAATCGCGTTACTATCATTTGGAAGGGCCATCTTTCCTGTGTAAATTGTGTGGTTGTTGAATATTGTGCGACTTTTTTTATTCGAGTTATTCAACATTGAAGTAAATATGGGCTTTTTAAATTTAACTGGCTCCAGAATGCGAAAAAATTATCGTAGAATCTTGTGCAAAAAAAGCAATAGAAAGAGCGTTTCTTTCTCTTCGAGGCACTCCTTTTGCTTTTTCAATTTCATTAACATTTTGATATACCAGGTGTTTCTGAAAATATGCTTAAAAAATGCACAATTTCCATTTTTCCTTTAACTCGTTGTATCTCGGCGAGAAATGATCGTAATACCATGATCCGAACGTCAGATGGAAGCAGAGATTCTGCCGATTCGATTGAGTACCCCATGAACTCGCTGCGACAATTTTTTACCAATGGCAGCTGTGTTTGAAGTTAGTGCTTCGCAGAAATTAGCGCGCCACGTACAGCGGTTGCCTGACATCTCTGAATACGCTACCGCCGCGCCGGCCCACAGTGGGAACTTTCGACCAAACTCAAATCAAGATCAAAGAACTTTCGATAGAAATGAGGTAGAGCGATGAAATTTTTTTTAAATTAAAGCTGAAACTTTGTAGAATATGGACAAATAGGGAGATCATGGTACGAACGTTTTTTTACGTTGAGAAAATTCGTTAAACATGTAGAATTTCAAGAAAATGTGGTTTCTCCAGTACCACGCACGGAAAAAATTTTTTTTTAACATGCTATATATCATTTCCCGTAGATTTTTTCACGCTGATTTCAAATCTGGTCTCAAAATTTGTCCACGACCTCAAGAAATCGATTTCTTGCAAAATCCTGAGGTCGTAGACAAATTTTGAGACCAGATTTGAAATCTCCATGAAAAAATCTACAGGAAATGATGTATAGCATGTTAAACAAAAATTTTTTCCGCGCTGGAGAAACCACATTTTCTTGAAATTCTACATGTTTAACGAATTTTCTCAACGTAAAAAAACGTTCGTACCATGATCTCCCTATTTTTCCATATTCTGCAAAGTTTCAGCTTTAATTTAAAAAAAATTTCATCGCTCTACCTCATTTCTATCGAAAGTTCTTTGATCTTGATTTGAGGTTGGTCGAAAGCAGTGATGCCAGATGCGGGGAGTCACGGTGAAATGATGTACCCCCTCTCTGATGACGGGGAATGAGTGGAGCAAATGGGAGACACGTTGCACGTGCGCGATGGGGACCGTGGAGTGTGCGCCTGCGCACGGTGCTGGAATGGAATAGTGGAAGGGGTAAGGAGGAGAGTACGGGAGCTCCGTTTGGAGCTCCATATGGCATCACTGGTCGAAAGTTCCCACTGTGGGCCGGCGCGGCGCGGCGGTAGCGTATTCAGAGATGTCATGCAGCCGCTGTACGTGGCGCGCTAATTTCTGCGAAGCACTAACTTGAAACACTGCTGCCATAGGTGAAAAATTATCGCAGCGAGTTCATAGGGTACTCAATCGAATCGGCAGAATCTCTGCTTCAATCTGACGTTCGGATCATGGTATTACGATTATTTCTCGCCGAGATACAGCGAGTTAAAGGAAAAATGGAAATTGTGCATTTTTTAAGCATATTTTCAGAAACACCTGGTATATCAAAATGTTAATGAAATTGAAAAAGCAAAAGGAGTGCCTTGAAGAGAAAGAAACGCTCTTTCTATTGCTTTTTTTGCACAAGATTCTACGATAATTTTTTCGCCTTCTGAAGCCAGTTAAAGTTAAAAAGCCCATATTTACTTCAATGTTGAATAACTCGAATAAAAAAAGTCGCAGAATATTCAACAACCACACAATTTACACAGGAAAGATAGCCCTTCCAAATGATATTAACGCGATTTATCAAAAAAATTTCTTGCTCCCCGTGTGATGTTCCAAAGTTGCAAAAAATTTTTGTTAGCCGTCAATGTTGTCTTCATCTCGCTATAACTTTGTAAAAAACCAACATAGCAACAATTTGAAACAGAACATCTGAAACTAGAGGTTTCAGGCTTTCAAACCATTGTTTAACGATATCGTTACGGTAATTTTTTACGTTTTAAGTTATGATCACGTAAAGTGGGACCAATTTTTCGGGTTCGCACAAGTGATCCCTTACTTCTTTTGAGGAGTGTATGTATTTATGATGGAATATAAAATCTTCACTAATGCTGATTGCAAAAGGTAGGTGATCTACAGTACGCGTCTCCAGCAACGGTGTCGCGAGCTGGCATGGTCTACGTGGATCCGAAGAACCTCGGCTACGAGCCTTACATGGACAAATGGGTCCGGAGCAAGAACGAATCCGATCAGGAGCAGCTGAATGGAATGCGCGAGAAATACGTGGACGGCGCAATCCAGCTCATTATACATGGCATGCTGGGCTTGCAATCGGTCAAACCGCTCAAGATGATCATACCGCAGACGGGTCTGAACATGGTAACAATTAGACACTTATGGCCTAATTAACTCGGCTCTGTATGGCGCAGGGAGTGTCGACTCCTATGTTAAAAAGTGGCAACGAATTTAGTTGCTTCTCGATGATTTTAGGTGTGGTGGCAGCACAGTAGTTATAACGTATATGTGTGTGGTGATCACGCACACCTGACTCACACATAGTCAACCTCGTATGTACGTGTAATCGCATTCATCGCTAGCTATTGAATATGAATGGTTATGAATTTGTTAGAAAAATGAATTTGTAATAAAACATATTTATTCATAAAATTACGTATATGGTACATACATAGTAAATTTTACAATAATAATAATATATATACATAATAATATATATCAGCAAACTTATATTTTGTTCAGTATTTATGCATTTATCATATAAAAATAAAATAGAAAGTTTATGCAAATATTGCTGAATATTGCATCCAGTGATGTCGATCAGTCGATGCCAAACAATAGCACTGAATATCACACAATAATGAATACAGAAGACACAGTATGCAACCGTATTAAACAATCAAATGCAATTAAACAGTATCACATATGACAGTTGACAGTGCGCGGCAATGTGCGGTGGAGTGGGGGTACAGTTTATATCCCCACCGCCGGGGCACTACTGTGCTGCCACCACACCTAAAATCGAGAAGCAACTAAATTCGTTGCCACTTTTTCATATAGGAGTCGACAGCCCCTGGTATGGCGATCCAGACCGGGGGAAACCGAAATCGTAAGGTGCTCTCGGCTATTCTTAATGAATCTGTGGAACTTGCTACCCCAAAAATACGTTTGGACCAGATTGAAAGGCCATTCAACACGGCATCGAGAAAAAAACATACTGTGTAAAATTTCAACCCTACTTAGATAGTTATGGGGTAAAATGAAGAAGATCAATGTTTGGCCTTCTTCCCTATTTCCTCTATTCAGTCATATGAAAAAATTCTGGAAAAAATCTAACAGGTGTCAGACACCCAGGTCCACAAACTGTAATTAATTCAGATTTTCAAGTGAAACATCCTGGCCGTGAAAAATCAAAAAGCGTCACCTGTATATCAACTCAAATTTTTATGCAGAACATCCTGGCTGTGAAAAAACAAATCCTAACCTCCAAAAAAGGCGACATCATTTACGTTAAAGCATCGAATATTTTTGTATTGTGTTTTCCGTTGCAGGTAACTCAACTCTGTTACGTGTTCGACGGTCTCCTGTCGGTTCTAAACATGGTGTCGACTAAATCCGAGGGAGACGATGACGCGGTGATAGATCTACAGACCAGCAGATCAGAGGTCTTGGAAGCTATGTACCTGCATGCCTGCTATTGGTCATTGGGAGCTACTTTGATTGCTGAGGACAGACGTGAGTTCGACGAGTACATGAAGAAGACCGCCGGGTTTATGCTCGTTCAGGACACGCGAGAGAAACCAGCCACTGTGCGTAAGTTCGATTTCCGATCGAAGAATGGAGGACAGAAGATCTTTCTAGACCTAATTGTAAAATTCTGAAGTGGATCTAATAAATCACAAAAAAATGACTATCTATTTCGATGTCCGATTAGGCTACCTGCCAGTTACGTACAAAACGCTGTACGACTACCACCTGGACATCGAGCAAGGCATCTGGGTACCATGGAAACACTTGGTTCCCGGTTATGTCCACGATCGAGACAAAAATTTCTCGGAGATCCTGGTCCCCACCATCGACACTCTGCGAACAACTTGGTTCATCCAAACGATGAACAACCTAGATCGTCCGGCGCTGCTCGTTGGGGAGACTGGGACTTCGAAAACTGCCATAATCCAGGAATTCCTTCGAAATTTGGCCTCTGAGAAATACGTAAGTTCCTGGAGAGTCGATCATAGAGAATGCATTGAACCGCCTAACGCTTTGACGACTGATAGAACCAACTGCTCATCAATTTCTCGTCGAGAACGACCTCGATGGACGTGCAGAGGAACATCGAAGCGGTCGTGGAGAAGAGAACCAGGGAGACATTCGGGCCACCGCCAGGGAAGAAGTTGCTGGTCTTCATCGACGACATGAATATGCCGCTGGTGGACACTTATGGCACCCAGCAACCTATCGCTCTGCTCAAATTTCTCTTTGAGAAGGGAGGATTCTACGATCGAGGGAAGGATCTCCATCTGAAATACATGAAAGACCTGTGTACGTTCTCGTAATAACAACGAATACTGATCTTAGAGAATCCACTCTTGAAAGAATGGATTATTTATTAATTGATTGAACAACAATTTCTTCTAGGCTACTTGGCGGCCATGGGGAAACCCGGAGGAGGCAGAAACGAGGTGGACCCCAGATTCATCTCCATGTTCTCGGTCTACAACGTCACTATCCCATCAGATGAGACTTTGAACTACATCTACAAGAGTATACTGGATGGGCATCTACAAATATTCGAGGCGGATGTGCAAGCTATCTCCGGAACCTTGGTGGAAGCGACGCTGGAACTCTACGAGGTTCTTCTCAATCCTTTACATCAGCACTCGGATTTACTTACTCGCGACGGCTATGCCCACTTCTAGGCGCCACGAATAGCGAGTATTTAACGCGCCTAAGGAACTGCGAATGCGAGGCGCGGCCCGGTCGAGGGGGCGTGGCCTTTGAAACTCGGCCGGGTCGAGGAAGTAAATCCGAGCGCAGCTTTACATTGTCTGTTTCTACGATGATCTTCAATCTAAGTTCCCTATTCTTTCTGATCAACTAGGTAGTCACTACGGAACTGTTACCAACACCGAACAAGTTCCACTACATCTTCAACATGAGAGATCTGTCGAGGATCGTCGCTGGTCTCCTTCAAAGCCACCCAACTTACTTTCCGAAGACCACGCAAATCGTCAGGCTTTGGAGGAACGAGTTCAACAGAGTGATCTGCGATCGCCTGATCAACGAAGGCGTAATTACTTTAGACTAGTCTATCCTAAAACTGAGAATAGAAATTCATTTATTTCAGTTTCGTCGAGCCCCAAATTATCAATTCATTTAGGATGTTCAATCTCTTTTTTTTGTTTGAGGGCGGTGGGGGAATGTTACTTACGCACGCCCCACAGTGGGGAAAAGTGACTTACCTCGCTTCAAAAAGAAACAACTTTCGATAGAAACGAGGTAGAGCGATGAAATTTTTTTTAAATTGAAGCTGAAACTTGGCAGAATATGGGGAAATAGGAAGATTATGGTACGTACGTTTTATAACCTTGAGAAAATTCGTCAAACAATTCGTTCACAAAAATCGATTTCTTGTAAAATCCTGAAGTCGTAGAGAAATTTTGAGACCAGATTTGAAATCAGCGTGAAAAATCTACGGGAAATGATATATAGCAAAAATTTAAAAAAATTTTTTCTGCCCGTGGTAACGCAGAAACCACATTTTCTGGACATTGTGAAAGTTTAACGAATTTTCTCAAGATTAAAAACCGTTCGTACCGTAATGTCCCTATTTTTCCCATATTCTGCAAAGTTTCAGCTTTAATTTAAAAAAAAATTCATCGCTCTACCTCATTTCTATCGAAAGTTATTTCTTTTTGAAGCGAGGTAAGTCACTTTTCCCCACTGTGCGCCCCCTCCTCAGATGACGTCTGGAGGGAGTAGTGTGGGACTTGATTCCCCCTAGATGATGGAATTTGGGGGAAACGGGACTATAGGAACTTCCAGCATGTTCAATCTCTGCAATCTATACTATCACGATTTTTATATAGTTATAATTATTTACAAAAATATCGGTTCTCATAATCTTCCGCAGTCTAATTATTATTTACGACCTCCAGAAAGCGAAGTGTTCAATGAGTTCAATAAATTGTAGGACGCGACTCTCGTTGCCACGCACATATCGGAGAAGATTGCAGAGAAATGGGAGGAGCAACGTGAGGTGATCGACTATGCTATGAGAGATCCATTGCTTTTCGGAGATTTCCGAAACGCCATCAATGAGGGCGACGAACGGTTTTACGAGGACCTGTTGGACTACGAAGCCGTTTATAATTTATTCTTAGAGGTAACACGTTGCTGACAAAATACAGAATTGTAGTGAATCGATGAGTCAGAGCTGTTCGGCATCTGACCGCATGGGCAACGATTTTCTTGCCCTGGGCACGAGGCCACGCCCCTGCGGGGACGAGGTTGCGCCCGTGTGGGCACGAAGCCACGCCCCTGCAGGGACAAGGTTGCGCCCTTTTGTGCACGAAGCCACACGCCTGCAGGGATGAGGTGTTTCCCCCTTCTGTGCACGAAGCCACACGCCTGCAGGGACGAGCTTGCGCGCTTCTGTGCACAAAGCCACACCCCTGCAGGGACGAGGTTGCGCCCTTCTGTGCACGAAGCCACGCCCCTGCGGGGACGAGGTTGCACCCTCGTCGTTACGAAAACACGCCCCTGCGGGCAAGTAACTTGCCCGTAGCTTTGCTTGTAGCTTTGCCTGTAGCTTTGCCCACAGCTTTGCCCACGGGCATCGACAGGGTCGCCCTACTAATAAGCAAATACGACACACAGAACTTCCCCTCGAACCTAATATAAACATTTCGACAGATATACGAAGACTACAACGAAAGGAGAGCAACCAAGCTGCAAATGGTCCTCTTCAATGATGCATTGGAGCACCTGACCAGAGTGCATCGCACGTTAAGGATGCACCGAGGTCACGCTTTGGTGATCGGGATCGGTGGAAGTGGCAAGAAATCGGTGATCAAGCTAGCTGCGTTCGCGGCGCACTTCAGTGTCTTCGAGATCAGCCTAAGCCGCGGTTACAACGAAAGTTCCTTCCGAGACGACATGAAGAGTCTGTACAGCAAGGTCGGAGTGGACGTCAGCAGGATTGTTTTCCTGTTCACGGCTTCTAATATCGTCCACGAAAGCTTCTTGGAGCTGGTGAACAATATGTTGATGACTGGCGTGGTTCCTTCTCTCTTCAGCGACGAGGAGAAAGATGAGATCGTTAATCTCTGCCGAGACAAGGCTAGGGAGGCCGGGTTCGGGGTGACCAGGTGAATATTTGATTATGGTAACTCTTATGATAATCTTAACAGGTTATATAAGTCTACCTCGGGGAGAAGCTGAAGAAATCTACCGAGGTCGCTGAGTGTCGCGTTGTTGCGCAAGTCCTGTCGCTTATTAAAATGGATGTTCTTGAAGTGAGAATATCTTTTGAATAGGAATCAAGATTTAAGACCTAACTAAAAAATTTAAAATGCGTGTGGACGTTTATTTAAGAAATAGAATGGCGTACGAAACAGGTAACGGACTTGATCAGGTCAATACAGGTTTAGCACTCGAAATTAATCCTTTTCTAGATCATGTTCATCTTTTTGCAAATCGAATTCACTCGCTTTTACAGTAAGTTCAATATGATCTTTCACGTTTTATCCAGAGAAAGCGTTTGGTCATACTTCGTGAGGACTAGCACGTCGAATTTGCGAATCGCTTTGTCCATGAGTCCGTCTGGGGATTCGCTGAGAACTAGATGTCGAAGTTACCCTGGTCTGGTGAGCAGCACCACCATAGACTGGATGTTCCCATGGCCTGAAGAAGCTCTGGTGGCTGTGGCTAATGTTACTCTCAGAGACGTAAGCTTCATCAATCCTGTTTCATCATGACAATGGCATAGCGAACAAACGTTTGGTACAACAATCTGCATATCTAGAACCCAAACGTTCCCCAAGAGTACAGAGACGGATTGGTGGAGCATATGGTGTACGTGCACAAAACCGTCTGCGATTACACGATCGAATTCCAAACGAAGCTACGCAGACGAAATTATGTCACGCCGAAACACTATTTGGATTTCATGAACACCTACCTGAACCTCTTGGTCGAGACGAAGGATTATATAAATTCGCAGTGTGATCGATTATCTGGAGGTACGGCTACCATAATATTTACGTCGTTGTGGCAATGAGGAATTGTTTAGTTGATGCAGAAACTTTTTCCCTATATCTGGTTTTTATTAAATAATGTTCAAAATGAGGGATTTGCACGAAAATTCACAATCTAATAATCGGTGTAGAGTTACGATGTTCAAAGGGAGTGAGAGTTTTGTTGATTTCATTTTACGATTGTCATTCATTTTTAGTTATTTTTTTATGAAGCCTTTACCGATATATTTGTTACATTTTTCTGATTGCAATGAGTCCAAACACGGCATAATTCGGAACATGTTTACGTATGTGTGCATTAGTTCGGATAACAGAGGTTCTACTGTATCGCGAATTAAACAAGTAGACACGCTGCAAATTGTATCGTGTTTGGTATCATTTCGAACAGAAAAATGTCACGAACGTGTTAGAAAAGGTTCCATAAAAAAATGATCAGACACAAAAAAAATTGATCATTGTATTGTCACCGATACTCTAACGTCTAATGCGATATATGTAAGTGACACTTCGGTCCGGAAGTTTTCACATAAAGAAAGACGTTACTGCAGGAATTGCTTTGATGTAGTAACAATTTCGAGAAGATAAACGTGTAATGATACGTTGTAGGTCTGAAGAAGATTGCGGAGGCATCGGTGACTTTAGCCGAGCTGAATGAGATCCTGGCGGTGCAGAGAGTGAAGGTGGCGGATCAGACGAGAAATTGTGAACAACTGCTCGCCTCCATCGGCGAAAGTACGGATATTGCGATGGAGAAGAAGCAGCTGAGCGAGGTGAAGCGACGGGAGATCGAGGACCAGAGGAAAATCATTAATAAAGAACAGACGGAAGCGCGGCAAGCGTTGGCGGAGGCGCAACCTGCCCTTGACGCGGCCAGGGGAGCCCTGGCGGAGCTCGAGAAAGCAGATATTACTGAAATACGGTATTTTTTATCCCGGGAATTCGGACGGGGTTTCAAACTTTTATCCCCATCACTGGGGATCCCCCTTGGAGCTCTCCCGTAGTCCCAATATTTAGCCTTTTTACACGCTCTATGCAGTATTCTCTCCGTAACTGTCGCGAAGGTCTCTACCGTAACTGTAAAAATTGTATTCCTATCGCTGGGGGACCCTCCTCGCAGCTCTCGTAGTCTCAATGTTTAGGCCAGCGCTCGGATTTACTTACTCGCGACGGCCGAGTTTCGAAGGCCACGCCCCCTCGACCCGACCGAGTTTCGAAGGCCACGCCCTCTCGACTGGGCCGAGCTTCGTCGGCTACGCCCTCTCGACCCGGCCGAGCTTCGTCGGCTACGCCCTCTCGACCCGGCCGAGTTTCGAAGCCTACTGCATGAACAAGTCATTCAGTAAACACGCTCGACGATCCGCAACCGAAGCGAAAGATTGCTACTTTCCTCATTTTTATTTTTTTATGGAACTTTTACCATTGGTTCGCCTTGCCTTTCCGATTAAAATGACAGCAGGCGTCATGGAATTACGATTATAATTACTTGTGAAATAATAAAGTAGTACAGTTACGGAGAAGCACCATCTGTCGTGGAATGAATCAATAAAAAATTCTATCAACATTCTCAAGGTCATTCGCAACACCTCCGGAGCCAGTGCAGATAGTCTCGGAGTGCGTGGCCATGTTGCGAGGCATCAAGGACATCTCGTGGAAGGGTGCGAAAGGGATGATGAGCGATCCAGCGTTCCTGAGGATCCTGCAAGAGATGAACTGCGACAAGATCACGCTGAAGACGCAGCAAGCGGTCAGGGCTCACTTGAGGAAGAGCACGAAACTGGATCAGATGCAGAACATCAGCAAAGCTGGCTTCGGTCTGTACAAATTCGTGCTCGCTGTGCTGGACTACTGCGCCGTTTTCAGAGAGGTAGCTTCACGCTTCTGTACAGTTCACGTTCAAAAGGGGAACATCGTCTAACGTAAATAAATAAATTGCCCAGGTGAAGCCAAAGATAGACCGAGTGGCCGAGCTCGAGGCCGAATCGGAGAAAGCCCGGAAAGCTCTGGAGCGAGAGGAACGCGAGCTAAGGAGACTCGAGAGAGCTA
The DNA here is from genome assembly GCA_933228785.1 of Lasioglossum pauxillum. Classification (NCBI taxonomy): domain Eukaryota; kingdom Metazoa; phylum Arthropoda; class Insecta; order Hymenoptera; family Halictidae; genus Lasioglossum; species Lasioglossum pauxillum. The sequence continues at coordinate 3,586,004 of OW121701.1, read as the reverse complement.
TAGGGGAGTTGAACTCGAAGTACGAGAACGCAATGGCGGAGAGACAGAACCTGCAGGAGGAAACGGATATTCTCCAGAGGCGGCTGATAGCTGCGGACAAGCTGATCAACGGTCTGTCCTCGGAGAACGAACGGTGGAAGAAGGAGTTGGAAAGTTTGCACGAGCAGGTCGAGATGATCTTCGGCAATTGCCTTTTGTCTGCTGGATTCCTCGCCTATTGCGGCCCATTCTCCTACGAGTATAGGAACAAGATGGTGTACGGAGATTGGAAGAGTAGTATAGAGGCCAAGGGGATCCCGTTGATCAGCAATTTCAAGATCGAGACGCAGCTGAGCAGCGACGTCGAGATCAGCACGTGAGTCGTTGCAGCTGCTCAGAGAAACGTTCCTTGTGGGGCTGAACTTTATAATAACCCCCCTCCCTCAAGCTTGTAATACCTATTACCATTATTCGCAGAAAGCTCTCTCACCAGCGCATTTAATTCTGCCCATAGGCGTGCTTCTGTGACACAGAATTCCACGTGTACAGTATTATTTCCGTAACTGTCGCGAAGGTCACTACCGTAACTGTGAAAATTTTCTCCCCACCTCTGTCGATCGGCAGACCCCACGATACGACAGTTGCGGAGGTAATAGTGTAGTACGAAAGTAGTAGAATGTCGGATAACAAGTGCAAAGTCTGGGGGAGAGAGGGAATCTGGTAGATTAATCTAGCAAAATTAAAATTCCCGCGAAGATGGACCTCGGAGGGACTGCCACCGGATGAGCTATCCGTGCAGAACGGTATCCTGACCATGAGAGCCTCGAGATTTCCGGTCTGCATCGATCCCCAGCAGCAAGCCCTGAACTGGATCAAGAAGAAGGAGCAGAAGAAGAACCTGAAGATCCTTTCGTTCACGGATTCGGACTTCCTCAAGCAAGTCGAGCTCGCTATCAAGTACGGTCTTCCAGTTCTGTTTCAAGACGTGGACGAAGTCGATCCGGTTTTGGACAACGTTCTATCGAAGACTATTCAGAGTAATGATTCACGATAGGGGTGAGACCTTAAATAGAGATGACACCTTCTTTTTGTAGACGATAGTGGCAGGACGTTCATCCTCCTGGGAGACAAAGAGGTCGATTACGATCCGAAATTCCGGATGTACCTGACCACGAAGATATCGAACCCCATGTTCGACCCTGCTCTCTATGCCAAGGCTACTGTGATCAACTATATGGTGACATTAGGGGTACAATCTAGCTTTATACTAACCTTTGATTACTTTTTAGTGGAGAAAAGCAACCTGAACAACCTCGTTACAGGGACTAGAAGACCAGCTTCTGTCGGTGGTCGTCAAAACGGAGAGGCCAGACGTGGAGGAGCAACGGGAGAACTTGATTATCGAGACCAGCGAGAACAAGAACCTGTTGAAGCAGCTGGAGGACAGTCTGCTGTTGGAGATAGCTAGCAACCAAGGCAACATGTTGGACAACCTGGACCTGGTGGAGACTCTGGAGAACACGAAGTCGAGCGCGAACGAGGTGATGAGGAAGTTGTATCTCGGCGAGGTAACCGGCGCGGATGTGAACAAGCTGCGCGACGGATACCGAACAGTGGCGCAACGAGGAGCGATCTTGTTCTTCGTGCTGGCGGACATGGCAATGGTGAACTCGATGTACCAGTACTCCTTGATCAGCTACGTGGAGGTCTTCAGGTTCTCCCTGAAGAAATCGTTGCCCGACCCGACGCTTCAGAAGCGTTTGGCCAACATCATCACGACGCTGACGAAGAACGTTTACGATTACGGGTGCACGGGCATCTTCGAGAGGCACAAACTCCTCTTCTCGTTCCAAATCTGCACGAGATTAAAGCTGAGCACTGACCAGATTACTCAAGCGGAACTCGACTTCTTCATCAAAGGCAGCATCGCGTTGGAGAAAGCGGCCATGATAAATCCTACGGACTGGCTGCCTGCCACCGGATGGTTGGACATATTGAAGCTGAGCAAAGATTTCCCGGAAACTTTCGGACTGCTTCCGGAACAGCTGCAGCAGTATGACGAAGAGTGGCAGCAGGTGGGTCGAAGTTCATTGATTGTCACGATTTAAATATCGACAATTTTTGGATCCACTGTATTTCAAGGTCACCTTTGCGTAGATCCTCGCTCGATATGACCATCCCCACCGTTAATGTTCCCTTAGTCTCGATGTTTAGGCTTTGATACACACTGTATAGTGTGCGTAACTTATTTTATATCTTCCAATCCTAGGAGATCAGTGGTTCAGTAGTTATGATTGTATAAAGTTGACCAATTTTTAGTGTTTTTGAGGCAGGTAAGAGTACTGTCAGAGCAACGCAACCTACACCTAATTGGACGATTTCTGAGCATATACCACCATGGCGGCGCCATGTCAAAATACGTCAAAAACGAATACGTCAATTTTGACGAATACGTCAAAAACAGTGAAAATCGCTGAACTTTAAACACACATAACTTTTGTACTACCGAGTTCCTAGGATTGAAACTTGGATTTTGGCGTTTCCTCGTCATTGTTACGAGCCGAGGACTGGCAGATAGACGTGGCCGAGGTTTGTTGATGTGAACAGGATGGTCGTGAACTAGCCGGTGTCTGTTTCATCACCGGGTGTCACAGGAAAGGTTTTCGTGGACTAGCCGATGCCTGTTTCATCACCGGGTCGCCACTAGGTTAGGAGAAAGGGGTAGTCGTGGACTACTACTACTAGTAGTAGTAGTAGTAGTAGTAGTAGTGTTTATTGCCGGGGAGGGGCGGTTCGGCCGCCCCTCGCTTCCTTAGGGCACACCGGTTCTTTCATCACCAGTATCACAATTGGCGCTGCCGGCACTCGGCCCTTTAGCGGGTTGCAATTGTCCTCGTTTTTCAGCCGTCCCCTCTGTTTTATTCGGCCCGGGTCATTTTCAGAGTCGTCGACTTACTAGACGGGTCGGTCATCATTGATGAGCGGGCCATGCTACCTAATTTTTTGTGAGTTTTTGAGCTGTTTTACGGCTCGGTGTGAACGTCGGGCCCCCTCACCTTTAGACCTGCAGGGCGTCTCGCCTGCCCTTTCAGACTCCCCCCACTTCACCATATTTTCATGTCGAATGTGTCAAGTGTTTGAAGCCCGTCCCTATTCTGTTTCCAGATAGTCCAGAAATCTGCCCACACCCTCCCCTAGGGCTAATCCCTCCGCCTATACTATGAGTCTATTGGGAGTACAAATGCAAGGGACCGCGTATTGTTTTTTTTTCTCCCGTTGGGAAGAAGTTACTGCTACTTCGGATCCAATCCTACTTCATCGAAATCTCGGCTGGGCCGAGATATCAATTCCATTCGGTCTTCACCTGCCGACCTACTTCGCGATGGGGTTGAGAAGGAAGGGTTCACCAACTTCACCGAAATCTGTCTCCTGAGAGGATTTTGATATCAGGTTCATCGGGATCTTCCTTCTTGGGTGGGCTTGACACATCCTAGAAAATATGGCTGATTGTTCGGATGTGACCACCATCCTCGGTTCTGGTCGGTGTTCAGCTATTAGCTCCGTCCACCAGGCCTTTCCCTTAAAGGTTTCTAATTGATGTGCCGTTTGCGTTTTTGATTCCGTTTTTTGGTAGGGTCCAATGCCCAGTTTCTCCTCAGTAGTACCATTTGTTCGCTGACCACCCCCTTTCCTTAACTCTATCCCCCAAACAGAGGAGATAGAGCCGGCGGGTACCTTTATGAGGCGGGATGGCCAACTTGGGCTCCCAATAGTTTACCGATTGCCTGGATAAAGGGGAAATCGTTGCCATTGGTTGCCCCATGACCCCGACAGTAGGCACTGAGCCCGTAGCAGGAGAAAAAACCACCTTGGAAATTTATGCCAACCCCGGGAATCGAACCCTGGCCTTCCTGCTACGAATCAGACACTCTACCACCTGAGCCACTGACCCGCCTTAGTCGTGGACTAGCTGATGTCTGTTTCACCACCGGGTCGCTACTAGATAGGGAAAGGGTTTTCGTGGACTGGCCGATGTCTGTTTCTAATTCGTGTCACAGGATTTCGGAAAGAGGTAAGGTATTAGGAAGTTCAGCTCTCATAACTCTATATAGAATTGTTGATAAACCTCGAGCGGTAAAGGTTTATCGATATGGGTGCAATAGTTACTAGAGTTTAAAGGATGTAAGAAAGATATTGCAGACTCTCAATTATCTAGTATAAAGAGTACAATATATTCTTTAGAGAAATGGAAATACAATGTGTCGTGTGGTTCGCGGAAGCTAATTCCCGAGCTCTCGTTTTTCACGCACTGAGAAATGCGGGGGTAAATGAATTTGACTTGCCTTTAAAACCGCATTTCTAAACTTCTTTCAAGTTAAAACGATCAAGAGGGAATGAAACCCAATCTCACAAGACGCGTACAGGTTCTTTTTCAGTCTTCAACTAACCCCAGGGTGGCCAAGCTCGAGCCCTTTATATGGTAGTGAAATTGTTCAGAAAATGGTAGAGGGGGTAAACGGAAATCTGGAAGATTGTTTACGTTTCCCAGGTGTATGCACTTTCCCTTAAGGGGAAAAATTGTTTATTTTGGGCATGCGAGCTGGACCTCCTGCATGAACACGTGGTTTCAAGAAGGGAGCAAAAGTCACGCAGGCAAAGCCTCCGTACGTAACATCATAATCTACGGAAGTGCATTAAAAAAGTCAAAAATTGGTGATCCCCTAAACCCTCACAAGACAGAAATGCAACGTAATTGTATTAATTTCTCAAAAAATTGAGAAACATTTCTGTAATTGTTGCTTAATTCAATCATGGTACATTTCGTCAGTGGTACGACCTGGACGGTCCGGAATCGGTGGATTTCCCGCTGGATTACTCGAGCAATTTGAAGCCCTTCGAGAAGCTGATGTTGATTCGGTGTTTCCGTGTGGATCGAGTCTATCGAGGCATCGTTAACTACATCAGTGAAACCATGGGCGAAGAGTACATCACCCCGCCACACATTAGTTTCGAGATGATATTCGAGCAAAGCACTCCGACGATGCCTGTGGTCTTCATCCTTAGTCCTGGATCCGATCCAACATCGGAATTGATGAAACTGGCAGATGGATATGGACGGGGAGGTGGAAAATTCAAGTACCTGTCATTGGGCCAAGGACAAGAAACTGTAAGAACCGTGTATTCGATTGTCCTTAAACATTTATCAAATGAAAGATACCTGTTTATTTTTGTAATTTGTTAATATTTACAAATTGTACGATTCCGTAGACCGCGATAGAACTGCTAGAGGTAGCAATAACGAGAGGACAGTGGCTGATGCTGCAAAACTGCCACTTGCTTCTGAGCTTCACCAGGGAATTGGAAAAGCTTCTAGAGAACTTCGGCAAGCCCCATCCCGACTTCCGGTTATGGCTCACGACCGATCCAACCCCTAATTTCCCGATCGGAATTCTGCAACAGTGTCTGAAAGGTTCGACGAGAAGATATTATCTCGCATTATGATAAATTGTAAAGCCTTGATCTGAGGCAGCACGCGGATTTACTTACTCTCGACGGCCAGGTTTCGAAGGCTACACCCCCTCCTAGGCGCCATGAATGGCGAGTATGGAACACGCATGAGAAGCTGCGAATCAGGGCCGTCACGGTGAGCGAGAGGCGTGGCCGGGTCGAGGGGTCGCGGCCTGTGAACACTCGGCCGGGTCGAGGGGGCTTAGCCTTCGAACACTCGGCCGGATCGAGGGGTTCTGCCTTCGAAACTCGGCCGCGTCGAGGGGGCGTAGCCTAGAAAGCTTGGCGGGGTCGAGAGGGCGTGGCCTTCGAAACTCGGCCAGGTCGAGGGGGCGTAGCCTATGGAACTCGGCGGGGTCGAGGGGGCGTAGCCTATGGAACTCGGCGGGGTCGAAGGGCCGTGGCCTTCGGAACTCGGCCGGGTCGAGGGGGCGTGGTCTTCGAAACTCTGCCCGGTCGAGGGGTTCTGCCTTCGAAACTCGGCCGGGTCGAGGGGGCGTAGCCTACGGAACTCGGCGGGGTCGAGGGGCCGTGGCCTTCGGAACTCGGCCGGATCGAGGGGTTCTGCCTTCGAAACTCGGCCGCGTCGAGAGGGCGTAGCCTAGAAAGCTTGGCGGGGTCGAGAGGGCGTGGTCTTCGAAACTCGGCCGCGTCGAGAGGGCGTAGCCTAGAAAGCTTGGCGGGGTCGAGAGGGCGTGGTCTTCGAAACTCGGCCGGGTCGAGGGGGCGTAGCCTACGGAACTCGGCGGGGTCGAGGGGCCGTGGCCTTCGGAACTCGGCCGGGTCGAGGGGGCGTGGTCTTCGAAACTCTGCCCGGTCGAGGGGTTCTGCCTTCGAAACTCGGCCGCGTCGAGAGGGCGTAGCCTAGAAAGCTTGGCGGGGTCGAGAGAGCGTGGTCTTCGAAACTCGGCGGGGTCGAGGGGCCGTGGCCTTCGGAACTCGGCCGCGTCGAGGGGCCGTGGCCTTCTGAACTCGGTCGGGTCGAGGGGACGTGGCCTTCGAAATTCGGCCGGATCGAGGGGTTCTGCCTTCGAAACTCGGCCGCATCGAGGGGGCGTGGCCTTCGAAAGTCGGCCGCGTCGAGGGGTTCTGCCTTCGAAACTCGGCCGCGTCGAGGGGGCGTAGCATAGAAAGCTTGGCGGGGTCGAGAGGGCGTGGCCTTCGAAACTCGGCCGGGTCGAGGGGGCGTAGCCTATGGAACTCGGCGGGGTCGAGGGGCCGTGGCCTTCGGAACGCGGCCGCGTCGAGGGGGCGTGGCCTTCGGAACTCAGCCGGGTCGAGGGGTTCTGCCTTCGAAACTTGGCCGCGTCGAGGGGGCGTAGCCGTCGAAGTTCGGCGAGGTCGAAAGGCGTGGCCTTCGAAACTCGGCGGGGTCGAGGGGCCGTGGCCTTCGGAACTCGGTCGGGTCGAAGGGGCGTTGCCTTCGAAATTCGGCCGCGTCGAGGGGGCGTGGCCTTCGGAACTCAGCCGGGTCGAGGGGTTCTGCCTTCGAAACTTGGCCGCGTCGAGGGGGCGTAGCCGTCGAAGTTCGGCGGGGTCGAAGGGCGTGGCCTTCGAAACTCGCCGGGGTCGAGGGCCACGGCCTTCGGAACTCGGTCGGGTCGTAGGGGCGTGGCCTTCGATATTCGGCCGCGTCGAGGGGGCGTGGCCTTCGAAAGTCGGCCGGGTCGAGGGGGCGTGGCCTGCGGAACTCGGCCGTCGCGAGTAAGTAACTCCGAGCGCTGATATAAGGAAAACCGTCGGGTCCGTGCTGTTTCTTAAATCCTGTAGTTCAAACAAGAATCGAGGATTTTTCTTAGATCCTGTAGTTCAAATAAGAATCGAGGATTTTTCTTAGATCCTGTAGTTCAAACCAGAATCGAGGATTTTTCTTAGATCCTTTAGTTGAAACAAGAATCGAGGATTTTTCTTAGATCAAAGTTTACTGTAATATATCTGAAATTCTCTAACTTCTTCGACTGTCTAATCTTCCACTTAATCAGTTTTGTCATAAATGCGTAAAATCTCCAACTATCTATTAACTTCTAACGGAAACATGATTTGCGTTTTTCTATAGTGGTTTTTAGTGGTTTCTGTATTGATTTACAGTGGTAACGGAACCACCAAGCGGGTTGAAGTTGAACCTCGAGAACACTTACTTCAAAATGAGGCCTCAAACGTTCGAGTCTTGTGAGCACCCTGTGTACAAGCACCTAATCTACGTGCTAGCGTTTTACCATGCGGTTGTGCAAGTATGTTAAATAAGTTGTTCCCAAGGTCTGAACTGGCTCTAAATGGAATTCGTATAACAGGAGAGGAGGAGGTACGACAAAATTGGCTGGAACATCAATTACGACTTCAACGAGTCGGACTTTAATGTCTGCACGACTATTCTGGACACTTACTTGACCAAAGCGCTTCACGTTCAGGACACCAGGATTCCATGGGACAGTTTGAAGTATCTCATAGGCGAAGTAAATTTTACTGAAACTTTTTTCAATCGTTTTTACGTGAAACTTAACTAATTTGTTTTTTTGCGAATGATCAGGTGATGTACGGCGGACGAGTGATCGACAATTACGATCGCAGGGTCTCGCAGACTTACATGGACGAATATTTCGGGGACTTTCTGTTCGACGCGTTCCAGCCCTTCCATTTTTATCACGACGAGCACGTTGATTACGTGCTGCCAGCAGAAGGGGAACGTGACGATTACCTGAAGTTCATCGAGGAACTGCCGCTGGTGAACACACCGGAAGTCTTTGGACTCCATCCAAATGCTGAAATCGGGTACTTCACTCAGGCCGTGAAGGAAATGTGGAGCAATCTCATAGAATTGCAGCCGCAAACTGGTAAAACTTTAACAAGACTTCTTCGGTACAAGTAGCTCTAACCTTCAAAGTCAACCAGTAGTAGCGCACCCAAGGGCGGAGCCAGGGGGCCAAGTACCCCCAAGAAAAAAATGTCCAGCTTCCAAAATTAAAATCGCGGAATAGCCCTGGGGTACCGTTGACAGACATTTTGGCTAACAAACAAAAAAAGGGCATCACGCAAAACCTAGGGCTGAGTTCGACTCGGCCCCCACCCCCAGATTAAATTCTGGGTGCGCCACTGGGGTGTAGAATCGCGCTATAGTGTCCGCGACATACAATTCTGTGACACTCTGTACTTCGTAAATTGACACAGTTCCTAATACGCCTAAAAATTGTAGTAAGCTCGAGGATCGCGGGTGAGTGACCTTCGCGATCTGAAGATACGCGAACTGTAACAACACATGAGTAAATAAAAAACTTCTGTTGGAACAATAGAAGTGAGCAGTGCTGGGGTGAGCAAAGACGAATTCATCGAGAACATCGCGAGGGAGGTGCTGGACAAAGTCCCGTCCGAGTTCGATCTGATAAAAGTGAAGAAAACTTACGGGGTAATCATAACGCCAATCGCGATCGTCCTGTTCCAAGAGCTGGAGAGGTTTAACAAACTAATCCGGACGATGAAGAGGACTCTCTCCCAATTGAGAAAGGTCTGCCAGTCTCCGTCTTTCTTAATCTCCTTTGTGAAAGGTAGCTAAATAAATCGTACGATGTTAGGCCATTGCCGGTGAAATCGGAATGGACGCCATGCTCGAGAGTGTCGCCACGGCCTTGTTCAACGGCGTGCTACCAACGGAGTGGGCTAGATTCGCGCCGGCCACGAGAAAAAATCTTGCTGGGTGGATGGAACATTTTGAAAAGAGAATACAACAATACAGTAACTGGGTAAGATCCGGAAGAACGATTAAAGCTGTACAAGAATGACGAATAAGAGCACGTTTTTCAGGCTAGCGGAAGCGAGCCGATAGTACTTTGGCTGGCTGGCCTGCACATACCGGAAACTTATCTAGCAGCCCTCGTGCAAATGGCTTGTCGCAGAAACAACTGGTCTCTCGACCGTTCGCTCACTTACACAGCTGTAACCAGGTTCATAAGGCCGGATCATGTAGAAGAGAGACCAGACCAGGTGAATAGTATTTTAGTATTTAACCCTGAAAATTTAAAGGATTAAGTCGTTACTATTCATAAACTAATCGGTAGACTGTGCATGGTCATGCAAACTAAAAATTTTCCAAGTTAATCGCAAGAAACAGAAGTTAGCTAAACTTTACTTTAGAGGCCCAAAAATGTTTACCTTCTTAAAATGTAATCCCGTAGATATTGACGCGAAATTGGCAAAAATCGATGGTTTAACGCAGCGCTCGGATTTACTTACTCGCGACGGCCAGGTTTCGAAGGTTACGCCGCCCCCTAGGCGCCACGAATAGCGAGTATGGAACGCGCCTGATGAGCTGCGAACTAGGGCCGTCACGGGGAGCGAGAGGCGCGGCCGGGTCGAGAGGGCGTGGCCTTCGAAACTCTGCCGGGTCGAGGGGGTGTAGCCTTGGGAAGTCGGGCGGGTCGAGGGGGCGTGGCCTTCGGAACTCGGCCGTTGCGAGTAAGTAAATCCGAGCGTTGGTTTAATGTTAGGAATTCACTGGTTCGAAAGTTATGAGTGTTTAAAATTAAGCAATTTTGTAACTTTCGAACTAGTGAATTCCTAACATTAATATGTATTTATATTTTTAAATATTGAACCTTTTTGGCCCCCCAATGTGAACTTTAGCCCATTTTTCTCATGAATGCATAAAATTATTTCGTCAAATTTGTTTAGGGTTGCTACGTGAGCGGATTATACCTAGAAGGCGCGAAATGGGATATTGTTAATCAATGTTTGGAGAGGTCACGGCCAAAAATCCTCGTCGAGGAACTGCCAATTTTAATTGTCATACCTATCGAAGCTCACAGACTGCGACTTCAGGTATACAAAAGAGAATTAACCCTCTACAGCCCGTATTTTTGTTAAGAACGTAAACAAATTTCCGACAATTATATTTTTAATTACAGAATACCTTCAAAACTCCCGTGTACATCACGTCGGATCGACGGAACGCCATGGGGGTTGGTTTAGTATTCGAAGCGAACCTTGCAACGAGCGAAGACATTTCTCATTGGGTGTTGCAAGGTGTTTGCTTGATACTGAACACCGATTAAATGGTTCACATGTGACGCAATCAGAATACGCCAAACTGTACAGTGATAATATTATCATTAAATTATGTTAAGCGAAATGTAAATACATCAATAAGAAATACCGGTATGCACGAACTCGTTTTAACAAATGCAGTATTGCATATCTTAAAAATTACATGAAGAGCCACAGTCTATTGTTAAGGTTTGGTATACACTACTAGGGAAGGTAAAAGTATGTACTCTGTAATTTGTCATAGTAATTTATTAGTGTTCATCAATTCATTGGACCGTTGATCTGAGGCAAACACAGGTTGTAGAAAGAGCTATCGACAAAATCTTTCAGGTTCTGCCACTTGACCCAATGCTGAGACTCCAATTGCTCGTTGCTCCTCGCCCGACCGACAAAATGAGGATCTACGATCAGCATGTAAGTATTCTCCACTCCTTCGTGAACCCCCGCTATGCATTTACTGGAGCAGTCCCTGTCTCCGCCCATCATTATCGGACTGCCAAAATTCTCGAAGTGCGTTTTGATAACTGCTATCTGGTCCGACAATTGTTTGCCGCTTGGTACGTGGATGATCTTGCTGAGAACCTCGTACAAATGATCCAGCACAAGGCACACCTACGGGTTATCGACGGATGAGTCACTTTTATCTTTCTACGTCATTGTTCATGGATAATTGAAAACTTGAATGATAATAGTGAACGTATGACAGCTTAATCGATATGAGTCACTGCTCCTACCGAAGGAAAGAAGAAGGCAACAAGATACAACAAAGAGTCGCTCGATGTTGCTTCAGCGTCGACCACGAAGTAAAACAGGCCCGGGCAACTTCTTCCCCGCTATTGCTTCACCACTCCCACTATCATGTTGCCCCTACCGTGCTTTGCCTCACGTGACTGCGAGATTATGGCCTCCATCCTAATCTCCCCAACCCCCTCCTACACTCCACAGCAGTTTGGTGAGGACGACCCAGGAGTAGGGAGAAGCTCGCGAACTGCAAGTTGCCCAGGCCTGAAGTAAAATGTTCTTTAACGATTTCTGAGCAACCGGAGTTTACATTTTCGCAAGCAAAGAGAGATAATGAGATAATGCTTACTTCGAAACTTCCTATCCATTCGCTCGATCGAATAAAGGACATCTCCTTGTCCTCCAGCGCAACAAGAATTTCCTGCACCCGTCTGATACTCGGGACAGATTGCTCCAATTTTCGGTTCTTTATGATCCACGAGCAGATCGTTTGCAGCGTTCTGTATCCACAACCCCAGCCCTAAATGTTCAACAGTCAGCAGGTGTATAAGGACGTCGACATTCTTAAATTTGTTTAATCTTTATATATTGTTTTTATTTTCATTAATAATTTTAACGATTTCTCTTAACCTTTTTACTGCTTTTATTTTCATAAACACAGAAAATCTGCAGTCTGTTTAGTGGTGAGTTTTCAATAGGATCTATTTGGATTTTATAACAACAAACACATTGTAATAAGATTAGTCTTCACGAATCTAATGCCAATGTTGGACATGCAAATCTACAAACGCGTTCCATCATGTTATCTTATGTGTCAGCACATAGACTGACTGACTGATAACAACTCATTCTCATTAGTCAACTCCAATTGTCGTTGGCTCCCAACTAGACTGCAGATGTTCGTACAAAATGCGAACTAAAAATTCATGCGAAAAGTGCACTTGCTGTTTTACGTATTTTAATAAGAACTTTTAAGTTTTCTATCTGACCTATTCATTTTTGTCGTGAGTGCATAAAATCTGCAAATTGAAATATGACAGTAAAATAAAAATAAAAACAAGCCTGTCCAACAGCTTCTTAAAAAACAGTTACCTTATCGTCGAAGCCGTCGCAACCATAATGCCAATACGCGTAATCGCCACGAATCAGGAAGCTTCGGCCTGGCTCAGGCGGAAGAATATCCCGATGAACGTTTTCCAACAAACTGTTCGTATAATCAACGATCATTATATAATTGTGTAGAGAGTACCGTTCAAACCTGCGAGAAACACAAATCGAAATTATCATAACCGTGTATAATTACTCTACAATTAGATAAGATATAATTTTAATTATATACTATAATTTTTAGAAAATACGATTCATATTTAATTTTTCTTTGCACGTATTGTTAATTTTTCTGCAAAATAAAAACTGTGCAAGTTGATTGTAAAGCGAAATTGTAATTTGTTTTCTGCTTCTTGGAAGCGATCTAAACAATTTTTATTTTGCACAAAGTTCTGGTCTTCTGTATCTTTTTTTTAATCTTTCGTTATCGTAAAGCATTGTGTCAGCGATATGACAAAATTAGTAGCGATCGGTTCACAAAACGGCAACCGCACGATGCGGGACGGACCAAATGGTAAATAGAGCGCGTTGTTTCGTAGTTCCTAGGTTTACGAGCGGTTCGTAACCATTCCCGTAGTTTTCGAAACGCCCAAACGGTCAGTTAACGCTCGGCCGTGGTCGTAATGATTCAGTGAAACCCCGTTCGCTTTCCATTCGATATCGTAAAGCAATCAGTTCCTATGTAGTCACGCGTCTTGTTTCGGGAAAATAAAACACGAGTACCTACGGAAGCCATCATTCGAAGCCATTGTTAGTTTTCAATATACATTTAAGTATTATAACTAAAAATATAAAATATAAAAAATCTAAGAGTCTTGTTACGTTGTTTTCGACGTAAAAAGACTATTAAGAGATGAAATGAATTTTTATTCAACTACTGCTTCCCAGAGTCGATGGGGAATATTTTTATTTTGCATAAAGATCCGCTTGAACACTTTTTAATATTTTTATAAAATTGCAAAATATTCACAAAAATGTTCCGAATGCTTTGGGATGATTAAAGCCTCCCTTAGAGTCAGTGTATTAATATTTATATACTACGAGTTTTATCACTGGATTTTTCATTATCGTAAATAAGTAATGTATTGAAAATAATGATTTTTTCGTTCCAATAATTTTCGCCAATGCAGTGTGTTTTATAAACTGTTCCTACCTTTTCCTATGAAACATGTTCGAGGTGTTAATTATACTATATGTGCATCGATACAACCAAAGTAGGACGCACGAAGTCGAATAAACGGTAAGTTTTAGGATAAATGTATACCTCGGTGCTTCTGTATTCGGAAATTTCACTATTTTATCAGAATCATGCATAAAAGATGAGGCATCCGATTTGGAAAGATGAGCATGACCTTCGTATCGCCTGTATTAACTTGACAAGAAACCACTGCATATTATCGTATATTATGGGTACCGGAAAGAAATGCCGTATTTTTTTCGTAAAATTAAAGTAGTATATCAGTGAGATAGTCACCATCCGTTATCAATAACTTTCTGCCACCTAGTAAGTAACTTTTCAATCCCTGATCGGTAGAATATAGATAGTTTTTGATAAAAAAATGTAGGAAGTCCGGTTTTTAGCTCTTCTACATTTCGGAATATTTTACACAAAGATGCTGCACTGTCCTGAACAAATGATCTTCAGAAGGTGCGACATCGGGTGAATAAGGTCGATGTGGTAACACTTCCCAACCTAACTCTTTGATTTTGTTTGATTTCTGGATTTGAATCGGTCATTTCGCACATAACCTCTAGAAACACAATATTTTTGTACAAACGTGTACTACAAACTAACCAATGTAAGAAAAGAAGCGGTACACAGTGTAAAAGGTGTGTAAAACTCCTATCACTTAAAATAAAGTAACCTTGAACCTTGCAAAACAGTACTAACTAGTTTCCTGAACCTGCAGCCATAATACTGAACAACGTATTTACAAGGTGTCAGTGCAAAGTTGGCCGTTATTATCAGTCAAATGTTGACTTGCGCAAAAACGACATTACTTTCCGGTACCCCTAATAAATATAGGATCTTGTACTGTACGAAAATTATCAATAACTTTTCTGTATTTTTGTAAATCAGTCGAACAGTCAATCGGTGGATTTTTAGTAAAACTTGAGCTGGTACAAATTATCCCGAACACCCTGTATGTTCCACGCGATGAGAATTCAGTGTATGAAACTTTCTACTTTTATTGAATCGCGATCTGAACCTGCAAAACGTTGCAATACGGCCGAAATTAATGTTTAAAAAAGCTTATATCTAAAAGACATATATTTTAACAAATACCATAGAAACTGTTGCAACCAGAGGAACAGTTTAACCTTCACACACACCACTTAAAGCCAATTCGCACACCACTTTCTACATAACTGGTTACATGGTATTTCAAACGACTCCAATATAAATAAATATTCAGTCAATAAAAGAACTACTTGAACCATTTTCACTCCTTTGTTGTTGTTTGAAATGTGTTTTTATATGTATTTAGTTCTTCCTTTACTTACTCACGTCATATTTTTTAATGAAAAACAAATCGAAGTTCCACAAATATAAATTACAACAAAGTTTCAGAGCTACATTTGATATAATTAGTCAACGAAATTGTTTAAAATAAGTAGCAGTCAAGGAAGTAAATTTCAAATGGAACGCTTAAAATAGTAGGGAGTTGTTGGCAACAAAATTGAAAAATAATTTAAATATTTGCAGGTGTAGTGGACCACCTTAGTTTATACTTGAAGCACTAATTTCAAACTTTTCCAACTGTAAGTGCTATACACAAGTAATTAAAAGTTAAATAGCAAGCAATAAGGTACTTCCCCTAATGAAAACCTCGAAAAACCAGAAAACCGTGAAGAAATAACGCGAATAATAATTGAACCAGTGCGCGCAAATTTGAATTGGCGAGTCCGTTTATAGGACCCGCCATGCGCAGTTGGGCTGCGCGGTGGACCAGGGAAGAACGTATCTTGTGTCAGCTACATCACAGGTGCCGTCCCGTATATCGAAACTCCCGTATGCTCATCGTTCTGCGCTGATACACAGAATCACGTCTTTATGATACGCATTAGAACGTTGCGTCACCTGAATATACCTCGGAGGAACGGTTCACTGTTTTCAACCGGAGGAACCGATTCAACGACGCGGTTTAAAGTCGGTACACAGTCGCGCGCGCTTCGTAACGCGTTTCTGTTCGTCGCGATCAAGTACGCGGTCCTCGGCTACTGTATCCGTCGTTACTGGAACGGAAAGCGAATCCGCGAGGCTGATCCCACGGAATGGACACTGGACATCCCCTCGCAAAATGTCAGTTGGTCCGCGGGAACCCGCACGGATAAGACAAAGAGAAGAAAAGATACAACGTTAGTCACCGGAGAAAATACTGCGGAGTACGCGACAACGCAACGGGACAAGTGGGACCCAGACGAAGGATAAACGGTTCTCGAGATGATGGGATCGCAGATTTCATCGACGGTATGTTGATACGCATTATTAGATTAGCGATAAACAATCTTGACGACACACGCGAATGATTTATCGTTTGACGACTGGCTACGCGATAAGTCAGTCCGATTATCGATTTCCCAACGGTTTGCCGAAACATTTCGATTTACATTCGCCGAAAATCAGATCTGTTTAGCATCTGATAAGCGCCAGGCTGATCATGACCGTCGCTTGTCACTTTTCAATGGGTCGAAGGTCGAGGCGGTTGGGAATACTGCCAAGTATTTTAGGTTATGTTTATCATGTCGCTTAAGCTTTCTCGGACCAACGAAAGTCTCTTTATTTTACTACGCTTCCTGTTAGACAGATGACAGCAAACGATGAGTTCTCTAGCGACAGTATATTGTTTATTTACTCGATAGTGAAAGCTGAGGATATGGTACAAGGGTAACTCCTAAGACACCTTGGAAATTATGTATGGTGCGATGCGCGAGCAAGTCTCCGAAAGCTGGTTGCACACATACGACTTGAGCAGTACCATGATCCCCAATGTTAGTTCACCGATGAACGACGAGGAGCACTTTTGCAAGTTGATCTTATACAAAGAAATTAAGGATTCGAGGTACGTAGCTGTTTTATCTGGATATTACCAAAGAAAGTAGGTGGATAGATTAATTTGTTTTCTATTTTTCCAGGGTACGAATATGGGATATTATCATATTGATACCGAACCTGTTGTTCCTCTTGTTCATCGCAGTGAGATTTAACAGAGCACGGCTTAAATTGAGAGCAACGAGTAGCCCGATATTTTTAGCATTTTACGGACTTGTCATTTGTAACGTAGTAATCTCAGTGATACGATGCGTCGTGTCAATGACTGTAAATGTAGCTACTACTGTCGGCGGCACAACTGACAAAGTGCTGTGGGTTATTGTTCGATTTTTCTTGTTATCCACTGAAATGAGCGTACTGATTTTTGGTTTAGCATTCGGTAAGCAAAACTTCATTTGTACGAGAACAGTTTAATTTAGGAACTTCAACTACATTCGGATTTCTCTGTGCAGGACATTTGGATAGTCGCTCGAGCATTCGTAGAGTGCTACTCGCCACATCGTTCATAGCACTCGCTTTCACTATAACTCAAGGGGCATTGGAGTTAGTTTTACCCGACGATACATTCCGCATTCCCAGCAAAGATTTCTACGTGTTCGGTCATGGGGGTATGATGTTCTGGTTCTGCAGCAGTCTCGTTTTCACAGTAGTAAGTTGCCAAATCAATATATGTCCATGTTGCTCCGATCTGATTACGTGAATTCTGATTACTATCTTCGTTGCAGATATATCTTTTCATATTAATACTGCCATGGACGCGGTTGAGAGACCGTTTAACCCTACCATGTAAGTAAATACAGATATACGAAGTCAGATACTACTTTCTACAAGGCCTGTTACTTTTCCGATGTCATGATTTCTGACAAATAAATATATAAATAAAAAAAGATTTGACATTTTTATCACTTTCGAAGCTTCAGAATCTTCGACCCCCGAAAGAAAGTAACAGCCCTACTTTCTACTAATCTGTATTTCACGAGCTCCTTATTTGTTGCAGCAAGAAAAAGTTTTTACATCTATGCAGGCACATTAGCCATGTTAGACTTAGTACAATCTGTGGGCGCAGGCTTTTTAAATTACACACAGAACCCCGTGGGATTATGTATCGTGGACATTACAGCAGTGGTCTATCTGACTTTCTTTGCACCATTGGTTTATCATACATTCCTATCAGAATTCTTCGGGTAAGTTGATCCGTTTGAGTTTACACAACACACTCAAGTACAGGGTGGCTGAAAAGTTCCCAGAATTTTTTAAAGCATTTCAGCAGCATAAAAATACCGCACAAACGAATGAATCCACACACTTGACCGAATAATAAGTTTTATTAATTCATTAACAATGAAATGAACCAAAAACATTTACAACAAATGTTCGAAATTGCCTCCTTTTCATTTGATACATTTACGGACTCGCTTTCTAAAATTCCCGACGATGCGCGATGGTCTCTGGTGATCGCCTGAAGAAGGTTCTTTCCGTGGATGAGAAAATTTCTACGGTCGAACCCCTACACAACCGGCAAAATCACCGCCAGTTGCTCAAGAAGAACCAGCAGAAGACTTCGGCCGCAGCCATTCTCCAGCCTCAGTCATGGCTTGGGCCGGGATTATCTGCACCACCGGGAAGACGCCACTGGTATTCATCCCGAGAAACGTAAAAATCAACGCCGCCGAGTACCAGGAACGTGTCCTCCGGAGGGAATTAAAGCCGTGGGCAACGCGACACTTCGGCCAGGGCGGATTCACGCTTCAGCAGGACTGGGCGCCGGCTAATTCCTCCAAATCCACCATCGTCGTCTGCAAAGAGCTGTTTCCCGGCTTTTGGGGAAAGGATGTTTGACCGCCGAACTCGCCGGATCTTAACCCGATGGATTACTCAGTATGGTACATCATGGAACAAAAAATTTCAAGAAGACGATACGCCACGGTGGAACAGCTGAAAGCGGCGTCGACGCGTGCCTGGAACGAGATTACGGTGGAAGAGTGCGCGACCATCGTCGGGAATTATAGAAAGCGGGTCCGTAAATGTATCAAATCAAAAGAAGGCAATTTCGAACATTTGTCGTAAATGTTTTTGTTGAACATTTGCACCCTGTATATATACACACACAGACAGTGCTTTACTTAATGAATTTTATTTCAGGGTATCGCAGCCTTCGATCATGTTCTCTTACAAGGCTCACGTGGACGATGCAATGGATGAAGACACGGTGTCTCTACCGCATCAGCAGAGTTTCTCGTCGCTGAAAACAGACAGCGATTACATATACCAGGTCCATACTCCGTCTATTCACATGCCCTTATACGATTCTCAGATATTAAAATCATCTTCCTCGAAGCACAAGACTTCCTTCCAATCCCTGGCGTCCCCCAGAGATTCGAAAACCGCTAGCGGACACGCGTACGAATACTCGACCGTTCTATATCGCTCTACATCCGGGATAAAGAACTTTCCCAGGAGGCTCAGCACGGGCAAGGCCGGCGTGGACTTGAAAAACTTCCCCCTCACGAGATCAGACAATTTTATCGATTCGAAGAAGAGCTCGCCCGATCTGAGATTTCCTAGCACAGCTTGGAAAAGCAGTTCCATATCGCAGATGAAGTACAGTGGACCCAGTAGCGTCTCCAACCTGCTATTTCCGCAGAGTACTGCTAGTAACTTTCTGTACAAGCCTAAGGCTAACAACAGCAACACCAACTTATTCTCCTTCACTAGAAAAAGTAGTCTGGAACGCGAGAGAAAAGGCTCCGAAGGGAACGTCGCTCAGCTTTTCGAGATACCTCCCCTAGAGAATACTTTACAGTCGATTTTGGATAGTGGTCATTACGATCCGAAAGTGACTGACAGCACTTTTATCCAAGAGTCTTCGAACCTCGTTCAAACCTCTAAAGCTACCACGGATCGAAAAGAATCGAGTCCTACAACTCAGCTAACCGATACCGAGGCTTTCGATGTAGATGAACCGTTCGATTCCACTGATGGTTCGAACGCTTCCCAGTTATTACTTTCCAAGCAGGTTCCTTCTAGCAAAAACACGCACAGCAAACGTAGAGGAGACTTGAAGAAGAAAGAGTCCGGCGGTCTGAACGATTACTTGTTGTCGTTAACGATGTCGAACAGTCAGGAATCCCCGACAGAGCGAAACAGATCCCAGTCCCTCTCCTTCTGATCGGAAAACCTACACACAGACTGATTCTTGTAAATATTTGGTTGGAGTGGAACGCTGTAAAGTCTAAGTCATTAGTAACTACAGGGTGTGCCAGTCTGCTTTATCCGCTCAAATATTTTCTCCAACTTCAATATTTTGCTACATTTCTTTTGTTTTCGCCGACTGAAAATATTCTGGAAACAAGTACGAGGCGGAGATTGTTTTAGTGTTTTACGTAACGAGGAAGATATTGAAGATACCGAAAATATTCCTCGGGGATAAAGCCGACGGTAAATGGGACAGCCTGTATCTAAGAGATGATTTTTAACAATCGGATCAAAAGTCGTTTCGACTATTAGATGTATCATAGTGTAATATATAGAGGTGCGCACAAATGCTTTTATTATACCTGTATATACGGCATGTCTAGATTTAATTAAACTTGTCGATGTAGCGAACGTACATGGTTTTATTTATTTATAACACTAACTTGGCAGTGGATTATACGCTAATCTTTTAATTTTCTGTTGCGACGGTGCGCGGTATACGAGGCGTACACACGCAGTCTGCTTTCCTTCATTTGCAAACAAGTTTCTTGCACTGCGCATTGCCGTTAACAAGTTTTCTGCACTCGGCTTGGAATTGTACATCATTTTATGTTTTGTATTTGCAATTGCGTTCGCCGACACACTGACTACCGTATCGCACGTGTGCAAAATCGCTTCGATATTGTTTCACTAACGCTGATAAACTTTTACAAAAATCCAAGCGAACGTCAGAAATCGGTACGCCAAGAATTCCGATTAAAATGACAAAGATCCGCAGCCTGTACGTCAGAATTGTGAAATGTAGTACTCTTTTTGTTGTCTCTCGGGCAACGCTTGATCCGCCACTTCAGAAGCAACAGCTAGAAAGTCTCTCGGGGGTCTGAATGCTCTTTCACCGGTGACTGAGTCCGATGACACAAGTGCCAGAGGCTTGACCGCAAAACGGGGACCAGTAAACCCAAACAAAAAACAGACCTTTGTTGAGGAGAAGCAACAACGTGCTATTCTTCTGTTCACAGAACCACAGCGTTTACGATTCCACGCAGTTCGACACGAACTCGACGCCGGTGAATCCTCTGTACGCGGCTTCCCTGCAAAGCCCGGATAGCATAACCGGTTACAGTATAGACAGCCAAGAGGGCCAGACTCAGGCGAACGGTTACCAGCAGTGAACAACTCGTGACCGAACAACCAATGGATTCGCCAATCGTTCAACGATCGATTCTCATTCCCTAAGAAGAACAAGTGGAGCAGTTTCCACCGGCGAGAAGTAAACGAAGAAAATGGTGTTCCAGTAAAAACGTGGGATTCCACGGGAAGAATCTAGTCGATCTCGGGACAATTCTAGGGGCAATAACATCGAAGAAATACTTTTCGTTTCATCTTGTGATAGATGGCATCGAAGCGGAAGCTGTTCGAACAGTCAACGACAGAGAGAAGATCCGTGGGACACGTTCGATCATAGCTTAGGCAGCTGTCCGTGCTTGTTCTGCTAAATACTAGAGCTCCGGATGATCCGTTTGACACGTGTAATCCGCGACTTTACTTAGCGATCACGATCTGCATGGAGTTCTGTTGAAACGTGTCTCTTAGACAGCCTGCGAGTCGTAACTTACAATATTGACTATTATAAGTCTCGATATCATAAAAGAGTATCGAAACTCTTCGCGGATAAGCGTTGCGGAAGAGATTTATTATCGGAACGTTGGCAGACTAAACGAGCTTTCTTTTTACTCTCTTTGTTACAAGATTACTAAAATAATTACTGCGTTTCGTTTCGATCATATATGTATATGCGCTTTGACATGAAACGATCAAAGACTTTTTATTGTTCATTCATCTTCATTTTTCTGTTTCGTTCGGTTAAAGGTGCCGGCGCGCCCGTGCAAGAGTTTGGTGGCAAGGTTTACAAGAATACAAAATGACGCTTCAACATTGCCATGAGGAGTTCAGAAGCGGTCAATTGTGATTCCTAAAAGTCAAATTCTGTGTCTGTGTTATCGAGGAATAATTTGTAATATTCGGCAAATACCGCCTGTCACGAGGCATCCGAAACAAGCATGATATCACAAGATGGCCACCACTGACAGATCTTCGTAAATATTGAGAGATCTATCGTTCGAATCGAAAAAATCGCTCTGCATCGACATAGCCAGGACATGTACAAAGACGGTGGTGTGTATTTTTAGTTGATTAATTAATTATTTAAACACGAAAAATAGGTTGGAAAAAAATACAGCACCTCGAGATTCCGAAATTTTGCACTAGTAGCGTCACTGTCTCTTTCCTAAACTGCACGTTACAAATGTTCCAATAGAATACGGCTGATAATGCAGGTCGTACGTTATACGACGTTATACCGTTATTAGAGTAATTTATAATATTCGGCAGATATTGCCTGTCCAACACCACTGATATCGGCTTGTCATGAGGCAACCGAAGTAAGCAAGACGTCAGAAGATAGCCGCTTCGCGTACCAGTGTTTTTGTTCAATAAAAGTGTTTGCATGGACAATGGACACTGTATTATCGATGGACAATATAATATCGACCTGCATTATCAGCCGTATTCTATTATAACATTTGTAACGTGCAGTTTAGGAAAGAGACAGTGGCGCTACTAGTGCAAAATTTCGAAACCTCGAGGTGTGGTATTATTTTCCGAAAAATGTTTCCTGTTTAAATAATTAATTAATCAACTAAAAATACACACCACCGTCTTTGTACATGTCCTGGCTATGTCGATGCAGAGCGATTTTTTCGATTCGAACGATAGATCTCTCAATATTTACGAAAATCTGTCAGTGACGGCCATCTTGTGATATCATGCTTGCTTCGGATGCCTCGTGACAGGCGGTATTTGCCGAATATTACAAATTATTTCTCGATAACATAGACATAGAATTTGACTTTTAGGAATCACAACTGACCGCTTCTGAACTCCTCATTGCAACGTTGAAGCGTCATTTTATATTCTTGTAAACCTTGTAATTTTATATACGTATATGCGGATCTAGCGATGTGTGCGTGTGCCACCACACTGTTGCGCGGGCGCGCCATCTAATCAGCAACGTGACGTAAAAGTACTGTGCAATGATTTCAATGTTTACGGATAGTTTGTAAGGGACGTTCAGTTTTTATATAAGCGGATTTACAATTGCGAAAACACTGGGATGAAATTGTGAAGTTAATCGTAAGGAACGGATAGAGAGCGGACCGGAGTCCTGTCCGGTACTTAAAGATCCATCGCAGCGAATGTTCTGTAGATCTGGATATGACTTAAGGGAGGACACCGCGCGCAATCGATACGACCGTTTCGCGTTGATCAACTGGCTGCTAAGATTATTCTATATATACATATATATTTCCATCGGGCATCATCGGTTGAATTCACGTCGGGACACTTGCTTATCGTTTTCTCCGTCCTCTTCACCAAAGACCACCGCCCGGTACCGTGGCTCGATTCAGAAGCGAACGATCGAGCACGATCCGCGCCGAATAAATCCCCTCGCTATTTTCCTACTTTTGCATTGACGGATCGCTGGAACGACGTTTCAACGAGTCGGAGTCGTTGGGGGATCAGGAAATACGTTCGAGAACAAGGGGAAAGAGCTCTTCGATGCTCCCGCTGACTATTATGAAGACTCCATCCATCGTATACAGTGTACAATATGCCCGGCTTAACCCTGAACACTGTGTCGCTGGAACATCTTTTCATTCCCACGGGGAACACCTAATAGAATATTCACGGCCAGATTGTTATTTACAAATATATATCGTCGTCAACGTAATTGGAAGAAAGAAGACTATAGAGTGAGTGTACAAAGTGGGTGTACGCCATTTAAAAAGGAATATAGTAAAGTCGCGTTTACTGTCCGCGATCGGGTACGCGATCACTGTCCAGTGCAGGGTTGCCATATGCAAGTCTCACCAGGCCCCTTACCTTTCTACCCCTCGCCCAGCTGCGCATTGAAGCCCGCCTTTGCTTCCCCCACTATTCCAACTAACGCTGACGCGTACCACTTGGAGCAGCGTTTGGATTTACTTACTCGCGACGGCCGAGTTCCGAAGGCCACCCCTCCCCTCGACCCGGCCTACTTTCGAAGTCTACGCCCCCTCGACCCCGCCGAGTTTCAAAGGCCACGCCCTCTCGACCCGGCCGAGCTTCGTAGGCTACGCCCCCACGACGCGGCCAAGTTTCGAAGGCAGAACCCCTCGACCCGGCCGAATTTCGAAGGCTACGCCCCTTCGACCCGCTCGAGTTTCAAAGGCCACGCCCTCTCGACCCCTAAGAGGGGGCGTAGCCTTCGAAACCTGGCCGTCGCGAGTAATTAAATCCGAGTGCTGACTTGGAGCAAGATAAGTTAGCTTTAGTGGGAAGAGTGGGGGAAGCAAAGGCGGGCTTCGCTGCGCAGCTTGGCGAGGGGCGGAGGGGTAAGGGGCCTGGCGAGACTAGAATATGGTAACCCTGGTCCAGTGCCTACCCATTCCACTGTCATGCTGTCCTTCACTACGTTCGGCTTTCTTTTGAATTCTCGACGTGGTCGGCGCAGTCATAAAAAAATAATGTCGGTATGCGATCACTGTCCGTGCGGAACACAGGCTGTTGGACAGTAAACGCGACTTTACTGTAGTTTTTTCCGAAATTGGGCCCAACAGCTTGAGTCATTTTGAGACGTTGGAAGGATTTATTTACTTGTTGACGTGGAAATAATTTTTTTAACTTATTGGCCGCAATTGTGAAGTAAAACTGTAATGAAAATTTAAGACAAATATTTTGTAAAACTAAGTAAATTATATACGTGTACAAAGATTCATCGAAATCGATCAAGGTTGTTACGAAATATAATTGATAGTTATGAATTGATGATTACGAAATATAATTGAAGAATAAGAATTAATTCTAACGTCTCGCACGAGATTCAAGCTGTTGGGTTCGATATCGGAATCGTTATTCGTCTTTGAAAGGTGTGCAAACACTTTGTACTCGAACTGTAAACGCTCCGAGAGACACGCGACAGTTACAGAAGTGTTCTAGGTATTCTGTTAGGGTGTTCCGAAAGAACACGTTTTTACGAATCGGAGAAACAACAGCGCGTGCATAGTTGAGCCGGGCATAATGTATGTATATACACCCTGTACTCTAGTGTAAAGGATATCGTGTTATTTATATATTAATATATACATTATATTTATCGATATTGTATGTCCGTACTTGTACCGTGCTAGCTCGGCCGGGAGTCCGGCATTTTCAATTTGATACGTAACGAGTTAGGAGAAAGCGGCGCTAACGGAAACAGTTGCGTTCATGCCAAGGACATAAGAAGACCTTGGGCCACCTCCGAGACAATGAAAACAACACAATAACTTTTTGAAAATTTATTCTAGCGATCGAGGTTGCGATACGCGGTGGGGAGAAGGTATCGCCGACCGAATCGAAGCGCTCGCTAATCCGTGGAGCACCGTATCGCATGCACTTCGAGGTATACCGATCCGTTTAACCCTTCGTTCTCCGTCTGATTTTTCTACGGTTTGTAACGTTTTTTCCCGGGAGCGGTCGACGTTCTCGACCGTGTTACAAAATAAAAAATCCGCGAACGGTGGAAGAGTGTCAGGCTCGAATATCCTGGGGAATGGGAGGGGATCGACAATTAACGGGATCTCAGATATTTTTTAACGTCCGAGACGGTCGGACTTTGTAAATATACGATGAACCGAGGAGGAAGCGAAATGGATTTCGTCGTCGCGACGCAATGAGCGGCCCCACTGTCAATTTTTTGCGGTTGGTTGAATCACTTCGAGTCACTCGTCATTGTACTCTACAGGCTGATTATATCTTGTAACCCTCTGACAATGTGATCCTCTTTTGTAATTGTCAGCTGGGTAAAGTAAAAGGCAATACGCGTAACACGATTATATATTTAATGAGAATAAAATTACATTTCAATCGGATCCTCCCGCTCATGCCATCCGGCCGGACGTTTGGGACCCATAAGCTGACGTAGTCACTGGACTGTGGATTTTATGCGTAACATTTCAAGTAGATCAGCGCTCGGATTTACTTATTCGCGACGGCCGAAATCCGAAGGCTACGCCCCCTCGACCCGGCCGCGCGTCTCGCTCCCCCTGGCGGCCCTAGTTCTCCACGAATTGCGAGTGTGGAACGCGCTTGAGGAGCTCCGAACTATGACCGCCAGGGGGATCGAAACTCGGCCGTCGCGAGTAAGTAAATCCGAGCGCTGAAGTAGATCAACGAAAAAAATTTTTTAACCCTTAGACTCAGAGTCGCCACTACAAATTGCTATGTAGCATTGTCCGAAATATTGTTTACACCATAGGTTTTGCATTCGAAATTCACCCTTTTGCCAGTCACATTCAACCGTATGCAAATCAATTTCACCCCTTTCCAAATCAAATTCAACCTTTGGAAATCAATTTCGCCCATTAAGAAATATTATTATTATTTTTTTTGCGCATACAGGGCGAGTCACCTAACGTTGCCACCTCAAATATCTTTGTTGTTTTTAAAGACACGTCAAATGTCTGAAGGACAAAGATGAATGCTTCAGTGGGGTCTTCATGATATCAGAAATATTTTTGATATTAAAAATCGTAGTTTTTTCCATTTATTTCTGTAAATAATGGTAATTTTGAAAAATGCTTCAAATAAAAGTTGTAGGTCTCATCGAAACATACATTTTGTGTAGTATTGATTTTTGTCATAAAGACGATAGTTTTTTAGGAAAACGATATTAAATGTTCAAAAGTCCATATAACTACAATAATTAAATAATATAATAAATAATGATAAATAATGGCAATTTTGAAAAATACTTCAAATAAAAGTTGTAGGTCTCATCGAAACACACATTTTATGTAGTATTGATTTTTGTCATAAAGACTATAGTTTTTTAGGAAAACGATATTAAATATTCAATTCATATCGTATAAGTGAATAATTATCTATCATTTTTCTCAGAAAATATTATTTCTATGACAAAAATTAATACGACATAAAATGTGTATTTTGACGAGATCTACAAGTTTTATGTGAAGTATTTTTCAAAATTTCCATTATTTACGGAAGTAAATAAAAAAACCTAACCTAACCAAACGTTGCCACCTCAAATATCTTTGTTGTTTTTAAAGATACGTCAAAAGTCTGAAGGACAAAGTTGAATGGTTCAGTGGGTGGCCATGATACCAAAAATATTTCTGTTTTCATGTGATTTTTTTGGAGATATCAATGTCACCTTCATTTTTTTAAATGTAAGTACCCATTCTACAGTAATAGTCCCTTTCATTAGGAATTCAGTGACTATAATTACCAATGCACGTATAAACTTTCTAAGTAGTTTCTTTTTTTTTTTAAGTTGGTTTATTTAAGGTCGCACCAACATCTCGGGTTATTAGCGTTATTATTATTATTTTGCATTAACCATTAAAAATTCTACAGTCTACTCGTTAATCGTTCACTAATTTTCAATTGAGGCTTTAAAAACTACAAAGATATTTGTGGTAGCAACGTTAGGTGACTCGCCCTGTATATTTTTTTAAATTTATTACAAAGTTTTACAAAGTTAACGAATTGGTAATTACTTTTAAATGAGTATTTGATGTATATCCTTGCAATAAATGAAATTTTTTATTTCTTAACAATTAATTTACATTTTATTTGATTTTTGTTTTACAAAAATTTACTTTAAAATACTTTATTTGCGAAAGGTTGAAATTGATTTCCAAAAGGGCAAAAATGATTTGCAAAAGGGTTAAAGTGATTAGCAAAAGGGTGAATTTGTAGTGAAAAATCATCGAATCTAATCATTGATTAGATCAATCACTAAACAAAATTTTAAAATTTTATATTCGTACAAAGAAAAGGATTAATGTAGAATGTAATTATTCTAGGTCGGAAGAAATGTTTAATTTTCGATTTAAAATTAGTGCCAAACATTAGATGAAATGTTCATGAATTTTTCGCAATTTTTTATTAGCAGAACATAATTTATTAACTATTTTAACTTGAAAATTAAACATTTCTTTCGATCTTGAATATAATTCTATCCTATATTAATTATTTTATATAATACCTCATATAATACTTAAATGTTTAGTAATATTGATTAGATGCCAACATATTTAATAATGGAAACAATATTTTGTTTCAACAACAATATTTTTCTTATTCATTATTTTTACTTCTTTCTGTCTAGCTCCTGTTTGTCGCAACTGGTGAAGAACATTTTTATTTTGCATAAAGACTACGGTGTAGGAATAAATGCAGTGATTTACAAATTGCAACCATAAAGATTTCGGCGATTGTTTCTAAAAATTCGCAATAGAATTTCACCGACAATCAGCGAGTGGTTCGAAACTTTGGTCGGTAGTGTATGATTTAATGAATCGTTGAAACTTCTCATTTTTCTCATATCGATTTTTATGGTTTTTAGCTTAATTAGGTGGAAGGAATATCGACGTGACGGTGCATTGACCACCGGGAAGGAGATGGAAGCGCATAGGGCAAATCGATATAGATATTGCCTGCCCTGACTAGCTAAAGTCACTGGCTGCCATCTTACTCGCTATCTTTAATTCACAATATGATGATGTCGATAGACAGTAATTCCACACATACTTATCGTTATGGCATCGATGTAAGAAACATTAACGGTGAATTAAATAGAAGTGAAGGGTTGCTGCAGCTATAATTAGAGCAGCTATATAATTAGAGACCTTAATGACAGTGAATTCCAATAATAATGCTTGAAAATCACAATTAACTATGGAACCATATCGAGAATCAGAAAACCCGAGATAAACAAGTCAAGAATTAAATCAATAAAAGGTTAAAAAAATAGTTGTCGAGAAATTGAAAAAATATTACAAAATATATATTTTTTAAATAACATTAGCAATATTTATACTGAAAATTATTTGATTAAAATTCGGAATTTACCTTCTTGGTCGTCGCTAAATCTTTAAAGAAAGTTTGCAATTAATCGTTCGTTAACCCCTTGTTAATTATAGTAATTACAAAATTTGAACAAACTAATGATTTCATGGATAAACTTCCGAAAACGACATATCTCCGATTTTTTTATACTCCAGATTCTTACGTATATATTCACGTGCCGATTACGAATATGATAGTGAAAATTGGCGCAGATATTTTCATAGCGGAAACCATGAAAAAACCATAAAAATCACAGTTCTTTCTATTTATTTCCGTAAATAATGGTAATTTTGAAAAATACTTCCAATAAAAGTTGTACGTCTCATCGAAATACACATTTTATATCGTATTGATTTTTGTCATAAAGACGATAGTTTTTTAGGAAAACGATATTAAATGTTCAAAAGTCCATATAACTACAATAATTAAATAATATAATAAATAATGGTAAATAATGGCAATTTTGAAAAATACTTCAAATGAAAGTTGTACGTCTCATCGAAATACACATTTCATATCGTATTGATTTTTGTCATAAAGACGATAGTTTTTTAGGAAAACGATATTAAATGTTCAAAAGTCCATATAACTACAATAAATAAATAATATAATAAATAATGGTAAATAATGGCAATTTTGAAAAATACTTCAAATGAAAGTTGTACGTCTCATCGAAATACACATTTTATGTCCTATTGATTTTTGTCATAAAGACGATAGTTTTTTAGGAAAACGATATTAAATGTTCAAAAGTCCATATAACTACAATAATTAAATAATATAATAAATAATGATAAATAATGGCAATTTTGAAAAATACTTCAAATAAAAGTTGTAGGTCTCATCGAAATACACATTTTATGTCCTATTGATTTTTGTCATAAAGACTATAGTTTTTGAGGAAAACGATATTAAATGTTCAAAACTCCATATAACTCAACCAACACAAATCAAAAATATAATATAATAATATAATAATGATCTCCCGTGTGTGTGTATTCTATTCTACATGGATATTTTTTCATATCGTATAAGTGAATAATAAAATAAACCTATCATTTTTCTCAGAAAGTATTATCTCTATGACAAAAATTAACACGACATAAAATGTGTATTTTGACGAGATCTACAACTTTTATGTGAAGTATTTTTCAAAATTCCCAGTATTTACGAAAGTAAATAAAAAACTATGATTTTTATGGTTTTTTGTCATGGTTTCTGCTATGAAAATAATCTGCACGTCAAAGTACGTAACAATTCAGAGTATAAAAAAAATCGGAGGTATGTCCTTTTCGGAAGTACACCCCAAACTTCTATATGGCTATTATTTCTTGCAATAATAGAAACAATTTTTTAATTTTAGATAAAGATGAAGTAATTCCAATTAAAAAGTTAAATATTGCATCAGTGATGGCTTTAATGCTTGCAGGTCGGTGATTATAATTAGAAAGTGGAATGTTAAATAACAAGAGTTCAAAAATGAGATACACAAAGGGGAAAAATAAAAATATTCTCCTGAAAGGCTGACCGGAAGATGAATTTCAGGCAGTTGAATTTTTGCTCTCATAGGGCCGCCGCACCGTCGGTGCGCTATAAATACAAAGTGCATGCATGCGCATTATTCGCGCTCCAACTTGCACCACCTTTTCATGGACAAGGCTGCCGTGGAACGATTACTCACAGTACACCGATCACTCGCTCCTTCCATTCAACTGAATCTCATTGCACAATATGGAGAGCGAGGTTTTCGCGTGGCCGGTTGAAAAAAGAAGTCCATCAACTCCCTCGATCAAGCTGTTTACGAAAACAAGCCGGGACACTTTGTTTTTCAAAGGGCTCGCTCTATTCGATTATCTTTGACCTATCGATCTCGAAAAAAAAACAATTTTTCCCTAACCTTTCATGTCGATAACGAATATTGCAACGGACTGATTTTATTTACATTTATATACATTTTCGCAAAATCCTGAATATTTACTAAAAAATACCTCATAGGCCCCTCGAAAATAATTGTGGAAATGACTGGAACAGAAAGATAGCATTTCGTCCATCGTCTATTTTTTTTTTGATTTTGTAGTAAAAATGAGTGAAAACACATTTTGTGTTATTACTACTTTTTACCACGAAGATTACGTCAATATAGTTTAACGCTCCACGCTTTTATTTATAGTCACCAATATCTAGAAAAACTATTTTCTCCTTTTTGGTGCATTTTAATATAAACGTGGTTTTTAAAAAGTTTTTTTTATATATGTTTTTTTGGTTTTTGCTACACAATCTTCACTTCGAAACAAGAAATATGTGACTTATTGTTGGACTACTTTCAGGATTATGGGCACATGTTTAGACTGAATTCAAATTCAGTAATTATGAAAGCAATTATGGAAGTGTTCTAACAATGAGCGAAAATTTAAAAAAATGAGTTTATCAGTTATTTAAAAATTAATTAATTAAATTAATTCAATATAACTCTCAAGATATTGTCAAAAATGCACCGTTAGATAGTGCTTGTTATTTCAGCATTACTTGGAATTCATTTAGTGTTAAATCCTTTCTAAAATATCTCCAAACAAGAAATATATCACTTGGACCACTTTCATAATTATAGGCACAAATGTGGAAAGCCTCGATCTAAGAAAACTTAGGGTGTCCGTGCCGTTTTTAGATTCTGTAGTTCTGCCATTTCTTAGATCCCGTAGTTTTGCCATTTCTTAGATCCTGTAGTTCTGCCATTTCTTAGATCCTGTAGTTCTGCCATTTCTTAGATCCCGTAGTTTTGCCATTTCTTAGATCCTGTAGTTCTGCCATTTCTTAGATCCCGTAGTTTTGCCATTTCTTAGATCCTGTAGTTCTGCCATTTCTTAGATCCTGTAGTTCTGCCATTTCTTAGATCCCGTAGTTTTGCCATTTCTTAGATTCTGTAGTTCTGCCATTTCTTAGATCCCGTAGTTTTGCCATTTCTTAGATCCTGTAGTTTTGCCATTTCTTAGATCCTATAGTTTTGCCATTTCTTAGATCCTGTAGTTTTGCCATTTCTTAGATCCTGTAGTTCTGTCATTTCTTAGATCCCGTAGTTTTGCCATTTCTTAGATCCCGTAGTTTTGCCATTTCTTAGATCCTGTAGTTTTGCCATTTCTTAGATCCTGTAGTTCTGCCATTTCTTAGATCCCGTAGTTTGCCATTTCTTAGATCCTGTAGTTCTGCCATTTCTTAGATCCTGTAGTTCTGCTATTTCTTAGATCCCGTAGTTTTGCCATTTCTTACATCCTGTAGTTTTGCCATTTCTTAGATCCTGTAATTCTGCCATTTCTTAGATCCTGTAGTTCTGCCATTTCTTAGATCCTGTAGTTCTGCCATTTCTTAGATCCTGTAGTTCTGCCATTTCTTAGATCCCGTAGTTTTGCCATTTCTTAGATCCTGTAGTTCTGACATTTCTTAGATCCTGTAGTTCTGCCATTTCTTAGATCCTGTAGTTCTGCCATTTCTTAGATCCCGTAGTTTTGCCATTTCTTAGATCCTGTAGTTTTGCCATTTCTCAGATCCTGTAGTTCTGCCATTTCTTAGATCCCGTAGTTTTGCCATTTCTTAGATCCTGTAGTTCTGCCATTTCTTAGATTCTGTAGTTCTGCCATTTCTTAGATCCCGTAGTTTTGCCATTTCTTAGATCCTGTAGTTTTGCCATTTCTTAGATCTCGTAGTTTTGCCATTTCTTAGATCCTGTAGTTTTGCCATTTCTTAGATCCTGTAGTTTTGCCATTTCTTAGATCCTGTAGTTTTGCCATTTCTTAGATCCTGTAGTTCTGCCATTTCTTAGATCCCGTAGTTTTGCCATTTCTTAGATCCTGTAGTTCTGCCATTTCTTAGATCCTGTAGTTCTGCCATTTCTTTGTAGCCTCGCCGAGAACACACACAAAAGCTATGCTTCTCGGTGTCGTCCATTAGCTACCGAGTGACAAGTATCCAACGTGAAACATAGTTGATAAAATATGAACTAACATTTTATGACTGAAATTCGGGATTGATCTCGACTGTATTCACCAAACGACAGAACGAGCTTCCCGTGAATCGACTTGTGCGCACTGCGGTCGTATCGAAAGGCAATTAACGTTATTGGCTATTGAATGTGAACACTGGTGGCTAGGTAAATATTTCACGGATAATTCGAAGACTATCGACCGGTGCCGTGAATTATTGAAGTTTGTAGTTGCGAGTTGTGCGGAACTGGTCGCGAATTCGTTGCAACACAGCCCGGTTAGTTTTCGTCGGAACTTCGCGAACTTCGCAGGCTCTTTGATCTGTTCGCGGAAAGTTTATATTTGAATAGTTTCGCAGAATCGTTGTGCATGGGTGCACCGATAACTTTCGCCGCCTCGAATATTTCCGCTGTTTGTAATAACGTGAAAAATGATGTTTACAATGTGATGCAAACATTTCTGATATTTGTGCCACTAAATGTTGTCCATTTGTTGTCGAGGCCCACTTTTGTTAATCCATTGTTAATCCATGGTGAGGCACGTAGAAAGTCCCCTTTTTCGGTTTTCCGCTTATATCTCGGCAACTATGTGTCCTAGCGATAAGACCATTTTATACAAAATTAAAGCAGATAAGATGTACCATCAGATTGATTGCATTCAGTTTTTCGCTATCTCCCATAGTTTCCGAGATATCCGCGCTCAAAGTTCACTAATTCTGCTGAAGAGTTCTTGTCACAATTAGTGAACTTTGAGCGCGGATATCTCGGAAACTATGCGAGATAGCAAAAAACTGAATTCAATCAAAATTGTGGCACATTTTGTCAGCTTTAATTTTGTATAGAATAGTCTTATCGCTAGGACGCATAGTTTCCGAGATATAAGCGTGAAAACCGAAAAAGGGGACCTTCTACGTACCCCCTGCAACCCGCTCACCTCCTAGGAGTGGGGACTTTTAGTATGTTTAGTGTAAGCTCCATAAAATAATTCCATTGTTTGTAACATTACTTTTGCACGAACTAGTGGAAGAACATTATCGATATGTATTTACCTGGACGACCCTGTAAATAGACGCCATCTTTCGCGATTTTCCCAGCGGGGAGGATTTCTCTGATACCTGTGGACTTGAAGTGTTGGATAAAAAAAGACGGAAGAGAAATTTCCAGAAGGATGAATCCCCGGGACGCCTAGTTATCCGCCGCGAAAGGGGAATGAAAAATTTGTTAGGTAAATGAGTTCTTGAGCAGGCAGAGCCGCGTTATCGAGATCGAGTAGGACGCCTTCCCCTAATGACACCGGCCTAATTAAGTCTTGCCTGATTTTAATCAGCGCACCCTACGTACCGAAGCAGTTTAGACAATGTCGTCGGCTGAATAAAGGGATGGCCCAAATACCGGCCCGTACCGAGATAATTAGGGATGTCTGTAGTTTTTTTTTCTTTTTTGCTCTTCTCGAGATGAATACGGAAAATAATACTGTTTACCGACGTCGGTCGTCCAGGGGTCGAAAGCAATTGCCTTGGAAAGCGATCGGAGCGGAAATTAAAGAGAAACGATGCTCCGCTGGACCTCTGTGGAAGCAAGAATTGCAGAAATTATATTGGCCCTTCTGTACAAGCAAAATTAATCGAAATAATAATATCTATCCCGGTGGAAGCTGAAACTGGAAAAGTTAAATTGGATCACCGTTGAAATAGAAACCGCAGAAATTAGTTCGGATGCATTGTAGAACCGGAAATTTAAATTCGTCACTTTGTAGACACCGAAGCTGAATTCATTTACTTCGAAAGGGAACTCAAATTATGTCGGACGTCGCTGAAGATGGACGTCCTCCGGAAAATTGCAACCATTTTTCGAACGAAGATTAATTGCTCAGAAAAATTAATTTAGGCTGCTCCGTACCTTGGGTAACCAGAAATTTTTGCTTTCTCCTATGCAACCCAGTAGATTTCCGTGAGAAAATGCCAAAATTCCAAATTTCGATGCTAGGGGGTCAGTGGTTCAAAAGTTACGAGTGTTTAAACTTGTGCGATTTTCAGCGCTTTGTACTGAATTTTAAACACTCGTATCTTCTGAACCACTGATCTCCTGAGATTGAAACTTGGATTTTTGACATTCTCTCAGCCAAATCTACTGGATTACATAGGAGAATGGCAAAAATTTCTGGTTACTCGAGTTACGATCTAACCTTAATTTAGATACCTTGTACATTACCAGATAGTATTAAAAAGAAGTCCATCTTGTTTCATGGACGATGCACTCACTAATTATCGTACATTTACGTTCTCCGGAAAATTATAACCATTTTTCAACATTTTCCCGATTTTTACTGCTATTATTTCTAAACATAAAAATTAATTTAGGCTGCTCCGTACCTTGGGTAACCAGAAATTTTTGCTTTCTCCTATGCAACCCAGTAGATTTCCGTGAGAAAATGCCAAAATTCCAAATTTCGATGAAAGGGGGTCAGTGGTTCAAAAGTTATGAGTGTTTAAACTTCTGCGATTTTCAGCGTTTTATACTGAACTTTAAATACTCATATCTTTTGAACCACTGATCTGCTAAGATTGAAACTTGGATTTTTGACATTCTCTCAGCCAAATCTACTAGATTACATAGGAGAATGGCAAAAATTTCTGGTTACTCGAGTTACGATCTAACCTTAATTTAGATACCTTGTACATTACCAGATAGTATTAAAAAGAAGTCCATCTTGTTTCATGGACGATGCACTCACTAATTATCGTACATTTACGTTCTCCGGAAAATTATAACCATTTTTCAACATTTTCCCGATTTTTACTGCTATTATTTCTAAACATAAAAATTAATTTAGGCTGCTCCGTACCTTGGGTAACCAGAAATTTTTGCTTTCTCCTATGCAACCCAGTAGATTTCCGTGAGAAAATGCCAAAATTCCAAATTTCGATGAAAGGGGGTCAGTGGTTCAAAAGTTATGAGTGTTTAAACTTCTGCGATTTTCAGCGTTTTATACTGAACTTTAAATACTCATATCTTTTGAACCACTGATCTGCTAAGATTGAAACTTGGATTTTTGACATTCTCTCAGCCAAATCTACTGGATTACATAGGAGAATGGCAAAAATTTCTGGTTACTCGAGTTACGATCTAACCTTAATTTAGATACCTTGTACATTACCAGATAGTATTAAAAAGAAGTCCATCTTGTTTCATGGACGATGCACTCACTAATTATCGTACATTTACGTTCTCCGGAAAATTATAACCATTTTTCAACATTTTCCCGATTTTTACTGCTATTATTTCTAAACATAAAAATTAATTTAGGCTGCTCCGTACCTTGGGTAACCAGAAATTTTTGCTTTCTCCTATGCAACCCAGTAGATTTCCGTGAGAAAATGCCAAAATTCCAAATTTCGATGAAAGGGGGTCAGTGGTTCAAAAGTTATGAGTGTTTAAACTTCTGCGATTTTCAGCGTTTTATACTGAACTTTAAATACTCATATCTTTTGAACCACTGATCTGCTAAGATTGAAACTTGGATTTTTGACATTCTCTCAGCCAAATCTACTAGATTACATAGGAGAATGGCAAAAATTTCTGGTTACTCGAGTTACGATCTAACCTTAATTTAGATACCTTGTACATTACCAGATAGTATTAAAAAGAAGTCCATCTTGTTTCATGGACGATGCACTCACTAATTATCGTACATTTACGTTCTCCGGAAAATTATAACCATTTTTCAACATTTTCCCGATTTTTACTGCTATTATTTCTAAACATAAAAATTAATTTAGGCTGCTCCGTACCTTGGGTAACCAGAAATTTTTGCTTTCTCCTATGCAACCCAGTAGATTTCCGTGAGAAAATGCCAAAATTCCAAATTTCGATGAAAGGGGGTCAGTGGTTCAAAAGTTATGAGTGTTTAAACTTCTGCGATTTTCAGCGTTTTATACTGAACTTTAAATACTCATATCTTTTGAACCACTGATCTGCTAAGATTGAAACTTGGATTTTTGACATTCTCTCAGCCAAATCTACTAGATTACATAGGAGAATGGCAAAAATTTCTGGTTACTCGAGTTACGATCTAACCTTAATTTAGATACCTTGTACATTACCAGATAGTATTAAAAAGAAGTCCATCTTGTTTCATGGACGATGCACTCACTAATTATCGTACATTTACGTTCTCCGGAAAATTATAACCATTTTTCAACATTTTCCCGATTTTTACTGCTATTATTTCTAAACATAAAAATTAATTTAGGCTGCTCCGTACCTTGGGTAACCAGAAATTTTTGCTTTCTCCTATGCAACCCAGTAGATTTCCGTGAGAAAATGCCAAAATTCCAAATTTCGATGAAAGGGGGTCAGTGGTTCAAAAGTTATGAGTGTTTAAACTTCTGCGATTTTCAGCGTTTTATACTGAACTTTAAATACTCATATCTTTTGAACCACTGATCTGCTAAGATTGAAACTTGGATTTTTGACATTCTCTCAGCCAAATCTACTAGATTACATAGGAGAATGGCAAAAATTTCTGGTTACTCGAGTTACGATCTAACCTTAATTTAGATACCTTGTACATTACCAGATAGTATTAAAAAGAAGTCCATCTTGTTTCATGGACGATGCACTCACTAATTATCGTACATTTACGTTCTCCGGAAAATTATAACCATTTTTCAACATTTTCCCGATTTTTACTGCTATTATTTCTGAACATAAAAATTAATTTAGGCTGCTCCGTACCTTTGGTAACCAGAAATTTTTGCTTTCTCCTATGCAACCCAGTAGATTTCCGTGAGAAAATGCCAAAATTCCAAATTTCGATGCTAGGGGGTCAGTGGTTCAAAAGTTACGAGTGTTTAAACTTGTGCGATTTTCAGCGTTTTGTACTGAACTTTAAATACTCGTATCTTCTGAACCACTGATCTCCTGAGATTGAAACTTGGATTTTTGACATTCTCTCAGACAAATCTACTGGATTACATAGGAGAAAGGCAAAAATTTCTGGTTACTCTGATTACGATCTAACCTCAATTTAGATACCTTGTATATTACCAGACAGTTTAATTTAAAAATTGCTAAGGGAACCTCACTCTCTCGCTAATGATAACTGTGTATACTACCACCACAAAAAGGTTTTCTCAGCAATATTCAAATTCAAATATCTGCTAAATTAATCATTTTTCATGCGTAACACTTTTTACAAATAATACGGTTAATAATACGGGAAAAATATACGGTTGCATTTAAAAAATCAAAGTTGACCTTTAACAATCATTAAACTATGAAAATATAGTTCTGCGCGTCTGTTCTCGCAGAATAAAATGTACTCGATCAAAGCTGATAGATTGAAACGAAAGAAATCCTTTCCAAGGAGATATTGATTTTGATGAAAGGCCCGACTACCAGCGATGTACCTGAAAAGGACGTTATAGCAAGCAAATAAACGCATGCGAATCTGCTCCGAACTGGCCGATTATTTTACAACCACTACGCTCCGACAACATCAACCCCGACAGATGGACAACACGTGCGACAGTCACAAATCACGCCATTAACGACCGACGACAATACGAAAAGGAATTTCTTTGACAGTTTCCCCACTCCTCAATCTAAAGTCTTTCCGACACAACCGCGTCCAATTAACGAACGCTACATTTCCCCACCTTAACCATTCATGAAAAAACCAAGGTTACATTCGCAGTACCATTTTGACCGTGGTCGGAGTAACTTCATCTCGTTCGCTGTCACGATTTCGGAAAGTGTGTAGCGTAGTGTTTAGTGACTGCGTAGAAGTGTTGTGTTTCGTGCCACACAGTTATTGAGACGTATTCGCGTAAATGGCAGTGAAACCGACAAATGGCTGTGGATCCGACGGAGGAATAGAAGATTCTCAGAAATTTGTAAGTACCTATATATTTTACGTTAGTATTTTATAATGTGGATATAAAATTTATCATCCGAATGGGCCTAGCGACGAATATCTCTTTAAATTTTGTTTGTTGAAAAATGATCATGTTCTGTCTCATCGAGGCATAAATTATGATGTATTTGGTGTGATCCAGTAGATTTGTACCCGGGGCGAATGCAGATCGAAGTTTCGATCCTCTGAGATCAATCGTTGAGGAGATATGGTCGCTTAAAGTTGAGCATTTCTGACAGATGAGGGCGCTGTCAAAAATGCTCAACTTTAAGTGACCATAACTCATCAACTATTGATCCTAGAGCTTCGAAACTTCGATCTGCAGGTTCTCCAAGTACAAATATACTGGATCACATACCAAATACATCATAATTCGTAGGAGAAAGGTTTGAGCCTGCTAAAGTAAAGTTTACCCACAATGATTAAATATTGTCGAGGAATTTAAACTCGACTAGAAATACGACTAATGTTAAAAATTATCAGTGATTCTAATTTGTTGGTCAAGTTTCTTTTACAAATGTCCATTACCGTTAACACAGCACGGACAACGCATAATTTAGTCGTTACTTGAGGTGATCAAATTAGGTGCTTCACCCGGTATATTAAAATAGGGATTTCGATACTGATTCCAGAATCTTTTGGTTTTCTTAAAACGTGGAGCAGTAAATTGACAGTAAATTGACAGGGAATATAAACGAATCAGGTTGCTCACGGAAGGTTAAACTTAGTAGTAGTTGATACAAATAATGATGACTGCTCTTCACTTTACCGGACTCAAATTTGTGCCTTTCTCCCATAAATTCTGATGTATTTGGTATGTAATCCAGTAGATTTGTACCCGGGGCGGCTGCACATTGAAGTTTCGAACCTCTAGGATCAATAGTTGAGGAGTTATGGTCACTTAAAGTTGAGCATATTTCCAGTTTCTTGGCGGCGCCCTTACCTGTCAAAATGCTCAACTTTAAGCGACCATAGCTTCTCAACTATTGATCCTGGAGGATCGAAACTTCGATCTGCATCCGCGCCGGGTACAAATCTACTGGATTACATACCAAATACATCATAATTCGTAGGAGAAAGGTACAAATTTTGAGTCCGGTAAAGTAAAGTTTATCCATAATGAATAAATATTGTCGAGGAATTTAAACTTGACTAGAAACACGAAAATATTAAAAGTTATCAGTGGTTCTCCATTACTGTTTACACAGTACGTACAACGCATAAGTTTGTCGTTATTCGAGGCGATCAAATTAGGTGCCTCACCCGGTATATTAAAAAAGATTTCAATACGGATTCCAGAATTTTTTAGATTTCTTGAAACGTCGAACAGTGAACAATTGGCAGGGGACATGAAAGACTCAGGTTGTTCACGCGCGGAAGGTTAAACTTAGTAGTTGATAAAAATAATCACACTGTCCAACAAGTTTCATTTTTTTTTATATTTCCTAATTACTGATGGGTCCTTCTTATAGAGTATTTTCCGCTGATTTCGAATCTGTTTTTAATTTTTTTCCTATACGCACAGTTTTTGAGGAACATGGCTTTGAAAAAAAAACATATTTTTCAACTTTAAACAAATATTGTGATGTTATTATAAAAGATATTGAATTTGTTCTTTGCAGCAAAAGATTCTGTAAACTTTCCCGAATACAGCGATATGCAATATTAATACATTATGAATGTTTAAACATGTTTAAAAAATCATTAAAGACGGAGAGACACCACTTTTGCACCAATTTTTGAGGATATTTTTCAATTTATCTCAAAAAATAAGGGTTCAGCGGAAAATCGAACTGTACCACTCGATAGAGCAGACTTTTATCTTGAGAAGCCACCCTGTCAAGTTTGGATCGTCGATGTTCTTTTCGAACCAGAAAGCAAAATATCTTCGCCCGGCATGAGTTGTCGCCAGTGGCGCTCTGGACGAGATATGGCGCAGCGACGGGATACGGAGCGGCGAACGACCGTTGTAGTGGTGAGCGTCACTGGCGGCAACCCATGTCGGGCGAAGATACTTTGAAAAAAAAAACATTTTGTTTGAAAACAGTTTGTTTTCTGGTTCGAAAAAAACGTCGACGTTTCAAACTTCAAAGCGGGGTTTCTCAAGATAAAAGTCTGCTCTATTGCATGGTATAGTTCGATTTTCCGCTGGACCCTTATTTTTTGAGATAAATTGAAAAATATCCTCAAAAATTGGCGCAAAAGTGGTGTCTCTCCGTCTTTAATCATTGTTTAAACATGTTTAAACAATCATAATGTATTAATATTGGATATCGCTGTATTCGGGAAAGTCTACAGAATCTTTTGCTATAAAGAACAATTCAATATCTTTTATAATAACACCACAATATTTGTTTAAAATTGAAAAATATGTTTTTTTTCAAAGTCATGTTTCTCAAAAACTGTGCGCATAGGACAAAAATTAAGAACAGATTTGGAATCAGCGCAAAAAACTCTATAAAAAGGACCCAACAGTAATTAGGGAACAAATTTGGTGTTGGACAGTGTGATTAAAGGCTACTCTTTACTTTACTGGTCTCAAAATTTATACCTTTCTCCTATAAATTATGATGTATTTGATATGGATTCTAATAGATTTCTACCCGGCGCGGATGCAGATTGAAGTTTCGTACCTCTAGGATCAATAGTTGGGGAGTTATGGTCACTTAAAGTTAATCATATTTCCAGTTTCTGGGCGGCACCAAAAATGCTCAACTTTAAGCGACCATATCTCCTCAACTATTGGTCCTAGAGGATCGAAACTTTGATCTGCAAGCAAATACATCATAATTCGTAGGAGAAAGGTACAACTTTTGAGTGTGCTAAAGTAAAGTTTACCCACAATGGTTAAATATTGTCGAGGAATTTAAACATGACTAGAAATACGACTGATATTAAAAATTATTATCAGTGGTTCTAATTTGTTAATCAAGTTTCGTTTATTTATTAAGGTTTTAATTTGGTCGTTGTTCAAGGTGATCAAATTAGGTGTCTCACCCGGTATATTAAAATAGATTTCAATACGGATTCCAGGATTTTTTAGATTTCTTGAAACGTGGAGCAGTAAACAATTGACAGGGAACATAAACGAACCAGGTTGTTCACGGAAGGTTAAACATAGAAGTTGATAAAAATAATTATTAAATATTTTGTCCAGGATTTTATAAACTTGACTAGAAGTACAAAAACATTGAGAATCGTCAGTGGTTCTAATTTTTTAGTAGTAAAATACAACTTCTAGTATTTTTCCTGCAATTCCGACCAATAGCAATTTTTTCAAAATTTATGTCACGTCATCTAGTGAGCTAATTGTTCCAACCTCGCACGAAAAGAATCCGATATATGTATCGAGTAAAGTTGTCGTCGTTTTAAGAATGTCCGAATATTAATGGGAGTCACTGTATGTATTCAGAATCCTTGATACCGATCGCTATACATATACGAATGGTCGAAGGATTCGAACTATAGAGAAAATGCGGTTTTGGCATGGTTCCAAAAAAATGGGATTGTATCTCGTCAGGTCGCGTTAACACACGCTGCCTGTTTGGATAGAACCGGAAAACCGTCGGGACGCCTGGAATCCGCGATATCAAGTTTTCCGAACTTTCTCTCTAATTAATTATACTCTATCTCCCTTGAACTACCTCCGTATTCGCCCCCGGGGAGATAGTGAAACGTCTGGTTCAAGCACGGGCTCGCGAGACTCGCTTGTTGTTGACATTGTCCCGACGCTTCGGCAATTCC
Organism: Lasioglossum pauxillum; assembly: GCA_933228785.1. NCBI lineage: Eukaryota > Metazoa > Arthropoda > Insecta > Hymenoptera > Halictidae > Lasioglossum > Lasioglossum pauxillum. The sequence goes on along the minus strand of OW121701.1, from coordinate 3,543,800 downwards.
GAGAATTAATTCACCGGATTTAAAGCTGTTTAAAGTAAGGTTAGTTCGTTCGATAATGCTCATTTTGCGTTGCATTGTGTCTACAGTTACTTATTAAAGTTTACGTACTTTAAGAATAAGAAGATACTCGAGATCGAGCCTTGTGTCCCCACTCTAGCTTCCCCCATTATGTCACAATGTCACGTGACTAGAGGCTGGAGAAAATAGTATTTTAAATAGTAAATAATACCATTTATTTTAAAGTATGTGTACAACTTTAAAAATACAGGGTGGCCCACATAATTCTGAACAGCTCAATATCTCCGTTACATTTCGTTGCACAAAAAAACTTCGTAGGACAAAGTTACACTGTTTGAAGGGCCACATATAACGGTGTAAGGGAAAAAAAATTTCAAGGTCATTTTTATGAGATTTCAAGGTTATCGATGTTTTTTTAAAATGGAATGAGGTATTTTTTAATACATCAATCGATGCAGCTGGACATTCTTTATAAAAAAGTACTACCCTATGTATGTCGAAAAGTTAGTAGTTAAGGAGATATTTCAATTTAAATAACTCCAAAATACCATTACTGTCGTACTAAGGCGTTAGTGTTTACTTACTTCTGTAACGCCTTAGCACGACAGTAATGGTATTTTGGAGTTATTTAAATTGAAATATCTCCTGAACTACTAACTTTTCGACATACATAGGTTAGTACTTTTTTATAAAGAATGTCCAGCTGCATCGATTGATGTATTAAAAAATACCTCATTCCATTTAAAAAAACATCGATAACCTTGAAATCTCATAAAAATGACCTTGAAATTTTTTTTCCCTTACACCGTTATACGTGGCCCTTCAAACAGTGAAACTTTGTCCTACGAAGTTTTTTTGTACAACGAAAAGTAACGGAGATATTGAGCTGTTCAGAGTTATGTGGGCCACCCTGTATAATGTTTTATTTGATGCAGTAATCTTTGAACATAAAATAAATTATTTGAGGCAGTAATTTTTGAAAATAGTATTTTATTTAAAGAATATTGAATATATTTGTATTTTGTCTTTATCTTCAATTTTAAATATTATTGCTGGAAATAATGGTTCGAATTCAATACATTTATAAGTGTAAATCGTTTCTTAACGATAAGATTTTTAAAAAAATAAAGTAAAATATTTTATTTCGTGTTTCAGATTGTTAAGATAGAAATATTTTATTTTGTGGATCAAATTGTTGAAACAGAAATATTTTATTTTGAGGTTCAGATTGTTAAAATAGAAATATATTTTATTTTTGAAATTGTGTATCTTATTTAAAATACTATTTTCTTTAAGCAAAATAAAATTTAAATATTAAATAGTATTTGAAATATTTGTTTCGCCAAATAATGCCTACCTCTGCACGTGACTCACATCCTGTACTGGTAGAGTGGGTGTAACTTTTTCCCCTCAATTAGAATTTATTTCATCAAGTCCAGAAAATTATAACCACTGACAATTTTCAATATTCTCGTCTTTCTATTCAAGTTTAAAATCCTCGACAATATTTAATAATTAATTTTACTAATAACGTGTACAGGGTGTTTCTTATAAAGTGATCGATTCAGTTTTCTCCTAAATGGAGAAAAAGGAAAAGTTTGACAGCGTCTTGTGCGATGAGTTCGTTAAGAAATGTAGGTTTCGATCGAAAACACATTTTTTGAAAAATCATTATTGATCCTCTGGTTCCCAAGATATTAGTAAAAACTTCAGCGCCCCCTCCCCCCCAACTGTGATAAAAACGTGTTAATACTTTTCAACAAACCATATATTAATTTATGCGCTTATATAAAAATTTAATAACCCTGTAAATCCGGCAGGTGTTCATAAACAGTTTAGGCTGCTTTTTACTTTACCGGACTCAAAATTTGTACCTTTCTCCTAAGAATTATGATGTATTTGGTATGTAATCCAATAGATTTGTACCCGGAGAACCTGCAGATCGAAGTTTCGAAGCTCTAGGATCAATAGTTGAGGAGATATGGTCGCTTAAAGTTGGGCATGTTTGGTGCCGCTAAGAAACTGGAAATATGATCAACTTTAAGTGACCATAACTCCTGAACCATTGATCCTACAGGATCGAAACTCGATCTGCATCCGCACCGGGTACAAATCTACTGGATTACATACCAAATACATCATAATTTGTAGGAGAAAGGTACTAATTTTCAGTCCGGTAAATTAAGTTTACCCAAAGTTTATGTTTCAGTCTCCCAGGATAGAATTTATGAAAGTAATTTATGAAAGGATTATGATTAGATTATGAAAGGAATTTATGAAGTAAAATGAACATTCAAGAAAATGAAGCTCACTTTTAGGTCTCCCTGTACAGAAAATTTGATGGTTCATCAGGACTATCGAAAACGTTTTAGCTCGCCAGGATCGATTTCATCGAGCTCTCACGGTAGCTAGGAACGCTCTGAATCCTCGACATTCTATCGAGAATTTACTCAAGCCCGTAAACTGTTTAAACAATCTTCGCTTTGTTTGACATTCGAATCGGAGCACCCAGTTGTTGGACTCGTGTGGCGCCAACCGGATTCTCTGTCGCGAAGGGAAACGTTCAGGCGCCGTCTGTGCGAGTAACATTCGAATGTCAAGATCATAAATCAGACACAGCCTGAACGGGTGTATTGTTTGAGTAACGGAAACTCGTAAGGGTGAAAGAAAATTGCCGAGACGTTTGTTTAGGGTCCGGGGACTAGCTTGATCAACGTGGAACTGTATTCGACAGGGGGAATCAAGATTATCCTTGTCATACATCCTCAACCCTTTCAAACCTGGATCCAAAAACTATTTGAACACGAAATTTCCGATTCTGAAAAAAAATTGTCGATATTTATCTTTCTGGAAAAAAATTGTTCTTGAAAAGAATAATGCCAGGGACAGCAATCAATTATTGTGTTCAACTAATTGTCACAGATGTAGTGTTTCAGTAAGCCCCCGCTCCGATTTTCCTGATTCCTGTCTTTAAACATCGTTTTATGTCTAAAAAAACATTGTTTAAAATTTCAAATGTCTACCCCCACCGATAAGGGTGATATTGAGGTAAATTCCACCGCACTTAAATGCAATTTGCTCTAAAACGAGAAAAGATATCGACATGGGATAAACGGCAAATAAAAGATATAGATACACTCTATATTTCAGATTTTTTTCAGAATTTTTTGCTAATTATTTATAGTTGAAAATAATTAATTAATTTTTTGGAAATTTTTTTAACTATCTTCCCCTGGGTTGACACCTACCAAAAAATTCTAAAATATTGCTATGATTCTAACCTATTTTGTAAAAAAATCTCAGAAGTGTCCGTTTGGTGGAACAGTGTCAAAAAAAATAAAGTATGCCGGCGAACGCTCGGTTTGATCAGTAACGACGCAGCGACCGATTCCCCTTGCGGCGGCTAGTGACGGGATCGAACGGGAAGTCGACGCTTTTCTTGTTTTTTTCTTTTTTTTATATGTATTTATAAATTAAACGATTTTTATTGTCTAGAATATAATTGTTTAGACTTCCAACTGTAATCATGTGTTAGAAGATTTAGTCGCATTTTTACATGTATCAGCTTTTCCGTACAAGCGCCGACTTCCCGTTCGCTCCCGTCACTAGCCGCCGCAAGGGGAATCGGTCGCTGCGTCGTTACTGATCAAACCGAGCGTTCGCCGGCATACTTTATTTTTTTTGACACTGTTCCACCAAACGGACACTTCTGAGATTTTTTTACAAAATAGGTTAGAATCATAGCAATATTTTAGAATTTTTTGGTAGGTGTCAACCTAGGGGAAGATAGTTAAAAAAATTCCCAAAAAATTAATTAATTATTTTCAACTATAAATAATTAGCAAAAAATTCTTTAAAAAATCTGAAATATAGAGTGTATCTATATCTTTTATTTGCCGTTTATCCCATGTCGATATCTTTTCTCGTTTTAGAGCAAATTGCATTTAAGTGCGGGGGAATTTACCTCAATATCACCCTTATCGGTGGGGGTTAGAGATTTGAAATTTTACACAATGTTTTTTTAGACATAAAACGATGTTTTAAGACAGGAATCAGGAAAATCGGAGCGGGGGCCGCTGGCCCATGCTTATGCGGCTATACCCTTTGATAATTTATTCATTATATGTATAGGGTGTTCATTTGTAAAACACGTACAACACGTGTCCAAGGATTTCGTGGGGGGAAAGAGGGAGGCAGTATCAGTTTTTTATTTGGGTGGCGTTTTCAAGGTCATTTGAAAGTCTACTGGAAGGATATTTAAATATCTCCGAAACTAGTGAGCGGATAGAAAAATGTATCCTACGAAAATTGCTGGTCTTTTTACGTACAATAAGATCCCATAATAAAAAATATAGGTTTCCATTTGAAAAAACAAAGTTGTCCTTCAAATGACCTTGGAAACGCCACCCAAATAAAAAACTGATACTGCTCGCCTCTTTCCCCCTCGAAGTCCTTGGACACGTGTTTTACACTTTTTTAATATCTTTCATACGTTTCGAGATATTCGGCTGGCAAGTTTTCAAATGGACACCCTGTATATTTGGTTTCTGTGCATTAACGACGGAGATGAGTGGATTAATGCAAAACAGTATAAGCATGTAAAGTATTTAGAGTTTGAAAATATCATTGTATTATTTTCAAGTCGTTAAAATTATTCGAAAAGGGTATAAACATAATAAATAAATAAACATAAAATGCAACCCCTGTATCTTGCAATTAATAAAGATAATTTTGATTTATTTGTGCAGCCAGAAAGGAGAGAGTAATTCTGTATGATAAGCTATTTTCGTGAAAATCGATTTCGAAAATTCGTCTAGCTCGCGTGAGTTAGTATTTGCAAGTAGAACAGGCAGGTCATGGACAGACGTCGTCAGCCACGATATGCAATGGCACGCGTATCTACTTCTCGAATTTTCTTTGAAATGGAGCCTGAGACTCCGGATCTTTATGAAAGATAAAAATTGTCTTCATGAACTGTAATAAACGGGAGACAGATAAAAATGTCTTTATTTAATCATTTGAATCAGTTGAACATAATGTCTAGATACTCTTGATTTATTTTAATCTTTCTACTGTTTCCAATTTTTTACTCAAAATTAGTAGCTTTCTCCTAGAAATTAGGATGTATTTGGTGTGTAATCCAGTAGCTATGTACCCGCTGCGAATGCAGATCGAAGTTTCGATCCTCCAGGATCAATAGTTGAGGAGATATGGTCGCTTAAAGTTGGGCAAGTTTGGTGCCGCTAAGAAACTGGAAATATGCTCAACTTTAAGTGACCATAACTCTTCAACTATTGATCCTAGAGGATCGAAACTTCGATCTGCATCCGCGTCGGGTACAAATCTCCTGTATTACATACCAAATACATCATAATTTCTATGAGAAAGGTTCTCTAATCATTTAAATCAGTTGAACATAATGTCTAGATACTCTTAATTTATTTTAATCTTTCTACCGTTTCAAATGTTTTACTTTATTTATCACCTAAGACTTCCACCGAAAATATCTGCGTTGATTTAGACGATGTATTTTGATTAGTGTAACGTTATAGTTCATGAAAAGACAAATTCGATAATGTTTAATATTACATTTTGATTATATTTTGATCAGTTTGTTTACACGTACAATATAAATATCGAATTTCTGGCTGCAAAATGGAATTTAAATTTGTACATTATAATGGTTTTTGTTAAAAAATTGTGTCAGGTTTTGGATTCCTAGCACTGGAATTCAAAGTTTCACCATTTTTCGTCGAACTGTGTAATATTAAATTGAGAAACGTTGAAATTGTTTGGTCGCCTCGGTGAAAAAGTTTAACCGAAAATTAGTTTCGAAGATCCTGGTTTCGCGACACCCTCTATTCGTGTTGTGTCCGGGTCGGATAAAGGCACGTTTCGGCGCCGTCTCGTCGGCTATCTATTGATTGCAATTTGAGATGATGGCAGCCTGTCGGGCGCGCATGTATCTCAAAGCATGCGCCCGGGTTGTGTGTCGGTGTTACGCGTGTTTAAAGGCGCGATGTCCTTTCTCGAAAGGTACGGCACATGGTCGAGCAATGTGTATATAAACTACGTAACACGCGCCCTTAAATATCTTACGAGATCGATCGCCGGCCCACGAATCGAAGACACTCGCGAGCCACCCGGAGAACACGATTCTGGCTCTTTTTCAACAGCAACGAAAAAATATATCGCCTTCCGCGAACCCTGAAGAACGGTAACGTCGGCAACACGCCGAGAGAGAGAGAAAGAGAGAGTAATAAAACGAGTTTGAAGTAAGAAGAAAATACGATGGAAGTAAGGTCGTTAATAAGTGAGAGGCTCTGAGGTAGACTAAAGTGAACTGAAGAGGAAAATAAAAGAAGATGCCAGCGTAAAATGAACGGCCGGCGAAGTAACAAAGGGAAGATTTATTAAAAATATAATATCAGACTGGGAATGGCCAAAAGGATTAATAAAACTGAAATAAAATAATAGAAAATATAGTATCAGGCTGCTGCAGCTACTTCCTCGAATCTCTGCTTAAAAAATATATTTAAAAGTACTTTTTAAAACCACGCTTATATTAAAATGCACTAAAAAGGAGAAAATAATTTTTTTTAGTGATCCAGTAGATTTGTACCCGGAGCGGCTGCAGATCGAAGTTTCGATCCTGGAGGATCAATGGTTCAGGAGGTATGCTTGCTTAAATTTGTGCATTTTTCAGTGTTTTCGACATCTAAGGGCGCCGCCATATTGGTTTGTAGTGCCGCGAGCCGCTTATCTCGCCGCCCTAGTCCTAATCCTAATCAACTGAGTAAGCGGCGTGCGACCGTCACTACAAACCAATATGGCGGTGCCCTTATTTGTCAAAACTGCTCAACTTTAAGCGACCATAACTCCTCAACTATTGATCTTAGAGGTTCAAAACTTCGATCTGCACCCGCGCCGGATACAAATCTACCGGATTACATACCAAAGACATCATAATTCGTAGGAGAAATAGTGACATTAGTCACTATAAATAAAATCGTGGAGCGCTAAACTATATTGACGTAATCTACGTGGGCGCTCCACGATTTTATTTGTAGTCACTAATGTCTAAAACCATTATTTTCTCCTTTTCAGTGTATTTTAATATAAGCGTGATTTTTAAAAGGTTTTTTTTTTATAAATTTCTTTATTTTCTAGCAAGATATAGTATTACTAGTATGAAATAGTAAGATATGGAAGCACGCGAAATGGAATGAGGGGATGATGCCGAGAGACGACGTCTCTTGATGGAGTCCGAAATTGTCCGAAATGGAACTGAATGAACAGAACACCACACTGACCGAGCTCCTTCGGTGCGAAGTGGGTCAGTGGAGTGGGGATGAGTCGGAGTGGGAACGCGCAGTGGAGGAGGGAGCGCTGGCGCGCGGAGTGGGGATCGCTGAACACAATCACATGCTACCGAGCGTCGCGCGACGATGCGTAACGGTTAATATTAACATTTTTTTTTCTCCTGAACGCACAGTTTTTTTTTAAATTTGTTTTTTAATATTGCATTGTCATCCAGTTCTGAGCTATGTTTAAAGTTTCAAGTCTGTAGCTGATCGGGAAGTGGTTTAAAATTCGATTACAAGATTTGACGCATACAACGACAACTCGGCAAGCTATATAAGCGTGGTAATAAAGTAATAAGAAATATTGAGGAACAAATGTAGTAAAGGTGAAGTTTAGAGGATAACGAATGTCGTCGTTAATTAGAAGAATTTAGTACGGGGGGTGTGGGATAATTATGCGTAATAGGGGTAGAAATGTGACTGCGAAGCAAGCGAGCGCGTTGTGGTGGCGCGGACTTTAATGTCCAGAGTATCCTTGAACATCGGAGAAGTAGGTCTTCAGGCGCCGTTTATCCGCCGTAAGAAATACACCCTCCTGGGAGGGTGTCTGTGATCGGGGGAAAAACAGGATCAGTCGCTGTTGGTTTAAGCGCTCGCTGCTATGACACGGTTTCACATGGGACAGCCACCACCTACGCTACTCTAAACGGTGATAAATTCGAAAGTGGATTACTTTCAGGAAGCTTCTTCTTTCGTTTTTCTAATTACACTATCCAACAAATTCCAACTTTTTTTTGTATTTCGATTCCCACTATGCGATTCTTATAGTGTTTTTCGCGCTGATTCCAAATATGTCCTTAATTTTTCTCCTAGACGTACAGTTTTTGAGAAAATTGAGTTTTAAAAAACACATATTTTTCAACTTTGAACAAATATTGCGATATTATTATAAAAGATATTGAATTGTTCTTAACAGCAAAAGATTCCGTATACTTTCCCGAATACAGTGATATCCAATATTAATACATTATGATTGTTTAAACATGTTTAAATAATCATTAAAGACGGAGAGACACCACTTTTGCACCAATTTTTTCGAATATTTTTGAATTTATCTAAAAAAATAAGGCTCTGGCGGAAAATCGAAGTGCACCACGCGAAAGAGCAGACTTTTATCTTGAGAAATCACTCTTTAAAGTTTGCAACGTCGACGTATTTTCGAACCAAAAAGCAAAATATCTTCGCCCGGCATGAGTCGCCGCGCCAGTAGCGCTCGCCATTAGTACGGCCGTTCGCCGCACCGTATCCCGTCACTGGCGGCAACTCATGTCAGGCGAAGATATTTTGCTTTTTGATTCGAAAAAACGTCGACGTTGCAAACTTTAAAGGGTGGTTTCTCAAGATAAAAGTCTACTCTTTCGCGTAGTGTACTTCAATTTTCCGCTAGAGCCTTATTTTTTTAGATAAATTCAAAAATATCCGCAAAAATTGGTGAAAAGTGGTGTCTCTCCGTCTTGAATGATTATTTAAACATGTTTAAACAATCGTAATGTTAATATTGGATATCACTGTATTCGGGAAAGTCTACGGAATCTTTTGCTGTAAAGAACAAATTCAATATCTTTTATAATAACATCACAATATTTGTTCAAAGTTGAAAAATATGTGTTTTCTTGAAACTCAATTTTCTCAAAAACTGTACGTGTACGAGAAAAATTAAGGACACATTTGGAATCAGCGCGAAAAACACTGTAAGAATCGCATAGTGGGAATCGAAATACTTCTTGGCTGTTGGACAGTGTTACCTAAACTAGCCACTACGTCGATTGAAAGAAATTCAGACCAAGTAATTAAAAATCACACAAAAAGGATGTGAATTTTTTTTTCTTTCACATGAACTTAGCTCCGATTTTCGTGTGCCAAACGATAATTTACGCGAATCGTTGCAAAGTTTCAAGTCGTTTCCAGAGCGTGGAGCGCCCACGAAGATTACGTCGATATAGTTTAGCGCTCCACGGTTTTATTTATAGTCGTTAATGTCTAAAAAAATTATGTTATCCTTTTTAGTGCATTTTAATATAAGCTTGGTTCTTTTTATTTATAATCCAGCAAATTATATGGATGAATATAGCGTAACAATTTCTCCTGAAATTATTGTTTGCTACAAAATTATCGGGTTTTTTTAATGGGATCTTTCAACAGCAACAACAACTCCAATCATGGACCAACAACGTAACCCGACAATTACTCCCGACATTATCGTGTAAAAGAAGATTGTAAAGCTTCCATTTGGCATAGCGCAATGAATGCGGATGAAGCAACGGTATAATTTCACTTACGCTCAATTTTTACCGCGTTCGAAGGCTAAATTACAAGATATTGAAGGTGTACTCGAAAGGTTTGGAACCGGGCGAAACCAAAATTACATCATACAAGGCTTTTAGATTGAAGGGTTCGTAAACTGTGTTCAAGAGGGGGGTTGCATTCACGCTTGGGATAATTACTCGATCACGGTACAGCAACCACTGTTTATCAAAATAATTAAAGGGGCACGGGCGTCGCGAGGCGGCAACTACAGACCAGTTAACGATCACAATTACCGTCCCCGGAAGCGTTACCACCCCCGTTCGCTGGAATTTAAACGCTGCTCCGAGTAATTTTCATTAGACGACGACGCGGTAGCTCGTTTCCGCTTTGTTATCCAAGGAAAAATCTGCTCCGGGAAAATGGAGTCCCGAAACGCCGCCACGGGATTTACCGGACACCGCTTTCAACCCTCTACGGTCTTATTTTCATTTATTCACACAGTACTCGCTTAAATTTGCGAAATTTGTTGCACATAAATGGTCCAGCAGGATGAACGTGGATGAATGCGCAAGACAATGCTCTTTTAGGTTGATAGATAATCCCCCAAAATTTCAAGTCGCTAACCCCTCATTTAAGGGTAACATCAGGGTAAACACCCTAAATTGCAATCATTATTAAATCAATTGTTTTTCTCGGTTGTTAATTCAGATATTAAGATGAAACAAAAACGAAGACACTCGAACTTACTCCTTGCGTTTCATATATTTTTTTCGCAACTGTCAGCAAATTATGAAGGGTAGAAATTTATTTTTGTAGGGGGTGCACGTTGCAAACAACCCTTTGCCGGACCCCCACCAAAAAACTCACGAAAGAGTTTGATATTTAAGCCTTAGCACTCGGAGTCACCACTAAAAATTGCTATACCATTATTCAAAATATTGTTTATATTATTAAATATGTCGGTATCTACTCAATAATTAATCGTTTAAGTATTGTAAGAGGTATTATACCGATTTCATATCTATAGAATGTGTAAAAAAATTATATATACATGCCGTCATGAGAGAACCGTACCGCGTGAAGACCAGTTTCCGTTCGTCGATGCGCATCTTCGCCCTAATTGGTTCAAGAAAGTGGGGAGTGGGCAGTGGAGTGAGAGATGATGGGCTCGCTGCGCCCCCGCCATCTTCCAAGCTGCGCGAAATGGTACGGTTCTCTCTCGTGACGGCAGGTATAGAATGGAATTATTGTGGGTCTGAAGAAATGTTTAATTTTCACGTTAAAATGGCTCCGAGTGTAAAGAATTACATAATCGAGTTCTTTAAATAAAATATCTTTACTATTTCAAAGAATCTGACTGAAATTATATTTTTTATTTGAATGCATCGAACCGAATAAATGACTATTGATGATTTATCAGGTTTTGACGTGAATTCATACAGTGGTGAATACAATCTATTACTTCGAATATTTCTACCATCCAGATTCAAGTAATAAATATCCCATGAATCAGTGCCTATCATCAAATTGGTAATGTCCAATAAATATCGAACGTTTTCCGTTTTTATCGGTCTCCGAAAATAACAAACAGGATTTTTCATTTAGAAAATTAATTTACATAAGTATTCGCATCGTATCGCTAGCGTCATGATCAATGGTCATGACGATCGAGAGGCTTTCGACAGCAATTCCATCGGATCAATTATCGGATATTGTTTTTCCAATGTTACCAATCGCAAATTTGTTATCGAGAGCAAATTGGAAACGGTCGAGATACGAGAAAATTGATCCGCGACCGGGATAATGGCGTCCGATAACGATCGCTTAGCGATTTCCGTTTTCACGCAGACGGCGGAGATCGAGCCCGATCGATAACGATTAACTACCGTACCTCGTCGGAAAGTGATTTACGATCGCGTCGCGAGGTGAATTGTAGCTTCCACGTTATGCATTCAAATGGATCGTAGCTCTAAAAAATAGAACTGTGCGTAATACCTCTACATTCACTCCGCGGGACGAGAAGATGGCGCACATTATATTGTTATTATCAGAATGCGGATCTTTATGCATTTATGGCTTGTAAAAATTCTCAAAAATGGCTCGAACATAAAATTCAACAGAATTTTGAACAATTTTTATTTGTTTTAGATAGAGACAGCCTACAAAGGCTCTTCGAATTAAAATAATTATTTAAATAAAAATAAATTTTTTAAAAATACCACGTTTTTAAAACGCACTAAAAAGTATAAAATAAAATTTTTAAAAACGCCACGTTTAAAAAACGGACTAAAAAGTATAAAATAATTTTTTCTAGCCCCATACAGATTCCTAACCCCTGAAAATTTGTGATTGTGAATTTTTAATAGCTAAGAAAATACTTGTAAGATTTAAAACGAAAAACGCGGGGCGCATGCAATAGATAATTGATGCATGAACACTAAATCACTAACAACTTTATTGCACTGCAAATGTTATGAAGTGTTGTACGAGATTTCTCAGCGGCAGCTACTCTCTACACTCCTTACTATGTATTATCTCGCGCCCCACGTTTTTCGTTTTAAATCTTACAAGTATTTTCTTAGCTATTAAAAATTCACAATCACAAATTTTCAGGGGTTAGGAATCTGTATGGGGCTAGTAAAAATTATTTTATACTTTTTAGTCCGTTTTTTAAACGTGGCGTTTTTAAAAATTTTATTTTATACTTTTTAGTGCGTTTTAAAAACGTGGTATTTTTAAAAAATTTATTTTTATTTAAATAATTATTTTCTGCTTTTTAGTCTTGTATGTGTGAAATTTTACAATCGATTTTGAACATTTTGATGAGATTATAACAGAGACGTGTAGTAAATTTCAGACGGTATTGCGACGCGTCATATCGAAAACGCACGCCGTGGTAAAATGTCAAAGATAAAGGTTCGACGGAGAATTTCGGTGTAACTGTTCTTTCGCTTGGTAAACAAACATTATAATATACTAATTCGTAGTAACTTTGTAAACACCGCACGGAGCTCGAACGCACACTGAGCTCCTTCGGTGCGAAGCAGGTCAGTGGAGTGGGGATGAGTCAGAGTGGGAACCGAGTGGGCACTATCGGTCGTCGCGCGGGGGCGTGTAACGGTTAATTTTTTAATAGTTTATATCTCCTAAACGCGTAGGCTGTTGTAAATTAAAAAATTTTTTTTTAAATATTGCATTGTCATATAGTACTGAGCTATATTTAAAATTTCAAGTCTCTAGCTCATCGAGAAGTTAATTTAAAATCAGTTGTAAAATTTGTACCGAACAGACAAACAGACTTACAAGAAAGCGACCTAATAAAAACGTGGTAAAATATTTAATGGCATACCTGGTGATTTGGCGACTTCTCTGTGAAAATCATCATTAACGAACTGCTCCTTTTTTGTAGACATTATTTCGAGATTATAACAGAGACATGTAGTAAATTTCAGACGGTATTGCGACCGCATCATATCGAAACGCCGTGGTAAAATGTCAAAGATAAAGGTTCGACCGAAAATCTCGGTGTAACTGTCCCTTCGATTGGTAAACAAACATTATAGTATAATAATACGTAGTAACTTTGTAAAGACCGCACGGAGCTCAAACGCACACTGACACACACTGACGCAGACTGAGCTGCTTCGGTGCGAATCGGGTCAGTGGAGTGGGGATGAGTCAGAGAGGGAACGGGTAGTGGAGTAGGGAGCGCTGTCGCGCGGCGTGGCGATCGCTGAACGCGATGATGTAGGTTTCGCGGGGGGGGGGGGTGAACAGGTAAATATTTAATTGTTATATCTCCGAAACGGATAGACTTTTTAAAAATTTTTGTTTGAATAATGCATTGTCATCCAGTTCTGAGCCATGTAACCGATTTCAAGTCTCTAGCTCATCGGGAAGTTAGTTTAAAATCAATTGCAAAATTTGCCACCGAACAAACAGACAAACAAACAAGAAAGCGAGCTAATAAAAACGTGGTAAAATACTGTTTTACCGAGCCGTGTACTACACTGTATTACTTTGGAGCGTGCATTGGAACGTCGGTAACGCCGTGGCTGGTCCTGGCCCCATAGGGTGGTCGGTGAATGGGGAACGAAGACAAAGGCGGTCCACTCGAGGACGCAGGAACGCGGAAGCGGGCGCAGCCGCGAAAATCGAAACGAGGGAGGGCGCCGACGCGACGCCGGCGTCGTCGTCACCGTCGACGTCGCCGTCGCTCGTGAACGTCAGTAGAGATGCCGCGTCCGCGAGTACGGTGTATCGACGGTGCCAGTTAGCCCGTGGGGTAGCTACGGGGTGGATCCACCCGAAAGTACGGCGAGAGGGGTGCGTTAGGACGCGGGGGACGCTCGCGCGAGCGACGGTGCGTTCGAGACTTCGGATCACCCTACAGAACCCTGTTCACCCTTCGAATCCCCTCCTTTCCCTCAGACAGCTGCGATCGGTACAAGCTGAACACGTTCGCTCCAACAATCCCTCCGCCAAACAGTGTCGAAGTTAGGATTCTCCTGTTCGTTCCAATCTCTTCATTTTCCTCCACGCAACTGCCCCAGTGCTTCCCTTTGTGGTCCCTGAAGATTACCTAATGCTTCGTCCAACACAAAATCACGTTCACTCCAAGAAGATAGGATTTTTGTGTTCGTTCCAATCCCTTCATCTTCCTCTGCACAACTACTGCAAAGCTGAATATCGTGTCAATTCGCCCAACTGTTTTCGCATACGGTGCTCCCTTTGTTGTCCCTGGAGGCTACCTAACTTCGTCCGAGACATAACCAGGTTCGCTCCAACAATTCCTCCGCCAAACGGTGTCGGACGTTTGCTAGCGAAGTTAGGATTTTTGTGTTCGTTCCAATCTCTTCATTTTCCCCCACGCAACTGCTCCCAGTGCTTCCCTTTGTCGTCCCTGAAGATTATCTAATGCTTCGTCCAACAGAAAATCACGTTCACTCCAAGAATCCCTCCGCCAAACGGCGTCGAACGTTTGCTATCGAAGTTAGAATTTTTCTGTTCGTCCCAATCCCTTCATCTTCCTCCACAGAACTGCTGTAAAGTGTCTTCTGAATATCGTGTCAACTCGCCCAACTGTTTTCGCATACGGTGCTAAATGCACCTCCCAGTGCTTGCTTCCGTTTATTGTCCCTGAAGGCTACCCCCCAATGCTCCGTCCAAGACATAATCACGCAAGTCACATGTTTACGAGGACGAAACGTGTACGCTGCGGTGTAGTGTTCCGCACGTCGATATTTATGCTATTGTCGGTACTTTTGTTCGCTCGAGAGAAAACAAACTGCATATTTCGTTCAACAATTTCATCGTCGACGCCTTCTCCAAGCTACAAACTGGCCTTTCGCGGGTGAAATTCAATTCTGGGAATAACATGATTTTTCTCGAACAATATTGCATAAATTTTCAGCAAACACTGCAATTTTCCAATCGTGTTTCATTCATCGAAATGTACGCTAATTCTTCTATCGTTCTGTTCCGCAACCTTGAGAACTCTGAAGAAACAAGAACTGAGCGTACACACGTTCCTCCATTGAAAACCACTTTCGGTTTGTGGAACCTAAGAAATTATTATTTTCAAGAACGTGATTGACACCTAGACTGCAGATTTTTGTAGAAAATCAGAATTGCCTCTGGCTTCCTTCCTTCAATGATTTCAAGAAGCTCAAAATTCCGTGTCGACGTTCCCTAACTCGCCTAATCCCTCCACTGTTTCCTCTGGCCTCTATCCTCTATCCTCTGGCCTTTATACTCTATCCTGTATTCTGTATCCTCTATTCTCTAGCCTCTAGCCTAAGCCTCTAGCCTCTAGCCTCTAGCCTCTAGCCTCTATAGTCCAGTCAAAGAAAAGTTGTAGAGGGAAATGGAAGCAACATAATTTTTAATTTTGGGTCTGTGTTTGGACTAGTTAGGAGGTAAACATTTTTCGCCGAAAAAAGTGGTTTTTATTTTTTTTCAACATTGTTGCACCACTCACAAAAATCTGAAAAAAATTGAGCATAATACTTTTGTTAATATCCCATTGCTAAATTAATTCTGAAGTGGTACGAGACCTACTTTTATATGAAATCTGCATTTTTTCGATTTTTTTCGTGTTTTTCATTTTTTACAACCACAGTTTGCAACGGAAACATCTGGAAATAATACCTAATAGGTGGCTTGGTATCCGGAATGTGTCAGATTTTTTTCAGAATTTTTAATTCTCAATGAATAGGGAAAATGGGCCAAAAACTGGCATTTCGATTTTTCTCAATAACTACCCTTATAGATAAGATATGGGGCTGAAACTTGTCAGAGAGGGGTCTTTTTAGGTAATCTATCGAATGGTTCAAGCTCGATTAAAATCCCGCCGGGGGCGAATTTCACCCGGCTATTTTCTTTTTCATAATTAGTGAAGTTTGAGCGCGGATATCTCGGAAACTATACGAGATAGCGAAAAACTGAATGGAATCAATCTTGTGGCACATTTTGTCAGTTTTAATTTTGTATAGAATGGTCTTATCGCTAGGACGCATATTTTCCGAGATATAAGCGGAAAGCCGAAAAAGGAGACCTTCTACGTGCTTCCTGTACCCCGCTCATCTCCTAGGAGTATGTTTATCTCGTAACTAGTCCAAACAAAGACCCAAAGTTAAAAATTGTGTTCCTTCCATTTCCCTCTACACCTACCTTATGAGCATTCATTGACTGGACTACTAGCCTCTAGCCTCTAGTCTCTATCCTCTAGCCTCTATCGTCTATCCTCTAGCCTCTATCGTCTAGCCTCTAGCCTCTAGCCTCTAGCCTCTAGCCTCTATAGTCCAGTCAAAGAAAAGTTGTAGAGGGAAATGGAAGCAACATAATTTTTAATTTTGGGTCTGTGTTTGGACTAGTTAGGAGGTAAACATTTTTCGCCGAAAAAAACGGTTTTTATTTTTTTTCAACATTGTTGCACCACTCACAAAAATCTGAAAAAATTGAGCATAATACTTTTGTTAATATCCCATTGCTAAATTAATTCTGAAGTGGTACGAGACCTACTTTTATATGAAATCTGCATTTTTTCGATTTTTTTCGTGTTTTTCATTTTTTACAACCATAGTTTGCAACGGAAACATCTGGAAATAATACCTAATAGGTGGCTTGGTATCCGGAATGTGTCAGATTTTTTTCAGAATTTTTAATTCTCAATGAATAGGGAAAATGGGCCAAAAACTGGCATTTCGATTTTTCTCAATAACTACCCTTATAGATAAGATATGGGGCTGAAACTTGTCAGAGAGGGGTCTTTTTAGGTAATCTATCGAATGGTTCAAGCTCGATTAAAATCCCGCCGGGGGCGAATTTCACCCGGCTATTTTCTTTTTCATAATTAGTGAAAATTGAGCGCGGATATCTCGGAAACTATACGAGATAGCGAAAAACTGAATGGAATCAATCTTGTGGCACATTTTGTCAGTTTTAATTTTGTATAGAATGGTCTTATCGCTAGGACGCATATTTTCCGAGATATAAGCGGAAAACCGAAAAAGGGGACCTTCTACGTGCTTCCTGTACCCCGCTCATCTCCTAGGAGTATGTTTACCTCGTAACTAGTCCAAACAAAGACCCAAAGTTAACAATTGTGTTCCTTCCATTTCCCTCTACACCTACCTTATGAGCATTCATTGACTGGACTACTAGCCTCTAGTCTCTATCCTCTATCCTCTAGTCTCTATCCTCTAGCCTCTAGCCTCTATCGTCTAGCCTCTAGCCTCTAGCCTCTAGCCTCTAGCCTCTATAGTCCAGTCAAAGAAAAGTTGTAGAGGGAAATGGAAGCAACATAATTTTTAATTTTGGGTCTGTGTTTGGACTAGTTAGGAGGTAAACATTTTTCGCCGAAAAAAACGATTTTTATTTTTTTTCAACATTGTTGCACCACTCACAAAAATCTGAAAAAATTGAGCATAATACTTTTGTTAATATCCCATTGCTAAATTAATTCTGAAGTGGTACGAGACCTACTTTTATATGAAATCTGCATTTTTTCGATTTTTTTCGTGTTTTTCATTTTTTACAACCACAGTTTGCAACGGAAACATCTGGAAATAATACCTAATAGGTGGCTTGGTATCCGGAATGTGTCAGATTTTTTTCAGAATTTTTAATTCTCAATGAATAGGGAAAATGGGCCAAAAACTGGCATTTCGATTTTTCTCAATAACTACCCTTATAGATAAGATATGGGGCTGAAACTTGTCAGAGAGGGGTCTTTTTAGGTAATCTATCGAATGGTTCAAGCTCGATTAAAATCCCGCCGGGGGCGAATTTCACCCGGCTATTTTCTTTTTCATAATTAGTGAAGTTTGAGCGCGGATATCTCGGAAACTATACGAGATAGCGAAAAACTGAATGGAATCAATCTTGTGGCACATTTTGTCAGTTTTAATTTTGTATGGAATGGTTTATCACTGGGACGCATATTTTCCGAGATATAAGCGGAAAACCGAAAAAGGGGACCTTCTACGTGCTTCCTGTACCCCGCTCATCTCCTAGGAGTATGTTTACCTCGTAACTAGTCCAAACAAAGACCCAAAGTTAAAAATTGTGTTCCTTCCATTTCCCTCTACACCTACCTTATGAGCATTCATTGACTGGACTACTAGCCTCTAGTCTCTATCCTCTATCCTCAAGTCTCTATCCTCTAGCCTCTAGCCTCTATCGTCTAGCCTCTAGCCTCTATCCTCTATCTAGCTTCGCTGAGCTCACGGGAGCTAACTCGTGTAAATTTAACCGAGCAGATTTTCCAGTTCTCCCCCTCGAGGTTTTCCTGGAGGAATTCTCTCGAAAATCCCAACGTTTTGGAAGCATTAGCACAACTGAATCGGTGTCTTCGGCAATCCCTGATGAAGCTAGCTGCGATGATGAAACGTTGGGGAAATAATTCCTCTAGGACACGGCTTATCCGTTTGCACTCGGATTTATTCTAATTCGAAAACCGAATATTTCTTCCGGCTTGAAATATTTCCTAACCCTTTGCACTCGAAGCTATTTTAACTCGAAAGTTAAACATTTCTTCCGAACTAGAGTATTTCCATTCTCTATGACTTTTTTAATTTGGTTTTTTAATACGTTTTAGTAAGTAGATAAGTTAAACGTTTAGTAAGTAGACAATATTTTAAATGATGATACAGCAACTTCTAGTGGCGCCTCAGAGATTTTATCAATGTAAAACTGATGTAACACCTCGTACAACACTTGCAGTGGTTTATTAAAATATTAAATACGTTCAGTAATTTGTTGAATAGTGCAACAAATACTTTGACACGTTTAGTAAGCAAACAATATTTTAAATGATGATACAGCAACTTTTAGCGGCGCCTCAGAGTCACCACTCGAGTGCTAAGGGTTAATTTTATCGATGTAAAACTGATGTAACACCTCGTACAACACTTTGAGTGGTTTATTAAAATATTAAATACGTTCAGTAATTTATTGAATAAAAATTAAATAGTGCAACAAATATTTTGAATAATGGTATAAGAATTATCGAGTCGCCACTCTCGAGTGCAAAGGATTAACAGTGAGAAGCGTAGTCTGGACTCCCCGAGCAGATTTTAATCGCATCGAATCGAATCGAGCTAAGCACTGTGCACGTATTTCGCTTTTGAGAAGCCACTTTCCCGATGAAGGACGACGCGGCATGCAGACACGGTTGGACGATGATCAGTGTCGGTTCGCCCCTTGTGGCTCTCTCCCCTCGCGATCGATTTTATTTCCTCGCCTCGGGGATGATTCGCCGCGTACGAGCACGCGAACAAAGCCGCGGCGCGCGATGGTTAACCTTTGAACGGCCGACAGCTTGGCAAACATCGTTACCTACGCGGAGACGTTTTTCGCAGACGGCTCTTTTCGACGCCCCACGGTCCCTCATTATCGCGTAGAACGTAGACCGGAGACGATCGAAGAGAGATCCACGCGACGCGCGACTCGAACGTGTTCGCGATCCGAAACCCGCGTCGATCCCGCTCTCTTGGAATCGACTGTTCGCGCGAGTGTTTGCCAAGCTTTCGAGCACAAAAAGCCGTAAACGACGATGCTTCACGCTGGAGGACCGTGAAAAATGTTGGAACGCGAGTTCCTCCTGCTTCAGGGAACTACTTGGACACTTACAGCTGAATTTATTACGACCCCGGAGCACCGCCGACCATGTTAATATTCCCACTATTCCGCGGATCGAAGTGAACATTGATTTTCAAAAGTGAATCGTGCTTCGTGGAACCGCTCGCAATTTTTGTGTTTTGTTTCCCGTGGGGGAATTTTCTCGTCCACGTGAATTCGGTAAACAATTGTATTTTTGGGCTGCTGTCTACTTTACCGGACTCAAAATTTGTGCCTTTCTCCTACGAATTATGACGTATTTGGAATGTAATTTAATAGATTTGTACCCGGAGAACCTGCAGATCGAAGTTTCGAACCACTAGGATCAATGGTTCAGGAGTTATGGTCACTTAAAGTTGAGCATATTTCCAGTTTCTTGGCGGCGCCCTTATCTGTGAAAAATGTTCAACTTTAAGCAAGCATAACTCTTGAATCATTGATCCTACAGGATCGAAATTTCGATCTGCATAGGCACCGGGTACAAATCTACTGGATTACATACCAAATACATCATAATGCGTAGGAGAAAAGTACTAATTTTGAGTCCGGTAAAGTAAAGTTTACCCACAATGATTAAATATTGTCGAGGTATTTAAACTTGAGTAGAAATACGAAAATATTTAAAATTATCAGTGGTTCTAATTTGTTAGTCAAGTTTCTTTTACAAATGTCCGTAACTGTTTGCACAGCCTGTACAACACATAATTTGGTCGTTATTCGAGGTGATCAAATTAGATGCCTCACCCGGTATATTGCAATAGGGACTTCGATACGGATTCCAGAATTTGTTAGACTTTTTAAAACGTTGAGCAGTAAAGAATTGACAGAAAACATGAAAGACTCGGGTTGCTGACGCGCGGAAGGTTAAACTTAGTAGTTGATATAAATAATGATGGGTGCTCTTTAGTTTACCGGACTCAAATTTGTGCCTTTCTCCTATAAATGATGATGTATTTGGTATGTATCCAGTAGATTTGTACCTGGAGAACCTGCAGATCCAAGTTTCGACCCTGTAGGATCAATGGTTTAGGAGTTATGGTCACTTAAAGTTGATCATATTTTCAGTTTCTTAGCGGCACCAAAAATGCTCAACTTTAAGCGACCATATCTCCCCAACTATTGATCCTAGAGGTTAGAAACTTTAATCTGTAGGTTCTCCGGGTACAAATCTACTGGATTACATACCAAACACATCATAATTCGTAGGAGAAAGGCACTAACTTTGAGTCCGGTAAAGTAAAGAAGCCCGTGAAAATTGTTGGAACGCGAGTTCCTCCTGCTTCAGGGAACTACTTGGACACTTACAGCTGAATTTATTACGACCCCGGAGCACCGCCGACCATGTTAATATTCCCACTATTCCGCGGATCAAAGTGAACATTGATTTTCAAAAGTGAATCGTGTTTCGTGGAACCGCTCGCAATTTTTGTGTTTTGTTTCCCGTGGGGGAATTTTCTCATCCACGTGAATTCGGTAAACAATTGTATTTTTGGGCTGCTGTCTACTTTACCGGACTCAAAATTTGTGCCTTTCTCCTACGAATTATGACGTATTTGGAATGTAATTTAGTAGATTTGTACCCGGAGAACCTGCAGATCGAAGTTTCGAACCTCTAGGATCAATGGTTCAGGAGTTATGGTCACTTAAAGTTGAGCATATTTCCAGTTTCTTGGCGGCGCCCTTACCTGTGAAAAATGTTCAACTTTAAGCAAGCATAACTCTTGAATCATTGATCCTACAGGATCGAAATTTCGATCTGCATAGGCACCGGGTACAAATCTACTGGATTACATACCAAATACATCATAATGCGTAGGAGAAAAGTACTAATTTTGAGTCCGGTAAAGTAAAGTTTACCCACAATGATTAAATATTGTCGAGGTATTTAAACTTGAGTAGAAATACGAAAATATTGAAAATTATCAGTGGTTCTAATTTGTTAGTCAAGTTTCTTTTACAAATGTCCATAACTGTTTACACAGCCCGTACAACACATAATTTGGTCGTTATTCGAGGTGATCAAATTAGATGCCTCACCCGGTATATTGCAATAGGGACTTCGATACGGATTCCAGAATTTTTTAGACTTTTCAAAACGTTGAACAGTAAAGAATTGACAGAAAACATGAAAGACTCGGGTTGCTGACGCGCGGAAGGTTAAACTTAGTAGTTGATATAAATAATGATGGGTGCTCTTTAGTTTACCGGACTCAAATTTGTGTCTTTCTCCTATAAATGATGATGTATTTGGTATGTATCCAGTAGATTTGTACCTGGAGAACCTGCAGATCCAAGTTTCGACCCTGTAGGATCAATGGTTTAGGAGTTATGGTCACTTAAAGTTGATCATATTTTCAGTTTCTTAGCGACACCAAAAATGCTCAACTTCAAGTGAACATAACTCGTCAACTATTGATCCCAGAGGTTCGAAACTTCGATCTACATCCGCCTGGGTACAAATCTACCGGATTACATACCAAATACATCATAAATTAAAGTTTATCCCTACTTTGTTCATTCAATAATGTTAGGTCTGTTATTTGAAATGTTACAGTTTTATATTTGTCTATTTGTCACTAAAGTTATGGGGTATATTAGTTTTTAGATGATGTACAAACGGTAAAGTAAAGTTTACCCACAATGATTAAATATTGTCGAGGTATTTAAACTTGACTAGAAATACGAAAATATTGAAAATTATCAGTGGTTCTAATTTGTTAGTCAAGTTTCTTTTACAAATGTCCGTAACTGTTTACACAGCCCGTACAACACATAATTTGGTCGTTATTCGAGGTGATCAAATTAGATGCCTCACCCGGTATATTGCAATAGGGACTTCGATACGGATTCCAGAATTTTTTAGATTTTTTAAAACGTTGAGCAGTAAAGAATTGTCAAAAAATATGAAAGACTCGGGTTGCTGACGCGCGGAAGGTTAAACTTAGTAGTTGATATAAATAATGATGGGTGCTCTTTAGTTTACCGGACTCAAATTTGTGCCTTTCTCCTATAAATGATGATGTATTTGGTATGTATCCAGTAGATTTGTACCCGCGCGGATGCAGATCGAAGTTTCGATCCTCTAGCATCAATAGTTGAGAAGTTATGGTCACTTAAACTTGAGCATATTTTCAGTTTCTTAGCGACACCAAAAATGCTCAACTTCAAGTGAGCATAACTCGTCAACTATTGATCCCAGAGGTTCGAAACTTCGATCTACATCCGCCCGGGTACAAATCTACCGGATTACATACCAAATACATCATAAATTAAAGTTTACTCCTACTTTGTTCATTCAATAATGTTAGGTCTGTTATTTGAAATGTTATAGTTTTATATTTGTCTATTTGTCACTAAAGTTATGGGGTATATTAGTTTTTAGATGATGTACAAACGGTAAAGTAAAGTTTACCCACAATGATTAAATATTGTCGAGGTATTTAAACTTGACTAGAAATACGAAAATATTTAAAATTATCAGTGGTTCTAATTTGTTAGTCAAGTTTCTTTTACAAATGTCCATAACTGTTTACACAGCCCGTACAACACATCATTTGGTCGTTATTCGAGGTGATCAAATTAGGTGCCTCACCCGGTATATTGCAATAGGGACTTCGATACGGATTCCATAATTTTTTAGATTTTTTAAAACGTTGAGCAGTAAAGAATTGGCAGAAAACATGAAAGACTCGGGTTGCTGACGCGCGGAAGGTTAAACTTAGTAGTTGATATAAATAATGATGGGTGCTCTTTAGTTTACCGGACTCAAATTTGTGCCTTTCTCCTATAAATTATGATGTATTTGGTATGTATCCAGTAGATTTGTGTTTCGATCCTCTAGCATCAATCGTTGAGAAGTTATGGTCACTTAAAGTTGAGCATATTTTCAGTTTTTTGGCGGCGCCCTTAACTGTGAAAAATGTTCAACTTTAAGCAAGCATAACTCTTGAATCATTGATCCTACAGGATCGAAATTTCGATCTGCATAGGCGCCGGGTACAAATCTACTGGATTACATACCAAATACATCATAAATTAAAGTTTACTCCTACTTTGTTCATTCAATAATGTTAGGTCTGTTATTTGAAATGTTACAGTTTTATATTTGTCTAGTTGTCACTAAAGTTATGGGGTATATTAGTTTTTAGAGGATGTACAAACAGTTTTTAAAGCCTCTGTAAATTAATTCTCCGCTCGAATTTACCTCGGAAATACGATATAATTTTTCTCTGAATCGCCTGATGGATTTCATCATCCTTCCTTGTTATTATTTCATCATTCTAATGCAACTCATACGAACTACGACGTCCCTTTACCTCGCCACGTTCAAGAGCCCTGTGTTCCTTTGATACATAATTCTCCACGCAGGAAATAATTGAATTATTACGATCGCAGTGGATTGATCGATGCCCGGGAAGTAGGCGAAACGAAGAAACATCCGTGAAATGGGAAAGCTAGTGATCTGACCGAGGAAACCATCGGAAAATTCGAACGCTGCCGGAACCGACCCAATAAGCTCAACAATGAATCGAGAAAACGAAGAAGTACGTAACCTTGAAGTGTCACTTGAATATTTCTGTTATTTTGTTGTGCCTGCTCTACTCGGCTAACAAGTTCCGAACTTGCAATGGAAAGTGCGCTCGCTCTACTTGCCTAACAGGTTTCGAATTCACAGTTCCGATAACAAGTACACGTTCTGCGCCATTTAAATGTTTCTGCAATTATGTTGTGCTTTTCGAACTTCAAGCTGTGAAATTCAAACTTATCGTTCCGATAATAAATTGGACAATTTTTAAGTGATGCATCAAATCAGAAATCAGTATATAAAATTTACGGCTGCTCCTTACTTTACCGGACTTAAAAGTGCCTTTCTCCTACGGATTATGACGTATTTGGTATGTAATCCAGTAGATTCGTACCCGTCGCGGATGCAGATCGAAGTTTCGAACCTCTAGTATCAATAGTTGAGGAGATATGGTCGTTTAAAGTTGAGCATTTTGACAGGTAAGGGCGCCGCCAAGAAACTGGAAATATGCTCAACTTTAATTGACCATAACTCCTGAACCATTGATCCTAGAGGATCGAAACTTCGATCTACATCCGCGCTGGGTACAAATCTACTGGATTACATACCAAATACATCATAGTTCGTAGGAGAAAGTTACTAATTTTGAGTCCGGTAAACTAAAGTTTACCCAAATTGTCAATTCTATCCCTTTCGAGGAAGAACGCTACACATAGACGTTTCAAAGTACATATAACTAGCAAATTAATGATAAAGCATCAGCCATTAAACAATAGGACTCTTTATGCAGAAAAAAAATGTTCTACACGAAGTCTGAGGAACGGGAGCTGAATTAAAAATTATCTCTTGTTTTAATCATTTCGATAAATCGATATTCACAAATTCATTTAATCTTTTCACAGTTGTAAATTGTACGATTCCATTCTTGTAATAAATTCATCAAGCTCGCAGTCTACTTATTAATGGACAATGTTAATGCTCGATGAACTTTATAATTACTTTATGACGGAGCAGGTTATTAAATTTCTTAACAAACGAGCTGTTTAATGCAACAATGGTAGACATCGATACAGTTAATCTTCGAATAATGAGGAAACCAAGTGAAAATTATTTATTGACAATGAAACATTAATGGGGTAATTCTGGTTTTCAAGATTTCCAGGAATTCTTTTCAGAAGAACTATCAATCCTTATGCATTGCAATTTTGCACACGTGTTGGTTGGTATTTGAAGCAGACTTGTGATTATTTTCAATTAAAAACAATCAAAATTACAGAAGTTATACAGGGTGGCCCACATAACTCTGAACAGCTCAATATCTCCGTTACTTTACGTTGTACAAAAAAACTTCGTTGGACAAAGTTACACTGTTTGAAGGGCCACATATAACGGTGTAAGGGAAAAAAATTTCAAGGTCATTTTTGTGAGATTTCAAGGTTATTGATGTTTTTTTAAATGGAATGAGGTATTTTTTAATACATCAATCGATGCACGTGGGAATTTGTTATAAAAAAGTACTATCCTATGTATGTCGAAAAGTTAGTAGTTCACGAGATATTTCGATTTAAATAACTCTAAAACACCATTACTGTCGTACTAAGACGTTAGCGTTTATCTGCTAGTGTAAATTGAAGAAATTGAAATTGAAATTGAAAAATTGACGTTGAAAATGTAATTGAAGATTTGAAACTAACGAATTGAAATTGAGAAATTAAAATTGAAATTGAAATGGGAGAGTTAAAATTGAAGTTGAAATGGAAAATTTGATGTTGAAATTGAAATTGAAGAGTTGAAATTAACGAATTGAAATTGAAAAATTGAAATTGAAGTTGAAATGGGAGAGTTAAAATTGAAGTTGAAATGGAAAATTTGATGCTGAAATTGAAATTGAAGAATTGAAAATAACGAATTGAAATTGAAAAATTGACGTTGAAAATGAAATTGAAGATTTGAAACTAACGAATTGAAATTGAAAAATTGAAATTGAAGTTGAAATGGGAGAGTTAAAATTGAAGTTGAAATGGAAAATTTGATGTTGAAATTGAAATTGAAGAGTTGAAATTAACGAATTGAAATTGAAAAATTGACGTTGAAATTAACGAAATGAAATTGAAAAATTGAAATTGAAGTTGAAGGGTTGATATTGAAATTGAAGTTGAAATTGAAGGTGTAAGGGTTGATATTGATATTGAAATTGAAGTTGAAATTGAAGGTGTAAGGGTTGATATTGATATTGAAATTGATGTTGAAATGGAAGAATAGAAATTGAAGTTGAAATGGAAGAATTGAAATTGAAAAATTGAAGTTGAAAATGAAATTGATGTTAGTGTTTACTTACTTGTGTAACATCTTAGCACGACACTAATTGTATTTTAGAGTTATTTAAATCGAAATATCTCGTGAACTACTAACTTTTCGACATACATAGGTTAGTACTTTTTTATAAAGAATGTCCAGCTGCATCGATTGATGTATTAAAAAATACCTCATTCCATTTAAAAAAACATCGACAACCTTGAAATCTCATAAAAATGACCTTGAAATTTTTTTTCCCTTACACCGTTATATGTGGCCCTTCAAACAGTGTAACTTTGTCCAACGAAGTTTTTTTGTACAACGAAAAGTAACGGAGATATTGAGCTGTTCAGAGTTATGTGGGCCACCCTGTATATTTTTTTATAGAGTACGTTTTGAGAAACATTTCGGAGAAACGAAATTGTCTATTGTTCAGTATGAACGCAGTTATGGTCGGAACTGGAAGAAATTAAAAGTCACGATTGTTTACAAAATGCATTTTGAAATAAAATTGTCAATTTAATATTTTTCGACATTCAGCACGATAAAAAAAATATGAAAAAATTGACAAATTTAGTCCACCAAAATTTGAAGTCCATCGGTCGCCTACAACTTGTAGAAAAACTTGAAAAAAGGTGTTTTCAAAGAAAATGAATTTTTCGTAAATGAAAAACCGGAACCCTCCCTTAAACAACTCAAATAATTTTCGTGTCAACGAATTGAGTCAGTCGAGAGTGATTAGGTCGTCCAGAAAATGTTGCGAATTGTTTATTGTTAGCCTCAGTTACTTTCTTTTGTTTTTTAAAAATGAGCATTGTAAATAGTAACTGCGACTGAAAATGCAATTGTGCTGGCCTTGAATCCGATTAAAACCGAGGCCATTGATCGAGGAAGCTTACGATGACAATATCATATCTGCAGATACACATGATTGCTTTAAACAATCAGATTCTCACTTATCTGATAAGAAACACAGTGGACGACTCTCAGATTTGATATTGTTACTCTTTGTTTAACCCTTTCTGTCACGAATTATTTATTCCTGGAAAGCAATGATGCCTTTGTTAAGCAGTTCTTTGAAAATATAAATGTTTAGTATATTACTAAATTTATTTAGTATGTCCTTATATGAGGACGCCATGACAACAAACAGACAGAGTTATTATTTTTACCTCTTTTAACAAAAAAATTTACTCGAACAGCGTTTCACCTCGGAGCGTGACGGATCAGACTGATTCACTGTCGAGAAATTGTGTACGCGGTGTACCTAGAGAAATTTTCACTTTAAAAACTCCGCAGAACGTTCCGGTAGATTTAATAAAATGTTTGCAAATGTTCGGGTGGTTTTTTCATAAATATTTATTGTTGTGCAGCAACGGCCGGAGTCGCAGACCCTGTGCGGAGCGCTGCAGAAGGAGCCGAACTGCAAGTGCTTGGTACTTTCTGTGTTGATATACGGGTGCCTTGCCGCAGTGACGTGGTGTAGATGCGCGAATGTCACCAAGGTACGTCACTTCCTCCGCAATCACGGGATTCGTCGGTCGGTAGTACTAGCCATTTCATTCACCAGTGCCAGAGAGAAATCGATCTCTCGGAACAGTTGTCTCGGTTTCCCGCAATTAATCGACCCTTCGCAATCCTCTATAAGCCTTCATCGCTAGCTCACGTTCACGCAAATTCTTCATATTTCTCGCCGAAGCCTGTAATTCGAGCGACACAAATGTTTTCTAAGATATATGTATTACTTTCTGCCAGCTTTGCTAAAATATTATCAGCTCGAGGCTAACTAAGATCAAGATTGTGTTCATCGATTTTAAGATCGGAGGTAAACAAAGTTTCTCGAAAACAGAATCTGTTCCAGGTTGTAATCAATTTTTCGAGGTACCCAATTAGAAGCACCAGACACGTGTCCCCGTGCGATGATGGCTACATATACATTCCCGTAAGTACTTCACACCGCGCTTAGCTAGCCCGTCATCGTGTGTTGGGTAAATCGACCGAAAATCTCCTCAATCTTCATCGATCCTTTGAAATTTCGCCTTTTTCTTTTTTTTTTTTTTTTTTGAAATGAAACTTCTTTGCTGAGGGTGCTACAATTTTCTAGCGTTACGGAAGTCGAGTGTAACGCGAGAAAAAAACTTCTTACCCCGACGGGATTCGAACCCCGGTCTACCGCTTGGTAGTCCAACTCCTTAGGGTACGCGCACAGTGGGTCCGTTTTCGTCCTACATCAGACATCAGCCCACACAGACGAGTGTTCGGGAGGGATGGGTTGGTGTCTTCTCGCCAGATTTCGTCCGGTAAGGTGCTCACAGTGGGCCAGACACCGGATAGATTTTTTTAAAAAGTTAAAGGTTTCCATTACCATGAATATAGGTTTCGACATTACAGTACCGACCGCTCTAAGTTTTTTTGTTATTAGGTGGACTAGAATCGGTAAAAATTAAAATTAAAAAAAGGAATTTGTAACACAAAGGAAACTTAATAAAGGGCGAGAAATTAATTTTGTGAAATTTAATATTTAGTATTCATTATTTGTAAGAATAAAGATATTAGAATTTGAAGGAAACAAAGAATTGTCGTCCAGTACCGACCAATTACGTATTTAGTAGATTTTTCAGTCTAAATCATTAATAATGTTAAAAAAAGACATTTAGATGTTAGAATACGCATTTTTATTCAAATTTTATTTATACATATAATAAAATAATTATATATTTTTATATATTATGTCATTTTTTTGTTTAGTTTTTACATCTTTCCTTATTTCCTTTCCTTACTTGAGTTTCAACTTTTTTTTCTGCTTCTTTGACTTTTTCGTTTCTTGCAGCTTTTCTCTTCTCCGCATTTATTTTTTTTCTTCAGCCAGGTTCTTTTTTTTCTGAATTTCGTTTATAAAAACGGTCGAAGTTAAGATTTCGGATTGTTGCGTCCGTTGTCTTCTCTTTTTTGTTTGCAACTCTAATGTGTCGTTTCTAGGAGAGATTGATTTCACTATTCCCATGAAATTTGAAGTTACACCAGGTAAAGAAGTTAATGAAAAATTATCGTTAATATTTAAAGTGAGCGGTGATGATGGTTTTTTCTGTTTTGGAATTTCGGACATTTTTCTGTGGGAAAAGGTAAAAGAAAGATTAAATAAACATCTTCTAACTTCATTTCAAATGCTAACAGATTGAACTTACAGATAAGAAAAGTTTGGCTTATACTGGTCGACGATTGATTGGTCGGTACTGCACGACAGTTGGATGGTCGGTACTGGACGACAAACATGAGGAAACATTTTAGGTTATGGTATACATAATATACAAAGAAAATTCCAAAACAGGGCCCGTTAATTATACGTAATAGACTAGATATAATATACATAATTCAACAATGTTGTTTACTTACCTGAGAAACGAATTATCAGATCTAGAAAATAACTCTTAACACTCGAAATATCAACGCCGACGCTAAATGTGTCAGAACTGCGAAAACAATCGAATGACCAATGTAGCAACGAAACATATTACCCACAATAGTTATATTCATTTGTTTTCGTAAAGGAAGTGTAGCCATTTGACCTGGAAAGTCATAAACTAATTTTGGTCGGTACAGTACGCCGGTCGGTACTGCACGACTCTCCCCTATACCAACAATACCAAGTACCGTCGTGGCTTGGAGGTAGCGTGCCGGAATAGTGCGGCGTTGGCCAGGGTTCGATTCCTTGTCGATCAGAATTTTTTTTATCAATTAAACTTTCGTATTATAAATTATTATTGAAGTACAGTTGGACTTTACGATACCGTGTTAAAATTAGATCATCCCATTGTTGTTATTTTAATCTCGCTCACTGCAATCTCTGATGTATTCACTGGTACTTAGATTAAGATAAGACAAGAGGCAACGTTATCTCCATTTATTACAACTGATTTTGTTAAATCCTCATTGATAACTCGATAAAATTACGATGCCAATTATATTATTTAAATCTAACAAAGGGGAAGAACCTTGAAAATAGGGTAGACCGAGGCAAATAGAAGTACAGTCCCTGCTCACTTTATTAGACTCACCTGTATAATTATGATATTTCTATACGATATTGTACTATACGATTTGAACTTTTTTGGGAAGCTAGAGCAATTAGTTTACTAAAGAATGTGAAAAGAAATTTTTTCAAAAATTGCAATTGATCGGAATTGCTGAAAAAATACTAAAAGTTGAATTTTTAACTTTTTTATGTGGGCCTATATTGAAAATTTAAAAAATAAGTTTTGTAGATCTGTGTCAATTAAACATATTCTGAAAATTTCGTCAAAATCGGTCGACGTTGTAACGGGCTACAAACATTTAATGATGGTAAAAATTGCAGATTTTCACGATTTATTGCCGAAAATCTTGAAAATCTGCAATTTTTACCATCATTAAATGTTTGTAGCCCGTTACAACGTCGACCGATTTTGACGAAATTTTCAGAATATGTTTAATTGACACAGATCTACAAAACTTATTTTTTAAATTTTCAATATAGGCCCACATAAAAAAGTTAAAAATTCAACTTTTAGTATTTTTTCAGCAATTCCGATCAATTGCAATTTTTGAAAAAATTTCTTTTCACATTCTTTAGTAAACTAATTGCTCTAGCTTCCCAAAAAAGTTCAAATCGTATAGTACAATATCGTATAGAAATATCATAATTATACAGGTGAGTCTAATAAAGTGAGCAGGGACTGTATGTTTTATTTTATAACAAAAATTAATAGTAAAACTGTAGAAATGATACGTAATTTTTATACAATTTTATGCTTCTTGAATACGTTAAATTAATGTAATTTTGATTATTTTTACTTGAAAATCACGCGTATGCTTCAAATGCGAATAAAAACATGCGCAAAATCCTAATGCAAAAGGTTCAACAGTTTTTCTGAAAAAAATTCTGAAAAATTCGTGCAACCTACCCTCCGTACGCTATGCCGGAGTCATTCGTGCCCCTTCCAACATGGCGGGGCACTTTTACCCGCCGAAACACTGAGAATCGCTCAACTTTAAACACTGATAACTTTCGAACCGCTGATCTCCTAAAATTAAAACTTGGATTTCCGACATTTTCTCGGGAAAATCTACAGGATTACATGAGAAAAAATCAAAAAATTCTGGTTACCCAAAGTACAGTTTACCCGGAACAAACCTGTATCAGTGAAATATTGCTGTGAAACGAGAATTGACTCCGGACATAGGCGTGGAACAAATCGAAAAGAGCGAACCCTGAAGTGTGCGCTACCGTGTATCGGATAAAAACGAACATTTTTGTCTCGAAAGGTGGCGTTCATGGGAATGTTATACCTGGTTTACCTGGTCGAGTGCTACCACTCGCCCAGTAGAATCGATTTGTTACACGCGGAGAGCCAGGACAGCGTGCTGTCGAAACTGCTACAGCTGAAGTCCGCCCAGCCGACGATCTGGTGGAAGGCTGTCTCTTATCATTACGTGCGCCGGAAACGTCAAATTACCCGGTACAGAAACGGAGACAATTACACGACGACGCAGGTAACGC
This sequence comes from Lasioglossum pauxillum, assembly GCA_933228785.1. NCBI lineage: Eukaryota > Metazoa > Arthropoda > Insecta > Hymenoptera > Halictidae > Lasioglossum > Lasioglossum pauxillum. The sequence continues at coordinate 3,511,693 of OW121701.1, read as the reverse complement.
ATAGCGCGCAACGTGCAACGCATATCTCGTTATCCAGACGATGGGAGATCGCGGGATGGTAAATCGTCGATACGCTTCGCGCGAGCTTCAACGAACTGTCGCTGCGAGGACAGATGGACCATTCCCTTCAGACTATCACCCAATGCTTCATTCTCAATTCAATCATTCTCTGTATCCGGATAATGTGTTTGCTGCTTTGAATTACACCTACTAGATATCATTTTTGCATAACCCTGGGGGGGGGGGGTGAGGCGAAAGACGGAAGGGGTATCAACTTGTCGGCCATCTTGGATGGGGCCACACTGTGGTGCGCTCTATAGGCGACTTTAAATACTAGTGTAGCGTCCGTAGCACGTGGTCTGTACATGGATATAGGAATATAGGGATGGAGCATGAGCTGGGATCAGTGGCAAGGGGGGTGTTCAGGATTGAGGAGGAGGCAGGGTAAAATTTACGCACATATTTGATTGGTGGTTTTTCTGCGCATACTCTGTACCGCCAAGTATGAAAAATGTTTACAGATTGCTTACATATATCTGACAAGTTGAAACTAGAAAAAAAATGTGTTAGTTAACCCTTTGTCCTATAATAACGTATGACACTCGTGATATGAATTATGTTCCAAATATTATAATGAACGTTGTTAAATAATTAAAAGTGAAGGAAATGAAAAGTTGTATAAATTTTCGATAACTGCAAATCTTCTACATTTTTTTATTTTATGCAATTAGTAGTTACATATTTCATGTTCTTATGTACAATTTCAAATAATTCATAAATCTGTAATGTGAACAAAATTCTAGAACGAGGGACTAAAAAAGAAAAGTAAAATTAGAGAATATAGAAAGGAAATTAAAACGTGCAACACGAATTAAAGAACATACTAATTTTACATAATTTGTTATTTATATTTTAAAATCATTATTTTTAGTAAATGAAAAAAAATAGGTGTTATATATTTAATAATTAATAAAGATATCATAAATGTCATTTTTTCTTATAATTAAAAATAGGGTACAATAAGTTTTTACACATAATAGGTTTATATGTATGTATATCTTTATTTAAGCCTTTTGGCCAAGAAATGGATTCATTTTTACAACATAATTTACAGGCTTCGCGAAGAATTTATTGTCCTCTAAACAGAGTCAGTTTATTTAAAAATGATCATTGGCTATTTGCTTTATCTATTCTATTAATCGCTACGTAGTGCAATCTTATTTTAATGTATCTCTTAGCAATCAAACGTATCAAATGTGACGTATGAGTTTTCATTAAACCCTGATCGTTATTGTGATCTCTTAATTTGTTAAATATATTGGCATTGATAAAACGTTGCAGTACTCTATTCATTATTTCAAGTTGAATCAACGGTTTCTTAAAATCTCCGAAAACTTTCTTAAAAATAACGGAGCCAAACGTTATAAAAGTTTTACCAGTGGGACTTTCAGTCGTTCCTGGGTTAATTGTTAGAGTCAGGCCCTGCAATCTAAGTATATTAGGTTACTGTTTTTTCGTGAAAGGAACATACTTACTTAGCACAGTTCTGACTTCTCCCTCAATGGGGATTGTTCGGTCATAAACCCCGAGGTGCGACTCAGCTGTTGTGGACTTTAAGTATGGAAAAGATCCTGGGCTTAGTATTTTCTATGAAACTACCTCTTCAACAAATGCACCCTGAACTTTGTCGAAGAATCCTTCGTAAAAATGATTTTCATGGTCGTATTCCTTGAAAGAAGCCGTTTGTAAGCAAAGTTAATAAGCAGAAAAGACTACATTTCGCTAAAAAAACATGTCAGTAAAAATAAAGATTTTTGAAAACGTCACATACTCTCACGTTACTCACGTTACTCTGGTCATCAGAGAGGGTTACATTATTTCTTCTTGATTTCTTCGATTTCTCCGTTCTGACATTAGAAGGTTATGTAACTCTGTTTCAATGCGTGACACTGCATTCATAATGACGTACTGCGCTTGCGCCGGACACAGCCAATGAAACATGTGCGTCTTTTACCTCGTCCCCCCCCTAAAAAGTTGCCCACCCCGCAACGACATGCTCCATCCCTATATTCCTATATCCATGGTATCAACTTGTCGGCCATCTTGGATGGGGCCACACTGTGGTGCGCTCTATAGGCGACTTTAAATACTAGTGTAGCGTCCGTAGCACGTGGTCTGTAGAATACACGCGGTCGCGGTCATGGACCTATGGACTGTGCATTTCCCACGGGGGGGTGACTCCAAAGACGGAAGGGGAATCAACTTGTCGGCCATCTTGGATGGCAGCACTGTGGTGCGCTCTATAGGCGACTTTAAATACTAGTGTAGCGTCTGCAACTGTAACACGTACCAGCACGTACATAGTGTCAGTGTCGTCGTCTGTACACTTGATGAATCGTCGTTGATTCGTAGCTCGATCGGAGGCATTCTCAAGGAATACTATTATTTAATAGTATTTTTGATCCATGCCACCGATTTAATAACAGTAAAGTGGGTTCTGTTTCCTGCTAAAGGTGATGTAGGTTCTGTTCCATGCTAGAGATGTAGCACAGACGAGGACAGACGCTACGCTAGTATTTATAGTCGCCTATAGAGCGCACCACAGTGCTGCCATCCAAGATGGCCGACAAGTTGATTCCCCTTCCGTCTTTGGGGTCACCCCCTCTCACCCATAAATCTACTTTACGCTCAGTCCTTAGGTCCATGGTCGCGGTACGCTAGAACCATTTTGTGCCGGGCGGTAAAGATGGTGAATCGTCGTGGCTTTGTGTTTTCTGCGCGTTGATACACATTAATTTGTAAAAATTCCGGTGTGTATTGTGAAAGTTTCTGTTCCATGCTAAAGATGTAGTCACCGACGAGAGTACAGACGCTACACTAATATTTAAAGTCGCCTATAGAGCGCACCACAGTGTGGCCCCATCCAAGATGGCCGCAGTCAACCATCCCTCCCCGCACGCGGCACGCCCTCTACCTCACCCATAAATCTACTTTACGCTCAGTCCTTAGGTCCGTGCAACGTTTTGTCGCTAATCCTTGTATTTTTAGTTTGCATTTCCTTTACTGCGTCCCTATTGGCGAACCCTTTACCTCTGTCTTGCAATGGTCTTCTTAGCAGACTATCAAACTGATCCGTCCTCTTTAATGGCCCATCTCTCCTCGATCCGTTCGCACTCCTAACACGACCAATCATCTTCAGGTTTACTACGAGAGGATCAACACCCACGCAGCGACGTCCTTCTACTACTACGACTACTGTGGCGTGAAGGACATCAGCAAAGAGTTGATCTTGGACCCGAAGGTGCCGATCACGAAGATCAACCTCAGCAAAGGATTCGCGTTCTCCAACATGAGATCGGCGACAGAATTCGAGGAAGCCAGGTCCAGATTCTTCGCAGAGCAAGTACGGTTCGTCACAACTGTTCTATCTCCCCGTTAATCGATCGATTAATTGATTGGTGAAACTATTGTTGCTCCAAGGAATTGAGGGACGACTACATGGAGATGCGGGAGGGACTCGATCTTGGGTACAATCCGAATCCCACGACCCTGGTGGCTGTTCTTGGAAATCCGTGGTTTACGAATCGCTATGTATACTGGTCTCTCAGCGCTCTGCTGCTCAGCTGGCCTCTGAGAGTTATCATCGAGTACAAGACCCAGTACGCGGACTACCAGGTGAATAGAATCATCTACGTGTATCTTTAACAGGTGTGTCCTCAATGACTAAGAACGTATCGTTGTTCGCAGATCACCAAGCTGTTCGGCATCAACTACGACACCCCGAACGGCAGCGAGCCGATCCACGCTTCCATGAGCCAGCAGACAATCAGCCAGCCAGGATCTTACATGTTAGCACCCAGCTACAGCGAAGCGTTGCTGATGGACCCAGTTCCTGGTCCAAGATCCGCCGAGTCTCAGGAAGCAAGCATGACGGAGATGGTCCCGAGCTACTCCGAAGCCCTGCTCTACCAAAGAGCGGAGCAAGCTTGCGTCCTGGGCGAGGGAGCAAACGGGACCTCTGGCAGTTGCTATGATCTACCGCCGCGCGAGTGTTCCTGTCCTTGTCACGCGTCCGTCGAAAATCGCGCCACGGAGGAAGCCTCCAGAGAGGAAGACGATGCGAGCAGGCAACCTCTGATGGAGACAACGATCGATGTCCACCCTCCGCCGTGCTCGTACGCCGTTCAAGCAGAGACCGGTAAATGTGGAAGTTGCGGGAAGTACTTGGTCGAGGCGCAATTAGAAAACAACTCCTCTAGAGACCCTGGTACTAGTCTATTAGAGGTGACTAGGATCGTTAGAAGAGACCTAGCGAGCGGCGTCATCCCTAGGGACATGTCCGAGCCGAACCTGAGGAGCAAGCCAGACCTCATAGAGTCGGACACGAGGTTCCTCCGAATGAATGGGCAAAGCTTGAGGAATATCCTGGAGCACGAGCAGGAAGAGGAGTTCGCCAGCGACGAGAGGATAGAGGGTCTGAGCCCGGGCAGATTAAACCTTCCAGTGGATAGAGGAAAGTTCAGGTTCTCCCTGTGCTCGTTGGACGAAGCGAGTTCTAGATCCAGAGTCCCCATACAGGTCGGCAGAGGCGCCATACCAAAGAGGACCACCGGTCGAAGTAGAGTGATAACGAATCCTATGTCGAACGACTCTTGCGCCTTACCCAACTCGAAGACCTACTTCTGTCTGAAGTCGATTCTAAAACAGAACAAGCGGAGATACACGCTGATCACCGCCGAGGAGCTGCAGAACATTTCGAACAAGGAAGAAGGGGATGGAACGGAGCGGAGCAAAGTCCGAGCCTCGTATCACGAAGGCTGCACGGTTGCTTCGACCAGCAACGGGACTGAGAGATTGGAGCTATTCTCGAGATCAAAGGAGAGTTTAGACGGCGAGATGGCTTGGAGGAAGAAGCTGCTGGAGAATCTGCCTGTGAACAAGGCCGACGAGACCCCGCCTGCAGGCTTCAAACGCGAGAATACCAGGTAAGTTTCTGATCTTCCGTCCTGCGCTGAACAACTGAACTGCCTGGTGGACATACTGCCACGCGTAAACAATTAGTTGGGAGATTAGGAAACCTCGCGTCTTTGAGGAATGGCTTTGGGGTGGGGATCTTGTTTCCCTTGATGATAAGAACGATCGAGTTCAACGAGGACGCTGGCGAGGCAGAACCAGTTGATCAGCGCTGCTACAATCATTATACTCGGCCGATTTTTTAGTTTTTTAGTTAGCACTTCTTGCTAACCTCTGTTTCATAGTGTTCTCGGACTAGTTTTGTAAGAAACGCGAACTTGCCCTTTTGCAGAACGCTGATCTTCGCGAGCCCGATTCAGGAGGTGTGTCCTGGGGATCCGTTCGGAGGCAAAGACGTGATCCGGACCAGGCAAGAGGTCGACTCCACTCCGACAGAGGAGTCGCCTAGTCACACGGTGTTGACCCAACTAGGAAGAACGTTGGCCTGCGACCGAAAGGGTTCGAAACGCCGGTTCCAGGACCTGAAACGGCAACGATACTGGGACTCTTCCCATCCGTCCTTCTTCTCTTGTCCGCCGGATCGTCAGCATCCTTATCCCTACGCTTTCTCAGCATCCACGGACGCGGTGGACAGCATCGATTTCGATAAAAACCACACATCCCCTAGAGTCTACCAACAGGGATCTTCCTTTCCACCGTACGAAGGCTCAAACCGCAATAGAATAGCAGTCGATCAACCCGCGAGCACTGTGACAACGGAAATTGCCTCGAAACCGCCTTGCAGGGAGCTGACTCGATCGTTCACCGAAAGAAGAGCCAAACCCGTCCGAAACGACGCGAACATACGCAGAAGTTTCACAGGCCGGGTCGAGGACTATCGAACGGAGAACAACAAATGGCCAAATCTGAACATGGAGACCTCATTATAACGAAGGGACGCTGTAGCTTGTGCAGCTCCGGACTATCCATTCACACGAGTAATCGGCAATCCTTTTTCTACAAAAGTATACGTTTAAACGTTCATCATTTGAATCGTTGCTCCGGCAGGATGTCGTTTAACACGCTGCTTTGTTGTTCTGAATCTTTCATTTCCTCGAGCTAGGCACACAGAATTTATTCATCGCCAAGACATGTTCGATCGAATGTTTAAGCGGAGTTCGGAGGTGAACCATGGCGGTCGTTTATAAGCGAAAGCAGATTGAGTCCGCTTGCGTGAGTAAATTAATGAACGTGTAAACGCATAACACTTTGGGTACATGTCGCCTTCAGTGCAGAGGGACACGTGGAGGCGAAACAAGCGTCTGCCTGGTTCCGGTTTCTGTAAATTGGTGGACGAAAGTTCGAGTTTTTGAAGAACTTTCGCAGCCTGTACAGAGGTCTCGATCAAGGTCCGGCAGATTAAGAGAATATTGCGAGTCAAACAGTTTCCGATTCATTGGGCAGAGAGTTGACCAAATGGAAATGTTCTGCTACCTAACTGGGCAGTGAAAGCGTAAATAGTATAAATCAGCGATGAACAATCCGCTTACCGACATAGACAGTGGGTAGGGGAGAGTCACGCAGCCATTTTGTACTGTGACCGGCGCTGCTGTTGGTCAAGATCAAATCTCAAAAGAGTAACCAAGATTTGAAGGATCGCGTTTAGGGGATCCCAGCTTCAACGGGGGGTCTTTGGGGTTAGGGAGATTGATCATCGCTGGTGTAAACGGATACGAACCGGAGACGTAGTCGCGCCCAGGCTAATCGAATTGTAAATATCCGTCCTACCGTTTTTCACGGTTCAAGATTCTTGTACATAGACCGGATGTATCGGTGACTAGCGTCGGCCTGGGCTATTGCCCGGCCGGAATCGCCTTTGCTTGAAGCGTACGCGAGTCTCGACGGTAGATCGTCGCTTAGATCGGTTCGCGCGATCGGATCACGGATTCGAGAGCGTGAAATGCTGTCGATGTTGCCAATGGAAGTTTGTTAAGTGCCCTCCCCTCGCCTTCCCTTCCCCATACCACACGTCTGGAAAAGTACATACAGAAGAACCTCGACAACTCCAATCCCGATGAATTTGTAAGAACAAATTAACAAGAACTAATCGATTACAGGAATGACTATGTGAAACTCGGATTCAATTTTCGACGATTATCGAGGTTCTTACTGTACTCGTTCGAGAGAGGATAGAGGATCGGTTCGCGCGATCCCCCTCGCGCCACGATCGCGAATCCGATTCCTCGCGAGCAATCGATTCGGCGTCAATTATGCGCACACAATTCGTAGCTGATAAGCTTTGCTGACTGATGATCGAGATTTTCAAGGCCAGTGGATGATTTTCCAGAAGATAGTACTTCCACAGGACGATTCCGTTGTCGTGTATACTTACAGTTCGAGTCCTATATGATTTCTTGTGATTAATAGGGGTGGGCGGGTACCCTAGCCTCGGGGCGGCTTTTGACGACTCGGGTAGAGCCAGGACCAGTGATGCCAGAATCGTGGTACCTTGGTACTAAACCATACCCCCACTATAACCTACTGTTGCCCCTACTTTCCTTTACCAACGCGCTCGCGCGCTACACGCACGAGTGTAACACGTCACATAATAGAGGGGGTATAGTTTAGTACCACGGTACCACGATTTTGGCATCCCTGCTGAGTAGAGGTACGCTGGCGCGTGTAGCGCGCGAGCGCGTTGGAAAAGGAAAGTAGGGGCACCAGTAGGTCATAGTGGGGGTATGGTTTAGCACCACGGTATCACGATTCCGGCATCACTGGCCGGGACTCAAAAATTAGTGGTACTCGGGTACCCGGGAATTTCTGTTGGTGCTCTGGTCGGAAACTCGAAAATCTGACGTTAGGGTCTCCGAAAAATATAAATTTTGGGGTTTACGACCCGACCCAACCACTAGCCGACCCGATTTCGACTTCGGGTACCCGAAATTTCCGGATATCACGAATTTTCGGTGCATGTCCTAAATCATGAATTCAGGTCTCGACCTTTTCGGGTAGCTACCCACCCCTAGGATCGTTTATCCTTTAAATCGGCGCTCGGATTTACTTACTCGCGACGGACGAGTTTCGAAGGTTACGCCCCCTCGACCCGTCCGCGCCTCCCCGTGGCGGCCCTAGTTCTCCTAAGGCGGGTCAGTGGCTCAGGTGGTAGAGTGTCTGATTCGTAGCAGGAAGGCCAGGGTTCGATTCCCGGGGTGGCATAAATTTCCAAGGTGGTTTTTTCTCCTGCTACGGGCTCAGTGCCTACTGTCGGGGTCATGGGGCAACCAATGGCAACGATATTCCCCCTTTATCCAGGGAATCTGTAAACTATTGGGAGCCCAAGTTGGCCATCCCGCCTCATAAAGGTACCAGCCGGCTCTATCTCCTCTGTTTGGGGGATAAGAGTAAGGAAGGGGGTGGTCAGCGAACAAATGGTACTACTGAGGAAACTGGGCATGGACCCTACCAAAAAACGGAATCAAAAACGCAAACGGAACATCAATTAGAAACCTTTAAGGGAAAGGCCGGGTGGACGGAGCTAATAGCTGAACACCGACCAGAACCGAGGATGGTGGTCACATCCGAACAATCAGCCATATTTTCTAGGATGTGTCAAGCCCACCCAAGAAGGAAGATCCCGATGAACCTGATATCAAATCTCCGAGGAGACAGATTTCGGTGAAGTTGGTGAACCCTTCCTTCTCAACCCCATCGCGAAGTAGGTCGGCAGGTGAAGACCGAATGGAATTGATATCTCGGCCCAGCCGAGATTTCGATGAAGTCGGATTGGATCCGAAGTAGCAGTAACTTCTTCCCAATGGTCAAAAAACAATACGCGGTCCCTTGCATTTGTACTCCCAATAGACTCACAGCATAGGCGGGGAGGGATTAGCCCTAGGGGAGGGTGTGGAATTGCCCTAGGGGAGGGTGTGGGTAAGTTTCTGGACTATCCGGAAACAGTGTAGGGACGGGCTCAAAACTTGACACATTCGACATGAAAATATGGTGAAGGGGGGGAGTCTAAAAAAGGGCAGGCGAGACACCCTGCAGGTCTGAAGGTGAGGGGGCCCGACGTTCACACCGAGCCGTAAAACAGCTCAAAAACTCAAAAAATTAGGTAGCATGGCCCGCTCATCAATGACGACCGACCCGCCTAGTAAGTCGACAACTCTGAAAATGGCCCGGGCCGAATAAAACAGAGGGGACGGCTGAAAAACGAGGACAATTGCAACCCGCTAAAAGGGCCGAGTGCCGGCAGCGCCAATTGTGAAACTGGTGTTTAAAAACCGGTGTGCCCTAAGGAAACGAGGGGCGGCCGAACCGCCCCTCCCCGGCAATAAACACGACTACTACTACTACTACTACTAGTTCTCCTAGGCGCCACGAATAGCGAGTATAGGACGCGCCTGAGGAGCTCCGAACTAGGGCCGCCAGGGGGAGGGAGACGCGCGGCCGGGTCGAGGTGGCGTAGCCTTCGAAACGCGACCGTCGCGAGCAAGTAAATCCGAGCGCTGCTTTAAATTGCTTTTAATTTTATAACTTCATTATTGATAACAGTGAAAATTTGCGATTATTTCTTTCTGCACTCGACATTGAAGAGATTCGTATATTATTTTGTAGTTCCTCCTTAAGTAATCGTAGACAATTACGAACAATTATGTGTTCGATGCAGAGATTGACACGGGCGCGTTCTAATTCTACAATTCTATCTCGACGGCAACGTGTACTTTTGATTATTCAGACTTTGAGAGCTAATATTGATAGGCAATCTTCCTGCTTTCATTCATCCTTTGGATAATCAACAGAGATTAAAAACAGTTATCTAAGTCTTTGAAGCTGATAGTGGTCTAGACGTCACCTATCTTTAATCGATCTTTTCGTTAGAACCGCGTGATCCACTGATATTCATGATATTCAGTGGCCTACATAGCTAATAAGTTGTCTTACAAATGTTCTTAAGGATTTCAATCGGATTTTCTTTATCTTGTTATCAACAACCCCTCGAATTGGTTCATCTACGATATCACGTCGCGTCTTACACGTCGCAAATGCAGATACGGTCGTGATTTCCGTGAAATATTATGCTTTTGTGCATACGATTCGCGTGATGCAAGTAGTGAGACGACAAGAAGGTCCCTGGCAGCACTGTCGTCATATTAAAACTTTGCACTCGGAGCCAGGGTTGCCATATTCTAGTCTCGCCAGGCCATTTACCCTGCCGCCCCTCGCCCAGCTGCGCAGCGAAGCTCGCCTTTGCTTTCCCCACTATTCCCACTAACGCTGACACTTGGAGCAATCTAAGTTAGCTTTAGTGGGAAGAGTGGGGGAAGCAAAGGCGGGCTTCGCTGCGCAGCTGGGCGAGGGGCGTGACGAGACTAGAATATGGTGACCCTGCTCGGAGCTATTTTAACTGGAAAATTAAACATTTTAAGAAATAATAATAAATAATAAAACCACTAAGGTGGTTCTAATTTGCTACCTGGCGTTGCATGTAGAAATATAAGTCAGAGGTGCCAAATGAGGGGAGGGTGCACGAATTGAGGGGAAAGGTTACCCTCTCTCTACCAGTACCACTGGCGAGTTCAACGGTAAGCGGACTAAACGGCCGCGTGGAGCCCCGCCATTTTTGTTAATAAGTTTGCGAGAGTTTTCTTGCAACTTCTATTTCTAACTTGAGTTTGAGGGCCCCAAAATGTTTACCGTTTGGGGCCTCCACCAGTGTTGTTAGATTGGGCGGCCTGCGCGCGTATACGCGACCAAATGCAGGAACGTATGTACGTCCTACAGACCTAAGCAACGGCCGGAATGCTTCAAAACATCGTTAAACCATGCGACACTATGTACCTTGGCCTTCGTGGGTAATACCGAACAAATGTAATTGCTCTTCCCCGAAATGCCTGCGCATCTGGGACCTTTCCATAAAAAAACATTTTGGGAAATTATGCGGGGTGACCAAGGTACCCCAACTTTGTACTTCACTGACGCTAGAATGGTATGCGCGCGCAGGCCGCCCAATCTAACAACACTGGCCTCCACTTGACTCGAGCCGCTACCACCAGTCAGTGTTGTGAACTGGTACGGGAAAACTTGCGCATGCGCGACGATTCTAGCGTCACTGAAGTACAAGATCAGGCACCTTGGTTGCCCCGCATAGCTTCGCAAAATCTTTTCTTCTCGATTTTCAAACATGACGTTTAACATGCGTATGTTATATTAAAATTTGATGTGTATGTACATGTAACATATAAATATATTCTAATTGTATATATACAGTAGCGGACAAAAGTTTAAGATTGCTCTAAAGAAGACGATAACTTTTTAAATATTCTACTATACGATTTGAACTTTTATTTATTTATATTTATGAAATTAGTTTACTAAAGGATGCGAAAAGAAATATTTTCAAAAATTGCAATTGATCGGAATTGTTGAAAAAATACTAAAAGTTGAATTTTTAACTTTTTTTATGTGGGCCTATATTGAAAATTTTAAAAATACGTATTGTAGATCTGTGTCAATTAAACATATTCTGAACATTTCGTCACAATCGGTTGACGCTGCAATGAGCTACAAACGTTTAAAGATGGTAAAAATTGCAGATTTTCACCATTTTCGTCAATAAATCGTCACTTTCGTGAGCCACTGTATATGCGTCGTGTGGTCGTGCGTCATCCGGTTTCCCGGCAGTAACAGTTCGCCCCAACTTGCCCCACAAGTGCCCACAAGCTACGGACTGTAGAACGCACATACGTTCCTGGATTCGCCGCGCATGCGCGAGTTTTCCCGTACCAGTTCACAACACTGCCACCAGTGTTCCGATATCATCCAAGATTTTTCGTGCGATGGATGGCTCCGCTCCGGGCACTTTCTCGTCGTCTCGCCCCGCAGTATGTACCTACCTTTTCTGAAACAGTAGATTCGACTGTCACAGCCGGTCAGATTCGACTTGAAAGCAAACGCTACGCATAGTGATTACAGAAGAAAAGGAAACCGAAGCAGCAAATCGGTCGCGGTGTCAATTCACACGAATTATACGGGAAACTAACGAAAATCGTTCGCTCAAGCGGAAAACAAACAATTTTAGACTCTAGCGAAAGAAATCGAAGAGATAAATCCGTGCCGAAAACGATTGAAAGTCTTCGCTTTCCCACGCATAAATACACAAATATATTGTACGATCCTCATCCGTGTATGTACATTCCTGTCCAAAAGTTCCGGGTCACGAGTCAATTAAAACAGGAAAGCGACACTCTTCAGAAGAAAAAGAATATTATACAAAGTAACCGAACGTTATAACAGATCCTGGATCAAGCACATGGCAAACCTGTGACCCCAAAATTTTGAACAATTGTGTATATTTCGTATACTGGGTGTCGCGTAATTCTTGGTCAAACCTAACCTGTAAACCGTGTCCTCGTTGAAACAGATCCAGAAATGTACTGTTTTCGTAAGTATACTATTGCAATTAATTTGAAGATTAGTATCGCTTTTTCGATCGAATCATGGGACACCCAGTATATTGTATAATGTATTTACGTAATATATATATTTTTGTCTACGCGTCCGCTCCACTCGAACGGATCAAGAGGCTATCGTATTCCGATCGTTTTTACCGGTGTCTCGAGATTTTCACCGAGAACTTTGTATTATTAGATAATATTCATACATATATATATAAATATGTACGATTACCATATATCACTATGCAAAAAAATCGGAATACAATGAATCAACGAGCAATGTTTTTAACCGATAATTATATATTATTGGATCAATTTCGATTTTTGTCGAGGTCACACATTTTTCGGCGAAGTTTCCGATTACGTCCATGCTCAGAATTGGATGAAATTTTGGAACTAGGTTCTTTCTTGGCTAAAATGATGATTGTCAGAAGGATTTTTGGCGAATCGAAAAAAAAATTTACCATTTTAATGTCACTCTCTACCTTACCGACATTACTACAGGATTTTCGTATGCCCCTCTGCACCCCCCACCACATAACCCAAACTCGTCCTTTTTTTTTTCCTTCCCTTATCTCCTCTCGGGATGCTGGTGAGGACCGTTTCTTACATTCACTCACCAGCATCTATCCGAAAACAACCACCCATGTTCTTGGCTATAAACCCAAACTCGTCCTGATCGCATAATCTTCCCATTGAAGATATTCAATTAATTGGTTGAACAATTGGAATTTTGGAAACATTTCATATTAATCTGCAGATATACATATTTGATATCTTCAACTAATTGCAAAAATGAATCGTTACCAGCTTTGTTGACCTCATACCTTGTCAGTAAGGTAGAGAGTGACATTAAAATAATAAAAAAAATTGGTCGGTAAGGTAGAGACTGACATTGAAACGGTAAAAAATTTTTTTTCGTGTCGTCAACAATCCTTTTGACAATGATCATTTTAGTCAAAAAGGAACCAATCTCCAAAATTTCATGGAATTCTCTGAGCATGAACGTAATCGGAAATATAGCCAATTTTTCTGCACAGTGATATGTATATATATTACATATTACCGCGGAGTAAGAAAACGCACCGTTATGCTTTTAGGAAAATATTTTTCATATACTCGACGATTGTGTATCGATGCCAATTGCTAATCGTGATAATCATTAAATAGAGAACGTTAGATCGACGATCGTTACGCTCGCGGTACAATTAAGACTACAAAATCTCATTGATCTCACTCTCAGCCGATTTTGTAAACATCTAGAGGATGACTTCTCGAAATTAGAAAGAGCTCGAACTAGAGAAAATTTACAATTAAAATAAAAATCAAATCACTTTGTTGCAAATTGCATTCTCGGAAGAGTACTAGATAGGTCAGTGTATCTACAGTGATGGGTAAGAACTACTATTTAGTTAATATAAAACAACTATTATTTATTTCGAATATAGCCAACAGTTAAAGAGTTCAAGATAGGAACCTTAATTGTACCACGATAATTACATGTAATAATTGGACAGCGGATTGGATGCACTTACGAGAAAAATCGGTAGGTGTAATTTAAAACAGTAAAATTATTAATCATTATATTGTTTCCAGCCTATTGAACATATATTAACAAAGAAAATTCAATTCAGGTAGAAAATGTATATTTTGCATAAAGATCCGCTGTCTAGTAATAATTATTAATCAGGAATTTCGACGTCTTTGATACCTGAATATCTTGGTTGGATTTAAAGATACGAAATTTGGCGACATGAGAATTTCAATGGTATCAAAGGACGCACATCGCCATCATAAAATTATTCGGGTAAACTTTACTTTACCGGACACAAAATTTGTACCTTTCTGCTATAAATTATGATGTATTTGGTATGTAATTAGTAGATTTGTACCCGGGGTGGCTGCAAGTCGAAATTTCGATCCTGTAGGATCAATGGTTCAGGAGTTATGCTTGCTTAAAGTTGAGCAATTTGCAGTGTTTTTGACAAGTAAGGGCGCCGCCATATTGGTTCGTAGTGACGACCACGAGCCGCCTGGCGGCTCTGCTTGGTAAGCAGCGCGCGACACTACCAACCAATATGGCGGCGCCCTTACCTGTCAAAAACACTGAAAAGAAAGGCACAACTTTTGAGTTCGGTAAAGTAAAGAGCAGCCAATTATTCTTTATTGTGCCTTTTTTCGGTATTTTCAACGTCACCTTTGTTTTTTAAATGGAATATCCAATTTTTTATGCTTGACTTCAATAGATGGCGTATTCTGAATATAAAAGTGTATTTTGTCCTAAAACTTACCGTTGCTGACATATTTGACTATTTTCATTCTATTTTCATTCATTCTATATCGGCACGAAACTCGTTTAAGGAGCAATGTGAACTTTTATGCTTAGTTAGAACACAATTATAGTTTCCAACGAAAACACTTCCCGATGGTACGCACATTCGAACCACGTTTTTATATTGGACACGTGGTCTCACGAATCGCAAGAATCCGATGAAATAGATTTTGCAAATCTAATGTAATCCTGAATTTTGCCAATCGAGATTCTGCAAATTCGTTGAACGACGAGGAAGCGACGATTAAAATTCGACGCTCACGTGAACTGTTTAATAGGTTCGTGGATTTTGAGCGTGAACCGTGCATTGATTTAGTATCGAAATCTCTTTTGTGATCGTTTGAACGTATATTTATCTAAGGGACCAGAATATTTAACACGAGAAACTTCCATTTTGTTTCCTCTTTAGTCTGTTCACGAATGTTTGTCCTCGTTATTGTGTTTCTTTGTACTCTGATGAGTTTTACGACTTCATTCGAAGAACTTGTAATTCTCATGAAACGTCTTTCAGCATTTTGAAGTAAATCGAAAATCTAGATCCCGTAAATGTGGAGGCACACACGACACTTAAAATCGCGAACTTGTTAAATGTTTAGGCGTCTCGGGATAACGCACGTCTATTTAACGTCTGAAGTAAGACGTCTTGAAAACGTCTATTTGGAGATGTCGTGTTCCTACGAAACTCGAAAAACTAACAAGAAGTTGGAATATTTTGGTTAGGAATGTTTGTTAATTTTCAGTGATCCGGATAATCGAAAAGTGTTATAATTAAATACTCCATTGACTAGCGTTGTACGATACCTTAATGTCTACAGTGTCTTTAAAATGTTTGAGAATTCATGAATAGGTGCACGAAGATGATCTATATAGGCTTTAATTTTTATTTTAAATAACAAATTCTTAAATTTAAAATTATTAAAAAATCATAATATTGAAATTTTGTGAACTATTACCCCCATACCGAGAATGTCACTGTGAAATGGGTAAGTGAACGATCAACAATTTACGTTTAATCGACAACGTTCATCGAGAATGAAACGGGTTTTAGATGTCTAAATTAATGTAATATCGTACGAATTTTCGATCGATCGATTACTAAAAAGAAAAAAGCGATCGATCATGTGAGAATTTGGCTACCGTGAAAAAGGAATTGCACGCCCACAGGAATTCCGCTGTTATCGCTTAATGTCTTTGGAAATTAATCCGCGCGATGTATTTATTGCCTGCAACGGAGCCCTCGTGTTGTCGTGCAATAATAAATAACAACAGCAACAACAAAATAACCATGCCGTCTCGAAAAAGTGCTCTTCTAAGTAAAATTGTTATTATATTATAGGGCGAATCGTCTATTAATTATGCGTTAACTGGACACGCGTTCGCATAATAAGCCTGTAACTGTATACCGCTGCGTATATAAACTACTTACTATTATTATTATTAACGATATACATTCCTGTAAAAAAAAAAGCAAAAATTAAAATATGATTAAAATACAATAAAAATGTTGACAGGAAAAAGGAAACGGTGTTTGAAATTCTTTCGTGTGTAACGTACACACATAATTACAAGAAACGGACGAACCGACTTAGTGCTTTGATTGCAATGTATTTTTTCTAAAATGTGGGACAATGTTCATAAAAATATAAGATATAGTCACGAGTGAAATAACAACAAAGATAGACTAAAAATTCAAACCACAGAAAAAACAATATTATGCATGGATTTAACCAATACATTATCGATACAATATACATATATAGCCCGAATGCGACGTGAACAATAATGGATACAAAGTTCTCTTTTGCTGCACATATACTGTTGTTGCTGACGTTTTATACAATTGCGTTTGTTTTGCTCTCGATTTTATAAATCGTTCACAGGAGAGGGAACAGTAGGAACCTTATTCGTTTGTTTCGTTTTTTACTTGTGCCCACTTTTTTGCCATATTCAAACAATAAAGTGTCTTTACGTAACTATAATAGGTATATAATTTGTTTTTTTCTTTTTCTTGCAAACACTTTGCTTCACGTGAACAGAAGTATGATATATAGGACTCTTCGTTTAGTTGGACTAGCAGTATTGGCAGACCATTGTGTTCGGCTAGTTCTCAATGGTTGTACGTTCTGTGAATTGCAGTGGCCTTTTGTCGAGCTAATTTACATAGCCATTCTGAGTGTAATAAACTCTGTAGTAAAGCGTTTTGCTCCGCCAAAGTGAATATGAGTTATCAAATTTAAGAAGATACACTCCCTGTAACGAAGAAATTTATCAAAGACACATACACGAGACAATCCATGACAGAAATATTTTATTGGAATTCGCTTACCTGCCCCGGGTACCTATGACTTCCCGCATAGATTTCTTCTTGAGAATCTCTCCTATATACCTGCCGATCGAAATAAATGACATGATTAATGGTATCGATTAACGTGACCTCTCAACTAGGACTGTTACTTCTCCGAAGCTTCGACAATAAACAAAAGATTCTGTTGTTGTACTCACAGGTACTATCTCGCTTATAGGCGGCGATGGTAGTTTGTAGTCAGATGGAACACTGCCATTCGATACTCCGCTTTCTAAATCTTCCCTTAAGACATAATCATCGTCATCTTCCTCCTCATCCTCGGATTCGGTAATATGTACTGATACTTGACTTGTTTCCGGTTTCGACCATTCGAAATACACTCCAAAACCAATATCGTAACCATCTGTCGCGAACTCCCAGAAAAGACACGAGCCGTCTTCATGTGTTGGCACTCTAACAGTCACTATCTCTCCGTGACCAACTTTAATAACTGCGTCGCCAGCTTCTCTCCTAATGGTTTCTTTGAATTCCTCGACGCCTTTTATTGTCCACATTTCCGCGGGTGCTATAGGTGGCCAATCCAGTTCATCCGAGTTTTCTTCGTTTAATGGCGCTGTCTCCTCGGTCTCTTTAGTTTGCTCTTCCTTCTCGGATTCCTCTGTCGTGGCATTGTTCGATTCCACTGTTTGCTCCTCCGCGACTAATTGATTCTGACGCAATTGTTGCATGTACTGATGATAATGTTGCTCCTGCAGCTGCCTTATCAAAACACCTTGTTGCTCCGGATTCCCAGGGTATTGTTGTTCGGCATACATTTTAAACTGGTAATACGTTTGCTGATTTAAGGCATCTTGAATTTGTCTCCTCTGCAGTTCCTCCTTTAACCTAGCCTCTTCCTCTTTCTTCTTTTGTTCGTCTAATTCCTTCAACCTTCTCTCCTCTTCTAATTGCTTTGCCTCTTCTTCCTTCTTCACCCGTAACTTCTCCTCTATATCCCTTCGTTGCGCCTCTACGACAGTTCTGAACAATGGGCACAATTTGTCTAATAAAACTATAAATCCCTCCATCGCCTGCTCCTTAGATATATCTCCCAAGTTCTGCCATGCCAAACGTCTGTCCCTTCCTATCACATCCAATACGCCCAAAGGCGACGCGTTCTCGGCTGTACATTTTCCATGCGTTACCTGTTGCGTGAAAGCAACTAACTTCAACTTATCTTCGTAAGACAAGTGAACCGCTTTCCCTTCCTTTTCTATAAGAATTGCGAACATTTATTAACACGGCAGTTGCATCTTTTACGTTGTAGTGCATTATGGTAAATTCTAATATATTCTAGCATAGTGGTAAGCACCCATGGCATATTATGGGCCAAAAGTGGAAACATAAGACTACGCACGGGCCGCAACCGGCAACGAACGCAATATTAAATACTTTATTGCGTTGCGCCGCATCAGATTCCGGTTCCAGTATATTCTAGTAGATTATAGTAAATTCTAGTGTTGTATTTCTGTATATTGCAGTAAATTCTAGTACAAGGAATTCCAATTTGTAGCTCGCGAGTCGAATTATCCGGGCTGTTTGCCTCCCAATCAAGCCGGTTAATCAAGGTTGTACTGTACTCTTGAATGGACATGCAATTTGAGAGTACCTTCGAGGGCTATCGACAGAAACTCTGGGATGGACATGTACCTTTACTGTACAGCCATACATAGTAGCGGGAAGATATTGGACTACTAGCGAGGACCTTGCAGTTCTCGAAGAGGAACAAGTTGGAACTCCCTGACACAATCTATACGAATCAACGAAGCTAAACAACGTCATGCATCGACGCAGTAATTCGAAATAAAGTTCTGATAAAGTTCTACATTTGAAAATGTCATGTTATTACGAAACTGTGATAGAATCGTGTATTATTGTACATTTCTATGAACACGTTATATTCTTCGAGGAAAAGGAAAGAATTGAACGACGAGAATAGTCTAACAAACTGTCAACGCGACTAGCTCACCTTTGTAGAAATTTACAGCCATTTTATACAGTTCTCGAGTCTCGAAACCCCAAAGGCGAGGTTCCATTCTTTTCTCCTTTTCCATGTGACTGTCATCCCTCGTCGACTCATCGGCAGATATTCTTAATTTTTCGATTTTCCTCCCCATCGAGGAAATGTCACCATTGGTACCCGCCATTTGCAATTGCACTGACACGTCAATTACTGTCGCTACAAATGCCTTAACCTTCGTACACGAAACTTATACGATAATTGAGACATTTTCAGAATTACCGGCGAGGC
The DNA here is from genome assembly GCA_933228785.1 of Lasioglossum pauxillum. Classification (NCBI taxonomy): domain Eukaryota; kingdom Metazoa; phylum Arthropoda; class Insecta; order Hymenoptera; family Halictidae; genus Lasioglossum; species Lasioglossum pauxillum. The sequence goes on along the minus strand of OW121701.1, from coordinate 3,492,353 downwards.
GGAGTTCTATTATAAGAATTGTTTTATTTCGAGTGTCTTCCTTTATAGAAAAATTTGTATATGCGTCCAAAGCTAAAATATTACTACTGGCAGAGAGTATATGCACAGACTTGATGGTCAGTATAGACGTCATACGCAATCAGCAGTTATCTGTCTACGGATCTGACTTACCGACTCTGTAGAAAATAACATTCGGCAAATGAGTTAGCCATATCACCGACGAGATACTATGCCAGCACCGACGAGATACTATGCCAGCACCGACGAGATTAACAGAGAGGAAATGAGAGTGCTCACGCCCAGGGTTTGGCCGTGCCGCTTTTGTCTCCACATCATGTTTAGCCTGGAACAGCTCCTACATCATCTTTAGCATGGAACAGAACCTACACCATCTTTAGCAGGAAACAGAACCCACTTTACTGTTATTAAATCTGTGTAATGGATCAGAACTGGCTTCAACCACCGACCAGATACCATCGACGAGATACTATTAAAGACTGCCAGCCCCTGTGTTATTCAGCGGGACGGGTAACCGGGCGCGACGGGCGCGGGGATAACGTGGAGCTTACAGTGATCTGAAATACCAATCGCTAAAAGTTCTACCACCGACGAGATACTCACCAAGTAGAAGAAGAATGATATAGTATAGAATGCTCAGATATTGATTGCCTTATAATACAATCACCGACGAGATACCATCTCGTCTCTTTATCTCAATAGAACCAGACGATATATAACATTGTTCACGACCGGGGCGAATCAGCTTGAATAATGCATACATTTTGTTCTGAAGGAAGGTGAAATTGCAAAATGTTATGGAAGACAGTAGGTATAGGAATAGAATTTACTGAAAATCAACATATTTATTAAATGTGCAGCTATTAGCTCGATATTATCCTTTATTCATAAGAGTTTCACTAGAAGTTCTTACAAATAAAGGATAATACCGATTGCCCAGGTCTCACCACGAGGAGGTTGCTGCACAAGAGACCCGAAAGAGAGTCAGAACGAATGCAATATTCCTTCTGGCTCCCTTTCTAACAACGACGGACTCATACTAAATTGCGCAAGTATGTCGAGTAATTATCGCGGAGCAAAAGCTGTGAATCGGAGAAGAAGTCTCCGATCCACGGGGGACCAAAGGCGAATCAGGCAGAAGGCCCTGATTCTTTCAAAGAGACAAACTAAAGCAAACCAGGGCAGAAGGCCCTGGTGCGAGGGTGACGCGCGAATGGCCAAGAGGAACTCAAGCAGCAATACCCATTTCTCCCAACCACTTGCCGCCAGAGACGGACATGAGTGGAATAAATTTACAGTGGAGAGGTTTTACATGAGCGAGCCACATCTCTCAAAGCCTCCCCCCATTAATATTATCTACCGCGAACTGCCGTACCAACCGGTATGGTACAAACTACATACGAGCAAGGTCCGACACTGCAGAAGGCTGTGTCCGAATCAAGAAAACGAGCAAAGTGAAGTTACGGCAATAATTACTCGACATATTTACAACGATGGTATACAATCTTAATATATAGACCAAATATAACTAACTTAAATATACACTGCAGTCTTCTTCCTCTTCGTTGGTGTGCCTCTTCATTCGGTGTGTCGACTTCGTTGGCAGCCGGCTGTTGTAATCTAGCTGAAACAGACTAATCGTATTTAGAAACAATACAGTTGAATACAGAATTAAATCACGCACACGAGTGCGAATGTAACCAGCTCACGAGAGCAAATATAAACCCGCACGTAAGCGCAAACCTAACCATGCACATGAGTGCGAATATAACCAGAGAACCAGCTCACGAGAGCAATTGTAACCCCGCAAAGAAGTGCGAATACAACCAGCGAAGCAGAGCACAAGAGCAATTATAACCCCGCACACGAGTGGAGCGATCAAAATATAAATTTGATGAAGAATAAAATTGATAAATTTGAAGAAGACTCAATACCGAAAGTCTGGAAAATTTCAATTAGTATGAAGGATATGGTATTCGTTGAATTAACAGTTGAAGGACAGGTTTGTTGAAACTGAGCCATGGAAGTTGAAACTGATAAAGGAAGCTTTGAAAAATATTAGTAACCAAACTTACCGTTGATCGTTGAATGAACAGTTGAAGGTAGGCCACGGTAGCTGTGGATGACCTCTTGTCCACCTCTGGTCAACCTCTGGTCCACCTCTGGTAGGCCCCTGGTCCTTCTGGTCTTCCTGGTCCTGGAGCTCGACCAGGGGGGGAAATCTCCCATGTATAATGTATGGACCTTAGCACCGCCATCTATCCTAATTCCCTCAACTAAAACCTATATATATATATATACACCTATACGATTCTATAGCTATAGATATACTGAAATATACCTACTATGCTCAAAGTACAAGGATACAATAATTTTGTAGACATAGTTTAAGTTAACAATTTTTTTATTTTAATGTAATTAATAATACATAATAAAATAATATAATAATACATAATAATATTAGGTAGGAGTAGGATGAGAGGATCGAAGAAATGTTAGGAGTTCACGTACTAAAATATTTTTCCGAATTTCGGTTAATTATCAACTGATCGATTAGCAATCGATCTGCTCGCACACAGTACCCTCGTCCCCGCGTCCGCCGCGAGCCCAAGCTACTCGATCCACCTGTATTAATATAAAATTGCTATCTCTGCAGTCCACAACTGTCTACACAATCACAGCACGAGGCACAGAGATTGACAGTTGACTGTTGATTTTGGCGGATATTAGCGCCAAAATTGCGACCAATAGCGCCAGGGATTAAACATCAGTCATGTCCAATCACGGTTAATCACGTGATGTGCTGTGATCGTGGTGCCATCTAGTCTAGTTCCCTCAACTATACTAAGCAGTCCAAGGCCATACATAAGAGTTTTCTCCCCCTGAGCTCGACTGCTCACGCCGCCCTCCCCCGTCCGACTGACTGATTGACGGAGTTCTCTCGCCGAGCGCGGGCGTGCGCCCCACGCTCGACGGTCAACGGTCCTCACCCCATCCGAATATCGATCGATGTCGATCGCCGTTACAATTATTGATAAATTTATTATTTCCAGTTGGTTAATGTTTATAACAATTCTATTTTACAGCGATATCCACAAGCAATGCCTTGGCTATCTGACCACCCAATTTTTTAGTAAAAGTGGCTAATAGTATTCGAGATACGGAATAACTCCTAAACCATAAACATTTGCACGCATTAATTTATTCAATACAATTCACAGATAAATTTATTATTTCAGGCTGTTTAATGTTTATAACAATTCCTTTTACTAATGATGTTAACGAGCACTCCCTTGACTATCCTGTCATCTAATGTTTCCGTAAAAATAGACAATAAAACTCGAGAAACAGAATAACTTTTAAACAATGAACATCCGCACGCATTAATTTATTCAACATAATACTATGATACATTTATTAATTCTAGCTAATTAATGTTTATAATCATTCCTTTTGCCAACGATGTGGACAAGCACTCCCTTGACCACTTTGCCATCTAATTTTTTACAGTGTTCGGTATTGGCCTAAACGGGAGCATTCAAACGAAGGTGGCTCGACCGTTGCATTGGTGCCGTCTCGTTATTGTTTTCGTGTCTCGAGCGCGCGATCGCGAAACCGCTGTTTTGTCCTCGTAAAAGTCATGGTACAATAAAGAGTATATGTTCAACTGCAAAATTCGAAATGTTGCAAACAGCCAAATATTAATACGTATTTTAAAATAAAATAAAATGAATGTATCGTTAATTAAATCATATGTGCATTATATATTACAAGCGATATTTATGAAACTTTTCAGGAACATTACAAAACACCTGTTAAAACATCATGTAAAATTGCAATTGATAAGAATTACATGAGAAAGTAAAAAAGACATTTTATAAAACTTTTTGATTAGAGTCCGTAATCAAAATTTAAAATGTGCGTTTTGTGGATCTGTATATGAATTATATGCACTATGAATGCTTCATCGAAATCGGTTGATGCGGGAAAAAACGACAAGCATTGAAAGATGTAAAAATCCTTAGATTTATTACAGTTATATTGTATTTTATAGCAGAAGGTTTAAAGAAACCAACAATTAACGCACTTTATATGAATAGATTTCAAGATATAAATAGCGTTTAATAGGTAATTCAATTTTCAACAACAATTATTACTTTGTTTGCTATCAATAAATAACAGTTTATTTATATATAAATCGAGAAAACATTTATTCAGCTTTAAAATCATTATAGAAACAGGGAGCATTATATTTAAACAGAGATGAAATATTCAGGTTGAATTAATCATGTATTGACTGACTCGACTCGTTTCGTTTACTTTTCCAGAACTGTGACTGTAACGTGGAAAATAGCAAAAATACGCGATTTTACATGATGTTTTAACGGGTGTTTTGTAATGTTCCTGAAAAGTTTCATAAATATCGCTTGCTATATATAATGCACATATGATTTAATTAACGATACATTCATTTTATTTTATTTTAAAATACGTATTAATATTTGGCTGTTTGCAACATTTCGAATTTTGCAGTTATACATATACTCTTTATTGTACAATGACTTTTACGAGGACAAGACAGCGGTTTCGCGATCGCGCGCTCGAGACACGAAAACAATAACGAGACGGCACCAATGCAACGGTCGAGCCACCTTCGTTTGAATGCTCCCTTTTAGGCCAATACCGAACACTGTAAAAAATTAGATGGCAAAGTGGTCAAGGGAGTGCTTGTCCACATCGTTGGCAAAAGGAATGATTATAAACATTAATTAGCTAGAATTAATAAATGTATCATAGTATTATGTTGAATAAATTAATGCGTGCGGATGTTCATTGTTTAAAAGTTATTCTGTTTCTCGAGTTTTATTGTCTATTTTTACGGAAACATTAGATGACAGGATAGTCAAGGGAGTGCTCGTTAACATCATTAGCAAAAGGAATTGTTATAAACATTAAACAGCCTGAAATAATAAATTTATCTGTGAATTGTATTGAATAAATTAATGCGTGCAAATGTTTATGGTTTAGAAGTTATTCCGTATTTCGAATACTATTAGCCACTTTTACTAAAAAGTTAGGTGGTCAGATAGCCAAGGCATTGCTTGTGGACATCGCTGTAAAATAGAATTGTTATAAACATTAACCAGCTGGAAATAATAAATTTATCAATAATTGTAACGGCGATCGACATCGATCGATATTCGGATGGGGTGAGGACCGTTGAGCGTCGAGCGTGGGGCGCACGCCCGCGCTCGGTCAGAGAGTTCCGTCAATCAGTCAGTCGGGCGGAGGAGGGCGGCGTGAGCGGTCGGACTCCGGGACCAGGAGGACCAGAAGGACCAGGGGCCTACCAGAGGTGGACCAGAGGTTGACCAGAGGTGGACAAGAGGTCATCCACAGCTACCGTGGCCTACCTTCAACTGTTCATTCAACGATCAACGGTAAATTTGATTACTAATATTCTTCAATGCTTCCTTTGCCTAGCTTTGGTCCAGTTTCAACAAACCTGACCTCCAACCGTTCATTGTACGACTACCATCAACTGTTTTCTCTAATTTTCATCGAGACATTCGGTATTGAGTCTTTTTCAAATTTGTAATTGAATTATTCATCAAATTTATATTCTGATCGCCCCACTCGTGTGCGGGGTTATAATTGTTCTTGTGAGCTGCATCGTGCGGAGTTTCAGTTATTCTTACAAGCTGGTTCGCTGGTTGTATTCGCAATTCTGTGCAGGGTTACAATTGCTCTCATGGGTTGGTTCGCTGGTTGTATTTGCGCTTCTGTGCGGGGTTACAATTGTTCTTGTGAACTGGATCGCTGGTTTTATTCGCACTCATGTGCTTACGTTCGGGATTATATTTGCTCAATTCGCATTCGTGTTATTTCTGAATTTTCAATTATTGGCGTCGGAACTTTGACAAGTCCCTTTTCTAAAAGTTATCAAATCTTGTTTGAAATTGGTATTCCTCCGATCGAAGGTCCCCCAGGGGCTCACTCACGGATAGAGCTGTGAGTGAGTACGGGGTGTCGCGTCCCCGGGGCTACCCGAATCGCCTATAGGCCGCACCCGTGTGCGGAGTTAGTTTGGCTCTCGTGAGCTGGTGTTAGGTTGGCTCTTGTGAGCTGGTTTTATTCGCACTCGTGTGCGGGGTTAGTTTGGCTCTCGTGAGCTGGTGTTAGGTTGGCTCTTGTGAGCTGGTTAGATTCGCACTCGTGTGCGGGGTTCGTCCGGTTCTCGAGAACTGGTCGTAGGTTTGCTCTTGAGAACGGGTCTTACGCTTGCACTCGTGTGCGGGGTAATGTATTGTAATGTATGATGATATGTCTAATTATTATTAGTCTGTTTTAGTTAAAATGCACTAAGAAGAGACACACCAAGAAGAGGACATACTATGAAGAGGACAAACTAGGAAGAGGACACACCAAGAAGAGGACGTACCAAGAAGAGGACACCCCGAGAGGAAGGCAATCAAGAAGAGGATATATCAATAAGTTAGTTTTATTTGCCGAGTGAGGTACCCCAGGGGCTCACTCGCGGATGTTGCCATGAGTGAGTACGGGGAGTCGCGTCCCCGGGGTGCCTGAATCGCCTATAGGCCGCGTGCGTTAGTAATTAAGATTTTATACCGTCGTTGTAAATGTCGAGTAATTATTGTCTTAACTTCACTTCGCTCGTTTTCTTGATTCCGATACAGCCTTCTGCTGTGTCGGACCTTGCTTGTATGTACCAGACCGGTTGGAGTCGGTATTCGGCGTCGATACATTGAGAGAGGTGGTTCATTGAGACCTGTTCACTCGTATTGCCATTCTCTCTGTCAACCTACCGGGTTCACCTCAACGCTTTGCGATGCCTGGTGGCAGGTAGTTGGCAGAGTTCTCTCTGTTTGTAATCCTACCCGGGTTCACCTCATCCACGGTGTATTATAGAGGTGTTCTGGCTACTCTCGGGAAAGTGAAAAAGATAGCGCTGGGTTCTCTCTGGTCGCCGCCAGATGGATCCGTGTTCTAAGGTATCATTGTATCAGTGTATCACGTTGCCTCCATTGCACTCCATTGCTGCTCCATTATGGAGCAGCAATTGGAGGCAACGTGATACACTGATACAATGATACCGTAGAACACGGATCCATCTGGCGGCGACCAGAGAGAACCCAGCGCTATCTTTTTCAAAACTTCAGCCTTACAGAGGGCTTAGTCGGAACACCTCTATAATACACCGTGACCTCATCGCATTGCGTTCCTGGTGGCCAGGTGGTTGGCAGAGGAATGGTGATACGATTGAACACTTCTCACTGTCCATTTCTCTTGGTGAGGACACGTTGGGTACTGGCTCTGACCGAGAAGTGCTGCCAGCATTGTACGCGCCGCGTCCCCTTCGAACCAGAGCCTTCTGCTCTGGTTCGTTTTAGTTTCTCTCTTTTGAAAGAATCAGAGCCTTCTGCCTGATTCGCCTTTGATCCCCCGTGGATCGGAGACTTCTTCTCCGATCTTCTTCTTCTTCTTTTGCTCCGCAATAATTGCTCGACTTGCGTGCGTAATTTAGTATAAGTCCGCCGTTGTTAGAAAGGGAGCCAGAAGGAATATTGCATTCGTTCTGACTCTCTTTCGGGTCTCTTGTGCAGCAACCTCCTCGTGGTGAGACCTGGGCAATCGGTATTATCCTTTATTTGTAAGAACTTCTAGTGAAACTCTTATGAATAAAGGATAATATCGAGCTAATAGCTGCACATTTAATAAATATGTTGATTTTCAGTAAATTCTATTCCTATACCTACTGTCTTCCATAACATTTTGCAATTTCACCTTCCTTCAGAACAAAATCTATGCATTATTCAAGCTGATTCGCCCCGGTCGTGAACAATGTATGTATGTATGTATATATGTATGTATGTATATATCGTCTGGTTCTATTGAGATAAAGAGACGAGATGGTATCTCGTCGGTGATATTATTATAAGGCAATCAATATGTGAGCATTCTATACTATGTCATTCTTCTTCTACTTGGCGAGTATCTCGTCGGTGGTAGAACTTTTAGCGATTGGTATTTCAGATCACTGTAAGCTCCACGTTATCCTCGCGCCCGGTTACCCGTCCCGCTGAATAACACAGGGGCTGGCAGTCTTTAATAGTATCTCGTCGGTGGTGATACCATTGGTAACTCTATCGACTGAGATTGTACCTGCCCATGATCAAACAGCTGCAATCACTTGGCCGGCAAGTAGAACTTCACTTTGAAACTTGAAAAATTTATTATCCTCACTAGATTTGTATTTTTAACATTTTTCAAATTAAAGTCATGTAAGAATGTAGCTGTGAAAAGTGGATGTGTGTGTTGCCTGCGAGTAAAATAGAGGAATGAATATATAAAAAAGAAGTGATCGATAATGAGCATATCATTCGAGTTTATCAAATTGTTCAAAACTATTGGTAAAATCGTTTCTTTACCCTCACAGTCACGCATTCAGCGATTTTTCGATCTTCCACATCTCTTCAATAAGTCTGTACTGTATTTTCTGCATTTCACTTTTACTGTATTTTAGATATTACAATTAATTATTATTGAAGCACACAATACACGCATCCTGAACTCGAGGCACGCGCAGAGGATCAGAAACGTCCTCGAAACCGGGGAGCAACCATATCCGGCGCGTGTAGGTACTTTCTTTCTCCTTGAACTTGAGAAATGGCCCAGGCTTTCCATTTCGTATCGACGCGACGAAGAAAGCGGGTGCATCGCTCGTGCATCGGCCGGATGGTGTTGAAGGCGCCAAAAACCAGGGATCAGAGAGAGGACACCTTCGGCCTCGTGCACCTGAAGAAGTGGACAGATGAACCGAGGCGCGTGCACGAGGACAGTCGAGGCGAAATAAGCGGGTAAGATAGAGAGAGAGTTCGAAAGTAGGCCTTAGTCGTTCAGTCAGTAGTCAACTGCGTCCCCAGACGATTGGTTGTCGTAATGGTAAGTTCCCCGGTGTCATCGTTCCGGATACTTCGACGTTCGATCCGATGCCAAAACTATTTTTCGAATGTTCGATCTCTCGTTTCGTCCAGCCAAAAAATTCAACGGTGTTCGATCACGTGCGTCCTTGCATTCTCGTGTCGGAAAAGTGAATTTGTCCGCGAACGAATAGGCATGCTGATCACCCTCGGTACTAAAAAGCTGCACTTACAGTGTTCGTAGTTACGCGATTCGAGAAAAAAATTGTTGCAATTGGTCCTGTGATGTTTTTACTTGGTGGTGAATCTGTGTGTCTGTAGAGAACGTTAATATAGAGATTATAATCTTTCGTACGTGGTTCATGTAGTCGTTCATTTTTGGAATTGTGTTCTTTAACGTCTTATGGATAGGTAAGTCCTTCAAAATAGTCAACCGAAGTCGCATCAATTTGTAATTGTTGTTATGTTATTCACTTGGTGGTGAAACCGTGTGCTAGTAGATAATGTAAATATAGAGGTTATAATCTTTTGTACGTGGTTCATGTGGTTCTTCATTTTTGGAATTGTATTCTTTAATGGATGGATAGGTAAGTCCTTGAATAGTCAACCGATGTCGCATCAATTTGTAATTGTTCTTGTGTTATTCATTGAATTTTACATTGCTGCAATATATATAGATAGCTTCTGTTGGATCTTAAACACAGGATACATAATGATAAAAATGATAGCATTACTACTTCATTACGGACATGATCACTACAGATCTTTATGCAAAATCGAAATCCCGCACATATTTTGCAAGAAATAATATCCACTCAGGGGTTGCTTTCTTCTTTTAATAATTTTGGTAGTAAGTGCAACAAATCCGCAGCCTAATGGCCACATAAAAACGTCAATTTTGAAGACGGAACACTGTTGAAATCTTTATTGACGTTTGTTTGGACCTTTTGAACACAATTTTACTTTTCATCTCTTGACATTTGATTTTTATTTTCTAGTCTAAAGACATTAACAAAAGCGTCTATCTCACACTTCCGTGCCCAATAACGAAATAACTCAACATTCGCACATTTTGCTTCCGACTCGTTCGCGGAAGACGTGAACTTGAAAGTTCAACTCTCACTGAAAGATCGTTTTAAATTAGTGAAATTCTTGTTAGCACGTTCTCGCTGGAAACGTGTGATTCGGGGACTAATTGTTAATCAGTACATCGTACAATGGTCCTGGCGGCCGATCTAGCAGTTCATTTGAGATCATGAGAATTTAAACAATGACTTGTTTCATATCGGTGTTTAATGCACCTACATTACTTTTGAAATGTTTAGCAATGCCGATAATATCGATATTAATGAAATTGAATAAAAATTATAATCAGAACAAGTGATTAAAAATGAATATTTCGTGAATATGATTTTCGATCGGAAAAATTATTTAATACTTCTACGAAATTGTTGTTTTGAAATGAAGAGCGTTCTTTTGCCTCGAAAATGCATACCTTAAATTTAGAATTACCTAGAAATCTTAATGGAATGATGAAAATTGTCAAAGTTATTTCCCGTTCACATGAAATATCTTTCGAGTTTTTAGTTCCACATTTTTTAAAATTGGAATATTTTCAGTATACTTTTCCTAGTACGATGCCGCAGGAATCATTTCCACCTTCGTTCTACCTCGGGAATTATTATTGTTTAAAGTGTCACAGATGCTTCAGTGAGTATTGACGAAAACGATTAAATTAGTAAGATTTATTAAAAGTCGTACAAGCGTTTAATAATCAACATTTGAAAAATGAGCATACTTTTTCAGGCAGTTCCGATTATGAGACAACAAAATGTTTAATTCATAATATTGTAGCCGATGTGAAAACGAATCCAATGAGCCACATTGCCATTAAACTTCCAAATAGTGTTAAAATCTGAATGAGTTTGCGAGGTGGTACCGAAATCAGAAAATCGGCCGGTCCGTGCGAAAAAGGGTCACGTCGTCGAAGACGAAAGTGACTTTCGTTTTCGAGAATCGTTATCGTGGATCGTTCACCGTGTCCGCCGCTCGCGGACGTTAAATGAAACAGCGGAACGATCGGGAACCCATAAAGTGCGAATATAAAACCGTGTTCCTGTTTTCTCCCGATAAAATTTCATTCGCGAAGATACACTGATCATTACCGGCCTCGAGTACCGCGACCGCTCTTCCAATCCCGTTTCAAGCCAGCCGGAAAATGCTAGCAATTTCAAGAAGCTCGAGCATACGTTTTCCTAAAATTGAATAGTAGAAAGTCCTCGCCGACATTCCCGGAAACGCGTTACAGAATAAAGATCGGCCACGCATACAGTCGATTTCGTAATTCGTGTTGTAGAATTGGTTACTCAATATTCCGATCGACATCCGAATCGATGGGGTTCACATGACAGCAACGAACGCCGTGGAACACTCGTTACAAAATGCCGACGCGCGATTGCTGTAATTTCCTTCTAATCATTATCTCGCGTACGGTAACGGATCTGACGGGAAGTCACAGTTATCGCGGCACGCGATTGTGCTGTGGCTTCAGGTGTCGGCGGTTGATGGAAATGCACGATCATTTCAGAAATTCAAATTACAGATTCTTGATTCTAGAGCGCGAGTTTCGAATTAAGTGGACAAATATTTTCGTCTCACCTTTAAATCTATCGTTAGTTAATCTTGTTTTCTGGTGAATCTACAGCAAAAATAAACACTACTTATAATTTTCCTTTTTTTTATTATTTTATCTTTTTTATTTGTAATCCATTAACATTCATGAAATGTTCGTATTGCAATTTCCTACACAAAATATATGACTACTTGCATTATTGACAACCAATAAATAAATAGCAAGTTTAGCAAGAAAGAAACAAGGAAACAGGACTTCAAACTCCTAATAAAAATAAGAAATTGAAAGTAAAGAAACTAAAATTTTGAAAAACCATGGAAAACCCATAAAATAAAAAAGAATTGTTAATAGTACGATGGATTTGAACACGTAGCTCGGTTTATGAGTTCAGTACTCTATCACTTTCGCTGCTGTAACTGTTGCGACACGATTAAGAAATGAAGTATATCAACATATTCTCTCGATATCGTACATGTTAACTATTATTATCGTACATGTCTTTATAAATAATGAATTTTATCAAAAACGCTCGAACATGGATCAGCTTATTTTACTACGTTTTTATTAGCTTGCTTTCTTGGCTGTCTGTCTGTTCGGTACAAATTTTGTAATTGATTTTAAACTAACTTCTCGATGAGCTAGAAACTTGAAATTTTAAACAGCTCAGAACTGGATGACAGCGCAATATTTTTAAAAAAATTTTTTAAATCCTATGCGTCTAGGAGATATAAACTATTAAATTTAACCGTTACACTTTTCGTTTCAAAAATTCACAATCACAAATTTTCAGGACTATCTGTACGGGGGTAGGAATCTGTGTGGGACTAGGAAAAGTTATTTTATACTTTTCAGTCCGTTTTAAAAACGTGGTATTTTAAAAAAATTTATTTTTATTTAACCCTCATCCGTCCCTCGTGTCAATTTGACACAGTTTTCGCGAATTAAGGGGTACTGTTCTGTTATTTGTCGGTAAGTTTGCCCGAAAGTTTGTGACTTTTATTTTTTTAATGCGAAACACATATAGCTAGCATTGTTCATGAAAAATAATAATGTGAAAACTGCAAGTCGAATTTGTTACGAAAGAGTCCCTGTGTGTCAATATGACACATGTACTCTTACGTACTGTCGCGGAGTTTTTCAATCAGCATTGTTTCAATGAGAAATTTATACGGCATTCGGAAATTGAAGGAAAATTGATTTTTTCTAAATTAGAAGAAAACGTATTACTCGTATAGTATGGAAATTTACACGGGACGCGATCGAAACTGCCACACAGAAGTAAAGCAGGGTCAACGCGTAGTGCTACAATTAGTTGAAGGTTTGGGTGGACGCAATGTTATGTGTGACAATTTTTTTACTTCACACGAATTAGTAATTATATTACAAAAACAAAAGATGACGCTTGTAGGGACCATACGAAAAAATAGAAAAGAAATTCCACAAATTTTACTCGATACGAAGAAGAAGCCACTTCATCATTCGGAGTTTGTTTTTGAACACATACTAAAAGGTACAATGGTGTCACATGTGACAAAAAGAAGACGATTTGTTATTCTACTTAGTACATACCATACGTCAAAGCAAATGAGTAGTGAAGTAGATAAAAAATCCTGAAATAATAAAGTATTATAACGCTACGAAAGGAGGCGTCGCGTCGATGTCCTCGATGATATGGAGATGGTGGGCACATACAGATGTAAGCGCGAAACAAATAGATGACCAATTTCAATTGTTGCTAATATGTTAGATATATCAGCATGCAATGCTTTTATAATATTTCCTTCACTCAATGCAACGTGGAATAAAAATAAAAAATATCGTCGACGCCTTCTTTTTATTGAAATTGGACATTCTTTGGTGCATTCGTATATGTATTACGTTTCGCACACATCTACCGCGAGGATCTAATGCGACTGCACTTGTTGTACAAATAAAGGGTATACCAACAGTGATTGTACCGTCTTGTAGTAATCGTATAATGCATACTCCACCAACAAAAAAACGAGCCCGGTGTCACATATGTGAGAAATGACCGAATGCTAATATACATAGTGCCCGATGTGATTTGTCCAAAAAAGCAATATGTCCCACACATCGCTTTATTTTATGCGAAAATTGTGCAAAAACTAAGATGCAGATGTTAACGCATCCATTTGAATACAAAAATATCGAAAAATAACTTTCTATCTTGTTATTTCGTCGATATTTTACCACTGTGTCAATTTGACACCGAGGGACAGATTCAGTTCGCGAAATGAGGGACGGATGAGGGTTAAATAATTTTTGTTCTAGATCTACCAGAAAAAGTTTAACTAAAGTCGCCGACACTGTGATCTTGTGTGTGATCTTGAGTAGATCGAATTGAAATCAGTGAGAGTATCTAAACAATTGAAAGATCCTGTTGTACTGCTTTCGACTTGCCAAATTCGTTTAAAAATGGGATAAATGTCTACGGTGTTCCTGCATTTTGCAATCGACAAGATTTACTTTGTATAAAAATCTGCAGTCGACTATGTTAAAACCATTGCACACGGTGGTTTCAAAGTGCACGCGTGCGCACAGTGAAAAACTGCGATTGCTAGAATGTTTGACTACGAAACGGTGGGGCACTGGGTAGAGATCAAGAAGTTGGACTTTCCCGGTCGGTCATTCCAGTCAAGGATTGAGTACAGGATCTGCTTAATGAATATGAAGGAGCCTAGATCGTTTCTAGATTTTTCAAACGATAAATACTACGCGTCTTGCATCAAGCTTGTCCTAAATCCGTTGGTCCTTGATGGAACTCGATCTTTTATGACGATCAGTTTTTTCTCGGTTTGCGAGCGACAGCCTGCGACGCAAGCCGGTGAATCAAAATAGTGTTATGAAAGATCGAATGCAATGTGTGATCAGATAGCCTTGGGCTTCGAGAAGCGATTTCATTTTTTCTCTGGAAGACTGATGGGTAGAACCACGAGTGACGCAAATTCATGCGAATGTGGGTCAGATTCGTGTGGTCATCGGGGATAAACGCGTGAAAATCGACGCGCAGCTGTTTCTGGGTCGTTGTGGGTCCCGTTAGAGTTTAGACAACGATGGGAAAGATTATGGCAGTGACGGGGTTCTCACTTTCACGGAATTTTTAACGGTGCTTGGCGCAGCGGAGAAACAGAACTCCTAAAACTGAAATTATTCATAAAATTTGGATACAAGCAGACAAGTAAACAAGTAGTTTATGAAAAGCTTTAGAAAAGGATAGAGCATAAAATTCGACAGAATTTTGTCCATTAAAAATAGAATTTTATTTCATTCCACTTTCTTATAAGTCTTAAAAAATTGGAAAATGCATAAATATCCGCAATCGAATTATTATTATTTATATTATTAATAATTATTAGGTCTATAACTTGAAAACCGGAATTTTTTAAGGAAATTTGAGCGTTTATTAAAGAAAATCTTGTACAATTCTGTCATTCAAAGTATTGCCCATCGAAAGATACAACATTTCCCCATCTTTCTGGCAATTTGTGGATGCCATCGTAAAAAAACCGGTCATCTTTTGAACCAATGAACGAATCGAGCCAATTTTTGATGCCTTGGACTGAAGTGAAGCGTATTCCGGAAAGTGCATTCTGCATCGACCGAAACAAATGGTAGTCAGAAGGCGCCAAGTCTGGACTATATGGCGGGTGGGGCAGAACTTCCCATCCGCTATTTTCCAAATAGTTTTTTACGGGTTGAGCAACATGTGGCCGAGCATTGTCATGTTGGAAAATCAATGTCTCGTGTCTGGTCTCCCATTCTGGCCGTTTTTCCTTCAATGCTCTCTTTAAACGAATCAGTTGCTTTCGGTACAGCTCTCCAGTAATGGTTTCACCCTGCTTTAGAAGCAAGCTCTTCTTGTGTTCGACACGAGTCTTCATCGAGTAACGCTTCCAATTCTTCATCTTCAAACTTTTTCGACTGTCCAGGCCGCTCTTTGTCTTTGATGTCAAAATCGCCATTTTTAAAGCGTTGAAACCACTCGAAACACTGTGCTTTCGCAAGAGCATGTTCGCCATAAAATTCCACGAGCAAACGATGACTTTCGGCTGCAGTTTCCTTCGCAAAAAAGTGACTCAGCAAAACTTCCCGCAAATGCTGTTTCTTTCGCCAATTTTCAAAATTTTTCATGATTGAAAAAAATATGATGCGCACAAGCAAATCAAACACTGTTGACTGATTTTGCAGGTTATGAATAGAGCTTCGGAATGGCGTGTATGTCAATGATTTGCTACAGCGCATACATAAGTGCTGACATCTAGTGTCAAATTCCGGTTTTCAAGTTATAGACCTAATATTATAATAATTATTATAATAATATAAGGATTATTATTACAATTACGTTCGATTTACCAAGACGATTAAAAGATGAACTCCATGTTCATTTAATTATTGTATCTTGCAATTGAAACTTGGAATTGGATAATACTTCTGTTGCACATCCACAGTTTATTTATTTTTATTCACAAGAATTGACACAGCCTACTCTAGTACTAGCCGTGCTGAAGGTAAAAACGGCAACACTGCGAGAGTCCGATTGATATATATATACCAATATACCTAACCCAACCCACTGAATCAGACTCTCAATCTCCCCTACCGGCCTCTCAGTTTCCCGCGTAGTTTTCAAATTTTCTCATCAATGTGTAGTACATATCGTGTACTAATTATTATGTAGTATAGCTAATTTTCGAAAATAAAAAAGTGCAATAATGGAGATAAGTACTATTTATTAACTGTTTAGGTCATTATCTTTTTGTGTAGCACATTTACTTAATAGAATCTATTGTTTTTTCAATACATTTCAATTTAGTATTAATAACATTTTAATATCACATCTAAATTTTTACAAAATCATATGTATTATATACATACAGAGTTTTTAGAAAATTTGTTTTACATAGTTCTTTTCACAAGTTTTATAATATATTTATTAGTTAATAATGCCACGGCGTTGTTGTGTCCCCACTTGTAAGGGAAATTATGATAGTACGCTGAAAGAAAATAATTATAATTCTGTATTTAAATTCCTCAAGGATGAGCAATTGTGAAAAAATGGATGGCTATTCACCATAAAAATTGGACACCAACAAAATATTCTGCAGTTTGTAGTCTGCATTTTGCAGAAACTGATATCCAAAGGTAACAGAATATTCCATCTCCTAACGATGTACTGGAGAATGTTTTGTTCAGATATCCAAGACTTATGATAGAGCGCAGGGAAAGAATAATTGAAGAGCATGAAAATTTAGTTATAGAGTTTATTGGTTCTGATTTAATTAACGGTTTCTTAAAATTAATGAATAATTATAAAGAAAAGCTTGTAATTTCGCCCCATTGGGGTATTAAAATAACAAATTCAAAAATTTATTTTTGCATGCTTGTATGTAGCGATACTTTTGATTTCTTGGTACTTAAAACACAGATTGTGATTAGTAATGTCACGAAATTACAAGTTTTTCAAGAAAGTAATGAATTAATATTTCATGAATTCCGATGATGATAATACTGATCTTCATAATCTTTCTGTTGATGTAAGCAGTTTTTAAAAAATTCTTGACACTGATTATTTATCCACTTGTATTGTTGATGATTCCATTAAGATTTATATATCCAGTTATGGGTTCCATTCTGTTGCAAAAAAATTAAATTTTAATATATATAAATTATTAATTATGGAGGATAAAGGTACAATTGTAAATAATTAATATTTTGATCATTTACAAAGGGGTGGTCTTTCCACTTCTACAGAAGATGTAACAATTGTATTTACTCACATGTGTGCAATAATCGAAGCCATAATAAATGTTCCTAATTTGGAATCAGATTTTCTGAAATCTGAAAATCATAAACACATTTTATGTAAATTAACATATTAGTCAGATATACATCATTTAGCATTTTTAGATAGATGCATTTGTGGTAAAGATTATCCCAGTATTTTGTGTAAATTATTATAAATTTTTTCTAATATTTTACTACATAAATGATTATGTTATAACTATAAACAATAGTCAATTAGAAATTAATGCACATATCATTTCCAAAAATTTACAACAATTATAAAATTATCCTTTATAAGACAATATTATAATATATTACCTGCACAACTTCTCTCTTCAGTAACTGATTACCCAACCTCTTTGACGCATACATGCAGTCACTTAACCTCTTCGACTTCGTCACAATAATTTCGTCTATTTCGGGCTTCTATTGACTTATATATCCCTTCATTCATTTTCAAATGTTGCATGTTAGTCCAAAGATGATTTCCCATTGCTTCATGCTTGTATTTTCTTAAAACCACTGGAAATATTTCAAATATTATGTATCACAACACCAAACTGTTCCGAGAGTCCACAAAATGTATACCGCATTTATAAATACTAGTATGCTTTAATATCACTTCTACTTACCATAGTTATAATAATTACACATTGCTTAAACATAATCAACAATGAACTGTGTATTTTAACATAATTTTCTATGAAAAAAACGTTAATTATAATCTCAAACACAAGACTCCCATTATTGAAAATCGGACTCTCGAACTGTAAACACGACAGTGTTGTCAAGTTGTACAGCACGGCTTGTACTAGAGTAGGCTGTGGAATTGATTAAATTCTGTGGTTGTATAGCAATTGACTAGAACCAGGTACAACCCAATAGGTTTGAACTGTCCCCAATCCGAATCAATGATAAATTGTCTGCGCAGCTTGCGGTTTTCTGCCTGCTGCTCGTCCTCGGGCTGGGTCACGGCCAGGACAATGATCTTCCGTCGGGAATGGAGATCGAGAGCTCGATCAACCGTACGATCGAGGAGGTTGAGCGCCAGCTCCGCGAGGACCCGAGGCTGCCCAGGCTGACGAGGCATGACATAGTGAGGTTCCTTCAGAACATCACGTCTCAGGATTTGAACAGCTTCAAAGACCAAGAGAAGATCGACAAAGCCAGGCAGTTGTACCAGAGAGCGTTGATGGTGGTCTTGCCCTACAACCCTGCGGAGTCGAACGAGAACTTGAACGACCTGTACACGAAGCCACCGATGGTGCAGATGATTCCGGATTCGCTGAAGTCTGGGAACGAAGAAGATAAAATTGAAGAAAGCCAATACACTCCGCCGATCGCGGTCTCTCTGGAGCCGGAAGAGGTCGAGGCTAAGGTAGAACAGAGTCCAAACCCGAAGGTGTTGACCGATTCGTCAAAACCCGAGAAGAAAGTAGAAGAGGACAAGGGCAGGAAGGAGACTATCATCGATCTGACCATTCCTTCCACAGACGAGAACTTGGTGTCGAGAGAGCCCCAATCCACGAAGAATCCGTACAAAAATCATCGGGAGACATACTCGGAGGTACGCACGAAGCTGCCTCTAAAGGAGTCGCTGAAACTGGATTCCGCGCCGGTTAGGTTCACCTTCAACCTCGAGAATCTCCAGAAGAACGCGTTCGAGAAGACGACGACGACGACCAGGCGTCCCGTTTACAGGAATAACGGGAACAAGAACTCGGAACTGGAGATCGTCTATAGCACCAGCGTCACGGAGCTGCCTGCCACCAAGTCGGCGTTCTATGGGGTCACTATCGATCATGGGAAATCCAAGATCAGCCACAACGTTCTATCGTCGAGCCAGTGGCAGTATAACGCTCCGCCGAGCACTCCTCTGAAGCCAACGATGCCCTCCAAGTTCAACAAGATCCAGTTCCTGCCGACTATCAATTCGGACCCTGAAGATCGACCTGTCGCGTTGCCGACGAAGAAGTCGGAAGCGATAACTGCGGACTCCGAGATCATGATTATGACCACCGAGAAGCCGACGGCTCTTTACGTCACGCCCATGTCGACGGGAACGTCCTCGAAGGTGAAGTACAGCTCGACCTACTCCATCAACTCCGCAGGATTCCGAGCAGCCACGTCTACCACCACAACGGCGCCCATGAGGCCAGAAGTTATGGACCTGTTAGCCTCCATTGGCCTCAGACCAGACAATCATAGCAACGTGGAGGACGTCTACAAGAAGAACAAGGAGCTCATCGAGAACAAATCTCAAATTCCTGGCACGAATGGGTTGATACCAGGTCTGATGTCCAGTCTGTCTTCGACTGGTACGGATCCTGTATCGATCCTCAATCAGAACACCTTCAGCGGTCCAGGATCGGAGATCAAGAAGGGTGTGGAGAACCTGACGCCGGACGTGCAGCTCTTGTTCCAGAGATTCGGCCTCCAGACCTCTAAGCTCGATCAGTCGACAACGTCCACCGAGAGGACGACCATCAATTTCAATGACTACACGAACTTCAAGCCTCTACCCACGTCCAACGTCAAGGACCAAGACATGAAGGAGTTCCTGGCAAAGTTCGGGCTTGGGACCAGCGACAACAGGAAGCAGAAGTCGATGAAACAGGCGACCGAGCCTCCCTCGGTGGTCGAAGCTGTTCCCAACAACATGAGAGGCATTCTGGAGAACATGGGGCTGATATCCACGACTGCTAAACCCGCGAGAAACACGCCGGAAGTTGTCGACGACATGGAGTCCACGGCAACGTCCACGTACCACGTGTTCAAGCCTCACGAGGTGAACGTGGGCGATGAGAAGCAGAGGGTCAAGATCAACGAGCTTCTGGACACGGTGAAGATGGTCCAGGAGGGTAAAGCTGACATCCAAAACGTGAAGAAGGTAGCCAACGACCTGCTGGAAGCTACGAAAACTTTGAAAGACGGACCCGACCCTCTGAGGCTCGAGGAGATCATCAAAACTTACAACGAGGACACCAGGAACGAGATCAAGAGGCAACAGGAACCGGAAACCACCACTGCTGGGACCACGGAGGCGACCACCACCCCATCCACTACTACGTCGACTGGTATTAAGAAATTTCTGATATACGTTTTGGGAGGATCAGAGTTCTGGATTAGGAGAATCATTCAGGGGCTAACGAAGTTTCGGGGGTTACTAACGAACGTCTATAACAGGTTCATGCGTGGTTCCGGTTGAATGTGTGGTGTCCTTTGGGGTAACAGTTTCTCAATTTCTGGAAATTAAGGACTCTGCAGGAAAGTTCGTATCATTCGTCTCATTAGTGAATGTAATATTCGAAACGTGTTTATTAAGGTCATTTGAAGGAACTTAGTCCTTTGCGAAAATGTACTCCGTGGCCTTGTTTAGGAGTTATCAATGAACAACCACGGGCCAATCGGAGTGCGACTACCAACGGCTCGCGATGAGCTTGACGTTGGCATTGGCCGAGCCGGAATCCATCCGCGCTCTAATTGGTCCGCGTTTTTCGTTAATAACTTCTAAACCAAGCCGCGGCGAAGGGTTTCGCAAAGGAAAAAGTTGCTTCAAATGGTCTCAGGAATCAGCCCTTGGTACACAGTGGATCCCAAAGGAATTTAATGTACTTGAAAAAAGATTAACGACTTCCGCTGGAATAATAGTAGACTGGTAAATTAACGAATAAAATTTTCATGGTCGTTGAATTTGAGAAATAATTCTCGAGATTGATACGATCTTTCTGGACTTCGGAATTTCGTCAGCGTGGAAGCTGCTAGAACCTTACTCGTGCGTCTGTTTTCATCTGGCAGTCGCGTGACCTTGAGGCAACTGAAAGAAGCGCCGCTATCCCTCGCATTAACTCGACGTCCTCATTACGTCTTTCTCGTATTTCTATCGTGCGTAGTTTCACTTTCATAAGAAGGCAGAGTTCACTTTTTCTCTTAAAAGGACAATTGTCGGCGGAAGATTGATATCAACTCGCTTCGAATCACTTTCACCTCTTCTTGCATTCGTGGCTAATTATGTGAACTAGACACTATGCAAGGTTTTTTCCTCAGGTAGTTTCTATCCGTAACTAACAGCCGAGCCATTAACGCACTTTGTCCGTGATCAGTGTACTTCTGACTTTGTTGTATAACAATCCGTACCCGTTCTGGAATGCTTGGGCTCTATTCTTTCAACCTTGTCTCTCATTTCGGGCGTTTCCGTACCCGATCGATGGGGTTTCTCGAGGTCGACAGAGATTGAACAAGAGGTTCGTGATGAAACTTGCCAACAGAATCGGTAGAGGCAACGACAGATTCGGAGAAAGCGGCTAGCGATCAGAAAGACGCCGCGTCGACGAAGATGCCCGAGGTGTCTTCGTCATCTTCGAACTTGGTGGCGTTGGAGGAGTCTTTCGGAGGGACCACCAGCGCACCGGACACCTCTCTGCCACCCAAACGGAAGAGCGGTCTCTATTTCCTGGTCGACTGGAACACGTTCCTCGAGGTCGGCGAGGAGGACAAGGAGAAGGTCAACCTGAGGTTCCAACCTAAAGTTGGGGACCGGACGAGATTCTTACCAGTGACTGTACCTTGAGACTTAACAGTAGGACCTTTAAGAATCGATACCGAAATACATGATGTGTGTGCCAGAAACTTGCAATCCACGAGTGTTGCCTGCAATCTTAAATGGTAATTGCAAAATAAAATTTCAAGTAAGATTTTATGCATTTATAGTTACACGGTAAATGAATCTCTCCTTGATCTAAGTCAGGGATGAGTATTTTTGTCTCAATTGAGGTAGAGCGCCCCCGCCACAGCGCCCACTGTCCCCCACCAGCTTCCGCGGTTACGAAAGTGAGGTTGGTGGGGGAAGCATCACTGTTCACATCAAGCAGTTATTGTCAAATTCGCAATAAAATTTTGATATCGCTACAATGATAGTGAAAAAGATTTGCTTTTCAGAAATTCGCAGTCCACTAACAATCGTTGGTATAAATCAATCTAATGGACCAATTATGTATTCCGGTTTCGAATTCGTGTCGTAGTAAGTCATAGTACTTGTTTAGCAAAGCGGCGGAGATATTAAGTTCGTTACGGGGGTACCTTATTTATCGCACCACGATGTATGTAATTTATTGGGGATTGATCAACGTTGGAGCTACTTCAGCTCTGTACTTGATTCAATGGGAATTGAAGTAGTGATTAATTTAGTTTAAACAATATGTACATATACATAGAACAGAAGCACGGGGTCAGCTATATTGGATGATATATTTTTGTACGATCGATATATAATAATTAGACAGCGGATCTTTATGCAAAATAAAATGTTTATGGATAATTTCCTTCTCTTATGTAAATCATTTTAATTGCTTGAAAATAATGTCCTCATAATTCTATATTTTTCTAATTATTTTATTGTTTCAAGTTTCACCGACTCAGGTTTATCATAAATGCATCAAATCCGCTTTCTGATAATAGTCCACTATTTGGAACGACGAAGAAACATTTCGTGTTAGTTCAGAACGCGGGGTTTGACATCACGTTACAATTTATTTTACATTATAACCAGATTATGGATTTTTATGCGCTCATAATATTCAGTATAATCATAATAATTCAATCTGGCTGATTAAATCGCAGAAGAAGAAGAAGTAATGAACATTTCCAAGAAAATCATTAGCGATAAAGATCCACGATCCACTTGCGATAAAACGTTATTTATACCTGTTGTTTATAATTGTTTTGTACAAAATGTTGAATAAAAAGGCTTTCCGCAACGGAAACGGCGAATTGATATCGTTTGACCCACATCCACGTGAAAGTGTGCAATCAGCGCGAACGTGGTGTGCAAGTTGGCCAATTAATAAATAATTCAGCGAAGAAAGTGCGAGAAAAGAGAAGAACCAGGAGGAACACGTGAAAACTGGTTCCTGGCGAGTGATAACATGATCGATGGTTGAGAACCGCTGTGCAAAATCCTACGAAAATATTTGGATTCGTTGGTACGAATCGCAGAAGAGCAGCAAGGTATAATGTCAGTTTCCACACAAAGGTACAATGTACTCTTTTAACTGCTCGATCGTGCTCCTTATCTTTGTTTCAGCGACAAACTAGATCCGGACAACATTCTCATCCAGTGATCCAGTGATCTTAAACGTTACCGGAGCGATATTGACGTACAAAGTGCCCGTCTTTGACAGTTTCCACTCGGCAGGTACTCCGGAAGTGGATGTGGTGGTTGCTTTGTGCGTGGAATCACTCGACCGAATCTTATTGCAATGGCACAGGCTCTTCGATGGCGAATCCTTTGGGGTTTTTTGGCTGTGGCAAATACACAAGCGGATCAAACACATAGAGTACCTTCAATAGAGACAAAGCACGTTGGCGCCGAAGGTGTTAGGCATTCAAGTCTGCCCGATCTACCAATCCATCTTCCTCGTTCTTCAAGGCCACAAGGATGTTACTCTGTACGAGTACAGGGACACCTTGCTCGGCAACATTTTTCAGGAAACGCGAACGATTAAGTCGCTGGACTTGACGAACTTTGTCTGCTTCGAGAGCGGCTATTTGGACTGGCAATGGCGACAACTGGAATGACTTGATGAGAAACGTTGTGTGGAAAAATAAGGACATGGTCATCCCTGGAGACACCGTTATCGAACGGGTAATAGGAACAAAATGTTGTTGATAATTTAATAATTCATTTGTGTTTACACCATTAAAATAATTTTAGTCGCTGAGCGCAGACACTGTGGAGCTAGACACGCTGAACGGTCTCCGTTATCCGCACGACTACGTTTTCATCGAGGGTAACACTCCAGCGGAAGTGACTGGCTCGAAATCATTTAATCAGCTGCGAGTGGGTAATTTGAGCGGTCTCAAAACCATAAACGGTATAGATATCAATGATTTCGTGATTCTGGATAAAGAGAACGCGCTCGAAGAAGAAATCACGTTCGAGAACTTGATCGTGGAAGGTCCGCTTGTGGTGAGTTCTTAAAATTTTGAATACAATTTCGCGATAAACTATGGATAATTAAATATTGCAGGTCGATGGCAACATAACCGGACCAGGCATAAAAGAAACGAAACTGTTGAACGAGACTTCCGAGATCCAGTCGCATGTCATCTTCGCCAACTTGACAGTACTGGGAAATGTAATTTTCGATAAGGCATTTTTTAAGAAGCGCCCTTTGAATTTGGACGATCTGTTATTGAAAGATGATGAAGATGCTAAGATCACTGGCACTAAGACGTTTCTAAGCAACGTCGAGATGAAATCGAACGTGACGATCACGTCTGGATCGATCAATGGACACTCGATAGAGGAGTTCGCGACCACAGACACGGATCAGGAGTTTCCAAGTAATAATTCAATTGTTATCAAGCCCTGAGCAACTAGTAGCTCACACCAGCAATTATAAACAAATAAGATTTATATTTTCAATATTTCTATTTTATCAAACTGAACCACCTGAATTATCTTCCTTCCAGATTTGAAAAACATATCGTCACTCGTCACGTTCGGGAACGTAAGCGACAGACACATGGAAAGCCTGGAAGATCTGCTGAACAAAACAGGAAACAGCAGCTGCCTAGAAAAGGAGATAATTGTATTCACATCTCCCATAGTCGTAGACGAACTATCATGCGACACCATTGATAAGAACGTCTCGTATGCTGAATTTTTGAATAAATTGAACAAAACGTTCGGAAACATTGTCTTCGACAGTCTCAGCTCAGAAACTTTAATGGCTGAAGAAATTGCGCCTAGAGCGAT
Organism: Lasioglossum pauxillum; assembly: GCA_933228785.1. NCBI lineage: Eukaryota > Metazoa > Arthropoda > Insecta > Hymenoptera > Halictidae > Lasioglossum > Lasioglossum pauxillum. The sequence continues at coordinate 3,467,197 of OW121701.1, read as the reverse complement.
CAATGGCGTCGATTTTAAAAATTTCACTGAACATCTAGCGTCATCGCGTAACACAGCCAATCAGTCGATCGACAAGCTCGAAACAGATCACTTGGACGTGAAATTTATCAATGGGATGTCATTAGAAGAGATCAATGATCTGATGGGTCGTCTAAACTCGTTGCTGGAAAACATCACCAGCGGAAACACGAGTATCGATTCTCTTCAGGTGACGGGGAAGATCGATGTCAACTCGATCAATGGAGTAGCTCTGAAGGATCTATACAAAGATCATAGAAACACAGTGATCTTTAAGAACAACGTTACAATTCGCAACCTGACGATCCAGGGATTACTGAATCGCTTCAATTTTTCGGATCGTGTCATGGACACAGTGTTGAACAGTGACAACGATATTAAAGTTTGCGGACACAAAACATTTAACACCGTGCGTTGTCGTGAATAGGACGCGGTCAGTTTAAAGGATTACCCCCTGGGGAATATTTTTGATCCTAAGGAGGATCAGTTGTTGATGGCTCCTGTGATCGTGAATGGTCAGTGCAAATAATTTAGATCAGTGGTGGCCAGATCTGGGGAAATAGTATTTTACATATTTATTTTAAAGTATGTGTACAACTTCGAAAATAAAATATTTTATTTGATGCAGTAATTTATGAAAATAAAAATAAAATAATTTATTTGAGGCAGTACTTTTTTGGAAGTAGTATTTTATTTAAATAATATTGCAAAATATTTATATTTTTCCTTTGTTTTCAATTTTAATTCAAAATATTATTGCTGCAAATCATGGTTCGAATTATGCTTTTTCTCAGAGTATTATAACAACGCAGAAAGTAAAATTTTTTGTTTCGTGTTTCAGATTGTTAAAATAGAAATATTTTATTTTCTGGATCAAATTGTTGAAATAGAAATATTTTATTTTGAGGCTCAGATTGTTAATATAGAAATATTTCATTTTCGAAATGGTCTGTCTTGTTTAAAATACTATTTTCTTTCAGCAAAATAAAATCTAAAATATTAAATAGTATTTGAAATATTTGTTTCATCAAATAATGTCCACTTCTGGTGGTTGCGAACCTATGACACGTGGGTCAGATACTGATCCACGAAGGCTTTATAACTTGATCTGCAAAAGTTATAAAAGTATAAATTAAAAAGGAAACCAAAAACTTTTTTTGATTATCTCAAAAGTGAGAAACGAATAGACTCAACTGTCAACTTTATCTTTCAACAAAATGTTTGATGTTTCCAAATAATGCGCCCCCTCCTCCCCCTCTTCTAATTGAAGCCACTGACTTATGACCCACGGGCTAGTATTCAAAAAAGAAATAAAACTAATTGACCCACTCTTCAAAAGTTTCACTTTCTACATGAGTGTTTACTAGTAACTCCAAGAACGGCTCGTGAGCGGCCCCAGGTATCAGCAGAGAAAGGACACCTTTAGCTTCGTGCACCTGAAGAAGTGGTGAGTGGAACAGATGAACCGAGTCGCGTGCACGAGGACAGTCGAGGCGAAATAAGCGGGTAAGATAGAGAGAGAGTTCGAAAGTAGGCCTTAGCCGTTCAGTCAGTAGTCAACTGCGTCCCCAGACGATTGGTTGTCGTAATGGTAAGTTCCCCGGTGTCATTGTTCCCCGGTGTCATCGTTCCCCGGTGTCATCGTTCCAGAGACTTCGTCGTTCCATGCGATGCTAAAACTACTTTTCGAATGTTAAAACCCTCGTTTTGTCCAGCCAAAAAATTCAACGGTGTTCGGTCACGTCACGGACCTATGTACAATCACATGCGTCCTTGCATTCTCGTGCTGGAAAAGTGAATTTGTCCGCGAACGAATAGGCATGCTGATCACCCTCGGTACTAAAAAGCTGCACTTACAGTGTTCGTAGTTACGCGATTCGAGAAAAAAATTGTTGCAATTGGTCCTGTGATGTTTTTACTTGGTGGTGAATCTGTGTGTCTGTAGAGAACGTTAATATAGAGATTATAATCTTTCGTACGTGGTTCATGTAGTCGTTCATTTTTGGAATTGTGTTCTTTAACGTCTTATGGATAGGTAAGTCCTTCAAAATAATCAACCGAAGTCGCATCAATTTGTAATTGTTGTTATGTTATTCACTTGGTGGTGAAACCGTGTGCTAGTAGATAATGTAAATATAGAGGTTATAATCTTTTGTACGTGGTTCATGTGGTTCTTCATTTTTGGAATTGTGTTCTTTAATGGATGGATAGGTAAGTCCTTGAATAGTCAACCGATGTCGCATCAATTTGTAATTGTTTTTGTGTTATTCATTGAATTTTACATTGCTGCAATATATAGATAGCTTCTGTTGGATGTTAAACACAGGATACATAATGATAAAAATGATAGCATTACTACTTCATTACGGACATGATCACTACAGATCTTTATGCAAAATCGAAATCCCGCACATGTTTTGCAAGAAATAATATCCACTCAGGGGTTGCTTTCTTCTTTTAATAATTTTGGTAGTAAGTGCAACAAATCCGCAGCCTAATGGCCACATAAAAACGTAAATTTTGAAGACGGAACACTGTTGAAATCTTTATTGACGTTTGTTTGGACCTTTTGAACACAATTTTACTTTTCATCTCTTGACATTTGATTTTTATTTTCTAGTCTAAAGACATTAACAAAAGCGTCTATCTCACACTTTCGTGCCCAATAACGAAATAACTCAACATTCGCATATTTTGCTTCCGACTCGTTCGTGGAAGACGTAAACTTGAAAGTTCAACCCTCACTGAAAGATCGTTTTAAATTAGTGAAATTCTTGTTAGCATGTTCTCGCTGGAAACGTGTGATTCGGGGACTAATTGTTAATCAGTACATCGCACAGTGGTCCAGGCGGCCGATCTAGCAGTTCATTTGAGATCATGAGAATTTAAACAATGACTTGTTTCATATCGGTGTTTAATGCACCTACATTACTTTTGAAATGTTTAGCAATGCCGATAATATCGATATTAATGAAATCGAATAAAAATTATAATCAGAACAAGTGATTAAAAATGAATATTTCGTGAATATGATTTTCGATCGGAAAAATTATTTAATACTTCTACGAAATTGTTGTTTTGAAATGAAGAGCGTTCTTTTGCCTCGAAACTGCATACCTCAAATTTAGAATTACCTAGAAATCTTAACGGAATGATGAAAATTGTCAAAGTTATTTCCCGTTCACATGAAATATCTTTCGAGTTTTTAGTCCCACATTTTTTAAAATTGGAATATTTTCAGTATACTTTTCCTAGTACGATGCCGCAAGAATCATTTCCACCTTCGTTCTACCTCAGGAATTATTATTGTTTAAAGTGTCACAGATGCTTCAGTGAGTATTGACGAAAACGATTAAATTAGTAAGATTTATTAAAAATCGTACAAGCGTTTAATAATCAACATTTGAAAAATGAGCATACTTTTTCAGGCAGTTCCGATTATGAGACAACAAAATGTTTAATTCATAATATTGTAGCCGATGTGAAAACGAATCCAATGAGCCACATTGCCATTAAACTTCCAAATAGTGTTAAAATCTGAATGAGGTTGCGAAGTGGTACCGAAATCAGAAAATCGGCCGGTCCGTGCGAAAAAGGCTCCCGTCGTCGAAGACGAAAGTGACTTTCGTTTTCAAGGATCGTCATCGCGGATCGTTCAACGTGTCCGCGCACGCGGACGTTAAATGTAACAGCGGAACGATCGGGAACCGATAAAGTGCGAATATAATACCGTGTTTCTGTTTTCTCCCGATAAAATTTCATTCGCGAAAATACACTGATCATTACCGGTCTCAGGTATCGCGACCGCTCTTCCAATCCCATTTCGAGCCAGCCGGAAAATGCTAGCAATTTAAAGAAGCTCGAGCATACGTTTTCCTAAAATTGAATAGTAGAAAGTCCTCGCCGGCATTCCCGGAAACACGTTACAGAATAATTATACAGTAATTCGTGTTGTAGAATTGGTTACTCAATCTTCCGATCGACATTCGAATCGATGGGGTTCACATGACAGCAACGAACGCCGTGGAACACTCGTTACAAAATGCCGACGCGCGATTGCTGTAATTTCCTTCCAATCATTCAGTTAAAATTGAAGGTAGTTTTAGAAACTACGTTTTGTTATGAACATTTTAGGATACATAAATTTGCAGATCTTACACTTTGATTTTCGGACTTTTTTCCATCGGACGACCCACTGTGCGACGTGGTAATAATTTCAGTATTTTAAACTCCGCATTCTCATCCATTGTTATCTTAGAGAAAACTTTATATTGATCATTTCTCAAAAAACGCATATTTTTAATCAATTTATTGTGTCATTGTTAGAATTCTTTACCCTTTTAAAAATTGTATCCTCCGAAAATCTTGTCGATATGAAATCCTCTTGTTTCATTTCATTTCAAATAATGTTATTACCTTTCCGGCACGTCTTGATAGCATTATAATGATCTTGGGGGGACAAACAGTAAATTATTTTTCTTTCATGACATTTTTACGACGCCAAAATCTCTGTCATTCGGTAAAAACGAATGTCCTGATACTAAGAATTTGTGGTCTATCAAGCAACTGACAAATGGACTTGGGCCACTTTCAAAATAAAAATTTGTATCATTCTATTAACAAGCCAATTTCCTTTTTACAAAATCTTTGCGATTTTAAATATATTAGTTACAATTACAATAATAAATTGTCTGCGCAGCTTACGGTTTTTTGCCTGCTGCTCGCCCTCGGGCTAGGACACGGCCAGGACAATGATGTCCAGTCGAGAATGGAGATCGAGAGCTCGATCAACCGGACAATTTACACCGAGCCCACCAGGAGCAAGACCAAGAGGCAACAGGAACCGGAAACCACCAATGCTGGGACCATGGAGGCGACCACCAACCCATCCACTACTACGACGACTAGTATTAAGAAATTTCTGATATACGTTTTGGGAGGATCAGAGTTCTGGATTAGGAGAATCATTCAGGGGCTAACGAAGTTTCGGGGGTTACTAACGAACGTCTATAACAGGTTCATGCGTGGTTCCGGTTGAATGTGTGGTGTCCTTTGGGGTAACAGTTTCTCAATTTCTGGAAATTAAGGACTCTGCAGGAAAGTTCGTATCATTCGTCTCATTAGTGAATATAATATTCGAAACGTGTTTATTAAGGCCATTTGAAGGAACTTAGTCCTTTGCGAAAATGTACTCCCTGGCCTTGTTTAGGAGATATCAATGAACAACCACGGGCCATTCGGAGTGCGACTACCAACGGCTCGCGATGAGCTTGACGTTGGCATTGGCCGAGCCGGAATCCATCCGCGCTCTAATTGGTTCGCGTTTTTCGTTAATAACTTCTAAACCAAGCCGCGGGGAAGGGTTTCGCAAAGGAAAAAGTTGCTTCAAATGGTCTGAGGAATCAGCCCTTGGTACACAGTGGATCCCAAAGGAATTTAATGTACTTGAAAAAAGATTAACGACTTCCGCTGGAATAATAGTAGACTGGTAAATTAACGAATAAAATTTTCATGGTCGTTGAATTTGAGAAATAATTCTCGAGATTGATACGATCTTTCTGGACTTCGGAATTTCGTCAGCGTGGAAGCTGCTAGAACCTTACTCGTGCGTCTGTTTTCCTCTGGCAGTCGCGTGACCTTGAGGCAACTGGAAGAGGCGACGCTATCTCTCGCAGTAACTCGACGTCCTCATTACGTCTTTCTCGTTTTTCTATCGTGCGTAGTTTCACTTTCATAAGAAGGCAGAGTTCACTTTTTCTCTTAAAAGGACAATTGTCGGCGGAAGATTGATATCATCTCACTTCGAATCACTTTCACCTCTTCTTGCATTCGTGGCTAATTATGTGAACTAGACACTATGCAAGGTTTTTTCCTCAGGTAGTTTCTATCCGTAACTAACAGCCGAGCCATTAACGCACTTTGTTCGTGATCAGTGTACTTCTGACTTTGTTGTATAACAATTCGTACTCGTTCTGGAATGCTTGGGCTCTATTCTTTCAACCTTGTCTCTCATTTCCGGCGTTTCCGTACCCGATCGATGGGGTTTCTCGAGGTCGACAGAGATTGAACAAGAGGTTCGTGATGAAACTTGCCAACAGAATCGGTAGAGGCAACGGCAGATTCGGAGAAAGCGGCTAGCGATCAGAAAGACGCCGCGTCGACGAAGATGCCCGAGGTGTCTTCGTCATCTTCGAACTTGGTGGCGTTGGAGGAGTCTTTCGGAGGGACCACCAGCGCACCGGACACCTCTCTGCCACCCAAACGGAAGAACGGTCTTTATTTCCTGGTCGACTGGAACACGTTCCTCGAGGTCGGCGAGGAGGACAAGGAGAAGATCAACCTGAGGTTCCAACCTAAAGTTGGGGACCGGACGAGATTCTTACCAGTGACTGTACCTTGAGACTTAACTGTAGGACCTTTGAGAATTGTTTCGGAATCAAAATACCCGGGCGCGTGTGCTGCTTGATACGAATCGTCGCAAAACTGTGACGTAATCGTGACGGCGAGCGACCAATAACGAAGCATGATCTATCGATCATCAAATCGGTACCCTGTGACAATAAAAACATAGTCGACAGGGTCCTTTTAGCCAGTCAAACAGAAATTCGAAATCAACTCGATCGCCGTCACGTTATAACGCTTTTTGTCTATCAACGGTTCGTCTCAAAGACACCCTCGTGGTCAGTTTTGATCGGATTCGCTCGCGCGAGCATTTTCACGGCGATTCTTGTACCAATTAACGGATCGCGACGCGGGCGTTCAAATAAAGTGGAGTTTTGCCCTTCAAACGAAGGATTCGCTCATCTTTTTGGCACCCATTCATTCCGGTCTTTTTTCAAGGATAGAACAGCTATCCTTGGGGTGATCAAGTCACACTAAACTTGAGTCAGCTAGGCGACAATTCGCCTACGAAACAAGAATCGATACCGAAATACATGATGCGTGTGCCAGAAAGTTCCAATCCACGAGTGTTGTCTGCAATCTTAAATGGTAATTGCAAAGTAAAATTTTAAGTGAGATTTTATGCATTTATAGTTACACGGTAAATAAATCTCTCCTTGATCTAAATCAGGGATGGGTATTTTTGTCTCAATTGAGATAGAGCGCCCCCGCCACAACGCCCACTGTCCCCCACCAGCTTCCGCGGTTACGAAAGTGAGGTTGGTGGGGGAAGCATCACTGTTCACATCAAGCAGTTATTGTCAAATTCGCAATAAAATTTTGATATCGCTACAATGATAGTGAAAAAGATTTGCTTTTCAGAAATTCGCAGTCCACTAACAATCGTTGGTATAAATCAATGTAATGGACCAATTATGTATTCCGGTTTCGAATTCGTGTCGTAGTAAGTCATAGTACTTGTTTAGCAAAGCGGCGGAGATATTAAGTTCGTTACGGGGGTACCTTATTTATCGCACCACGATGTATGTAATTTATTGGGGATTGATCAACGTTGGAGCTACTTCAGCTCTGTACTTGATTCAATGGGAATTGAAGTAGTGATTAATTTAGTTTAAACAATATGTACATATACATAGAACAGAAGCACGGGGTCAGCTATATTGGATGATATATTTTTGTACGATCGATATATAATAATTAGACAGCGGATCTTTATGCAAAATAAAATGTTTATGGATAATTTCCTTCTCTTATGTAAATCATTTTAATTGCTTGAAAATAATGTCCCCATATTTCTATATTTTTCTAATTATTTTATTGTTTCAAGTTTCACCGACTCAGTTTTATCATAAATGCATCAAATCCGCTTTCTAATAACACTGTCCAACATCGAATTTGTTCCACAACTACTGTTGGATGGTTCTTTTAAAGTTTTTCGCGCTGATTTCGAATCTGTTTTTATTTTATTTCCCTTACGCACAGTTTTTGAGAAACATGACTTTGAAAGAAAACATATTTTTCTTCTTTAAACAAATATTGTGGTGTTATTATAAAAGATATTGAATTGTTCTTTATAGCAAAAGATTCTGTAGACTTTCCCGAATACAGCGATATCAAATATTAATACATTATGAATGTTTAAACATGTTTAAACAATCATTAAAGACGGAGAGACACCACTTTTGCACCAATTTTTGAGGATATTTTTCAATTTATCTCAAAAAATAATGTTCCAGCGGAAAATCGAACTATACCACTCGATAGAGCAGACTTTTATCTTGAGAAGTCACCCTGTTAAGTTTGGAACGTCGACGTTTTTTTCGAACCAGAAAGCAAAATATCTTCGCCCGACATGAGTTGCCGCCAGTAGCGTGGAATGCCCGTTCTAATGGCGAGCGCCACTGGCGGCAACTCATGTCGGGCGAAGATATTTTGCTTTCTGGTTCGGAAAAAACGTCGACGTTCCAAACTTAACAGGGTGACTTCTCAAGATAAAAGTCTGCTCTATCGAATGGTATAGTTTGATTTTCCGCAGGACCCTTATTTTTGGAGATAAATTGAAAAATATCCTCAAAAATTGGCATAAAAGTGGTGTCTCTCAGTCTTTAATCATTGTTTAAACATGTTTAAACAATCATAATGTATTAATATTGGATATCACTGTATTTGGGAAAGTCTACAGAATCTTTTGCTGCAAAGAACAATTCAATATCTTTTATAATAACATCACAATATTTGTTTAAAGTTGAAAAATATGTTTTCTTTCAAAGTCATGTTTCTCAAAAACTGTGCGTAAGGGAAATAAAATAAAAACAGATTCGAAATCAGCGCATAAAACTCTATAAGAAGGACACAACAGTAATTAGGGAACATAAAAAAAGTTGAAATTTGTTGGACAGTGTAATCCACTATTTCGAACGACGAAGTAACATTTCGTGTTAGTTCAGAACGCGGGGTGTGACAGCACGTTACAAACAATTTATTTTACATTATAACCAGATTATGGATTTTTATGCGCTCATAATATTCAGTATAATCATAATACTTCAATCTGGCTGATCAAATCGCAGAAGAAGAAGAAGTAATGAACATTTCCAAGAAAATAATTAGCGAGAAAGATCCACGATCCACTTGCGATAAAACGTTATTTATACCTGTTGTTTATAATTGTTTTGTACAAAATGTTGATATCGTTTGGCCCACATCCACGTGAAAGTGTGCAATCAGCGCGAACGTGGTGTGCAAGTTGACCAATTAATAAATAATTCAGCGAAGAAAAAGTGCGAGAAAAGAGAAGAACTGAGAGGAACACGTGAAAACTGGTTCCTGGCGAGTGATAACATGATCGATGGTTGAGAACCGCTGTGCAAAACCCTACGAAAATATTTGGATTCGTTCGTCCGAATCGCACAAGAGCTGCAAGGTACAACATTACGCATCAGTTTCCACACGAAGGTACAATGTTCTCTTTCAACTGCTCGATCGTGCTCCTTCTCCTCGTTTCAGCGAGCGTGATAAAGTGTTGCGATCTCGACGAATCTATCAAAAATTTGCATCAACTGCTCGACACTAAATCACAGCGGGTGCAGCGAGATTCCGAGGACGATCCTTCGATTTGGCTGGATTACGAATTCAATACCGGCGCTGGGAACAGAGAAGGTAATTCACAGACTGCAAATCTAAACGGACAAGTTAAATGACAATTTCCTAGTTCCAATAAACCGAAAACAACGCAACAATGTTATTGATCGACTGCGGATTTCATGCATTTATGACAAAAATGGGTGGATGTGATTTAAAACAGTGTAAACGGAAAGTTGATTTAAGAAGGTGCATGTGTTATTTTCCATTTATTAAAATTGTTGAAACTGGAAAGCAAGTTTCATATGGTTTCGGTGTCCTGTAAGTAATGAAGACAATTTTTATGTTGCACAAAGATCCACAGTTTTTGTAGTTAATAAATTCTTCTGAGCTTCGTATTTGCCCTATTCATTTTTATTCACGATTGCACTGAAATCCGCAGTCTAGATATTAATAACACTGTCCAACAAATTTCAACTTTTTTTATGTTCCCGAATTACTGTTGGGTCCTTCGTATAGAGTTTTTTGCGCTGATTCCGAATCTGTTTTTAATTTTCTTCCTGTACGCACAGTTTTTGAGAAACATGACTTTGAAAAAAAAACATATCTTTCAACTTTAAACAAATATTGTAGTGTTATTATAAAAGATATTGAATTGTTCTTTATAGAAAAAGATTCTGTAGACTTTCCCGAATACAGCGATATCAAATATTAATACATTATGATTGTTTAAGCATGTTTAAATAATCACTAAAGGCGGAGAGACACCACTTTTGCACCATTTTTTGAGGATATTTTTCAATTTATCTCAAAAAATAAGGGTCCAGCGGAAAATCGAACTATACCACTCGATAGAGCAGACTTTTATCTTGAGAAGCCACCCTGTCAAGTTTGGATCGTCGACGTTTTTTTCGAACCAGAAAGCAAAATATCTTCGCCCGACATGAGTTGCCGCCAGTGGCGCTCGGGACGAGATACGGCGCAGCGAACGACCGTTGTAATGGCGAGCGCCACTGGCGACAACTCATGTCGGGCGAAGATATTTTGCATTCTGGTTCGAAAGAAACGTCGACGTTTCAAACTTCAAAGCGGGGTTTCTCAAGATAAAAGTCTGCTCTATCGCATGGTATAGTTCGATTTTCCGCTGGACCCTTATTTTTTGAGATAAATTGAAAAATATCCTCAAAAAATGGTGCAAAAGTGGTGTCTCTCCGCCTTTAGTGATTATTTAAACATGTTTAAACAATCATAATGTATTAATATTTGATATCGCTGTATTCGGGAAAGTCTACAGAATCTTTTTCTATAAAGAACAATTCAATATCTTTTATAATAACACTACAATATTTGTTCAAAGTTGAAAAATATGTTTTTTTTTCAAAGCTACGTTCCTCAAAAACTGTGCGTATAGGAAAAAAATGAAAAACAGATTCAGAATCAGCGCAAAAAACTCTATACGAAGGACCCAACAGTAATGAGGGAAGGTGTTGGACAGTGTAATTGTAGACAACACAGATACAAGTTCCAAGAAAACCAAGAAAACCACAATTGGACTTGACGAATTTCATTCTTTCCATTATTCTGATGTTCTAATATTTTTTTTCTACTTTCTGTAATTTCTTCAAGTTGAATGAACTACGAATTGTAACTTTTTCAAGTTGAATTAAATACGAATTGTAATTTCTTCAAGTTGAATTAAATTACAAATGTGGAATGAGGAATTGTTATCCATCGTCTTTTTGAAAACTTTGGAATAATATTCTCGGCGCCACGGTTCGATCAAATATACTACACTAAACAGCTATTTGGAACACTTAAGCGTTTCGATTGAATTAAATTACATTCTTACAAGTTTTAGATGGTTTTGAAACCTTCCTTTTTCAACCTTCAATTATAATCAGTAGACATTTTGGTTAGGTTAGATTTGAATTGCAGAAGTGGTGGTGAGGAACATCTCCGTCCACGAGAACCGGAAACTCCCGAAAAATGGCGCTTGGCGATACTTCGATGCAAATGGCGTGGGTTTCTTGGTCCACAGTGAACCATCGACGCTCTTGTTCTACAAACTCGATCCGGACAACGTTCTCACGGATGATCCAGTGACCTTAAACGTCACCGGAGCGATATTGACGTACAAAGTGCTCGTTTCTGACAGTTTCCACTCGTCAGGTACTCCGGAAGTGGACGTGGTGGTTGCTTTGTGCGTGGAATCACTCGACGGAATCTTTTTGCAATGGCACAGGCTCTTCAATGGCGGATCCTTTGGGGTTTTCTGGCTGTGGCAAATACACAAGCGGATCAAACACATAGAGTACCTTCAATATGGTACTCAACACGAATTGTTATTATTGGACGAGGACGAAACGCAATTCCAGATACTGTATTCGCCCATCTACATTTACAGCTTCAGCATCGACTTCTTTACCGAGTCTTATCATTTCGGGCAAGTTGCATTCTTTTAAATTAAAATTTCAAGCAGCTGAAGTGATTGAGATGATTCATTTTAGGCTGAGACAAAGCACGTTGGCGCCGAAGGTGTTAGGCATTCAAGTCTGCCCGATCTACCAATCCATCTTCCTCGTTCTTCAAGGCCACAAGGATGTTACTCTGTACGAGTACAGGGACAACATGCTCGGCAACATTTTTCAGGAAACGCAAACGATTAAGTCGCTGGACTTGAGGAACTTTGTCTGCTTCGAGAGCGGCTATTTGCAGTTCCTAGCTGTGTCTGGACCGGAAGCTGGCCTCTACCATTTCTTGGAGGGCGAGTTTCAGTACAACACGGAGTCTGAAGCTAATTTTGGTAAAAGTTTACCAAAATTATTTTTCGGTACTTGCTTCTTTTGTGGGTGGAGGCGTTCCGTAGATTTCAAGGTCACCGTAACTTTTTTTTTAATGGAACCACCTACTTTTTGTATCGTAAGTCGATAGAGTATCAAATTCCGAGTGAAAATCTATTGACCTTCGTATAACCTTCATCCTACATCTAATAGTCAACGAGATATTATCGAAATAATGTGTAATTGTTTCTTGGAAATTATTTCGATAATATCTGGTTAATTATTCGTAGACTCCGGACTTTCATGCAAAATTAAAAAGTTGTCCATCAATTGCAAGGCACAGGAGCTATATTATATCAATTTATATTTTTCATTAATAATTTTAACGTAGTGAAAATAATATATTGATATTCTTAAAGTTTTTTATTCTGCTCGATGTTTTAAATTGCGTCCACTCATTTTTGTGAAGACCAATATGAAGTCCAATACGTTTTTCGATGAAATGAAGGTGACCTTGAATTCTTCGAAACGCCTCCACCCACAAGAAAAACAAGTACCGAACGAGATTGACCCCTCGAAGCCGTTTGAATTCCACGTTTTACAATTTTCATAAAATGTATCGTGGTAATCAAGTTGGCTGGGACACCCTGTACAAGTCCTTTCTACGAAGCACGGTGCATTGTTTAACATATTTCTGTTGCAGATACTTCCGAGATATCATGGGTGAAAGACATCAAGCTGGACACTTACAGAGAGGAATCATTGTTACTAGTTCAACTAAGAAATTCGACAGTGATCGCCCTAGGCTGGCAAGGCTTAAGTTTCAAAAGGATCCAACTACCGCACAACATCCTCGATCAATTCGATCTGTCGATGGCAACGGTGATCCCGAAATTTGGATTCGTCCTGGGGAACAAATTCGTGAAGCTTCACACAGAGTTGAAGGACTTGAAGCATCCGTCTCAGAACACCATGGAGAGATTGTTGAGACTGCAACGTTTGTTGAATGTAAAAATAACGTTTATTGAAAGCTGACTCGCTTATGTTGAACAGAACAATTGCAAACCGTTTGAAATGTTTTTTCAGGGTTCCTTAAACAGCCAAGAGAGTATTCTAGACGAGACAGAGGCGCGTCTCGAGAAGAGCTACTTGAAGAATCCCGAGGTGACAGGGTTTTGGAATATCGACGTGTTGAACGCAACAAATGCAACTATATCTGATAACGTGACGTATTACGCAGTCTCTGTCGGATCCACGAATCTGACCAGAGAAGATCTAGCTTTCAACATGGCCGCTTACATGGAGGAGTTGAACGATTTGGAAAAGAAACTCGGGGAAATCGATTCGAATTTAGAGCAGATTCAAAATGTGAACCTAACTACATTAGATTTCGACTCAGGGATCGAAGTAGTCGTAGATATCGACTTGAACGGAACTTTGAACGTGGACAAGCTATCTGTACAGTTTCTTAATGGTATCGACGTGCAGAATGATTTTTCTCCTGAAAATGGAGGGGTGATCGAAGAGACTAAACAGTTCTCCAGTTTAAGGGCTGATAACCTCACTATCTACTCGCTGAATGGCGTACCGGTTACAAATATTCGCTTCGCGAATTCAATCCAGAACTATAGTGGCATTGATTTCGCGAAGATAGATCGAGCTGTGGTCGAAGGGCACCTCTTCTTCGAGACTGTCAATGGCGTCAACTGGAAGGACTTGATGAGAAACGTTGTGTGGAAAAATAAGGACATGGTCATCCCTGGAGACACCGTTATCGAAGGGGTAATAGGAACAAAATGTTGTTGATAATATAATAATTCATTTGTGTTTACACCATTAAAATAATTTTAGTCGCTGAGCGCAGACACTGTGGAGCTAGACACGCTGAACGGTCTCCGTTATCCGCACGACTACGTTTTCATCGAGGGTAACACTCCAGCGGAAGTGACTGGCTCGAAATCATTTAATCAGCTGCGAGTGGGTAATTTGAGCGGTCTCAAAACCATAAACGGTATAGATATCAATGATTTCGTGATTCTGGATAAAGAGAACGCGCTCGAAGAAGAAATCACGTTCGAGAACTTGATCGTGGAAGGTCCGCTTGTGGTGAGTTCTTAAAATTTTGAATACAGTTTCGCGATAGACTATGGATAATTAAATATTGCAGGTCGATGGCAACATAACGGGACCAGGCATAAAAGAAACGAAACTGTTGAACGAGACTTCCGAGATCCAGTCGCATGTCATCTTCGCCAACTTGACAGTACTGGGAAATGTAATTTTCGATAAGGCATTTTTTAAGAAGCGCCCTTTGAATTTGGACGATCTGTTATTGAAAGATGATGAAGATGCTAAGATCACTGGCACTAAGACGTTTCTAAGCAACGTCGAGATGAAATCGGACGTGACGATCACGTCTGGATCGATCAATGGACACTCGATAGAGGAGTTCGCGACCACGGACACGGATCAGGAGTTTCCAAGTAATAATTCAATTGTTATCAAGCCCTGAGCAACCAGTAGCTCACACCAGCCATTAGAAACAAATAAGATTTATGTTTTAAATATTTCTATTTTATCAAACTGAACCACCTGAATTATCTTATTTCCAGATTTGAAAAACATATCGTCACTCGTCACGTTCGCAAACGTAAGCAACAGACACATGCAAAGCCTGGAAGATCTGCTGAACAAAACAGGAAACAGCAGCTGCCTAGAAAAGGAGATAATTGTATTCACATCTCCCATAGTCATAGACGAACTATCATGCGACACCATTGATAAGAACGTCTCGTATGCTGAATTTTTGAATAAATTGAACAAAACGTTCGGAAACATTGTCTTCGACAGTCTCAGCTCAGAAACTTTAATGGCTGAAGAAATTGCGCCTGGAGCGATCAATGGCGTCGATTTTAAAAATTTCACTGAACATCTAGCGTCATCGCGTAACACAGCCAATCAGTCGATCGACAAGCTCGAAACAGATCACTTGGACGTGAAATTTATCAATGGGATGTCATTAGAAGAGATCAATGATCTGATGGGTCGTCTAAACTCGTTGCTGGAAAACATCACCAGCGGAAACACGAGTATCGATTCTCTTCAGGTGACGGGGAAGATCGATGTCAACTCGATCAATGGAGTAGCTCTGAAGGATCTATACAAAGATCATAGAAACACAGTGATCTTTAAGAACAACGTTGCAATTCGCAACCTGACGATCCAGGGATTACTGAATCGCTTCAATTTTGCGGATCGTGTCATGGACACAGTGTTGAACAGTGACAACGATATTAAAGTTTACGGACATAAAACATTTAACACCGTGCGTTGTCGTGAATTGGACGCGGTTAGTTTGAATGACCATCACCTGGAGAATATTTTTGATCCGAAGAAGGATCAGTTGTTGATGGGTCCTGTGATCGTGAATGGTCAGTGCAAATATTTTAGAAGAATATACTTTAATGTTCAAATGTTTACATCCAGTTATCTTAACCTTCCGTTAAGAACTTTGAGGCGTGCTTTAGGGCAGTCATGCACAACTCCTAGCTCCAGGAGCGGCTCCTGTTGCAGCTCTCTCCACCCTACCTGTGCCAGCCAGCTCACGACCCAGTCAGCTCGGCCCATGAGCCGAGTCGAGAACTCCCGCTCCCAAATTGTCCAGTTGTGCATGCCTGCTTTAGAGTATATTTTAGAATTTTGCATACCATTAAGATAACTGTATGTAAATATTTAAATATTAAATATATAAATAGAGGATTTGCTCCGACGACAAAAATATGATAACAAATGTTTTTATATTTTTCAAGGAACCGTGACGGTCCGCGAGAAGTTCCACGCGACCGGAAGTATCGGCGACGTAAACTTTCAAGACCTGATGGGCAAACGTAAATTTCTCGGGAATAATACTTACGAATATAATGGAAAGGTTCATTTTCCGGAAAATGTATCAATCGAGTACCTCGTGGTAAATGGAACAACTCAGGGCACAGACTTGGACAGTTTCTACAAGTCGATCATTTTTACAACCGAGAGTAACGTCAGTATTTCCGGGCCGAAAGTGTTCAAGAATTCTGTCACCTTTAACAATGCATTCTTCGTGCGTGAGAAATTGAACGACATAGATCTGCAGAATTTCTGGAAGAACGCTGTCTTCGTCGACAAACCATTCTTCATAAGATCGAAAGTTGTCTTTGAAGATGATGTTAGGGTTCAGGCACACCTTATCGTGAAAACGGACTTCGAAGCAGGATCCGTGATGGGAGTCGACGTGAACGAACTGAAACTCGACGTTTTGTACTTGAACAGGCCCGTTTATATCGAAGGTAACTAATATTGTTTTGTTAAAAAATTAATGTTTCATGTTGCTTTTGCATTTGTCTGTAGAAACTATCGAGATCAACGAGGTCGTCTTCCAGTCTAACATTGAAGTAGCTAAGTTCAATGATTTGGACATGAGATTACTCATATCGCTGAAATCCGAGCAGACTTTACCAGTGGAGGTTTTCAAGTGTCAGAACATCACTGTCGAGAACTTCGAATATTTAAGAAGAATCAATGATGTAGATCTGACAACAATTAAGGAGACGACGTTCATGGTATGTTGGACATGCGGTGAATCGTTCAAAATTCGAGATCACACAAAGTTGATTCGTGTAATGATTGAAACGTGACAAAAAAATGACCGAACAATTTTTGTACCGATTTTTCAGACCACTGGTAAGCAGAATATCACGGGACACTTCAATTTCACGGGGTCATTTCAGATTCGCCGCAATTTGAAGGCGCGTCACATCAACGGCGTCGATATGGCTCGAGTCGTTCCCTTGAACAGAACCAGGACGCTGACAGGTGATAATTAAAAACTAATATCTGTGCATCATTTATTATGGGGGCCTTTTCCAGCAGACGACGCTCGCGTGTGAACACTCACACAACGCTAAAGTACACTCACACACCGCTAGACCACGTATACATACGCGAGGATTGCAAGGGTCCGGGATTCCACTTCTGATTTCTCGATAATGCAAAGACAGGGTTTTGTAGTAATCCAAATCGCTAGATGGAAGATCAATCTAGGGCGCTGTTTGCCTCAAAGTCCTTCTTTTACGTTTTCGAGCAATGGTTTTGCAATATTTGGCTGCATGTTGCCCGTCGCATGTTGCACAATGGCTAGATAAATGACCCACCAAGTGCGCTTGGTGTCTAAAATGGTCTACTTTTGCGTTTTCGAGACGTAATTTTCATTATTCGGCAGCATGTAGCCGAGTTCGAGAAGCGTTGGGCGGCGCGACAGTGCTGCCACTGTCAAGACACATACATTTTCTTCAATATCGAGAGATTTAGGGTTCTTATAGCAGAAGCATACACCAAGCGCACTTGCAGGGACACATACAATGTCCATGCAACCTTTATTATATTACAGTATACGTGTTTAAACACACAGTTTGAAAAGTACGAAGTACACCCCTAAACGGAGGGTTCGGCACAAGTGTCAGTTCCATGGCATTTTTAGCTAGGAACGCTGATGTCTGCTTCTCAATATTCAGTCACTGTATCGGTAAAATATCGGTAAAACAGTGACTGAATATGTATTGAAAAACAGACACTAGCGCTCCTAGCTAAAAATGCCATGGAACTGATACTTGTGCCGAAACCCTCCGTTTAGGGGTCTACTTCATACTTTTCAAACTGTGTGTTTAAACAAGTATAATGCAACATAATAAAGGTTGCATTGACATTGTGTGTGTCCCTGCAAATGCGCTTGGTGTATGCTTCTTCTATAAGAACCCTAAATCTCTCGATATTTAAGAAAATGTATGTGTCTTGACAGTGGCAGCACTGTCGCGCCGCCCAATGCTCCTCGAACTCGGCTACATGCTGCCGAATAATAAAAATTACGTCTCGAAAACGCAAAAGTAGGCCATTTTAGACACCGAGCGCACTTGGTGGATCCTTTATCTAGCGATTGTGACTACGTTGGGCCCCAAATGTGCATTCGCGAGACGTGGTTTGGAAAAGTACGGTACCCTTGCAACCTCGTGTACGTATACAGTGTATAACGGTGTGTGATGGCGCCACCACACCCTCGCTCGACCAAGGTCAACTAAGGACCCACACCCTTAAGGGGACGGTCGGGATTTGACCTTGGTCGAGTGCGAGTGTGGTAGTACCTTAACACACCGATAGATACTGTATACGTACACGAGATTGCAAGGGTTCCGTAGATTTCGTTTGCTGTCTCTCTAACGCACATTTGGGGCCCCTACGTAGTCACAATCGCTAGATAAAAGACCCACCATTACGGGATGCTTCCTTATATGGCCTACTTTTGCGTTTTCGAGGCGTAATTTGCATTATTCGGCAGCATGTAGCGCAGTTTCACAAATATTGGACGAAGCGACAGTGCTGCCATTGTCGAGACATACATTTTCTTAAATATCGAGAGATTTAGGGTTCTTATAGAAAAAAATGTAGGCATCCCGGAATTCAGGGTCACATACAATGTCAATGAAACCTTTATTATGTTAAAGTATACGTGTTTAAACACACCAAACGAAATCTAGGAAGTAGATCCCTATACGGGAGGTTTCGGTGCAAGTATTAGTTCCATGGCATTTTTAGCTAGGAGCGCTAGCGTTTTTAGTCACTGTTTTACCGATATTTTATCGATACAGTGACTGAATCGGTAAAACAGTGACTAGAAACACTAGCGCTCCTAGCTAAAAATGTGGAAGGCACCGATACTACGACCAAGGTCAAGTTCCGACCCCCACCCTTAATATCTGTGCATTATTTATTAAGAAACTTGTTGAACTGGATGGTTGACTGTTCCAGGGAACTTTGTATTTGAGAAGCCAATGATCATGAACGAAAGTCTCCGTGTGATAAACGGCTACTTGAATGGCATAGATCTTGCTCAGTGGGAGGCTAGAGCTGTCAAGACGAGTGATTTCTTGAAGCAAATTGTTCCTGGAAGATGGACGGTAAATGGTACCGTGTATCTTGAGAACGGAGCCACCGGAAGCAGTGTTTTGAATGGTACCAGGCTTGACGAACTGGCGGACACTTTGGGAAAGAGGCAGTTGGAGATGGACGTCCTGATGGCGGAAATGAATGTACGATAAGCACGGACCTAAGGACTGTACATAACCCTGGGGGTGTAGCGAAAAACGGAAGGGGTATCAACTTGTCGGCCATCTTGGATGGCAGCACTGTGGTGTGCTCTATAGACGACTTTACCAATGTAGCGGCTGTAGCACGTGGTCTATACAGGGTGAATTCGATAAAGCAGGACACCTAAATATCTCCGTTACTTTTCGTTGTACAAAAAAACTTCGTTTTTATAACGAATGTCCAGCTGCATCGATTGATGTATTGAAAAATACCTCATTCCATTTAAAAAACATTGATAACCTTGAAATCTCATAAAAATGACCTTGAAATTTTTTTCCCTTACACCGTTGTATGTGGCCCTTCAAACAGTGTAACTTTGTCCGTTTTTTTGTAGAACGAAAAGTATCGGAGATATTTAGGTGTCCTGCTTTATCGAATTCACCCTGTAGAATACATGCGGAATAAACCCACTTTTTCCGCCCGCGCATTTATTAAATGATATTAACTATTAACAGAGAGGAAATCTATTAAATAATAATACCTCGTCGGTTCTGATCCATGCCACAGATTTAATAACAGTAAAGTGGGTTCTGTTTCCTGCTAAAGATGATGTAGGTTCTGTTCCATGCTAAAGATGTAGTCACAGACGGGGACAGACGCTGCACTAGTATTTAAAGTCGCCTATAGAACGCGCCACAGTGCTGCCATCCAAGATGGCCGCAGTCAACCATCCCTCCCCGCTCATGGGACATTTGCGAAGAGCTTCTGTCTAATCACGTCTCGCTAATGCACATTTGGGCCCCCTACGTAGTCACAATCGCTAGATAGAAGATCAATCTAGCGCGCATGGTCCCCAAGGTGGCCTACTTTTGCGTTTCCGAGACGTAATTCGTATTATTCGGCTGCATGTAGCGGAGTTCGAGAAGCATTATGGCGACGCGACAGTGCTGCCGCCTATCGTGGCAGTCGAGCGACAGTCACTTGCCAGTGATGGTATTGTTGGCGCTTTCCACGCGCATGCGCGACGATTCTAGCCTCAGACGACCTCAGTCAAGTACGAAGATCGGATACCTTGGTCGCCCTGCTAATTTCCCGCTATATAGTCTCCCACTACTTTCCCCCCAATAGTTCCCCACTTTCGGACGTAGACGTAGAGACGGCCCTGATGAAACTCGCGCATGCGCGCGAAAAGCGCCAACAATATCATCACTGTCACTTGCTGCTGCTTGCTGCCGAATAATAGGACCATGCAAACTAGAATGATCTTTTATCTAGCGATTGTGACTACGTAGGGGCCCCAAATTGTGCATTAGCATAAAACATTTTTATTTTGCATAAAGATCCGCAGTCTAGTGATCACTCGTCGCAGGCCAACTTCTTCCCTACGGGTTCCCTCAGTTTTGTTTGATTTATTTTGTTCTCCACAGGCAAACTTGGAAGACATATGTCAAGACTTGAACCGCCTAAAGCGAGCAGCTGAGAAACAAATATACAAGTTTAGCGTGTTCGACTATCTGCAGAACATCGACTTCGACGACCGCATCGTCAGCTTACATCATTTCGAGTTGGACGACTCGGACTATCTGATAATAAGCTGCGACACCTGCCGCATGCTGACATACCTGTTCACGAGAGGAAAATTCGAGTTAGTCGCCAACGTGACTGATTTCGGAGTGGTGGATGGATGGAGAACATTCAACGTTGATGGAACTCTGTATTTCCTCACTTCAGGGACAAAGGGTTGTGGCAGAAACTCTGAAAACTTGTGGAAACTCGAGAACAACAAGTTCGAAGTAAGAAAGTCAGAAAGCAACGAGCTTTTCGCGTCGTTTTTCATGAACTTTTTTACTTACTTACTTACTTTTGTAGCATATTGGTGGCAAGATAAACAGCAGAAAGGTGAACAAAGTTCTTCAGACGATGATTGATCCGAAGAATGAGCAACGATCCTCGAAAATTAATATTGAGGACTTGGAAGAAGCTTTGTCGTCTCTGGCAGATGACAATGGCCGGAAAATGGTTGCGCAGAAGGATCGGCACGTGTTCACCAGCAGGAACAAGGCTCGCAAGCGAGGCGTCGGTAAAATTAATAATACAGACATTGGGAGGACGTCGAGAAGACCTGAAATCTTGAACTTCAAAGCTGGAATATTCGAGAAGGAGATATTTCTGTACTATGAGGAGGATGTTAACGACGATCATATATTCGTGAGTTCAATGGTACCTATCAAATCCATGCCAGATCCTCTTGTGAAGAGGGCAGGTCGGTCACAAAATCGGAGTAAACCTTGCTGTAGGAGAGAGACCGAAATTTTATTTAAATTTTAACTTCCAGCGCTCCGTTGACTCCGCCGCGGAGACGTTGTAAGATAAGTGCGATAACTCCGCTCGGAGTGCAAAGGGTTCAGTTCCATTTATTTTCCAATTTAACTTCATGTTCTTCCCTCCCGCAGCAAGGTTTACTCCGATTTTTCGCCATATCTAGTCTTAAAGGGAGGATAGGTTCATTCTTAGTGCGACCGATCTGCCTTCTTCACCAGAGCAAAGTTTGGCATGGATTTGGCATGGACCCAGTGGCGCGTAACCCTATGGGTAACTTGGGCAAATGCCTGGGGCCCGAACACAAACCAGGATCCAAGATCCAAATTCTACGTTTTTCTGTTAAAATTATTTAATTGGGGTTAGGGGCCCCGAAATTCTACTTTGCTCAAGGCCCCAACTAGTTATAACGCACTACTGCATGCATCCCCAGTAGGCAAAATGTTCGATTTTGGACAGCAGCTGCGTCTGCAGAAGTAAAACTTTCATGCTGGCAGAAAGAGCGGGCAGCTGCTCGTCCAGTAATGTCCTCAATTCTGCCCTCGTAAGGGGGCAGCACGGTCGCAATTCTGATTCTGCGTCGTACTAATATTAGTAGCACAGACAAGGTACCTCGTCTGTACCATTCGTTACATTAGTGCGACCGTGCTGCCCTCTTACGAGGGCAGTACTGCCCGAGCAGCTGCCCGCAGCTTTCCAGTAAGCAAAATGCTCGATGTTGGATCTGCGTCAGGAGAAGTATCGCTTTCTGCTGGTAGAAAGAGCCGGCATTTGCTGGCACAAGCTGACGACAGAATGCTGGCAGGCTGTGTCGGTACAAGCTGACGACAGAATTCTAGCAGGGTGTGCCGGCACAACGAGGATATACCCAGATAGCCAAAATGCTCGATTCTGGCCAGGGCAGTTATGACCGTGTGGGCTCGTAACGTTCCCTCGGCACAAGCTGCCCCTCGGCCCGTCCAGGGCCGAGCACCTGGACCGACGGGCCGAGGGGAAGCTTGTGCCGGGTTTGTGCCGAGGGAACGTTACGAGCCCTCACGGTCATAAGTGCCCTCCTCAGATTATAGCCATCGTGTGCCTTTTGCCCATTCAAGCGACGTTCGGCCCGTCTACCTGACCCCGACACGCCGGGCTCGATCTGTGCGCGAGAATCGCTTGGCTATCTGGGTAGATTCACATTTATTATTGCAGATTTGTGACAGCCACGACACGCATACAAAGATCCTCCAAACCATAAAGGCTCACAGGCCGACGTCGTTCGCAGTTCTCAATTTTGGCGGAAACATTGAGACGCTTCTACTTTTCGTTGAGAACAGAAGGACCCTTCAAATTTACGAGTACAAAGGTGAAAAGTTCATTCGAAAATGTTCTGAAATATTAAATCGTCTAGTGCTTCGTAAAACATGTATGTTCTTTCAGGAGTACAAGGCTTCGTGCACAGGGACAGTATTGACATGAACATCGACAAGTTGTTCAATTTTAAAATTCGAAAACATCCTGGTTTTGCGAGGCGACACTGTCTCGCTTTGATCCACGAGAATCGATTGACGATCTTAGAGGCGCAAATGTATGGCGAGAAGGTTGATATGGAATCGCTCAAGTGTTCCGTGGTATAAAATAAGATTAATACTATTAAATTATTGGAGCCACAATGTGGAAAATATATTTATTTTCAGTGTGAATATTTCGGTGAAAATGGAAAGTATTCGACGTAGCTAGCGTTCTATTTAAAAATTGTTGTAGCTCTAATAATTTGATCAGGTTGATATGAAACCGCTGAAGTGTTCCGTAGGGTAAAATTACATTAATACTATTAAATTATTGGAGATACAGTGCGAAAAATATATTTATTTTCAGTGTGAATATTTCGAGAAAAATGAAAAGTATTCGACGTAGTTAGAGTTCTATTTAAAAATTGTTGCGGCTCTAATAATTTGATCAGTTCGGAATAAACGCACATCCGAGATAACGATTATTTATTTTTCTAATTGTACATAGAAGTTTTCTACAAGCTGTGTTATAGAGTTTCGTAGAAATTCGTCTGCGAATATTTCTATCGGTATTAATGTTACTAATACTGCGTGATTGTAGTTGATATTACTGTCAGCGAAGAAACTTGTCAATAAACGCCACCCAACCGTTTGGCCTTGTAAAAAGCGATGATCTCTTCGTCGATTTCCGGATCACCTGTCAGAGGAAGCGAGTTTTCGAAACTGCCGTTATTGCTAGCACAGTCTGACTTGAAGTCCTCTTTGCTTCTCGCGCTC
Source organism: Lasioglossum pauxillum (assembly GCA_933228785.1). Taxonomy (NCBI): domain Eukaryota; kingdom Metazoa; phylum Arthropoda; class Insecta; order Hymenoptera; family Halictidae; genus Lasioglossum; species Lasioglossum pauxillum. Next base: position 3,443,214 of record OW121701.1, on the reverse strand, counting down.
AATTTTTCCTGCCGGTCAGGCGTGAAGCCGCAAACACTCGACTTTCTATCGCTTCCTTTGCTCTTGTTACTCTCCGTTTCGCGATTAGAAAAACAAACATTACTTCTGGTCGACTGTGGCAGCATCTCTTTCCGTTCGTTGCAAATGCTGGCTACTTGCAGCGGCTCTATCTGCGGATTTACGTCGACCCGTTGATCGCCATTTTGTAAACGACTGCGGGAGGACACCGAATAATTCCCAGCATCATTTCCAGGCTTAGGTGTTCGCAATTTTTGACCGGTATCAAAATTCTCCGCGAATTTCGAATCAACCTGTAGTGTATTCCTGAATCTAATGTCATAATCTCGAGTAGGCGAATTCGACTTGGGAATCTGACTCTTCAGAATGTTCTCTGTACGCACAGACGCCATTCTAAATGATTTCATTTCACCTCGAGGCACATTGAAATGCAACATTTTCTCATAAAATGGAACTGATTGGTCGGTAGGCTCTTTAATATTTTTATTAAGAGGGCTTCCATCGTTTTCTTCTTTAATTATTACATCCGACAGAATATTTTTAGCCACCGACTTTTTAACTTCGCTGTTCCTCGCTTGTTTCTTCTCGGACTTGCGAACTGGTTGCTGCAATTCTGAATTGTCCAATGTTGTTGCCGAATTGTCCAATGTTACATTAACAACGTTGCATCTGAAATACTCCGGTTGGCAATTATTCATGGAAGAACTGTGTTTGCTCGTTGAAGTTTGCTCCAGAGAATTTTTCCGCCTTCTGACGTTCGCTATGTTGGTAGCGAGAAAGTTAGGGCGGTCATTGACACCGTCTCTGTTGCAATTGCTTTTACGTTCGTTGGCAACAGCGTGCTGCGAATTAGCGCAACTTTGGAGAGTAGGGTTGCAATCTTTCGATCTCTTTTTGTGGTTTCTGCGATTAGTTGAATTTATTTCGTCTTCGACGTTCATTTTGATATTTTCAAATTGATATTTTGTTGGTGGATTTTCGTTATCTGTGTCGTCCATGAATTGTGCGGTTGCTAAAATTGAATCTAACGTTACTCAAATAAAATTATTTTAAGCATTTTATGCCGGATTTTATGCATTTATGGCAAAAATGAGTAGGAGTAATTTGAAACAGTAGAAAACATTAGAAAAATTTAAAAATATTATTTTCAGGCTATTAAACATATTATAATAGGAAAGAAAATAATTTTTTTTCACTCCAGTTTGTTACAATTAAGGTAGAAATAGGTGGTTTTATTTTGCATAAAAATCCGCTGTCTACTTATGAGAATATCTTGTTTTGGAATTGTTTCAAATTACTGGAGTTGATCTCCGGCTTCAATTTAAATTCTTCGGAACGATTATCTAGTGCAGATTTCCCAGTCAATTGTAAGCTCCCATCGTCAGGTAGTCCTAAATTATAAATTAGTATTGTAAACAATCAGTTAAGCGAATAAAAAATAAATAAACACATATAAGTGTCGAATACATTGAAAGGACCTTCCTTTAGACAGTTCTCCGTTTTCCCTTTTTCTTTGTTTAGCAGATCGATTAACAGTGCTGTGTTTGCCTCAGGAAGTTATAGAACGAGCGTTAAAAACCTTCTTGATTTTCTGAATAAAAATTTCATGAAGTCGGCAAGAACAGAAACACAGCTCAAAAAATAACGATTTTGAGGTTGGGATATTTGTAACTCCTAATTCACCGCTAGAGGGCAGTTATTTCAGTTTTATATCAGTGTCCCCACTCTACCTTCCCCCACTGCGACGCCATCCCCTCGATTCGTGCTACGTCCCCTCATCTGACGACTCTGGTAGCAAGAATAGTTGATGGAGGCATCCGCAATATCATTTTATAGAACCTAATCGAAGTCACTTCCAAAAATATTTTTCTGAGAGATTAACAATGTCTATCTCGATGGAAATCTCCTAATTTTCTTAAAATCGATATCGTAGACTACTGAATTTCTTAGTTATGTCAATATTCTTGCCGAAATTACATAACATTAGGATACAAATTTCCTTGTCCCTCTGGAAAACCAAGTCTTTGTAATACTCCAGCTTTTTCAAGCAGCTTTTCGGGTCTCTGCTCAACTCGATAATTCTTCGGAAACTATCGAAGCAGTATTCGATACTTTTCGTGTTGTAATCCCAAGAAATTTTGTTGTCGGAATCTAGAAAATTTCTGATTTGAGCGTCCAACTTCCATTTGTCCTCGGCTGTAAGTTCCTCGGAACGCTACGTTCGAAACAGTAACGAGATTAACATTCGCTATGAAAATATTGTGATTTTGTACTACGGTAATGTCTCTATTGACGCAAAAAAAATATCCCCTCCACTTTGCTAGTAATCTGATCTCGGCTCGGGTATATCGGTGTGAACTACTACTAACCCAATCACCAAGACCTGCCTCGAGCAGACATCAAGCATAGCCTTGCAATCGTACGGTGCCAGCAGATGGCGAGCATTGAACTGTTAGAACGCGCTGGAAGCTGAGAATGCTCGGAATCTGCTCGATTTTGGACAGCACACTCTGCCAGCATAAAGCGATACTTATTCGGACCATGGACCTATGGACTGTGCATTTCCCAGGGGGGCGGTGACTCCAAAGACGGAAGGGGAATCAACATGTCGGCCATCTTGGATGGCAGCACTGTGGTGCGCTCTATAGACGACTTTAAATACTAGTGTAGCGTCTGTAACTGTAACACGTACCAGCATGTACATATAATGCCAGTGCCGTAGTCTGTATACTTGATGAATCGTCGTTGATTCGTAGCTCGATCGGAGGCATTCTCAAGGAATACTATTATTTAATAGTATTTTTGATCCATGCCACCGATTTAATGACAGTAAAGTGGGTTCTGTTTCCTGCTAAAGGTGATGTAGGTTCTGTTCCATGCTAGAGATGTAGCACAGACGAGGACAGACGCTACATTAGTATTTAAAGTCGCCTATAGAGCGCACCACAGTGCTGCCATCCAAGATGGCCGACAAGTTGATTCCCCTTCCGTCTTTGGGGTCTCCCCCTCTCACCCATAAATCTACTTTACGCTCAGTCCTTAGGTCCATGATTCGGCCGCAGACGTATTACTTTATGCTGGCCCGGTTTGGGTTAGGTCAGGTTAGGTTCTTCGTTGAAGAGGGCAGCACGGTCGCACTAATATGGCGGACGTCAATCGTGTATATTCCTTGTGTAGTCAACCGGGTTCCCACGTACGCATTTACTGTATTTATTTCAACAATTTGTTAATGTTTCTGTAAGATATTTTGAGGCTTTTGCGTAAATAGCGACATCACTGCACACTGGTAAACGTACAGTTTGCCCAGTCATGGCTGTGATTTGCTGTTTGAGTTTCTCGATCTCCAATTTCAGCAGCGCGTTCTCGCTTTGGATGTTCATTTGTAGAACTAGTTTCACGTCGTTGTTGATTAGAGCCACTCTTTGGGCGAATCTGCATGTAGAAACTGTTTCCTGGTGACGATAAAAATTATTCAATTGTTGCTATTAAACTGTGAGGGAGTAGAGCAATTTACTGTACCTCTAGATTCGAAGACACGGCGCTCAGATTAGCCAACATGGCCGTCATACAGTTTCCGCCCAGACTGTCTCTCAGGATCGATGTCAAATATGAATTTCTAAAAATACATATGCAAATGATTTTCATGTCACAGTTAATAATTTGTTTTATCCATTCCAGATCAATTGTTCTGAGACATACACAAAGGTAAAACAAGAATGAGAAAAGAGGATAAACATTTTGTTCTCTGATAATTGAAGAGACAATAAACATTCAATTTATTTCGTTCAAATAATCCAATCGCATAATTTTCTTGGAATTGTATCGAATCAGTTGAGATTTCTCGAAGATTGTTAGAAGACCTAGTTTACTGAGCAACGAATTTTGAGAAAGGAAAAATGCATTTCTTCAACTTCTTTATCTGTGCCTAGATTTGGATAAAATTTTTTTCACATATACCGGGTGAGTCACCTAACGTTGCCACCACAAATATCTTTGTTGTTTTTAAAGATACGTCAAATGTCCGAAGGACAAAGTTGAATGGGAAAATGGGGCTCGTACGATACCAAAAACATTTTTGCTTTTATGTAATTTTTTTTATTTTTTTTTTGAAAAATGCATTTTTTCAACTTCTTTATCTGTGCCTAGATTTGGATAAAATTTTTTCACATATACCGGGTGAGTCACTTAACGTTGCCACCTCGAATATCTTTGTTCTCTTTAAAGATACGTCAAATGTCCGAAGGACAAAGTTGAATGGGAAAATGGGGCTCGTACGATACGGAAAACATTTTTGTTTTTATGTAATTTTTTTGGAGATATCAAGGTCACCTTGATTTTTTTAAATGGAATGTCCTATTTTTTATACCATAGATCGATACAGTATCAAATTCTGAGTATAGAACTGTTGACCTTCGTATGTCCTAAACTTAATAGTTAACGAGGTATTATCCAAAGAAGAAAGAAAATTGTTTCGATAATATCTCGTCAACTATTAGATTTAGGACATATGGAGGTCGATATATTTTTACTTAGAATTCGACAGTCTACCGATTCATGATACAGAAAGTAGGTGTTTCCATTAAAAAAATCAAGGTGACCTTGAAATCTCCTAAGTTTTGTATACAGGTTGGGGCAATGTCCACCTTGAATATATCCGTCATTTGTAATAATATGGAAAAACGTTATGAACAAAACTTACACGGTACAGAGGGGGCCATATTGTGACACAAACATTTCCTGCGTTGGTGGTGGCATAGAGGACATTTCAAGGTCACCTTGAGTTTTTTAAATAGAATGTCCTTTCTTTATACCATATATCGATAGAGTGTCAAATCCCGAGTATAAAAGTGTTGAACCTCATATGTCCTAAACTTTATAGTTAACGAGGTATTATCCAAAGAAGAAAGAAAATTGTTTCGATAGTATCTCGTTAACTGTTAGGTTTAGGACATATGAAGGTCAACAGTTTTATACTCAGAATTTGATACTCTATCAATGTATGATATAAAAAATAGGGCATTCCATTTAAAAGAATGAAGGTGACCTTCATATCTCAAAAAAAATTACATAAAAACAATAATTTTTTTGGTATCGTATGAGCCATTTTACCATTCAACCTTGTCCTTCAGACATTTGACGTATCTTTAAAAGCAACAAAGATATTTGAGGTGGCAACGTTAGGCGACTCACCCTCTATAATTGACGTAGATCTACAAAATGCATGTTTTAATTTTGGCCATAACGATAGGGGCACAGATAAAAAAATGTTTAAACTTGACCATTACTTTTTTCTTCGCAATTCCGAACAGTAGCAATTTTTAACTGTAATTTTTTCATCGTTTACCCGTGACTTGCTGAATTAGATCTTCTAGCATGTCAAGAAACCATTTGGTTAATTTCTTAAAAGATTATGCGATTTCTAAATGCGTTCGAAAACTTTCTCAGGGGCTGTACAGTGCATAGTAGAATTGATAAATGAACCGGTCGATATTCTGAGAGGTTATAGAGCGAATAGAGCACCTGTACGGAATGTGAGTGACGCTCTCCTGACCCAGACACACTATGACTTGCTCCAGGTAATGTAGGCTCAGGTTAATGTGCTTCGCCTCGGTCAGGATGGTGCCGCTTATCGAGCATTTGTAGACCCGCTCAGACCTATAGAAAATTCCATGCTGAAAAATCGCGTACCGTTACAAAATTTGCCATCGGAGCCGAGAAAGCAGGCGAGAGACGCGGCGACGCACTTATGATCTGGAAGCCCGCTTTTGGTGGCCAAAAGTCAATTTTTGCAAGATTAAGATATTAACAAAATTTTTTTTCTAAGAGAGTAAGAACCCTTCAAAGTTCAAAGCTTCCAAATCCAAATTATTATTCATTTCAGATTATTTTGTACTGAGATATAACGTTTTCAAGACAAACTCCGTAAAATACGGATTAAATAAAACGTTTAAAACAGTCATCATAGACTACAAGACAAGTTTAAATGATATTAGTTGTGCATCGATTTTAATAAATAGTCACTGGTATTCCTGCGGCAGAATAGTACTGTTAACACGATTTTTAAGACATTCCCTACGATCTACCAAAAAAATGTTCCCAACAAAAGTTAATCAGTATTTACATATCTATAAATTCGAATATACAAAAATTTAAAAAATTTTTTTTTTATAAATATTGGAATCACGTCGATTTTTTAAAATGTTAATGTATATTTCTAACTTTATAATATCATTGCCGGTGTCGAAACGAATTCAACGACCTAGCATATTATAACCTTTAACGTTAAAATAACGCTAAAATACTTTTGGCCACAAAAAGCGGGTTTCCAGACCATAGCGCGACGGCTGGACAAAATAGCCGTGTAGACAAGTGGGTCGAACGGCAACGATGATGTAACTGCAACAAGTTTGCCCGAAGAATGCGGGATGCTAGTCGGCGAATTCATTTCCTTAATGCGACAACAGAAGTCAACGGCTGATTCAGGTCAACTTGGGCTAGATCGAGATCGCCCTTATCCGACGACAGTTGCAGGAAAGAGATTTCGCGTGCCCTAATCGTATCAGATTTCTAAGAAAATTATGTGCCTCTATTGTGTCCATCTTTTGTTTTAGCTCTTTGCGGACGAGGACCGTTTGAACCGCTACGAATCATATTCATCAGAATTTGAAATAATGGGGAATGTGGACAATAGGTATGTACTAATCATTACGTGGTTTACTAAATTGTGTGTTTTCAACTTCAGAAATTGAAAAATTGAAATTGAAGTTGAAGTTGGAGGGTTGATATTGAAATTGACGTAGAAATTGAAAAATTGAAGTTCAATTTGAAGTTGAAGGTTTGATATTGAAATTGGAGTTGATATTAACGAAATGAAATTGAAACATTGAAGTTGAAATGGAAGAGTAGAAATTGAAGTTGAAATGGAAGAATAGAAATTGAAGTTGAAATGGAAGAGTAGAAATTGAAGTCCATCTTTTATTTTAGCTCTTTGCGGAGGAGGACCGTTTGAACCGCTACGAATCATATTCATCAGAATTTGAAATAATGGGGAATGTGGACAATAGGTATGTACTAATCATTACGTGGTTTACTAAATTGTGTGTTTTCAACTTCAGAAATTGAAAAATTGAAATTGAAGTTGAAGTTGGAGGGTTGATATTGAAATTGACGTAGAAATTGAAAAATTGAAGTTCAATTTGAAGTTGAAGGTTTGATATTGAAATTGGAGTTGATATTAACGAAATGAAATTGAAACATTGAAGTTGAAATGGAAGAGTAGAAATTGAAGTTGAAATGGAAGAATAGAAATTGAAGTTGAAATGGAAGAGTAGAAATTGAAGTCCATCTTTTATTTTAGCTCTTTGCGGAGGAGGACCGTTTGAACCGCTACGAATCATATTCATCAGAATTTGAAATAATGGGGAATGTGGACAATAGGTATGTACTAATCATTACGTGGTTTACTAAATTGTGTGTTTTCAACTTCAGAAATTGAAAAAATTGAAATTGAAGTTGAAGTTGAAGGGTTGATATTGAAATTGACGTTGAAATTGAAAAATTGAAGTTCAATTTGAAGTTGAAGGGTTGATATTGAAATTGGAGTTGATATTAACGAAATGAAATTGAAACATTGAAGTTGAAATGGAAGAGTAGAAATTGAAGTTGAAATGGAAGAGTAGAAATTGAAGTTGAAATGGAAGAATAGAAATTGAAGTTGAAATGGAAGAGTAGAAATTGAAGTCCATCTTTTATTTTAGCTCTTTGCGGAGGAGGACCGTTTGAACCGCTACGAATCATATTCATCAGAATTTGAAATAATGGGGAATGTGGACAATAGGTATGTACTAATCATTACGTGGTTTACTAAATTGTGTGTTTCCAACTTCAGAAATTGAAAAAATTGAAATTGAAGTTGAAGTTGAAGGGTTGATATAGAAATTGACGTTGATATTAACGAAATGAAATTGAAAAATTGAAGTTGAAATGGAAGAGTAGAAATTGAAGTTGAAATGGAAGAGTAGAAATTGAAATTGAAATGGAAGAATAGAAATAGAAGTTGAAATTAAAGTTAAAGTTGAAAAATGGAAGTTGAAAATGAAGTTGAAGAGTTGATATTGAAATTGAAGTTGAAATGGAAAAATTGATGTTGAATTTGAAATTGAAGAGTTGGAATTTCCGAATTGAAATTGAAATTGAAGAGTTGATATTGAAATTGATCTTAGCGAAATGAAATTGAAAAATTGAAGTTGGAATGGAAGAGTAGAAATTGAATTAAAGTTGAAGGGTTGATATTGAAATTGATATTAACGGAATGAAATTGAAAAATTGAAGTTGAAATGGAAGAGTAGAAATTGAAGTTGAAATGGAAGAGTAGAAATTGAAGTCCATCTTTTATTTTAGCTCTTTGCGGACGAGGACCGTTTCAAGCGCTACGAATCATATTCATCAGAATTTTAAATAATGGGGAATGTGGACAATAGGTATGTACTAATCATTACGTGGTTTACTAAATTGTGTTTTCAACTTCAGAAATTGAAAAAATTGAAATTGAAGTTGAAGTTGAAGGGTTGATATTGAAATTGACGTTGAAATTGAAAAATTGAAGTTCAATTTGAAGTTGAAGGGTTGATATTGAAATTGGAGTTGATATTAACGAAATGAAATTGAAACATTGAAGTTGAAATGGAAGAGTAGAAATTGAAGTTGAAATGGAAGAGTAGACATTGAAGTTGAAATGGAAGAAAAGAAATTGGAGTTGAAATTAAAGTTAAAGTTGAAAAATGGAAGTTGAAAATGAAGTTGAAGAGTTGATATTGAAATTGATATTAACGAAATGAAATTGAAAAATTGAAGTTGGAATGGAAGAGTAGAAATTGAAGTTAAAGTTGAAGGGTTGATATTGAAATTGATATTAACGAAATGAAATTGAAAAATTGAAGTTGAAATGGAAGAGTAAAAATTGAAGTTGAAATGGAAGAATAGAAATTGAAGTTGAAATGGTAGAGTTGAAATTAAAGTTGAAGTTGAAAATGAAGTTGAAGAGTTGATATTAAAACTATGAACAAATTTTCAAGTAAACTATTTAAGTCTGTTGCCAAATGTGATTGTACAATCATAATATCATTAAGGAAATGAGAATGTGAGTGGGTCGAAAGAGAATCAGAGATAATTCCATAATAATTATTAATCATAAGTATAATAAGCAAACTGTGTTGGAAAATATGTTTAATCAATCCAGAAGAAGATTATTCTGAATTGTCGTGTTTTTCGCTGACTAATCTTTGACTGCAGGGTAGCAATGAAATTAATCGACGCCTGACTGTGACGTTTTGCTGTGGCAGACTGTGCACCGGGTCATCTACACTCGGGGGCCAATCATTTCCCACGAGGTGACGTCACCTGACTAACTATAGTCCAGTCAACGAAAAGTTGTAGAGGGAAATGGAAGCAACACAATTTTTAACTTTGGGACTTTGTTTGGATTAGTTAGGAGGTAAACATACTAAAAGTCCCCACTCCTAGGAGGTGAGCGGGGTGCAGGGGGGCACGTAGAAGGTCCCCTTTTTCGGTTTTCCGCTTATATCTCGGAAACTATGCGTCCTAGCGATAAGACCATTCTATACAAAATTCATGCTGACAAAATGTGCCACAAGATTGATTCGATCCAGTTTTTCGCTATTTTACATAGTTTCCGAGATATCCACGCTTAAAATTCACTAATTGTGCTGAAGAGTTAGCTAGTCAAATAAGGCAAAACACGCGAGACAAAAATTTCTTTTTCACAATTAGAGAACTTTGAGCGCGTATATCTCGGAAACTATGCGAGATAGCGAAGAACTGAATAAAGTCAATCTTATGGTACATATTGTCAGCTTTAATTTTGTATAGAATGGTCTTATCGCTTGGACGCATAGTTCCCGAGATATTTGCGCTCAAAGTTCGCAAATGTGAAAAAGAACTCTTCAACACAATTAGTAAACTTTGAGCGCGGATATCTCGGAAACTATGCGAGATAGCGAAGAACTGAATAAAGTCAATCTTATGGTACATATTGTCAGCTTTAATTTTGTATAGAATGGTCTATCGCTTGGACGCATAGTTCCCGAGATATTTGCGCTCAAAGTTCACAAATGTGAAAAAGAACTCTTCAACACAATTAGTAAACTTTGAGTGCGGATATCTCGGAAACTATGCGAGATAGCGAAGAACTGAATGGAGACAATCTTATGGCACATATTGACAGCTTTAATTTTGTATAGAATGGTCTTATCGCTAGGATACATAGTTTCCGAGATATAAGCAGAAAACCGAAAAAGGGGACCTTCTACGTGCACCCCTGCACCGCGCTCACCTCCTAGCAGTAGGGACTTTTAGTATGTTTACCTCCTAACTAGTCCAAACAAAGTCCCAAAGTTAAAAATTGTGTTTCTTCCATTTCCGTCTACACCCTCTTATGAACATTCATTGACGGGACTACTATGCAAGGAGAGTGGACTTTTCTCTAATTATTGTCAGTTAATAAATAACTTGAAGTCATAATAGTTTTATCCACCTCACTTCTAGTACTTCTTCAGCATAGAAGTACAGCTATTATAACTTCAGGTTTCTTTAAACTGACTGTAGTTTTTAATTTTTAGGTCGGTAACAGAGTCAGGCTTGTATGTCCGGTCAGTGTCCTTGTACCTTCAGTGGGTAAGAGAATCGTTGATACAAACCCGGCTAGGTCTACCAGGTGCACTTTCGCTCGTTTATAGTGATCAGCGCCGAACTCCTTCATCGAGACCACGATGGTAAAGATGCAGTGTGATCTTGATGACTGAGGGTTCATCGGGGTTTCTGTGGTGACCCTGCAGCAGTATTTTTCAAAAAGTAATCAATAATCAGAATTAAATTTGTTTTACAAGGATTCCTCTTAAAATTTCAAATTTAATTTTAGCTTGAAATTTCCCTTAATTTAAATTTTAGATAAAAATTTAGATTAAAATTACCCTAAAATTAAATTTACTACAAGAGAATTCCTGTTAACATCTCAACAATTAATTTAAACTCGAAATCTCCCACAATTTAAATTTCAGATTAATTTACTATTCAAGTTATTCCAGAACTAAATTTTGGCTGCTCTTTACTTTACCGGACTCAAAATTTGTGCCTTCCTCCTAGGAATTATGATGTATTTGGTATGTAATCCAGTAGATTTGTGCCCGGCGCGGATGCAGATCGAAGTTTCGATCCTCTAGGATCAACAGTTGAGGAGATATGGTCGCTTAAAGTTGAGCATTTTTTGACAGCGCCCTTACCTGTCAAAAATGCTCAACTTTAAGCGACCATTTCTCCTCAACTATTGATCCTAGAGGATCGAAACTTCATTTACATAACGAATACATTTTAATTCGTAAGAATTCCTGTTAATACTTCAAAATTAATTTAAACCTGGAATCTCCATCAATTTACTGTTACAATTATTCTAAAATTATAATATTCTATAATTATATGTCAAATTTAATTTGAACCTGAAATTCGCCTCTTGAAGACTTTGTTAAATCTTTCAGAGAGGGAAACAAGTAAAATTTGTAATGATGAAACGATGGACTCACACCGATTGCTGTCACCCACCAGAAGCAGTTCGGAAGCATCCTCCAGAGACCGGACACCATGGAAGCTGAGGTTCTTCAAATGTAACTGTCCGTTTTCGTCTTCCTGGATAGTGACTCGGCTGGAACGCATCGGGAAATCATTAAAATGATTTCTGTCTCGACCGAAGGGTCTAGTAGTCAGCAATCGCTTGGGACTCGCGTGCAACAGATGCGATCAGAAAGTTTCGCGCATTACGTAAAACGTATCCCCGACTGATTAATCGAACTTCCGCTGTCGGCGGCCCAGGAAAATGCTGATTAATTGACTTTCTTGAAAAAAATATTCCGGTTCGAACGTTGCTGTCGATATCATTCAAATTAATTGAATACTAAACAAGATAAGGATCCCGGCTATGAACTTCGTGAAACAAGGGGCAGAGAATTTCGAACAGAGAAAGAATAAGCGTTTTGTTGCGCTGCGAAATGAATGCGAATTCCTTTAATCGCTCGAAGTGAAACTGGATGCCTGGAGTTCCGCATTTGTGTAATGAAATCGGAATTGTCAAGCGGCACTGTCCACAGGGAACTCGTCGAATCATTACCAGACTATAGATGCCATTCATCTGTTTTAGGCAAGACCGAAGAAAGTGTGGAAAGTTCTATTATCGTAGTCCAAAATACATTCAGGATTTTACACGCTCCTCTGAAAATAGTTGTACAGGTAATTGTTGGTTAATTGTTATTTGCTTTCGTGTTCTACACTTTCACTCCGCCAATTGTGTTTTCACCAATCTCATATTTTAAACGGAGAAATTAAATTGCAGTCCGATCGCCAGGAATTAAAAAATCTCACCGGATTTAGGACAGGAAATGGCTGAATTTGAACACAAGGTTAGTAGATACGATTGCAATTATTACCACGCTTATATTAGCTTGCCGAATTATCGTTGTTGTATGCGTCAAATCTTGTAATCGAATTCTAAACCACTTCCCGATGAGCTACAGACTTGAAACTTTAAACATAGCTCAGACTGGATGACAATGCAATATTGAAAAACAAATTTTTAAAAAAACTGTTCGTTCAGGAGAAAAAAAAATTTAATATTAACCGTTACACATCGTCGCGCGACGCTCGGTAGTACGTGATCGCGTTCAGCGATCCCCACTCCGCACGCCAGCGCTCCCTACTCCACTACGCGTTCCCACTCCGACTCATCCCCATTCCACTGACCCACTTCGCACCGAAGGAGCCCAGTGTGGTGCTCCGTTACCGTAAAAAACCAATACAAAATCGGCAATTTTATGCTTCGAAAATTCTGAAATAATTCACTGTCGTGTGTGCTATTAGGGAGAATGTTCATGAATTTTTTCGCAATTTTTTGTTGAGCGGAACGGAAGAAATAGCACGATTAACTATAACTAGCCTTAATTTGGTTCGGGTGCACTTCTGACCCCCTTATCCGGCTATACCCTTTATAGCACGATTGAAACAGTATTTATTTAACAACAATTCTTTCAATAGAAATCTAGCAATTGCAAACGATTGGAAAATTGTAATCGTGCACTATTGAAACTTTCAGAGCCGAGCGTTTAATTGTGATCGCGTTCAGCGATCCCCACTCCGCGCGCCAGCGCTCCCTACTCCACTACGCGTTCCCACTCCGACTCATCCCCACTCCACTGACCCACTTCGCACCGAAGGAGCTCGGTCAGTGTGGTGTTCCGTTCATTCAGTTCCATTTCGGACAAATTCGGACTCCATCAAGAGACGTCGTCTCCCCCTCACTCAAGGTCATTTCAAGGTCACGTTTTTATAAATATCTGAATGTGTTTTTCGATCAGTTACCCGATGCAATAAAATAAAAATGTAAATATATATCAAAAAACATCGATGACCTTGGTAGCTCCGAAAAAAATGACCTTCGGAAAAAAATATTCGTGCCAGATATTTGGTCCATCGACACCATGCACATTACGTAACAAATATTTTTTGCATCACAATAACCCGAAGAGATATTTAGGTGTGCTGTTTTAGACGAAACACTCTGTATAAATTTAACTATAAATTAAAATAATGAATTGAAATTTTAATTTATGTTACATGCAGCGATTGCAGCCTGACCCCTTAATAATTTTGTCGTAAAGACAGGTTGCTATAAGAATGCTGATTTCACCCGAACGAAGAACAAAAACATTATCCTAATGAATACAATTTTCTGAGAGTATTCAAACCTTCAGACTTAGGATTGACCTCTAGCGGTCAGTCGAAGTCATCAGCAGTTTCTACTGGATCCGAGAAAAAGCTGAGGCCTGATCTGAAAGAAGTGAATCCAAAAGTAGAAAAAGATTGACGCGGAAGGATTCGACCGGCAGCCATGAAATCGTCAAAAGCATCCGCCTCGGACGGGTCAATCGACAAGCGCGCGTTTACAATCGTTTCAATTTGTCTGTGACGAAAGTTCAGCGACAAGAAACAAGGAAGGAATAAAGGTGAAGCGGTTGCACCTCGCGAATGCTCCGTATTCGAACCCGGTCTCGGAATCATGGTTGATCGTTCGGTCAGAGCCTAACTCGGCCGGTGCCGGTGGTTTCCCTTAAAGGTGGATAGGCAGCCGCCAGTTTTCTTTTTTTCCCCGGCGAACGAAATCGGCGAGTATCCGCGTCCGCGAACCTCGAGGGGCCGCCATTTACGTCACGAGAACTTACGGTAAATCTTCCAATCTCGTAACCGCGTACTCTCGTTGCCGCCTATCGAGCAGGTCGTAGCCGTTCTCGTTGTAAATCTCCAGAAAAGCCACTTCGACGGTGTACAGGTTCTCCGGTCGCTGTACGGAGATTTAAGAACGCGTACGGTTACTATACCTCTCCACTCACAAGGGTGTCCGACTTCGATTTTGATAATCTTTTGTGAGACGATGGTATATGGATTAGGGATTGCAATCCCGCAGAATCCCGCGTCATTTTTTGGTCCCGCATTTCTTAACCCTGATCCGTCCCTCATTTCGCGAACTGAATCTGTCCCTCGGTGTCAAATTGACACAGTGGTAAAATATCGACGAAATAACAAGATAGAAAGTTATTTTTCGATATTTTTGCATTCAAATGGATGCGTTAACATCTGCATCTTAGTTTTTGCACAATTTTCGCATAAAATAAAGCGATGTGTGGGACATATTGCTTGTTTGGACAAACCACATCGGGCACTATGTATATTAGCATTCGGTCATTTCTCACATATGTGACACCGGGCTCGTTTTTTTGTTGGTGGAGTATGCATTATACGATTACTACAAGACGGTACAATCACTGTTGGTATACCCTTTATTTGTACAACAAGTGCAGTCGCATTAGATCCTCGCGGTAGATGTGTGCGAAACGTAATACATATACGAATGCACCAAAGAATGTCCAATTTCAATAAAAAAAAGGCGTCGACGATATTTTTTATTTTTATTCCACGTTGCATTGAGTGAAGGAAATATTATAAAAGCATTGCATGTTGATATATCTAACATATTAGCAACAATTGCCATTGGTCATCTATTTGTTTCTTCGCTTACATCTGTATGTGCCCACCATCTCCATATCATCGAGGACATCGACGCGACGCCTCCTTTCGTAGCGTTATAATACTTTATTATTTCAGGATTTTTTATCTACTTCACTACTCATTTGCTTTGACGTATGGTATGTACTAAGTAGAATAACAAATCGTCTTCTTTTTGTCACATGTGACACCATTGTACCTTTTAGTATGTGTTCAAAAACAAACTCCGAATGATGAAGTGGCTTCTTCTTCGTATCGAGTAAAATTTGTGGAATTTCTTTTCTATTTTTTCGTATGGTCCCTACAAGCGTCATCTTTTGTTTTTGTAATATAATTACTAATTCGTGTGAAGTAAAAAAATTGTCACACATAACATTGCGTCCACCCAAACCTTCAACTAATTGTAGCACTACGCGTTGACCCTGCTTTACTTCTGTGTGGCAGTTTCGATCGCGTCCCGTGTAAATTTCCATACTATATGAGTAATACGTTTTCTTCTAATTTAGAAAAAATCAATTTTCCTTCAATTTCCGAATGCCGTATAAATTTCTCATTGAAATAATGCTGATTGAAAAACTCCGCGACAGTACGTAAGAGTACATGTGTCATATTGACACACAGGGACTCTTTCGTAACAAATTTGACTTGCAGTTTTGACATTATTATTTTTCATGAACAATGCTGGGTATATGTGTTTCGCATTAAAAAAATAAAAGTCACAAACTTTCGGGCAAATTTACCGACAAATAACAGAACAGTACCCCTTAATTCGCGAAAACTGTGTCAAATTGACACGAGGGACGGATGAGGGTTAAATTATGCAAATTATGCGGGACTATGCGTTCCAAAATTTCGCGAATGACGACGCGCATGAAGAACTATTTCGATAGTCTGTCATGAAGATATCGACAAAACTTAAAAAAAAGAGATGATTTCCTTTGAGAGCGATGGCAAAAAGGGGAAATATTTACGTATGGCTTATGAATATTTTTGAACTATTCGACCTTCAAGTGTAGAGGCTGAACGAGCTTTTTCCGCTGCAGGATATCTTTTTGTAATGACTTGAAGACTTAACTAGAAGATACAACAATTAACAGACTTTGCTTTTTACGATCATATTTTCAAAGTTCTACAAATTAAAATTTGTTTTTATAATTTTAATATTTTTCGAATTTTAATCTAATTAAAATTATTTTCACAGACAGGTCGATTACATATAGTTCGTTATAAACAATTTTTATAGTTATTTTTAAGTTCTAACCAACATTTTGGTAAAGGAAAAAATTCTTCCGATTCACCTCAGCAATTAATATATAATATCGAAGCTTAGTTATTGATACAATCATTTTTTATTTAAATACCTTCTTTTAATAACTATTAGATATAACGAATTATTATATTATATATTTTATGCAATTAGACTCGTATGTATATACATATTTATGTATACATTTCAATTATAGTTTATTTTCCAAAAAGTGATTTATTTAAATTTAAATTTATGTAGATTTAGATTTTATATGTATTCTGTTAATCAATTTTGACTAATATGATTAAAGATGATTATCTCATTAAGTAAAATTTGGTTCTTTATTAAATATATATTAGATTGAAGACCTAAATCCTTAGTCCCGCGGGACCTCGCGGGATTTGAATAAATCCCACATCAATCCCGCGGGATTGAACATGGCGCGGGATTGCAATCCCTAATATGGATCCCTAATGATGTCTGCAAAATATTAAGTGTAGTTACTCGATAGTTTTAAAGATATGAACAATTAAAGTTCAACCTGCTTACACCGCTAATGGAACTTCAAAAAGTTGAAAGTTTAATTGTTTATATCTTTAAAATTATCGATTAATTACGCCTAATATTTTGCAGACATCATTAGGGATCCATATACCATCGTCTCACAAGAAATTAGCAAAATCGAAGTCGGACACTTGGTTTCCTTCCCTTATCAGATACAGAAACGCCAACCTTTTCGATGACGTCGAACAGGTACTGCAGACTCCTGGGTATGATGCCTCGGCCGTCTATTGTTCGTTGGTTCCCGATTATCGAGTGCGTCTTCCCGCTGGCTGTCTGTCGAATTTAATTAAGGGTTGCGAAGGGTTTGGTTAAAAACATCAAATTTAGCCATTTTTTCAGCACCGAAAAATAATTTAATATAACATCGAAGTGGAGCACTGTTTACAACGCATCTTAAGCAGCTCAAACAATTTTTTTCGGATTTGTTCGATCCAAAATGGCGGCGCTATTGCTTACAGAACCTAATACGTTATATTTTTGTAGGTGCCTCATACACCACCCTCTCTGTCCGGTTGAGGTAACAGCATTTCTCCACCGCCTCGAAAAAAAGTTGCTCCGAGGATTGACCTCTAGAGTCCAGATTTTTTGGTCTTGAACGAAAAAAAAGTATATAAAAAAAACTTTTTAAAAACCACGCTTCTATTAAAATGCACTAAAAAGGCGAAAATAATTTTTATGGACATTAGTGACTATAAATAAAAGCGTGGAGCGCTAAACTATACCGACGTAATCTTCGTGGGCGCTCCAAGCTTTTATTTATACCCCTCTAATGTCTACAAAAATTATTTTCTCCTTTTTAGTGCATTTTAATATAAGCGTGGTTTTTAAAAAGCTGTTTTTTATATACTTTTTTATTTTCTGCTTTTTAGTCTTTTTTAAATGGAACGCAAGATATGGTAATACTGGTATGAAATAGTAAGATATGAAGATAGAGTCCGAAATTGTCCGAAATGGAACTGAATGAACAGAACACCACACTGACTGAGCTCCTTCGGTGCGAAATGGGTCAGTGGAGTGGGGACGAGTCGGAGTGGGAACGCGTAGTGGATTAGGG
This sequence comes from Lasioglossum pauxillum, assembly GCA_933228785.1. Taxonomy (NCBI): domain Eukaryota; kingdom Metazoa; phylum Arthropoda; class Insecta; order Hymenoptera; family Halictidae; genus Lasioglossum; species Lasioglossum pauxillum. The sequence goes on along the minus strand of OW121701.1, from coordinate 3,425,209 downwards.
AGAGCTGGCGCGCGAAGTGGGGATCGCTGAACGCGATCACGTACTACAGTAAATTCTCTATAAACGCGAACGCCTCGGGGGGATTTCTTCGCATTTTTCAATCGTGGTCCTATGTTTTTCGAGCTTCAAAGGCCGAGCCGAACGTAGAGAAGGACAGCGCGTGTAAAGCGAGACCACGCACGGGCCTTTGAATTGTGCCGGCGACTCCGACTCTCCGCGTCTTTTTCTTTTCTATACGCGCTATCCTTCCTTGCGCCCGAAACGTTCATCGTCATTTAAACCACTACAGTTTAAATACCATCGAAGGAAAACTATCGAATTGAAGCGTTTACATCCGTCAGGAAAAGACACACTTCTTGTAGTTTTTGAACTGTTTTAAGTAATATACTTAAGATTTATTTAAGATTTATTTAATTTTGTTTCTTATCAAAAAATTGTAATGGAGCGAGCGACGCGCGTGACTTGACATGGTGTTCGGTTTTGCGACATGATCGGTCATAGTTCATCGCGTCTTTATATTTGCGAAATCGAACGTTACTGCCGGGAAACCGGACGACGCACGACCACTGTACTCTTATGTTCTAAAGTTACTTCATATGTATATACCGTCAATTAAACCACTAAATTCAGTTTAAATTAGGTCGTGTTTGGTATCATTTTAATCAGAAAAATGCCAGAAATAAGGTAGTGAATGTCCCATAACAATATCATGGAAAATAAGGAAGATAGACTGTTGGTGTAACGTTATGATGTCTCACGGGCCTTTGAACTGTGCCGGCGCGCTGCGACTCTGCGTCTCTTTCTTTCACATGCGCTATCCTTCCTTGCGCCCGAAACTTTCATTGTCAATTAAACCACTAAATTCAGTTCAAATTAGATCGTGTTTGGTATCATTGTAATCAGAAAAATGCCAGAAATAAGGTAGTGAAAGTCCCATAACAGTATCATGGAAAATAAGGAAGATAGACTGTTGGTGTAACGTTATGATGACTCACGGGCGTTTGAACTGTGCCGACGACTGCGACTCTCCGCGTCGCGTTAGTAGTGGTTCACACCGATATACCGAGCCGAGATCTGTGTGCTAAGTTGGAGGGGATATTTCTTTCGCGTTTATCGTGAAGAGATTTTCGCGTTTCTAGAGAATTTACTGTACCAAGTGTCGCGCGACGAGGTGTAACGGTTAATATTAAAAAATTGTTTTCTCCTGAACGCACAGTTTTTTTTTTCTAATTCGTTTCTTAATATTACATTGTCATCCAGTTCTGAGCTATGTTTAAAGCTTCAAATCTCTAGCTCATCGGGAAGTGGTTTTGAATTCGATTACAATATTTGACGCATACGACGACAACTCGGCAAGCTAATATAAGCGAGGTAAAAGGCCCTAGGGGTGTAAGCATAGTGAATTTGCCCTTGAAAGATGTCGGCACGATACTGAGAGGATTTTTAGGTACTAATGAGATAATAAGATCCTGAAAGTTTCAGATCTCTAACCCATTTGGTTTTTGAGAAAAAGCAATATATGTAAAAATCAGAAAAAATGAAAATTCTCTGAAACGCGTGAATCGATTTATTTGAATTTTGGATATGTTTTGGGGGTTGATGGTAGCTTCTAGGAAAAAAATTATGAGCTATATCGGTTGATAAAAACCTCGAAAAAAATGACGCTTTTGTTTTAATTTTGATTTTTAACTATGATACGATCGTGGCACAATTATGAAACCATTTTTTTCGAATTCCTCATCCATTTTTCTATGGATTTATGAGCTTTTAAGATTTTTAAAAAAAGTACGCCATATTGCAAAAAAATAAAAACCATTTTTTATGCAAATATTCACTTTATTTATGTATTTTATGCCTAAATCTTTATTTTTGTCGTTCATATATATCTTTTAACCTCATTTCAAATAGTCATTTCTCTACTTTTAACAATAATTAATTTAAGTAAGCGTCTTACTTCCGACTCAGAGTTTTTGGATGAAGTCGTCGAAACAATGAAATCACAAAATAGTGTAGAAAATACGTTAGCTAATGAAGTTCAACAAAATGGCTAGCAACGTAAAAAATTGCCGTTTCAAACTATTTCATCTGAAGCTCTAGAAGACTTTCCAGAAATGACGGAAAAAGATCTGCGAATCTTTTTCACCGGTTCTTATCAATTGAAGCAGGCTGTGTCGTATTTAGCAGAAATGCTTGATGAAACAGGTAATCTTACTATTCAATATGTAAAAGACCAGTCAAACATACTCAAAGCTCAAGTTCAATCCCGTCATATCAATAAGAAGGTTTATAGATGTTTTATTGAGTATAAAAAAAACGCTATTGGTCCCAAAAGCATATTGAGGCATAGTTGTGAGTGTGCAAATGGTCTTAGAACAATTGGATGTTGCTCTCACGTTGCTGCTACTATTTATTACTTGTCACACGGAAGATATTTGACAAAAATTCTGAGGCCTGCTGAAACACTAAGCGAATTATTTAATAGAGACAATGTTGCGCCGGTGATCGAAGATGATAGTGATGAAGACTGATAAAATATGATCATAAACTTTTTCTTCCAAATATACCTTTCAAACATTTGTTGTTATTTATTTATAATTTAGCAACTAAAATCTGTTTCTTATGTTATAAGCGCACAATGTTTAAAATATTTTAGTTAATATTCATTGACATTTTAAAATTTAATTTTTGATTTAGAAATGACTATTTGAAATGAGGTTAAAAGATATATATGAACGACAAAAATAAAGATTTAGGCATAAAATACATAAATAAAGTGAATATTTGCATAAAAAATGGTTTTTATTTTTTTGCAATATGGCGTACTTTTTTTAAAAATCTTAAAAGCTCATAAATCCATAGAAAAATGGATGAGGAATTCGAAAAAAATGGTTTCATAATTGTGCCACGATCGTATCATAGTTAAAAATCAAAATTAAAACAAAAGCGTCATTTTTTTCGAGGTTTTTATCAACCGATATAGCTCATAATTTTTTTCCTAGAAGCTACCATCAACCCCCAAAACATATCCAAAATTCAAATAAATCGATTCACGCGTTTCAGAGAATTTTCATTTTTTCTGATTTTTACATATATTGCTTTTTCTCAAAAACCAAATGGGTTAGAGATCTGAAACTTTCAGGATCTTATTATCTCATTAGTACCTAAAAATCCTCTCAGTATCGTGCCGACATCTTTCAAGGGCAAATTCACTATGCTTACACCCCTAGGGCCTTTGTTGAATTAAGGTATGTTGTAAAGAATACTCCAATTCGATTGTATATTAAATTGTTTGTTTATAACGATGACAAATGTTTGATTTGTTGATATTTTATATAATATGATGTATTGTTGATATGTAGGACATAAATAATGCTACAATTTTCATATTTTTGGAAGAGAAAGTCCAAAAACAAATTCACAAACGCTAGTTGGTGTTCGATTAAAGTTTCATGTATAAATTTTATTCATGGATTAGTTTATTATTATTAGAATGGAGGATAGTTTTGAAGAATCGACTTGCAAGATTTACCTGGCCGTATGCGAAAACGGTGCCGTTGTAGCCGTCGAGGGCGCTTTAATAAACGGAATGGCACACGTGAATGAGCGAGCAGGTGGGGGGCAGGTTGTTTTCTTACTAATTAACGGGAACTGTTCCTTTTACCTGTCCATTACCGGCCGCGCCACGTTCTCGAATACGTCCTCCTGCGTCGCGGATTCCTCGAACACTCGGAAGAAACTGAAAGTTTCGGATGTTTCGCGGATGATAACAGGAATTCCTCGGCCGACAGATCGTTGTTCCGATAACTCACGAGTAATTCCATGACTCCGGACGATTGTCGGGATAGTCCTTCGTTTTTTGCGCCGGCGAAACAAGATTCAAGAAGTCCTCGTCGAGGTCCTCCTTGGGACGACGGTGCACCGTGTAATTCTGCAAATGTGTCGCGCACCGTAATTTCCATGTCGGTGTGACATTTCAACGAGCATACCACTACAGACTTCCGGTTCTTTTCCGGTCTTAATCTCGCGTAGACTTTGATCGCATTCTTCACCATTTCGTTCAGCCTAACCTGTTCACCTACTACGCAAAACGAACACGCGGTTTAATAATCGACGACAGGCGATCGATTATCGCCGCTTTCGAAATAAATGGTTCGTGTTCCATCAATGACACGAGATTTCTAAATAGCGAGTGGTAATTGCTTGCAGGTGAAATCACCACAACGCGATAATATTTACCGTATTCTATTTGCTCCTTGCCGTACACGGCCGATCGGAGTGAAGTAGGTGATTTATAATTACTGGTGCATGACTGCTTTTTCGAGGTCCCTGTTCCACCTCTGTACAGGGTGTTTCGTTTATCCGATGACGGAAATATCTTGCGACGCGACGCACTGAACTTACGAAAACAATTTGTTTACAAAAATTGATCGGTATCAAGGGTGTCGGAATACGCGACATCATCGGACACGTAAAGGCTGCACTAACAATAAGTACAACTAGTCAACGTCGATAAAGTAGAAGAAGACTACTTATATACAAGGTGGCCCACATAACTCAGAACAGCTCAATATCTCGAAAACTATGCCATCGATTTTAAAGTTCTTAGTCTTAAATTGCATGGAACTGAAGGGCCTTTCTGACTACATAAACGTGAAGTGGCCTCCCTTCCCCTTTAACGGGGGAGGGGAGGTACCTTTGTAATTTTAAATGGAACCCCCTATAAAAATGTTACATATTTAGATTCTACCGGAAAAAACAAGTCAATTTTGTCTGAAACATTTTTTTGTCAGATACTTCCATGATGAGATATAACAGTTTGAAGTTTCGAGTTGTAGGTACTTGAAGCTCTCGGAAATAGCGTTATGGAATTATACGCGCTTGAGTCCTTTGCTTATTCATGAATAAACACAAACAATAATATTTACAATTCTTGAGTTTGACTCACTTATCTATGAAAACGTTTTCGGTTTAGAGCTGTTATTCTAGCAGTAACATTGTGATTATGGATACTTTTGACACAGAAGTGAATATGGTATTAACGTTAGGTGAATGCCAAAAAAATTATCGGCGTGCAGCAGTGATGTTTTTTGAACGTTATGGTATCAAAAAATGTCATGCAACATTTCATAATTTAGAAAAGTGGCTTCGCGAGCACGGTGAATCGTGTAAAAAAACTCGCAATAAACCTAAAGCTGGCACTAATGAAAATAATAGTGCCAGTATTCTTGCTGCAATTACATTAAATCCTCATATTAGTCAACGTACACTTGCACAAACATCACATATTAGTCGTTCATCAATTCAACGAATTTTGAAACGGCAAAAGTATCATCCATATCACATGGTTTTATCACAAGAGCTTTCGATAGCAGATTACGATCATCGCGTAAGATTTTGTGAGTGGCTGCAGGGTGTTGTGGAAAATGACTTTTTGTGCAAAATACTTTTTTCCGATGAGGCCACTTTTATGAATTCAGGGCATGTAAATAGACATAATCTGCATTATTGGGCCGTGGAAAACCCAAATTGGATGCGATGCGTTCCCTTTCAACATCGATGGTCTTTAAATGTTTGGTGTGGCCTAATAGGAGATTTTGTGATTGGACCTTATTTTTTTCAAGAAACTGTAACATCTGCAAGTTATTGTGATTTCTTAAAAAATCATTTGCCTGCGCTTTTGGAAGATGTGCCACTGCACGTTAGAAGAGAAATGTGGTTCCAACAAGACGGCGCTCCTCCACATTTTGCAATCATCACCAGGCAATTTTTGAACGAAAAATTTGGGAACAAATAGATAGGTCGTGGGGGACCTCGTCAATGGCCTCCTCGATCCCCCGATCTAACACCATTAGATTTTTTCTTATGGGGATATGTAAAGGACAAAGTTATGTTTGAACCACCGACGACAAAAGAGGATACGAAACAAAGAATACGTGACGCTTGCGCTTCAGTGACTCCCGAAATGTTAAAAAATGTTAGAACAACTTTGATGTTTCGAGTAAATAAATGTTTACAAGCCCGTGGTGGACATTTTCAACATTTAATTTAAAGTACATTTTATTTTTTCACGAATAAGCAAAGGACTCAAGCGCGTATGTACAATTCCATAACGCTATTTCCGAGCGCTTCAAGTACCTACAACTCGAAACTTCAAACTGTTATATCTCATCATGGAAGTATCTGACAAAAAAATGTTTCAGACAAAATTGACTTGTTTTTTTCCGGTAGAATCTAAATATGTAACATTTTATAGGGGGTTCCATTTAAAATTACAAAGGTACCTCCCCTCCCCCGTTAAAGGGGAAGGGGGGCCACTTCACGTTTATGTAGTCAGAAAGGCCCTTCAGTTCCATGCAATTTAAGACTAAGAACTTTAAAATCGATGGCATAGTTTTCGAGATATTGAGCTGTTCTGAGTTATGTGGGCCACCCTGTATATACATACATTCTCAAACCGCCGTCCGGTCTTCTTATGTACAAAGATATTAGCCCAGTCAACGAAAAGGTGTAGAGTTAAATGGAAGGAACACAATTTTTTGGGTCTTTGTTTGGACTAGTTAGGAGATGAACATACTAAAAGTCCCCACTCCTTTTTCGGTTTTCCGCTTATATCTCAGAAACTATGCGTCCTAACGATAAGACCATTCTATACGAAATTAAAGCTGATAAAATGTGTCACAAGATTGATTCAATTCAGTTTTTCGCTATCTCGCATAGTTTCCGATATATCCGCGCTCAAAGTTCACTAATTTGTGCTGAAGAGTTAGTGAACTTTGAGCGAGGATATCTCGAAAACTATGCGAGATAGCGAAAAACTGAATTCAATCAATCTTGTGGTAAATTTTATCAGCTTTAATTTTGTATTGAATGGTCTTATCGCTAGGACGAATAGTTTCCGAGATAAAAGGGGACCTTCTTGTGCGATTGGGTTCGGTATGTTCGAAGCCACGTTGAGATAAGCGGCGAGCGACTGAACAGCGAGCGAAATAGTAGATAATAACAATTGAACAGCATTGTTGGCGTATTTGTGAGTAAAATAAAATGATTCGAGACATTACACAGCTATTTGGATTCCATTTAACAACAAAAGAAACGTATCATGGAAATAGAACAACTTCAAAACTTATTTGAGCTTTAACGTCAATTTTCAAGCGAACGGTTCGTTTCTGACCCATGGTTCTCTCAGACTTCTGTTCCCCCTGATGAGTACTATACGACGCAACGATAAAAAATTCGACCTTGAAGTTCAAGGTCATGGTCAATTTTGCGGCAAGTTTTTTTTGACGAATCTCCGCCGATCGAGAGATGGAGAATCACGCGGGGGTAGTCACGACATATAATTTTGAAACACCCTGTACATGTTGCAATTGATCGGGTTAGGTTAAAATGGGATTGTAGTCATGTTTGTTTGATATTGGAAATATTTATTCGGGTCAATTCTGACCCGAAGAGCGCATAGACTACCCGAATGATCACAGAGCACGTGAAATTATTGGGTTGGCAAGAAAGTAATTTCGGTATTTTTAGATGAAATAAAATCCAATTTTTTTATCAAAGCAATGAACTTTAATCAATAAAATATTTTCCATTTTGTTGTATGATCTTTTGCCATCTTTCTGGTAGCTTCATAATTCCGCGCTCATAAAACTTCTGATCCTTTTCGGTGAAAAACTGATCCAAGTGCGATTTCAGATCATCATCATTAGTGAATGTTTTACCATTCAAAGAGTTTTGTAAACTTCGGAATAAATGATAATCTGATGGTGCAATGTCAGGGCTATATGGTGGATGTGACATCACTTCCCAACCAAGCTCCAATAACTTTTCACGTGTTACCAAAGATGTGTGTGGCCTAGCGTTATCATGGTGGAACACGATTCCTTTGCGATTTGCCAATTCTGGCCGTTTTTCTTTGATTGCTATGTCCAGTTTTGTTAGTTGTCGACAATAAACATCTGAATTGATGGTTTGGTTCCTTGGGAGCAGCTCAAAATACACAATACCTTTGTAATCCCACGAAATTGACAACATGATCTTCTTTTGGTGCAATTCAGCTTTCGGTGTGGTTTGGGCTGGTTCATCACGCTTGGACCATGATCGTTTTCGAGTTGTGTTATTGTAAACAACCCATTTCTCATCACCGGTGATGATTCGCTTGAGAAAAGGGTCGATTTCATTTCGTTTGAGATGCATATCGCATATGTTGATGCGTTGCATTAAGTGAATTTCTTTCAATTCGTGTGGAACCCAAATATCGAGCTTCTTAACGATTCCGAGACTTTTTAAACGATATTCTATGGTTGTATGCGAGACATTTAACCTGTCTGCAATCTCTCGGACAGTTATATGACGATCCGATTCAATAATGGCTTTCATTTGGTCATCATCAACTCCAGATGATCGACCAGAACGTTGGTCATCTTTAAGTGAGAAATTTCCAGAACGGAATTTTTTAAACCAATTCTGGCACGTGCGTTCTGTTAAGCAATCTATACCGTAAACTTCGCATATATCTTTGTGAGCCTCGGCAGCTTTTTTACCTCTACGGAAATAAAAAAGCAATATATGCCTATAATGTTCGTTTCTGCACTCCATGTTCAAATTGACACAGAACTAACAATTTTAATCAAAATTACGTGTAATTTGCTTCAAAAGTAACCTAAAAGATGCAGTTATGAAATGTCAGAAAGAAAACAAACGCAACGTTAACAGAAGCCAATCAAACAAAACATAACGCCATCAGTTAGTGAAAACCGAAATTACTTTCTTGCCAACCCAATACATAGACCCGGTAATCTCGCCGAGTTAGCTCCCCCTGAACGTATCTCGATAGGTCGAGCGTCGCGTCCGCGTTGCATCGCATCGCATCGCGCGGTTCGATTGATCGATCCACCCCGTGCGCTTTGGAGGAAGAGCGGATGCGTAGGAGAAGCGAGAGGTCGCGGTCGCCTAGGCGACGACGTCGTCGTCGTCGCGACGTCGGCGCAGTGCGTCGCCGTGTTGGGAGAGCCGCGCCGGGTCGTCGGTCTACACGATGGCAGGCCAGTGTCCCGACTTTTCTCGGCTTTCGCGTAGTTCCTTGTGCCATCGTCGCGTTCTTCGACGTGATCCCGACGGCGTCGTCGCGGTCAGACGCTGAAGCGTCGCGGCGACGGAGGCCCAGAACCCGAAGTAACAGCGGAAAATCGTCACGGTGCGGCATGTCGATCGATCTTGGTGACTTGTCGTCGCCGGTTTGATCGTTGGTCGCCGTCGACGATCAGTCGCGTCGCTTTCACGGGCACCTCCACCCACGACCAGTGAATCGGTGACTTTGTTGCTCCTTTGTTGCTGACCAACGCCTATCAACGTTGCTACCATTCCCGTGGATACCGTTCAACGATCCCTCTGGAAGTTCTTTTAAAGAGGATCCATCAGCTCTCCCCCGCCCTCCGCTGCTCTGTCCAACTGATCCCTGACAGGCTCAACCTGGACACTTGCTAGACGACATGCCCGCCAATCTAGGGAACAACGCCGCGTGAGAAGCTGCCGGGACATGTGCCTTTTGGACTCCTATTGATCGGCGCGTCCCGACGCGGCCACCGGATCCTGACGTTTCGGGATCGTTGGCTACCACGGCTCGGTACGTATCATCATCGCACCACGTTCTCAATCCCTCTCACCCACCGATTCGTTTCGCAGTCGTCGTCGTCGTCGCTCGGAGTCGATCGATAGTCCTGATTCCAGCCACCGTCGCCTTGAACGTATTTCATTTTTCATTGGGTCAATGCACTTCGCGTGACCCTGCCGCCGAACTACTTCACACGTCCACTGCCCCTCTGTCAAACGCGTGCCGGCGCTTTATTTTCGGAGTGCGCGCACTTCGATTTACCGTGCACCGTAATGTACACGCAATTTGTTGTGCACGAGCAGCCTGACGGCCGACTTCGCGAGAACGTTCGTTGGTTCTACTCTTGCTCTTCCAAAGGCGTCACGAATTGTCCAGTTCTGTTCAGAGACTCTGTCCAACGGTCGTATTTGACGTGTTCCTCCATGTTGGGCTAGTGGAGCAGTGTTGAAGATTGCTAGAAGAACATTATCGCTTCAGGAATAGTCGTTTCAACCAAACACGAACAAAGGACATGTCTGCAATTCCATTTTACGCAGTGTTTAAGCCGAGACAAGAGAAAGACTTAGCAGTCAAAGCGTGCTTGGGAGAGGAAGTGTAGAACCTGCAGAGACATAGAGCGCGCACACAACAAAGGTTTGAGGATCATAGCAATGAGGACTTGAGCACCAACCTGACAGTTCAAGTAGAACAGCTTTAGGTAGAGACTGCGCTGTCCAACCCGCCCGTAATAGTTGGAAGTGACGTTGTCGAGGTGACGTGCACAACGAAGGTTTAGTTGTGGAATAAAATTGGTTCATAACAATAGGGACTTGTCATTCAACCTAACTGACAGTTCTCGTACAACAACTTTGGATGGAGACTGCACTATCCAACCTGCTCATAGTAGTTGGAGATGACGTTGTCGAGGTGACGTGCACAACAAAGGTTTAATTGTGGAATAAAATTGGGTCATAGCAATAGGGACTTGTCTTTCAACCTAACTGACAGTTCTCTTAGAACAACTTTCGGTGGGGACTGCACTGTCCAACCAGAATTTGCTTGGCTCAAAAATAGTCATAGCAGATAGAGATGATGTTGTCCAGGTGCCATAGAATTCGCACACAACAAAGGTTTAATTGTGGAATAAAATTGAGTCATAACAATAGGGACTTGTCTTCCAACCTAACTGACAGTTCTCGTACAACAACTTTGGATGGAGACTGCACTATCCAACCTGCCCATGGTAGGTGGGGACGTTGTCGAGGTGACGTGCACAACAAAGAATTAGTTGTGGAATAAAATTGGGTCATAGCAATAGGGACTTGTCTTCCAATCTAACTGATAGTTCTCGTAGAACAACTTTGGATAGAGACTGCACTGTCCAACCAGAATTTGCTTGGCTCAAAAATAGTCATAGCAGTTAGAGATGACGTTGTCCAGGTGCCATAGAATTCGCACACAACAAAGGTTTAGTTGTGGAATAAAATTGGTTCATAACAATAGGGACTTGTCTTCCAATCTAACTGATAGTTCTCGTACAACACCTTTGGGTGGAGACTGCACTATCCAACCTGCCCATAGTAGTTGGAGATGACGTTGTCGAGGTGACGTGCACAACAAAGGTTTAATTGTGGAATAAAATTGGGTCATAGCAATAGGGACTTGTCTTTCAACCTAACTGACAGTTCTCTTAGAACAACTTTCGGTGGGGACTGCACTGTCCAACCAGAATTTGCTTGGCTCAAAAATAGTCATAGCAGATAGAGATGATGTTGTCCAGGTGCCATAGAATTCGCACACAACAAAGGTTTAATTGTGGAATAAAATTGAGTCATAACAATAGGGACTTGTCTTCCAACCTAACTGACAGTTCTCGTACAACAACTTTGGATGGAGACTGCACTGTCCAACCCGCCCGTAATAGTTGGAGGTGACGTTGTCGAGGTGACGTGCACAACAAAGGTTTAGTTGTGGAATAAAATTGAGTCATAACAATAGGGACTTGTGTTTCAACCTAACTGATAGTTCTCGTAGAACAACTTTGGGTAGAGACTGCACTATCCAACCTGCCCATAGTAGTTGGGGATGACGTTGTCGAGGTGACGTGCACAACAAAGGTCTAATTGTGGAATAAAATTGGGTCATAGCAATAGGGACTCGTCTTTCAACCTAACTGACAGTTCTCTTAGAACAACTTTGGGTGGGGACTGCACTGTCCAACCAGAATTTGCTTGGCTCATAAATAGTCATAGCAGTTGGAGATGACGTTGTCCAGGTGCCATAGAATTCGCACACAACAAAGGTTTAATTGTGGAATAAAATTGAGTCATAACAATAGGGACTTGTCTTTGAACCTAACTAATAGTTCTCGTAGAACAACTTTGGGTGGAGACTGCACTGTCCAACCTGCCCATAGTAGTTGGAGATGACGTTGTCGAGGTGACGTGCACAACAAAGGTCTAATTGTGGAATGAAATTGGGTCATAACAATAGGGACTTGTCTTTCAACCTAACTGACAGTTCTCTTAGAACAACTTTGGGTGGGGACTGCACTGTCCAACCAGAATTTGCTTGGCTCAAAAATAGTCATAGCAGTTAGAGATGACGTTGTCCAGGTGCCATAGAATGCGCACACAACAAAGGTTTAATTGTGGAATAAAATTGAGTCATAACAATAGGGACTTGTCTTTGAACCTAACTAATAGTTCTCGTAGAACAACTTTGGGTGGAGACTGCACTGTCCAACCTGCCCATAGTAGTTGGAGATGACGTTGTCGAGGTGACGTGCACAACAAAGGTTTAATTGTGGAATAAAATTGGGTCATAGCAATAGGGACTTGTCTTTCAACCTAACTGACAGTTCTCTTAGAACAACTTTGGGTGGGGACTGCACTGTCCAACCAGAATTTGCTTGGCTCAAAAATAGTCATAGCAGTTGGAGATGACGTTGTCCAGGTGCCATAGAATGCGCACACTACATAGGTTTAATTGCAAAGTAAAATAGGGTTCTAACAATAGGGACTTGTCATTCAACCTAACTGACAGTTCTCGTAGAACAGCTTTATTTAAAGACTGCATTGTCCAACATGGTTATTTTGCTTGGCTCAGCAATACCCATAGGGGTTAGGGATGACGTTCGTCGAATTTGGTGGGTCATCTCCCATAAATCCTCGCCGACTTCTTTCCGCGAAGAGAATATATTGCACAATTGTAACACACAGCCATCAAAGACGTTACGGATCATTAGGGATCGAGCCGGCGATCAAGATCCAACGTGGTCGGAGAGGTATACGCGGAATCCGAGAGGTCAAGCGTCTGGACTTCTGGACACGAACGGTGGAAAGGATCGCGATCTCGTCGAGCTAATGCCAGGGAGGGAATTGCTGGAATTACGTAACGATGATTGACGGGTTTCCTAATTCGCAGCTGCAACGATAACGTGCCGGTTCGATATATATCGCCGTGTAACGAGCCGGCCTCGGCTCGGCCGCGTCCGATGCTTTCAGGATCAGGGTCGCGGGAAGATTCTATTTTCTCCGAGGGCAGCCAAATATATTCTTACGAGCGCTAATAAGAGCCTCGGGAGTCACGTTCGAATGCATATTGTGCCGGTCACGTGACAGATTGTAGAAGTTCTGCATGGGCGGTTGGGGGGGCTGAGGAATCTATGTCAATGACTACGAGCACTGGAATCGACATTGCTGACCCCCTGGGACCCTCGGTTATTATACTCGGCCACCACGTTGACACATATTCGATCCTCTTAACAATGTTTAGTTTTGCTTCTTTGGTAAATTTATTTATTGGATTAAATTCGAACATACATAAATAACTTGAATAAATTCAAGATTTATTTTTCGGAACTGCTGCATCGATTCATGTTGATCTATGTTAATTATTTACACTTTTTTCTTCTAGATCGACCTCAGAATCAAAATTTCGTCGTTGTCGTTGTTGTATGCGTCAAATCTTGTAATCGAATTTTAAACCACTTCCCGATGAGCTAGAGGCTTGAAACTTTAAACATAGCTCAGAAATGGATGACAATGCAATATTAAAAAACAAATTTTTAAAAAAACTGTGCGTTCAGAAGAAAAAAAATTTTAATATTAACCGTTACACCTCGTCGCGCGACGCACAGTGGTCTGGTAGCTCGGTTTTTGTGGCCAAAACTATTGTAGCGTTATTTCAAGGTTTAATGTTATATTATTATATGTCGTTGGATTCGTCTTGATACCAGTTAGAATATTCTGAAGTAAAAAATATATGTTAATATTTAAAACATTGAGGTGACCTTCATTTTTTATAAAAAAAGTGATTTTTCTTTAACTTTTTGTATTGAAGTTTGTAGAAAAGTGAATACTGATTAACTTTCGTTGGAATAATTTTTTTGTCAGATCATCGGAAATATTTGAAAAATCTTGTTAACAATTATCACAATGCATACTATTGTCTAGAAATCGCGGAAAAGTAGATAAGATTGAATTCTTCATAGGAATTATACGAAAACTAGTAATGGGAGGTTTTCGAGGTTTCTGACTGGCACAGAGAAAACATACATACATTGTAATTCCAAGCTGCTATGCAAGATTCAAGTGCAACTGCGTATCCAGACGTCGAATAATCGCGGGCCCGTATTTGTTAAAATCCGTTTATAGTTCAAGATTGCGGGAGATTGTAGTTAAAATTTACATGATCTTCTTAGTAAATGTTCAAGCTTTGATATAAAACAAGTCCGATGCTTAGCGGTCTTAACAGTTTTTGTATAATTCTTTTCAAAGTTTGAAATGTCATTAATTTCCGCTATTCGTGTATGGACTAAACAATGCTTAAAAATGGATTAAATATTTCAAATGCGCTTACTAACATATATAAAATCATCGTTAAAATCTATTTTCTGATATTCGGTGATTGAAATCTAAAGCGTTTTATTTTACTTTGAATTTTCTGACATTGTCTTTAGAACGCTGTATCTCATCACAGAATTATCTAAAATGAATATTTTGGATTTGGGAGCTTTAAAAGGTTGTTACTTTATAGGAAAAAATTGTTTTTCAATGTATTAAAGTTGAAAAATTGAATTTTGGCCACGAAAACAGGGTCTCCAGACCACTGTGCGACGCTCGGTAGTACGTGATCGCGTTCAGCGATCCCTACTCCGCGCGCCAGAACTCCCTACTCCACTACGCGTTTCCACTCATCTAATCTAATAGTCAACGAGATATTATTGAAACAATTTTCTTTCTTCTTTCGATAATATCTCGTTAACTATTAGGTTTAGGACATATGAAGGCAAACAGTTTTATACTTAGAAGTTGACACTCTGTCGATCTATGGTATAAAAAATAAAACATTCCTATTAAAAAAAGAAAGTTGATCTTCATCCACCTTGGAGTGTTCATCGGGAAAAATAAAAATCCTACCACATGATGCCCCCTCGGTACTGAACCACTTTCATCTGAAACATTTTTGCGTGTAATCAATATTTTTTAGATATGCCACCCTGTATAAAAAGAACTGGTTAAAAACCACGCTTATATTAAAATGCACTAAAAAGCAGAAAATAATTTTTTTAGACATTAGTGACTATGAATAAAAGCGTGGAGCGCCCACAACGATTACGTCAATATAGTTTAGCGCTCCACGCTTTTATTTATAGTGACTAATGTCTAAAAAATTATTTTCTCCTTTTCAGTGCATTTTAATATAAGCGTAGGTTTTAAAAAGTTGGTTTTATATATGAACCACTTCTTTCTTGCTACTTAAGTGAACTAATTTAAAATAAAAATTCTCCGCATTCATTGCAAGATGTCCACTGTGAGCATGTGCTCCTTCCGAATTAATAAGAAGATGTACATCGATCGGAGCGCGGTAACGACGAATTAACGTTCGCGGGCGAGCATTAAGATCTCCAAGTTTCTCGAGGAAAATCAGCCATCGATCATCGTCCGCGGCGACCCGGCATTTATCGGCAAGACAAGTGGCCGTTCATAAACAATCGGGACCCTCCCTCCAATTAGTCAACGAGATAAATCGAAAGCGGTCCCTGTAGGTATCCAAACCGGCGATTTCATCTGTACAGGAGAAAGAGAGAGAGAGAGAGGGGGAGGAAAGGACAAAAAGGTGTACGCACACCGGCACACAGTGGTCCGGATCGAGAAATTCAGTGACATTTTGTTATAACTTTTGAACCATTAGAGATATTGCAATGAAATTTTCACTAAAAATATTTAAAAAATAGTCATTTTTAATTATAGATAATTAAATATTTTTTGCATTTGTTAAACAATATTTAATAATTAATTTTCATTCATATTTTGTTATTGATAATAAATTTGTTTACATATAAGTTCACAAACTATTTTTTGTAATAATTTATAATAAAAATGTTTTCGTCCATACCGAGAAGTTCTGTGATACTGCCACAGCTTTTGAATCGTAAAAGTTATTCTGATGAAACTTTCACTGAAAAATATGAAAAAATAATCACTTTTTAATGATAAATAATTTAATACGTTTAGTGTTTGTTTAATTATTTTTAATAACATTTTACTTACTTTACTGGCTGATTTACTTAAATCCATGCAAGTATCAATTCTGCAGCTTCTTGATCTAGCGGCCTTTTCTTTTTATTTTGTGATTTTACTCTTATAGCAGCATATAATAAACAATTGACTGTAGGCTACAATCAAAACAGTCCGCTCGCACGCGCGCGAGGTTCTTCGCGTCTCGCACAATCCTGGCGCTCGACGCAGCGATGGATACACTTGAATCACTAATAACTTGCGTCGATGGACGATGTTGGAAGTAAATCGTGCATAACTATATAGGGAAAAGTGTACTGAACATTGTACAATTTGTAAACATGCGGTACTAATTGGAACTCAAAAGATATTCCGTATCAAAGATGAAGAATTTTGACAATTTCCGAGCCTTCACTGTACATTATTTTATTAATACATTATTTAAATTAATTTTAAATTGTCAGTGTAAATTTTTATCGTAATGGAATTCTCTTCATTTTAGAAGAAGAACAGAGGAAAAATATTAAACAGGTGTGTCAGGGCATCCAGATAAAGATAAGTATCTTTTTTCTGCGAAACAGGCTATTTTCAAAATGCCCAACTTTAAGTGTTCGTCGCGATTACAATTTTAATTATATTTTATTAATTTCTTTATTTTCGAGGTAGATGGATATTTATGAAGCAATACAAACTTTGTACATGTCAATATGAGAAAGTTCATTTTTCGACAAAATGTCACTGAATTTCTCGATCCGGTCCACTGTGCGGCATCCCGATATCGTCGCGAATACAAATCGGAACGGTGCGGTGCTCCTCGAGTCCAGGTTAGCCGGAGAAAGTCGTAAATTTAGAACTGGAGAGCAGGCGGGTGATTTAAACTGACGCTTAGCGGGGCCAGCGCCGACATCCGAGCAACGATTATAGTCGTTACATCAATCAGCCCGAGCGAATGGACGTATAATCTCGGTAATAAGGATCGTTCCTGGGGTAAAATCGGTACGATTCCGCGGCGGTTTCACGATCTCGGCCTGCGATCACCAGTCGTGCATCCACCTTCCCGTGGATCGCTTTGCTAGCGAGCAGGAAAAACTGTTCCGTAGAAGATGTTTATATTTCTCCGGCCGTGATACGCGCCGGAGAAGGTAGATCGCTCGTTAGAAGCTAGTAAAAGCGACCGCGAACCGCTTTCAAGGCTAACCCATTCCGTATGGAAACCTCGTTACGTTTAATTCGTCACGGACAATTAACAGCCAAGTTACGTGGCTCGCCCGCGAGTCACTGTGCCCGAAAATTGGCAAATCGAAGAGGAAACGTCGCTCCTCCCCGCATGTCGCTTAGGCGAATCCCCTAATCTTCGCTTCAATGGTAGTGCGGACCGTAAGAAAATTGGAACACTTCATGAAAATGCTAATTGTGTTGTTCGGTACCTTTTTTGAAGCGCAAACTTCTTTAGGTGACCAATATACACAATTACTAGGTTGTGAATGAGTCTGATCCGTCACGCTCCGATTTGAAACGCTGTTCGGGTAAACTGAGGGAGCCAAACCTAGACGAATGAATTTTTATTTACAAAATTACTGCTTCATCTCGACCGATAGACAACTATTGTGAATGAGTCTGATCCGTCACGCTCCGAGGTGAAACGCTGTTCGGGTGAACTCTTTCTTTAAAAAATTACTGCTTGATCTCGTTCGATGGGCAATTATTTCTTCCGAGAAACGCAAAATTTAGGGGCACCTCGTATTTTTACTTTTCGAAGCTTAGGCGCACCCCTCACTGTTCGCTTCAGTAGCAGCGCGGACCGTAAGAAAATCGGAAGACTTCATAAAAATGCTAATTGTGTTGTTCGGTAACCTTTCTTGAAGCGAATACTTCTTCAGGCGCACCATGTATACAATTACTGGGCAGTGAATGAGTCTGATCCGTCACGCTCCGAGGTGAAACGCTGTTCAGGTAATCTGGAGGAAGCCGAACGTAGACGAATGAACCTTTTTCTACAAAATTACTGCTTCATCTCGATCGATAGACAACTATTTGGAGAAACACTAAATTTAGAGGCATCTCGTATTTTTACTTGTCGAAGTTTAGACGCGCCCCCACTCTTCGCTTCAGTGGCAGCACGAACCGTACGAAAATCGAAACAATTCATGAAAATGCTAATTGTGTTGTTCGGTAACCTTTTCTGAAGCGCAAACTTCATTAGGCGACCAATATACACAATTACTGGGTTGTAAATGAGTCTGATCCGTCACGCTCCGATTTAAAACGCTGTTCGGGTAAACTGAGGGAGCCAAACCTAGACGAATGAATTTTTATTTACAAAATTACTGCTTCATCTCGACCGATAGACAACTATTGTGAATGAGTCTGATCCGTCACGCTCCGAGGTGAAACGCTGTTCGGGTGAACTCTTTCTTTAAAAAATTACTGCTTGATCTCGTTCGATGGGCAATTATTTCTTCCGAGAAACGCAAAATTTAGGGGCATCTCGTATTTTTACTTGTCGAAGCTTAGGCGCACCCCTCACTCTTCGCTTCATTGGCAGCGCGGACCGTAAGAAAATCGGAAGACTTCATAAAAAAGCTAATTGTGTTGTTCGGTAACCTTTCTTGAAGCGAATACTTCTTCAGGCGCACCATGTACACAATTACTGGGCAGTGAATGAGTCTGATCCGTCACGCTCCGAGGTGGAACGCTGTTCGGGTGAACTCTTTCTTTAAAAAATTACTGCTTGATCTCGTTCGATGGGCAATTATTTCTTCCGAGAAACACAAAATTTAGGGGCATCTCGTATTTTTACTTTTCGAAGCTTAGGCGCACCCCTCACTCTTCGCTTCAGTAGCAGCGCGGACCGTAAGAAAATCGGAACACTTCATAAAAAAGCTAATTGTGTTGTTCGGTAACCTTTTTTGAAGCGAATACTTCTTCAGGCGCACCATGTATACAATTACTGGGCAGTGAATGAGTCTGATCCGTCACGCTCCGAGGTGAAACGCTGTTCAGGTAATCTGGAGGAAGCCGAACGTAGACGAATGAACCTTTTTCTACAAAATTACTGCTTCATCTCGATCGATAGACAACTATTTGGAGAAACACTAAATTTAGAGGCATCTCGTATTTTTACTTGTCGAAGATTAGACGCGCCCCCACTCTTCGCTTCAGTGGCAGCACGGACCGTACGAAAATCGAAACAATTCATGAAAATGCTAATTGTGTTGTTCGGTAACCTTTTTTGAAGCGCAAACTTCTTTAGGTGACCAATATACACAATTACTAGGTTGTGAATGAGTCTGATCCGTCACGCTCCGATTTGAAACGCTGTTCGGGTAAACTGAGGGAGCCAAACCTAGACGAATGAATTTTTATTTACAAAATTACTGCTTCATCTCGACCTATAGACAACTATTGTGAATGAGTCTGATCCGTCACGCTCCGAGGTGAAACGCTGTTCGGGTGAACTCTTTCTTTAAAAAATTACTGCTTGATCTCGTTCGATGGGCAATTATTTCTTCCGAGAAACGCAAAATTTAGGGGCATCTCGTATTTTTACTTGTCGAAGCTTAGGCGCACCCTCCACTCTTCGCTTCAGTAGCAGCGCGGACCGTAAGAAAATCGGAACACTTCATAAAAAAGCTAATTGTGTTGTTCGGTAACCTTTTTTGAAGCGAATACTTCTTCAGGCGCACCATGTATACAATTACTGGGCAGTGAATGAGTCTGATCCGTCACGCTCCGAGGTGAAACGCTGTTCGGGTAAACTGAGGGAGCCAAACCTAGACGAATGAATTTTTATTTACAAAATTACTGCTTCATCTCGACCGATAGACAACTGTTGTGAATGAGTCTGATCCGTCACGCTCCAAGGTAACACGATGTTCGGGTAAACTTTCCTTAAAAAATTACTGCTTCATCTCGATTGATAGACAACTATTTGGAGAAACACTATATGCATTCTTCTCTAACTGTCGCGACAGCTAGAGACTTTCGTCGATCGAGACGTTCTGCAATTCTATCATTCACGTAACGTTCGTGAACGCTGTCACGGCGCCGCACAGTGGGCCAGATCGACGCGCTAGCTGTTCATGAACTAAAAAATCGAAGTCCTCATATCAATTTTTAACGAATGTGCAATGTTTCTTAAATGTCCATTACATTCAAAAACGGTAATATTAATTAAAGTTATTAAAAACTCTCGTTACAATAAGCGTTCAAAGATCAAACTTTTTCAGATACGATTTATCACCGAAAAAATTCCTTTTCTTCATAACGATGTCCTGGAAAACCTACTAAAGATTAAGTGCCCAATTTGTTTTTGTATGAAGAATGTATATCTATGTTGAGAACGCACCAGGAACTAAACATTAATGTTCATAATTTGTTATAAAAAAAAATACTTAGTCAACCAAGGAATACCGTCAAAGTTTTTCACCGTTGACAAGGGATAAGTTAAAAGTGTTATATAGTGTCGTGCTCTAACAAAGTGAAACATTTTCAGCAACGTCTCCTCTAAAAGATCCTGCAAATTTCACATCCAAATCGATCCAAACTTGGAAATTATGATGGTTTAAAGCGTCGCGTGTCACGCAATTCCGCGGCGAATCGCGTTGCGCGAGACGCATTGACGACCACTCAGCAGCTCTTAAGAGTGTAAAGACCTAACCCAGACCTATCTTATGAAGTTTTTAGATTATACGACCATTGATAAACATCGAACTTATTACTAGCTCACAGTTGAATCATTTGTATTTGAGAGATTATAGTAACAGCATCGTAGTATAGCATCAGAGCAGTTTTTCCATATTAAAGACCTGTATTTTACCTTTGTTGAGAGGAATTATAGTATAGATTTTTGTTTATTCATAGATAAACAGAGTTATAAGCAGAAAATCCGTATGATCAATCGAATATAGTCAGGAACTTTGTAAAATATAATACTTAATCTTGTTTGAATTTTTGTAATTCTTTAAATAAGACAGTAATAACACATTTTTGTTATTTCATTAAATATAATAAACTTCATTCATTCAATAATTATGAATTACTCTTGTTTGAATGCCTGAATAGCCAGTTTTCAAATATTATTCATTATTCACACGAGTTTACAGACATTTCCGGTGATGTAACAAAAAAATGTTTCCTACAAAAAGTAATCAGTACTCAGTCTTCTACAAATCTCAATACAAAAAATTTCAATAATTTCTTTTTTTTTTAATAAAAAATGGTGTTTACCTTCATTATTTATTTATAACTATATATTTTTTATTCAATAATATTATAGCTGATGCCGAGACGAATCCGACGATATATTTAATGTGGTCTTTATGTTTTGAAATAATGGTGAAATACGCGTGAACAGCTAGCGCGCCGATCTGGCCCACTGTGCGCCGGGTCGATAACAACTTCCTTCATGACATAAACCGGGCCGCGATTATGTTTCCTTTATCACGGAGGGGGGGAGGGTAGGGGGCGGGATAGAAGGATTGGAAAAATGATCGACCGGTATCCTGTAATTAGAGGATGCAATTGCTAGTATATCGTTAGGTGTATCGGTCGACGACGTTTTCTCGAGAAAATTAAATCGCTTCTAGATAATCAGCGGGGCGGTAAAACAGATAAGATCCCATAAAACGTCGGCGGTGTTACAACCGATCCGACGTGTGTAAATCAATTGAACTCGAAATAAGTTAATCGTGCAATGAGAGAGCAATCGGATGAAGTGTTACGGCGATATGATAATTAAATCGGTGTAAACGTGAAATCTTCGAATTAGATAACCGAGTGGTGATCGGGGAGGGGAGGGTGGGGTAAATCGATCGATCGTGTAGTTGAAACTGGGCCAGTGCGCGGAGCAAATCGAATTCTACTGGATACGTTCCGAGGTGTAACGGGAGAATCCAGTTGAACGTGAAATAAGTTAATTGGATAATCGAGTAGCGATGGGAAGAGCCAAGCCACGCGTGACATGAAAGTGTTAATGAATCGGGTTACGTAACGAGACGCGGCGCGGCGACCAGAAAGCCCGCGGAGTCTCCGAGACGAGTGGGTGGACAAGATAAGGAAGTTCCTGTCGGCGCTTTCTCCACCCGCCCCGACACTTTCGGTTCGAAAGGATGCCCGTGTCTTCATTATACTCTAACCGCTGGAACAACGCGATTAAACCTATCAACCAGGTACGCTCTTGCGGTTATCGCGATTGTTCGCCAGGTTACCCGCGACAGCCTACAATCTCAATCGCCAATTTTCATTAACCCGTTACACCGATCCTCCATTGTTTCGTTCGCGTCTCTCTTCGGGCAAATCGGACCTGATGCTCGTTAGTGTTCAAGCTGCGGATGGAATTGTAAATGTTAAGAACCGCAATGCAAACGATAGTCGATCAACCAATGACAAATTTTTATTTCATTATTTCGTGATGGTTCTTTCTCGTTCTCACCACACTCAAAATTAGGAATTATGATGTATTTGGTACATCATAACCGGCGCGGATGCAGATCGAAGTTTCGATCCTCTAGGATCGATAGTTGAGGACATATGGTCGCTTAAAGTTGAGCATTTTTGACAGGTAAGGGCGACACTGCAAACTGTAAATATGCTCAACTTTAAGCGACCATATCTCCTCAACTATTGATCCTAGACGTTCGAAACTTCGATCTGCTGGTTCTCCAGGTACAAATCTACTGGATTACATACCAAATACATCATAATTCGTAGGAGAAAGGCAGAACTTTTGAGTCCGGTAAAGTAAAGAGCAGCCAAAAATTGCACTTTGTAGTTAATACAAGGTGAAAACAATACGTGGCTTTAAAAGAGAGAAAAAGATAGTAAAGTAAGGAGAAAAATATACAGTAGCGGACAAAAGTTTAAGACCGCTCTAAAGAAGACGATAACGTTTTTAATATTGTACTATACGATTTGAACTTTTTTGGGAATCTAGAGCAATTAGTTTACTAAAGGACGTGAAAAGAAATTTTTTAACATCCCGATTCATAGGGAAGTTACTGTAATTACCCCGAAAATCGAAAATCGAATTTTTAGCAGATCTTCTTCACGTTTCATGGTCATTGGAGTCATTTTAGACTATTTTTATCAAAATGTCGGTATGTGTGTGTGTGTGTGGTGTGTGCGTATGTCCGTTTCTATGGTATCAAATTTTTCGTTAACGTTTTCAGAAAAAGTAACAACGCGATCGGAATGATGAATGATGCAATCGAGGTGCTCCGCTGTAACTTAGAGCTGATTAGATTTTGGTCCATTTTGGTCAAGTAGTTTTTTAGTTTTTTTAGTTTTTTTCGAAAGAAGTTCATTCAACAATGCAATTTATACGAGAGAACGGAAAGTTTCCACCGAAGAAACAAACGTAATTACACAAAAAATTTTTTTGCGATTTTTTTAAAATTAGAAAAAAAATTTTTTTTTTTAAATCTTTTTTTGTACCTTACGATGATGTTTCCGCTTACAATAATCGAAAATTATCCCAATGCAAGAGTGAGTTAATCATCTCTACTCCCGAGAATACATTTTCAAAGAATATCGATGAAAGTACAAAAACATTTATATTACAATCTTTAAATAAACAATCAGTTCAAAACGAATTGTTAACTGAGATTAAATTGAAAATGAATATAAAATATATGATAATTAATAACATTGACGTTGAAGACGAATTGGTTAATGGAGCATGCGGAATATTAAAATTTATTAGTTTTCAAGAAAATACTAAAATTCCGTCTATATTGTGGTTAGATTTTCAATTGGCCAGAGTAGGAGAGAAAGTAAGAACTCGTTATCGTGATTATATGAAAAATGCAAATATAAATCAAAATTTAACACCAATAATAAAAAAATATCGAATCAAGTAAATATTTCGAGTGAAGGAAAATAACAAATCACACGTAGTCAATTTCCAGTGGTTCCTGCTGAAGCGATTGCGATTCATAAAAGTCAGGGACAAACATACGAGAAAGTATGTATGGATTTTAAAACATCAGAAATACGAACTTTACAAATGTTGTATGTAGCACTGAGCAGAGTTTCAAAATTGAGCGGTTTATATATTTTGAGAAAATTTAAATTAATAGTATCGAAGAAAACCAAGATCAATACTGCAAACCCGGATAATGATGAGTTGTATCGTTTGCGAAAAACTAATTAAGACAATTTATTTTGCAACATTAGTATGCTATAACAAGGAACCAAGCGAGCAACGAGCATACGATATTGGTTTAATGCGACGCCATATAGCAAACATTTTAATAAGTAGAAAACTATTGAATTTCCCTGAAAACGTATAATCTTCTTAAAACGTACACTTAATAAATAATAATAATAATATACAGCAACTAACGAATCGGGAAGTTCTTTGTGTGGCTCGTGGAGAGTCACACACAAAAAGGAAGACATTAATAGCTGTGGGCCCTACTAGTTCAAAAATTGCAATTGATCGGAATTGTTGAAAAAATACTAAAAGTTGAATTTTTAACTTTTTTATGTGGGCCTACATTGAAAATTTAAAAAATACGTTTTGTAGATCTGTGCCAATTGAACATATTCTCAAAAATTTCGTGAAAATCGGTAGACGTTTCAATGAGCTACAAACGTTGAAAGATGGTAAAAATTGCAGATTTTCACGATTTATTGCCGAAAATCTTGAAAATATGCAATTTTTACCATCTTTCAACGTTTGTAGCTCATTGCAACGTCGACCGATTTTCACGAAATTTTCAGAATATGTTCAATTGGCACAGATCTACAAAACGTATTTTTTAAATTTTCAATATAGGCCCACATAAAAAAGTTAAAAATTCAACTTTTAGTATTTCTTCAACAATTCCGATCAATTGCAATTTTTGAAAAAATTTCTTTTCACATCCTTTAGTAAACTAATTGCTCTAGCTTCCAAAAAAAGTTCAAATCGTATAGCACAATATTAAAAAAGTTATCGTCTTCTTTAGAGCGGTCTTAAACTTCTGTCCGCTACTGTATTATTATTTACGCAAAAAGAACTCGCAGTAGAAGATTGCTCGAACAGCCGCTATAACGAATTATTTCGTGGTCGCAACGAGCTATCGAATGAGCGACCTCAAACTTGCGGTGTGCAAGGATCGATCAGTTTCATAGGCGTGTAGCAACCTAGCCAGCCGTCGAAGTTCCTCAAGTTCAGGCGTATTGTTTTTCGGGAGGAATTCCCGATACTTAGCGGCCTCGTGTGACTTTCTAAATATGCGTGGCAACTTATTGAGCAATGGGAATGTGAAAATCCTGGCGAGAATTTAACCTTTTCACCGAGCGTGAATCGTTGATCTTCAATCGCTCGCTCTTGTTCGCGAAAAGTAGTCGAAGATTAATAACTGCGTACGCATAGTAATAAGATAGTACACATCAAGTATAAATAAGAATGTACAATATTTATTAAATCATTGTCTCGTAAACAATGTCCGAGATAATGCATTCGTCAACGTCGATGTGTTTAGTGGCCACAAAGAAATAGTAGAGCCGCTGGCTCTAAGAGACCTCGATGTTTCTTCTTAGATCGAAGCTTTATTGTAGTTCAAACCAAAATAATAACCGATTATCTGCAAGTTCGAGGAAACGATCACACAAAACAGTCTTCATGCGTCGTACAAAAGGTAATTTGGGTAAACTTTACTTTACCGAACTCAAAATTAGTACCTACGAATTATGATGTATTTGGTATGTAATCCAGTAGATTTGTACCCGGAGAATCTGCAGATCGAAGTTTCGATGCTCTAGGATCAATAGTTGAGGAGATATGGCCGCTTAAAGTTGAGCATTTTCGACGGGTAAGGGCGCCGTGAAGAAACTGGGAATATGCTCAACTTTAAGCGACCATATCTCCTCAACTATTGATCCTAGAGGTTCGAAACTTCGATCTCCATCCGCACCGGGTACAAATCTTCTGGATTACACACCAAATACATCATAATTCGTAGGAGAAAGGCACAAATTTTGAGCCCGGTAAAGTAATGAGCAGCCGGCAATTCTCACTAAAATGGTCACAATCTTCACATTTCTGAATGAATTTACTCATCTGCACCGTAAAAAAAACGGGAAATCCAGAGGGATCCCCCATTTTCGACGCTAAAAAGATCATCTTTTTTTGTCACGTTCTCGTCTGCATATTTGTTTCCCGTTTTTTCCATATTTCTTTCTGTCCATTTCTCCAGAAGTTAACCCTTTGCACTCGAGTGGCGACTCTGACGCAACACTAATTCTATATCAAATAGATGGCTGTTCTTTACTTTACCGGACTCAAAATTTGTGCTTTGCTCCTACGAATTATGATGTATTTGGTATGTAATCCAGTAGATTTGTACCCGGCGCGGTTGCAGATCGAAGTTTCGATCATCTAGGATCAATAGTTGAGGAGATATGGTCGCTTTAAGTTGAGCATATTTACAGTTTCTTCAGTTTTTCAAAAATTCTCAACTATATGCGATCATATCTCCTCAACGATTGATCCTAGAGCATCGAAACTTCGATCTGCAGATTCTCCGGGTACAAATTCACTGGATTACATACCAAATACATCATAATTCGTAGGAGAAAGGTACTAATTTTGAGTTCAGTAAAGTAAAGTTTACCCAAATAGATTACTAAACATTTGAGTATTGCATATAGAAATATTGTAGGACAGAAGAAATGTTTAGTTTTCGTGTTAAAATAGTTTCGAGTACAAAAGATTTACTCATCTGCACCGTAAAAGAAGCGGGAAATTCAGAGGGATGCTCCATTTTCGACGCTAAAAAGATCATCTTTTTTTGTCACGTTCTCCTCTGCATATTTGTTTCCCGTTTTTCCCATATTTCTTTCTGTCCATTTCTCCAGAAGTTAACCCTTTGCACTCGAGTGGCGACTCTGACGCAACACTAATTCTATATCAAATAGATGGCTGTTCTTTACTTTACCGGACTCAAAATTTGTGCTTTGCTCCTACGAATTATGATGTATTTGGTATGTAATCCAGTAGATTTGTAACCGGCGCGGTTGCAGATCGAAGTTTCGATCATCTAGGATCAATAGTTGAGGAGATATGATCGCTTAAAGTTGAGCATTTTTGGTGCCGCTAAGAAACTGGGAATATGCTCAACTTTAAGTAACCATATCTCCTCAACTACTGATCCTAGAGGTTTGAAACTTCGATCTGCATCAGCGCCGGGTACAAATCTACATGATTACATACCAATTACATAATAATTCGTAGGAGAAGGGCAGAAATTTTGAGTCCGGTAAAGTAATGAGCAGTCAACTGTAGTATTAGGTATAGATGAAGCTGAGAAGAGAAAGAGGTGTTTAACTAAAAGGAAAATTGAAGGAGAAATTTTTCGAATTATAACGCTAGGTATAAACAACACTTC
The DNA here is from genome assembly GCA_933228785.1 of Lasioglossum pauxillum. Lineage (NCBI taxonomy): Eukaryota > Metazoa > Arthropoda > Insecta > Hymenoptera > Halictidae > Lasioglossum > Lasioglossum pauxillum. Next base: position 3,397,721 of record OW121701.1, on the reverse strand, counting down.
TATTCAAATGCATTGAAGAATATTAATATGAATATTATTAATAAACTCGGTATTCTATTGCCTATGTGCGAATCAATAAGAATAGCAAACGAGTAAAAAATGCATGTCAGAAAATGATGTCTGATGCAATTAACATCTGTACGGTGCATAAATCTTTTCGCGAGCGACTGCATTGTATAATCGCGAAGAGGGTTCCAGCGTCATCGGTGATCGATGAAGTTCCCAGAACGAGGGAAGTTCGCCAACTTTAGTCCCGTTCGATGCAGAATCCGTGCTACGTGGACTGGCTTCTAACCCAAATGATAAACAGCGCATTGCGAGGAGGCCCGCTGACATTTTCAAATGTCAGTGACTACCTACACGGGTTCTACACGTAGGCTCGTGCCCGTTTGCCATTGTATCGGTGGATCGGCGCCGACAATGGTAGAAGGACACCATTGTCCCAGCAGTCTGTATTACTCAGGCACCGGTCTTTCGATCGCTCGTTGGTCTGATTCGTTGTTGACTGAAGGACGTGCAACGCGAAACTTGGCCACGGGGGTCTCTGGTATTAGGCTGGAAAGAATCCAGGGGCACCGGAAGAGCTATTGCAGCAATCCTACTTACGGACGCCGAGGCAGGCTCCAAACTGTTTTATAGGTCACGCTAATTAACCTCTTCAAGGATGCATACGTGTACGTTTATTCTTCTCATTAAAATTATTCCTAGTGAAGCAGAATCAAAATTTGTTGAAGAACAACAACGCTAATTTTTCTAGAAATTATACAATATACGTTCCTGAGGGTGATTCGTCGAGTCGTGACCAAAATTACCATCGTTGTTGAATAATTTTTAACATTCTTCGAACCTCATTCATTGTATCTAATACACTGATCTTCAAGGTCACACGTGTACGTTTATTCTTCTCATTAAAATTATTCCTAGTGAAGCAGAATCAAAATTTGTTGAAAAACAACAACGCTAATTTTTCTAGAAATTATACAATATACGTTCCTGAGGGCGATTCGTCGAGTCGTGACCAAAATTACCATCGTTGTTGAATAATTTTTAACATTCTTCGAACCTCATTCATAGTATCTAACACACTGATCTTCAAGGTCGCACGTGTACGTTTATTCATTTAATTAAAATTATTCCCAATGAAGCAAAATGAAAATTTGTTGAAGAACAACAACGCTAATTTTTCTAGAAATTATACAATATACGTTCCTGAGGGTGATTCGTCGAGTCGTGACCAAAATTGCCATCGTTGTTGAATAATTTTTAACATTCTTCGAACCTCATTCATAGTAACTAATACACTGATCTTCAAGGTCACACGTGTACGTTTATTCTTCTCATTAAAATTATTCCTAGTGAAGCAGAATCAAAATTTGTTGAAGAACAACAACGCTAATTTTTCTAGAAATTATACAATATACGTTCCTGAGGGTGATTCGTCGAGTCGTGACCAAAATTACCATTGTTGTTGAATAATTTTTAACATTCTTCGAACCTCATTCGTAGTATCTAACACACTCATCTTCAAGGTCACACGCGTACGTTTATTCTTCTCATTAAAATTATTCCTGGTGAAGCAAAATCAAAATTTGTTGAAAAAGAGCAAAATCATTGCAGAATTTTTCACTGATGTTTTTTTGCAAGCAATGTAATGGTGTCTGTAATTTTTCTTGTCTGCATTATTCTTCTAAAAATGGCCTCCAATTTTCTCAACGGACTGCTGTGCATTTTTTTATATCATACACGTTTTTGAAGGTGATTTATTGAGTCAAGACTAAAACTACCATCACTGTTGAATAATTTTTTGAAGAAATTCTCAGCTGCGAATCGTAAATGCTTAAAGTCCATTAAACAGTCGTCGATGAGTGTTAACGTTCTTTCTAAACACACTGATCTTCAAGGTAACACCCGGTCACAAATGGACGAAACATTTTGAATACAGTAATCGCGCGTTTACTGTATTTCGGTACTTGATTGGCAGGAGGTGTTCAAAGCGTGTCTTCCATTTCTGACCTTGTGTGACCTTGGAAGTCATTACATCTACTTTTGTATTTGGTATGTAATCCAGTAGATTTGTACCCAGCGCGGATAAAGTTCAATGTTTCGAACCTCTAGGATTAATGGCTGAGGAGATATGGTCGCTTAAAGTTGAGCATATTTCCAGTTTCTTGACAAGTAAGGGCGCAAAAATGCTGAACTTTAAGCGATCAAAGCTTCTCAACTATTGATCCTAGAGGATCGAAACTTCGATCTGCATCCGCGTCGGGTACAAATCTACTGGATTGCACACCAAATACATCATAATTCGTAGGAGAAAGGTACTAATTTTGAGTCCGGTAAAGTAAAGTTTACCCGCCGATTTTCTATGAAATTACATCCTGTATTGTCTTTATCGTCGGATATCATTTTAGTTCGTAGATTTAGGATAATTAGGATTTCTCGGGTAATTCGGCAATCAACTGTTCCAGCGCGCGAACGATACGAAACGGATCGCGACACGCTTCGGCCACGCGATCCGTATTTCATTCTGTCCTTCTCTATGTTCGGCTTTTCGATTGAAGTCTCGGCGCGGTAGACGCAGTCATAAGAACATAGTGTCCCTAAACGATCACTGTCAGTGCAGGACACGTGTCTAGAATTGTCTAGACATTGTGTCTGGGCCTGTGCCACGATCGTTTGGAACATTGTCAGTTTCGAGTTATTTATTGGCGTGTTTAGCTCTTAGAATTAGTTACGGACTTGGGTACGGTTGAAAGTTAAGTGTCCTCTTTCGTTTCGGGAAAACAAACCAGCCGTACCCCCAGTCAATGACAACTGACGCATCGCAGGCCCACACTCAGCGGAAAGGCGACACCAGTTTGGGGACAGATACCTGAACAAGGGACCCTTGTTCATAGGCTTGTTTTATTTACGAGGCTTGCGTGAGAAACAAAATCACGGATTTAGTAGGCGTACCACATAATTTGGATTACGCCCCGAACTGGTGATTGGTTCCTTGGTTATCCCTACCAAGGAAACGATCTCTTCCCGAACTTTGGTAGGGAATTGTAGGAGAAATAGCGAGCAGAATCTTACGAGCTTGAGAAGGAGTCGTACAAGGCGTTTTTAAACCGATATTCGAAGTTGAACGTGAGCGGGAGTTACGAATTGAAGTGTGCCGTGCATTCTGAACTGTCATTCGTCATCAATTTGAACTTTCATTCGTCATCTATTTGAACTTTCATTCGTCATCGATTTGAACTTTCATTCGTCATCGATTTGAACTTTCATCCGTCATCGATTTGAACTGTCATTCGCCATCGATTTGAACTTTCATCCGTTATCTATGTGAACTGTCATTAGTCATCTATGTGAACTTTCCTTACGAACTTTCTATGAACTTTTCTTACGAATCATCTCATGAACTTGTATTACGAACTTTTTATGAACTTTTTATTGTGAACTCATGAACTCTATGTGAACTATCATTCGTTAATTATATGAACTTTCTTTCGAACCTTTTATGAACTTCCTTTCATTATTTCTATGGACTTTCTGTGATCTCGTCACGAACACTTCAGTGAACTTGTGTTATGGACTGAACTTTGAACTGTAAAACCTTGGACGTTACAAGAGTTTATGACAAAGTGTGTGATTTGTGTACACATTCTTGTGCAACCCAGAGCGTTTGATTGCTCTTGAACCAGCAGCAATCTTGGACTTGACAACGCTCTAAACAACACTGCTGTATGACAGTGAACGCGCGTTTACTGTATTTCGGTATTTGATTGGCAGGAGGTGTTCAAAGCATGTCTTTCATTTCTGACCTTGTGTGACCTTGGAGGTCATTACATCTACTTTCGTATCATGTTGAACAGCATGATTGATAAAAATCTGTTCAATTTCTTTGTAGATGATAATGTATAGAATCTGAATAAGAAATATATTGTCTAGTATTTAGCGGCGAGCGATTGCAGCGTCGCAAAATTCTGGACCATTTCGGAGGCAGGTACCCGTGTGATTGAAGCCGCGACTGGCACCCTCGTTTATAGTAATTGCGACGAGGCTAATTTAATCCCGCCATGAAGATAAATCCGCAGTAAACGTGAAACTTTTTCTGCATCTGGTTTTATCAGCGCCGTAAATCTCCAATGCACGCCGTTACCGATACACACACGTACACGTGATTCCCGTGTTACAAGATGGCGCGACGGGACCGTCGATTTCCAGAAATGCTTCCCTTTATTGAACGATTAACATCCGCTGCCTCGAGTCCTGGAGAAAGTCCTTGTCGTTTGGAGTGTGCTCGATATCAAACGCAATTTCCATTTCGCCTGCTTATTGCTTCCTTTCGAGGCCTCTCGAGATTCTTCGAGGCTTCTGCCGACGCTTCTCACCGCCGATAACTTTCCGGTAGACGGTCCCGAGATTAACTGCCTCGATTAACATTTATAATTTGCTCCTCCGATCATATTAATCCTTAAAAGCTGCTCGAATTTGCAAGTCAATGCGCGCTAACGCACGAACGATACTGGATTCACGCACCTGTTACCTCAAATCGTTATCTAATTCGCTGGAACCGGCGACATTGTCGCTCACCTTGAAATCAATCAGGGAGACAGCAACAGAGAGCTGTTGAAATCATTCGAGATCGTTCAATGGACCGATCAAATGATTGTAATATTAAATAATAAAAATATAAAATAATATTAAAATATAATAATAATAATAATAATAACTTTCGTTACCACTATACTACGGATCTTTACGCAAGATAACAATTTCCTGAAACATGAAAATTTGTTTCTTGCTTTAATTGTTTTAAGAAAACCGTTTTGCCACTTCGATTCACGTAGGTTTGAATGCTATTAATTTAAAGGGCACATTCTGACGTTCATAATTTGCGGATGTTAAGATGTGAACGATCGTCGCATCGAACCTCTCTCGTATCTCTTAAAAACATTATTTATTCATGCAAGTAGGTTAATGCTTTCTTGTAAAAAAATTCACGATGCATTAAGTGGTGCAATAAAATATACATGTTCCCTTTTTAAAAACAGCGAATCCATATATGTCCACTACGCGTCCACCTACAAAAAATTTATTAATGTCAGAATTGCATCTCTCGATACGTCACGACACATGACTTTATTCTTGACACATTTTCCGTTACGAATAATAATACTCGTGTAAATCGAAGTGGTAATATATGCTTATCTCTCGGCTGGAAAAATTATTTCGACCCCACCTAGGACCTTCATATGTCCTAAATCTAATAGATACATTTTTGCAAAGGAAAATGTCGCTTCGAATGGTCTCAGGATCCTCCCATTTCCGGGATGTTCATGAATTTTGGGACACCCTGTATATCTAATTAACTACTAACATAAGTAGGACATATGAAGGTCGGTATATATTTTTACCCAGAATTTGTCTATACAGGATGAATCTGGGAACTGGGTAAGTTACTGCTCATTTTTAAGTGAAAACAGAAAAATATGATAGAAGAAAAAATCATATGTCATAATACGTCCCAACTTTGCACCCGCCAGGTGCAATTGTGCTTTATTCTTTAATGCAACGCATTGTTTTGTTAAACCAATCGACCCCTTTTCATTATTCTCTGCATAAAAGTACTAACCCCAGGTCATCCAAATATGGTACAGTGAGCGAAATTCGTATAAACGTACTTCAAAATATACAAATTTTCATGCCTATGGAGAAGAAAAGGACAAATAATGTTGTCAAAATGGGGTTATTTACTTTGCTCGACCTTTACTTTCAACATCTATGCTTCGAAATTTTCCGCATTTACATGCCAGTCTATGTCTCAGAGCGAAACGTGTAATGACAACGTCTACGCATGCGAAATTCGTTTAATCGCAGTGCTTTATTTCGATTAATATTGACAGAAATAATAGTGGTAAGTGCTTCATATTGTTGAATTGTGTAGTATTAAACTGTATTTAGTAACACATTTAATAATACATTTGTGTTAATGAAAAGGAGAAAAATGCCAAGAGGAAACTTTCTGACCGATGGCGAAAAAGCTACAATAGCAATTTTAAACAAAAGAGGTGAATCGAATAGAAAAATAGCAAAGGAAATTCATCGCTCAGAGTGTGTAGTAAGAAATTTATTGAAATTGAAAGAAAATTATGGAAAGAAATGTTCTACGAAAGGAAATTCTAAAATAACGAAACGGGAAAAGAATATTATTTTCTATGAAGCTACAAAAAATAGATTAGTTGCAAGTCAAATTGTTGCGAAAATGCAATTATCAGTAACAAAGCGACGTGTTCAACAAATTTTGCATAATAATACAAACATAGTTTTTAAGAAACCACAGAAAAAGCCGATGTTGAAAGCGCATCATAAGGTTGCTCGGTTGCAATATGCAAAAAATCATATGCACTGGACTGATGAATGGAAGAAAGTCATTTTTTCGGACGAGAAAAAATTTAATTTAGACGGCCCCGATGGATGCAGTTCCTACTGGCACGATTTACGTCAAAAAAATGACCCTAAATTATCCAGAAATTTCCACGGTGGAAGTGTAATGATTTGGGGAGCATTTTCTTCATATGGAAAACTGAAACTTTGTTTTATTAACGGCACAATAAATTCAGAAAAGTACGTCGACATGCTAGATGGAGCATTAATTCCATTTTTGGAAGATACGGTTGGCGAACGTGAATTTATATTCCAACAAGACAACGCAGCAATCCACGTTTCAAAATATTCCCGCGAATGGTTTAAGGCACGGGACATCCCTTTAATTGAATGGCCTGCATGCAGTCTTGATATGAACCCCATTGAAAACTTATGGGGTATAATGGCAAGAAATATATATGCAAATGGCCGCCAATTCACCGATACTGCAGCTTTAAAAGAAGAAATTAAACATTGCTGGGAAGAGATTCCTATTACAGTCATAAATAATCTGATAAATTCAATGCCGAATCGAATTTTTGCATTAATTCAAAATAATGGAGGTCATACAAAATATTAAATTTATAATTATAATATAAGTTTAGTTTTATATAGTCTTTTCTTGCTGTGCGTTTAAACGAATTTCGCACAAAGAATAAGTCTGTATCAATAAATACAGACTTATATATGTTTACCTAAATATAAATATGTAAATATCTATAGCACATAAATATATCTTTACTCTTCTGTCGTTATTACATTCGCCTCATTTGAATTTAAAACTTTTAGCCCCAAAAATCATATTTTTTTAGGTGCGTTTATACGAATTTCGCTCACTGTATTTAGGGTATAAAAAGTGCTGTTCACAGTCGTTCATTGACGTTTTGAAATGTTCATATAGTCTATGGCTGATTCGAGGCGATCAAGTCAGCTGAAGCACCCTGTACAATAAAATCACAACTCCCTACGATCGACTATCCTATCCAACGCCGTATAAATCCGTGATCCTCTGAAACTTGGTCAACATCCTCCCGATGGGGTGGCTCATTTCACAGTAGCAAGATGGAAGGCAGAAGAAGAACGTTCCCACAGCTCTAACGCGAGCACAAAGGCAAAGGGATCCCCGGTACATCCAGAGCATAGGCATCAGCGTCGAGGACGTAATCCCGGAATGGACAATCGGCGTAATACAGAACGGAGCACGCAGAAAGTAATGATAGCTCGGTGGAGGAGCCGCTCCGCTCGAAAATCCTCTTAAAGCAGCCTTAACGAGTGAACGACCGCGAGCTAGAGGCGGTTTAATTGGAGCCGCGATGATGAATGGCGGGATATGCTGGGAGAGCCTCGAGCGGCAGCTATCTCCGACCTTAAACGACGTATCATCCGGAAATTAGAATGAAACCAAGGCCTACCGGTCGCGCGTTTGTTGCCGAGCCTTCGGGCCTTGTAATTCGCGGGGCCGTTGGACCTCGGCTGCGGAAGAGTTACGACGTCGCCGGATCCACCGGAGTATCTTAGGCCTATCACGGGGATTATTAACGAGCCCTCCGCCGTCTTAATTAGACCAGAATAGCGGCCCTTGTTAATGATCGCTACGATTCCGCGTCTCCACAGGGCGTTCGCGGATCCCGATTGCCTCTCCGCGGGTACTCGACGAGCAGATATCGAACGAGATAATGGCAGGAATCCGGAGACGTTTCTCCACCGATGGCATTGTATAGGATCCGCAGTGTTTGATCGCGTGATCTACATCTTTCCCTTGCTGTACTATTGAAATCGCTGCCGCGCGATCCCTATCACCGACGCGATATTTTCTGCTCGGCACCGTAAACAAAATATCAGCCTTTCTCCTACGAATTATGATGTATTTGGTATGTAATCCAGTAGATTTGTACCCGGCGCGGATGCAGATCGAAGTTTCAATCCTCTAGGATCAATAGTTGAGGAGATATGGTCGCTTAAAGTTGAGCATATTTACAGTTTGTAGTGACGCCCTTACCCGTCAAAAATGCTCAACTTTAAGCGACCATAGCTCCTCAACTATTGATCCTGGAGGATTGAAACTTCGATCTGCATCCGCGCCGGCTACAAATCTATTGGATCGCATACCAAATACATCATAGTTCGTAGGAGAAAGGTTCTAATTTTGAGTTCAGTAAAGTAAAGTTTACCCAAATAGATTACTAAACATTTGAGTATTGCATTATAGAAATATTGTAGGACAGAAGAAATGTTTAGTTTTCGTGTTAAAATAGTTTCGAGTACAAAAGATTTACTCATCTGCACCGTAAAAAAAAGCGGGAAATCAAGAGGGATGCTCCATTTTCGACGCAAAAAAGATCATCTTTTTTTGTCACGTTCTCCTCTGCATATTTGTTTCCCGATTTTCCCATATTTCTTTCTGTCCATTTCTCCAGAAGTTAACGCTTTGCACTCGAGTGGCGACTCTGACGCATCACTAATTCTATATCAAATAGATGGCTGTTCTTTACTTTACCGGACTCAAAATGTGTGCTTTGCTCCTATGAATTATGATGTATTTGGTATGTAATCCAGTAGATTTGTACCCGGCGCGGATGCAGATCGAAGTTTCGATCATCTAGGATCAATAGTTGAGAAGATATAGCCGCTTAAAGTTGAGCATATTTACAGTTTGTTGTGGCGCCCTTACCTGCCAAAAATGCTCAATTTTAAGCGACCATATCTCCTCAACTATTGATCCTAGAGGATCGAAACTTCGATCTTCATCCGCGGCTTGTACAAATCTACTGGATTGCACACCAAATACATCATAATTCGTAGGAGAAAGGTACTAATTTTGAGTCCAGTAAAGTAAAATTTAACGAAATAGATTACTAAACATTTGAGTATTGCATATAGAAATATTCTAGCACAGAAGAAATGTTTAGTTTTCGTGTTAAAATAGTTTCGAGTACAAAAGATTTACTCATCTGCACCGTAAAAAAAAGCGGGAAATCAAGAGGGATGCTCCATTTTCGACGCTAAAAAGATCATCTTTTTTTGTCACGTTCTCCTCTGCATATTTGTTTCCCGATTTTCCCATATTTCTTTCTGTCCATTTCTCCAGAAGTTAACCCTTTGCACTCGAGTGGCGACTCTGACGCATCACTAATTCTATATCAAATAGATGGCTGTTCTTTACTTTACCGGACTCAAAATGTGTGCTTTGCTCCTATGAATTATGATGTATTTGGTATGTAATCCAGTAGATTTGTACCCGGCGCGGATGCAGATCGAAGTTTCGAACCTCTAGGATCAATAGTTGAGGAGATATAGCCGCTTAAAGTTGAGCATATTTACAGTTTGTTGTGGCGCCCTTACCTGCCAAAAATGCTCAATTTTAAGCGACCATACCTCCTCAACTATTGATCCTAGAGGTTTGAAACTTCGATCTGCATCCGCACCGGGTACAAATCTACTTGATTACATACCAATTACATAATAATTCGTAGGAGAAAGGCAGAAATTTTGAGCCCAGTAAAGTAAAATTTAACGAAATAGATTACTAAACATTTGAGTATTGCATATAAAAATATTCTAGGACAGAAGAAATGTTTAGTTTTCGTGTTAAAATAGTTCTGAGTGCAAAGCATTTACTCATCTGCACCGTAAAAAAAAAAGCGGGAAATCCATAGGGATGCTCCAATTTCGCACTAAATAAATCAGCTATTTTTGTCACGTTCTCCTCTGCATATTTGTTTCCTGTCTTTTCCCTCTTTTTTTCTGTCCATTTCTCCAGAAGTTAACCCTTCGCACTCGCGTGGCGATTCTGACGCATCTATATCAAATAGATGGCTACTCTTTTCTTTACCAGACTCAAAATTTGTGCCTTTCTCCTAAGAATCATGATGTATTTTGTATGTAATCCAGTAGATTTGTACCCGGAGAATCTGCAGATCGAAGTTTCGAACCTCTAGGATCAATAGTTGAGGAGATATAGCCGCTTAAAGTTGAGCATATTTACAGTTTGTTGTGGCGCCCTTACCTGTCAAAAATGCTCATCTTTAAGCGACCATACCTCCTCAACTATTGATCCTCGAGGTTTGAAACTTCGATCTGCATCCGCGCCGGGTACAAATCTACTTGATTACATACCAATTACATAATAATTCGTAGGAGAAAGCCAGAAATTTTGAGTCCGGTAAAGTAAAGAGCAGGCAACTGTAATATTAGATATAGACGAAATTGAGAAGAGAAAGAGGTGTTTAACTAAAAGGAAAATTGAAGGAGACATTTTTCGAATTATAACGCTAGGTATAAACAACACTTCTATTCAAATGCATTGAAGAATATTTGTCGGGTCGGACACGTTCCGTGCCTGTGCGGATAGTATAAAGCGACCTTTACTCGGCACTACGTGAATGACTCGGTGGCCTGGTGGCCATCTTTGAATAGAATATAGACTCGTAAACTGGTCGTAGGGGTTTTCCTCTGGAAGAGTTGATTGGAAAATTGGAGGTTACGGGTTCTTAATAAAATCCTACAGCTGTTATTATTTTCATTACATGTTAGAGACACGTGAGAGCAGCGTGTCGAGGTGCTCGCGGTGGTCTTGGAAAGTCTGCAAGATTTTTGCAATAACGAGAACAATAAAAGTCTCCTCGAGGAGCTACTAAAAGTCTAATATGACGGACGGGGTACTCCGGGTCTAGAAGTCAATGGCTATTAAAGGGGAAAGCGGAGCAGTGGCCAAAGGGGTTTTAGATGGGCGAGTGAGGATATCCAAGGGGTGAAAATGGCAGATGGGGGTGTCCGAGGGAGATGGCAGGCTGCGAATGGACAGAGGGGTTGGAAGTGAATAGTCGAAGATGCTGCGGGGATGCTTAGGTGTCCGTGCATGGTTACGGAGACTTTGGGAGGGCCATCGAAGGCTGTCGGGGCAGCTGAAGGGAGGACGATGCTGGATAGAAAAAGAGGGACGGGGGAGAATAATCAAAGACAGTTCAAAGGGTGGGTAGACAATAGTCGAAGATGGGTACAGGATACTCGGAGGTAGTTGGGGATGAGCAAAGGGGTTCTGGGTGGTCAAAATCTTTCGAGGGATCTCTCCGGGTGGAGATCCATCGATCCTGAAGACTAGACCGAGACTGGTAACGTTGTCTCTTCACTCTTTTTCGCTGGCTACATTATTATTAGACAGCCGATTTTATACATTTATGAGAAAAATGTGTTGGTGTAATTTGAATAAGTAAATCATTCGAAAAATTTAAAAACACTATTACATTATTTTCAATCTATTCCACGTCACTCCAGTTTGTTGCAGATTCAGATACAAAGTTTTTATTTCGCATAAAGATCGGCTGTTTAACTGTTAATTACTAGACTGCGGATCTTTATGCAAAATAAAAATATTCTGCATTGATTGTGGGGGGGGGGGGCTGGACTAAAATAAAAATTGATTCCATCGCTTAACGACTTTGTTCTGTTAAAAGCAACATTACAATCTTTATTGAATTTTTCTAACCTGTTGCTGTTTTATAATTCACCGAACTAATTTCTTCATAAATGCATAAATATCCGCAGTCTATTAATAATTACACTCTCAATTTCTTATGAAATTGTCAGACACACGTGAAATTATTTTATTAATCGATACTGTAGAGGAAAGACTCTTTTTTGCAACGTGTCATTCGTTGTTAATCAAAAGACTGAAACCGTGTGCTAGTATCGAGGTATTACTGTGTTTGCAATTTGTCTACATTCATTCGTTTACTACATCTCGATAATAATCTGGATAATCGGATAGGAAATTTTCGGCGAGCTTTCCGTCAATACTGCGGGATAAATTCGACGAATAATAAAACAGAGCCTCCTACTCTCTCATCAGGGTCTTCATGGAAAAAGGTCTCCGTATGCGCTTCGAAATATGCGGATGATATGCATGTCAAAGCGTTCCCCGAATTTCGACGTGTAGGGTCGAAGCAATGAGCACCTCTGTCCGAAACAAAAGGATCGGGACAAAGAGCGCGTCGCGGCGTCAGCGACAAGGGCGCGAACGTTATTACCCGTTTCCGATGACTCTGACGTCACTCCTCTCCCCCCCCCCTAGGCTGATCGAAGTTTAAGGGCCAGCAATGAGACAATAGCACGCACGGCCGTGCACAACCTCCGGAAAAGAACAGCACCGAAGAAAAGATACACGAGCTCGGGGACAGATAAATACAGGGTGGACGATTTATCTGAAGACATTGAAATATCTCGAGAACTCTCCCAGATAGCACAGGACGACTTTAAGTTGCCGTTTTCATGTCCGTTCTATGTCTTTACGTCTCACGTCTCAGTAAGACGCTTTTTAGGCGTCCATAAAGGCATCTTTTCTGGGACGCCGTTTTCAGGTTAGAAATGAGATGCATAAAAGTCACCTGCCTTCGAACGTGAAAACGTCGTCCCAGCAGAGGTGCCTTTATGGACGTGTAAAAGTTGCCTCTTTCGAGATGCCGTTTTCACGGCAGAAACGATTGAAGTACTTACGAAAATATGTATATCTCTTAATCGTTAATATACTGATACTATACTTCATTAAAAAAAAGTAGTTTGATTTTTCCCAAGAAAAATATTTTAGGTAAATAATTAAATAATTAGGTTATATAATTATTAGAAGAGATAAACTTCTGTTAAAATATTTTTTATATAATAATATATATGATTTGATATGATTTGAGCCTATAAGAATAAAAAGTAATGAATCTAACAGTAAAGGTTCGCATGGCTCAGCGAGGAAACTGTCATGAAGTTAAACGGGGTAGGTCCGAGTTCGATTCCCGTCCAGTATGCTGCATAAAAAAACTAAATTGTTGTAATAAGGTTTTTTCGAAGAGACAAAATGGAATATTCTCTCAAGTAGTACATGAAAAAGTAGTAATAAGTTAATAATTTTTACTTAAATTTGAAGATTTTGTACGTCTGAAAAAAGATGCATAAAAGATGTCCGAAAAGGCAACTTTTTTGCGTCTTAAAGCGGCATCTTAAAGATGTCGAAAAGACCCGTGAGAGACGACTTTAAGTCGCACAGTTTTGTAACAAAGACCTGTTAAAGTTGTACACGGTACGTGAAAAAGACGTGAAAACGACGTGCCACAGACGCAACGTACGACTTAAAGATGTACGTTACGTCTTGCGTCAGGCAACTTTTAGGCGTACTTTAAGATGTCTTTGTGCAATCTGGGCTCCCTCGCCCACCCTCAGGACGTGGGGGTGGGGGACAATTATGGTGTTATTAAATAGCATTTTTTAAAATATCAAATACGTCTACTTTTATTTTTCTGATCTGATGTGTATTTCTCGAGATATCCCCAATTTTCAACGATTTTTTACCCATTTCGATTTTTGTCCATTACAGCGCCATCTGTGAACGAAAATGTAAAAACTCTTAGGTCAAATTTGTGTATTTTTTTCTGGAGAATCCAAACCTGCAATGAAAAATGGGGGTTCTCATTTAAGTTTTTTATCTTCCCCCACCCCCAGGGGGTGGCGGTGGGGGGTCGAGTTTGGTGTCATAGGGATGCCGATTATTTTCAAAAAGATCGATTTTTCTGAATCGATTATAATCGAAGCTTCAAGAATCGATCCACTAAAAAATCGTTTCCAAAATAATCGATGTCTTGAATAACACTGTCCAACAGCCAAAAATCTTTTCGATTCTCACTATGCGATTCTTATAGAGTTTTTCGCGCTGATTCCGAATCTGTTTTTAATTTTTTTCCTAGACGCATAGTTTTTGAGAAATTTGAGTTTGAAGAAATGACCTATTTTTCAACTTTGAACAAAGATTGTGATGTTATTATAAAAGATATTTTATTGTTATTCACATAAAAAGATTCTCTAGACTTTCCCGAATCCAGTGATATCCAATATTAATGCATTATGATTGTTTAAACATGTTTAAATAATGATTAAAGACGGAGAGACACCACTTTTGCACCAATTTTTGCGGCTATTTCTCAATTTATCTCAAAAAATAAGGGTCTGGCGGAAAATCGAACTACACCACGCGCTAGAGCAGAATTTTATCTTGAGAAACCACCCTTTCAACTTTCCAAAGTCGACGTTTTTACCGAGCCAGAATGCAAAATATCGCGGAACACGAGTCGCCGCCAGTGGTGCTCTGCCACTAGCGCGGTCGTTCGACGGCATATGGCGCGGCGCGGCGTAATGGCGATGCAGAGCACCACTGGCGGCGACTCGTGTTCCGCGATATTTTGCATTCTGTTTCGGTAAAAACGTCGACTTTGGAAAGTTGAAAGGGTGGTTTCTCAAGATAAAAGTCTGCTCTAGCGCGTGGTGTAGTTCGATTTTCCGCTAGACCCTTATTTTTTGAGATAAATTGAGAAATAGCCGCAAAAATTGGTGCAAAAGTGGTGTCTCTCCGTCTTTAATCATTATTTAGCATGTTTAAACAATCATAATGAATTAATATTGGATATCACTGGATTCGGGAAAGTCTAGAGAATCTTTTTATGTAAAGAACAATACAATATCTTTTATAATAACATCACAATCTTTGTTCAAAGTTGAAAAATAGGTCATTTTTAACTTCCCAATTCATAGGGAAGTTACTGTAATTTCAAACTCAAATTTCTCAAAAACTATGCGTCTAGGAGAAAAATTAAAGCCAGTTTCGGAATCAGCGCGAAAAACTCTATAAGAATCGCATAGTGAGAATCGAAAAGTAAAAAAAAAGTTTGAATTTGTTGGACAGTGTAATCGATCTTTTTAGGAATGTCTAAAAATGATAAAAAAACGAAGATCAAAATTTTGTTGGAATCTTTTATTAAAGAAATAAAGTAATAATAATTATTAGACTGCGAATCTTTACGCATTTATTTAAAGCAAAATTGAGTATATGAACATCGAAGAAGTTGAAAAATTTATTACGTACTTGTTTCGCGCATGTCGTTGCGCGTCAGCCAATGGTCGCGTGGTCGGCCGAGTACGAGTAGGGAATTAGCCAATGAACGAGTTCCGTTAGAAACATTATGCGCAGTAGAATTGTCGCGTTTTAGGCACATTTATATACAGTTACTTTTGATGGTAGTTGGATCTCTTTATACAGTCTCCACAGTAAACACTCCACGGTCTCCACGTACACTCATACAATTTGCCATAAAAATCGATTTTTTATAATTTTAGAATCGATTACACTGTCCAACAAATTCAAACTTTTTTTTTACTTTTCGATTCTCACGATGCGATTCTTATAGAGTTTTTCGCGCTGATTCCGAATCTGTCCTTAATTTTTCTCCTAGACGCACAGTTCTTGAGAAATTTGAGTTTGAAAAAATGACCTATTTTTCAACTTTGAACAAATATTGTGATGTTATTATAAAAGATATTGAATTGATCTTTACATAAAAAGATTCTCTAGACTTTCCCGAATCCAGTGATGTGCAATAGTAATACATTATGATTGTTTAAACATGTTTAAACAATCATTAAAGACGGAGAGGTACCACTTTTGCACCAATTTTTGACGATATTTTTGAATTTATCTCAAAAAATAAGGGTCCGGCAGAAAATCGAACTATACCACACGATAGTGCAGACATTTATCTTGAGAAACCCCCCTTTGAAGTTTGACAACGGGCGTTCGCCGCGGCGTATCCCGTGGAACGCCTATTCTAGCGGTAAGCGCCACTGGCGGCAGCTCGTGTCGGGCGAAGATATTTTGCTTTCTGTTTCGGTAAAAACGTCGACGTTTCAAACTTCAAAGGGGGGTTTCTCAAGATAAAAGTATGCACTATCGTGAGGTATAGTTCGATTTTCTGCCGGACCCTTATTTTTTGAGATAAATTCAAAAATATCGTCAAAAATTGGTGCAAAAGTGGTGCCTCTCCGTCTTTAATCATTATTTAAACATGTTCAAACAATCATAATGCATTAATATTGGATATCACTGGATTCGGGAAAGTGTAGAGAATCTTTTTATATAAAGAACAATACAATATCTTTTATAATAACATCACAATCTTTGTTCTAAGTTGAAAAATAGGTCATTTCTTCAAACTCAAATTTCTCAAAAACTATGCGCCTAGGAAAAAAATTAAAAACAGATTCGGAATCAGCGCGGAAAGCTCTATAAGAATCGCATAGTGAGAATCGAAAAGATTTTTGGCTGTTGGACAGTGTTATTTGTAAAAATCGGATATTGAAGAATCGATTCTAAAAATCGATTTATTTTATGAAAATAATCGATTTTTTAAATAATCGATAAAATATCGACATCCCTAGTGTCATTGGATGTCCCCCTTCGCGACGGACAACTCTCGTTACCCACTTGTTTTGATCCGATGCATAGTTCTCGAGATATTTCAATGTCTTCAGATAAATCGTCCACCCTGTATAAATAGACGACCGTCCAGGGACGTTTTCTCATGGTAGCTAACGAAACGTTTTACGGGGGTCGTCCTATGCAAAGGCGTTCTGTAAATATTTAGGATAGCCGCCACGTAACACGTGTTTCCTCTCGTAAGCGTGTCGCGTCGAGGATGTCTTTATTGTTAATACAGCTCCGCCGTGTACACAAAGTGTTTCAGAATACTAGACGCGGCAGCCTGCTCGTCTCACGTTTCCGTCAACGTTGCTTATCCTCTCTTTGATGTTCTCGCGATGTCGTCGAAACAGTCGTTGCAAATTGTAACTCGTTGCCCCCCACCCTCCTACTACGATGTTAAAGTCAATTGACGTTTACAGTCGTCCATATTCGCCGCCCTGGAACGGAAGCTTTCGTCATTATTCCCCTCGGCTCGACACCGCATTACCACGTAGCCGTGTTGTCACGGCTCGCATAAACGAATTACACCGACGACTGTTAAGGGAACAATGCGGCCGTGTAACAATACGATCATTGGTAAGCGACCAGTGGTCGCGGACAGCGAAAGCCTCGGCCGTTTCCTTCCCTAAACGGATGTTGCGATTTTCACCGAGAGATATTCGTTGCGCAATCCGTTTCGTATCGTTCGCGCGCTGGAACAGTAATTAACACGTTGATTGCCGAATTAACCGGGAAATCCTAAATCTACGAACTAAAATGATATCCGACGATAAAAACAATACAGAATGTAATTTCGTGGGAAATCGGCTGGTAAACTTTACTTTACCGGACTCAAAATTAGTACCTTTCTCCTACGAATTATGATGTATTTGGTGTGCAATCCAGTAGATTTGTACCCGGCGCGGATGCAGATCGAAGTTTCGATCCTCTAGGATCAATAGTTGGGGAGCTATGGTCGCTTAAAGTTGAGCATTTTTGACAGGTAAGGGCGTCACTACGAACTGTAAATATGCTCAACTTTAAGCGGCTATATCTCCTCAACTATTGATCCTAGAGGTTCGAAACTTCGATCTGCAGATTCTCCGGGTACAAATCTACTGGATTACATACAAAATACATCATAATTCTTAGGAGAAGGGCACAAATTTTGAGTCTGGTAAAGAAAAGAGTAGCCATCTATTTGATATAGATGCGTCAGAATCGCCACTCGAGTGCGAAGGGTTAACTTCTGGAGAAATGGACAGGAAAAAAGAGGGAAAAGACAGGAAACAAATATGCAGAGGAGAACGTGACAAAAATAGCTGATTTATTTAGTGCGAAATTGGAGCATCCCTATGGATTTCCCGCTTTTTTTTACGGTGCAGACGAGTAAATGCTTTGCACTCAGAACTATTTTAACACGAAAACTAAACATTTCTTCTGTCCTAGAATATTTTTATATGCAATACTCAAATGTTTAGTAATCTATTTCGTTAAATTTTACTTTACTGGACTCAAAATTAGTAGCTTTCTCCTACGAATTATTATGTATTTGGTGTGCAATCCAGTAGATTTGTACAAGCCGCGGATGCAGATCGAAGTTTCGATCCTCTAGGATCAATAGTTGAGGAGCTATGATCGCTTAAAGTTGAGCATTTTTGCGCCCTTACTTGTCAAGAAACTGAAAATATCCTCAACTTTAAGCGACCATAACTCTTCAACTATTGATCCTAGAGGATCGAAACTTCGATCTGCATCCGCGTCGGGTACATATCTACTGGATTACATACCAAATACATCATAATTCGTAGGAGAAAGGTACAAATTTTGTGTCCGGTGAAGTAAAGTTTACCCATAATGAATAAATATTGTCGAGGAATGTAAACTTGACTAGAAACACGACAATATTGAAAGTTATCAGTGGTTCTCCATTACTGTTTACACAGTACGTACAACGCATAATTTGGTCGTTATTCGAGGCGATTAAATTAGGTGCCTTAACCGGTATATTAAAATAGAGATTTCAATACGGATTCCAGAATTTTTTAGATTTCTTGGAACGTGGAACACTGAACAATTGGCAGGGGACATGAAAGACTCAGGTTGTTCATGCGCGGAAGGTGAAAATAGTAGTTGATAAAAATAATGATTAAAGGCTGCTCTTTACTTTACCGGTCTCAAAATTTGTGCCTTTCTCCTATAAATTATGATGTATTCGATATGGATTCTAATAGATTTCTATCCGGGGCAGCTGCATATTGAAGTTTCGAACCTCTAGGATCAATAGTTGGGGAGCTATGGTCGCTTAAAGTTGAGCATTTTTGACAGGTAAGGGCGTCACTACAAACTGTAAATATGCTCAACTTTAAGCGACCATATCTCCTCAACTATTGATCCTAGAGGTTCGAAACTTCGATCTGCAGATTCTCCGGGTACAAATCTACTGGATTACATACAAAATACATCATAATTCTTAGGAGAAGGGCACAAATTTTGAGTCTGGTAAAGAAAAGAGTAGCCATCTATTTGATATAGATGCGTCAGAATCGCCACTCGAGTGCGAAGGGTTAACTTCTGGAGAAATGGACAGGAAAAAAGAGGGAAAAGACAGGAAACAAATATGCAGAGGAGAACGTGACAAAAATAGCTGATTTATTTAGTGTCGAAATTGGAGCATCCCTATGGATTTCCCGCTTTTTTTTTTACGGTGCAGATGAGTAAATGCTTTGCACTCAGAACTAATTTAACACGAAAACTAAACATTTCTTCTGTTCTAGAATATTTTTATATGCAATACTCAAATGTTTAGTAATCTATTTCGTTAAATTTTACTTTACTGGACTCAAAATTAGTACCTTTCTCCTACGAATTATGATGTATTTGGTGTGCAATCCAGTAGATTTGTACCCGGCGCGGATGCAGATCGAAGTTTCGAACCTCTAGGATCAATAGTTGAGGAGCTATGATCGCTTAAAGTTGAGCATTTTTGCGCCCTTACTTGTCAAGAAACTGGAAATATGCTCAACTTTAAGCGACCATAACTCCTCAACTATTGATCCTAGAGGATCGAAACTTCGATCTGCATCCGCGTCGGGTACATATCTCCTGGATTACATACCAAATACATCATAATTCGTAGGAGAAAGGTACAAATTTTGAGTCCGGTGAAGTAAAGTTTACCCATAATGAATAAATATTGTCGAGGAATGTAAACTTGACTAGAAACACGACAATATTGAAAGTTATCAGTGGTTCTCCATTACTGTTTACACAGTACGTACAACGCATAATTTGGTCGTTATTAGAGGCGATTAAATTAGGTGCCTTAACCGGTATATTAAAATAGAGATTTCAATACGGATTCCAGAATTTTTTAGATTTCTTGGAACGTGGAACAGTGAACAATTGGCAGGGGACATGAAAGACTCGGGTTGTTCATGCGCGGAAGGTTAAAATAGTAGTTGATAAAAATAATGATTAAAGGCTGCTCTTTACTTTACCGGTCTCAAAATTTGTGCCTTTCTCCTATAAATTATGATGTATTCGACATGGATTCTAATAGATTTCTACCCGGGGCAGCTGCATATTGAAGTTTCGAACCTCTAGGATCAATAGTTGAGAAGTTATGGTCACTTAAAGTTAAGCATATTTCCAGTTTCTTGGCGGCGCACAGTGGTAAATGTTTCGATTTTAGGTGGACAAAATTATTTTTGAATAATTTATATCCTCTTGATACTTGATAATTACTATTACGATATTTATTTTTTTGTTATAAAGGAATTGAACATAAAAATTATAACAAACGGATATTTTTCTTATATTTCTATATTTCTGACTTATAGAAGGTAAAGTCTGTGAATATAAGAAAATGACTTTATTATGATTACTTTTTTTAAAAATTATAATTACAGTAACTTCATTACATATAATATTCGTATTACAAACTATAATTAAGTACTATATTTACTTTAAGTACTATAATTAAGTACAGAAAGTAGCAGATTGTAGCAGCTAATTTTCCTTCGACATTGTTAAGTAATTCATATAGATAAAATACACAAAAATATTGCAGCTTGAGTATGCTTGAGTCAAAGTATAACCTTACTTTATTAACTCATTCATAAAAAAACGGTTTTGATTATGGTTCATTTCATTTACTTCCTCCTTTTAGTTTTAAACTAAAACGAGAAAATATAAATTAGTTTAATACGTACTTACTTTCCATTTTTCAATGCACAAAACAAAAATTCAACGCAGTTTCGGAACATTCAACTAGTCGTTAATGGATAAAAAATGGAAATAATGGGATATAATTGTTAGAATTATTTGGTTCAGTATGTCTAATAATATATTTTCTCAATTAAATATGTTTTTCAATAATCGAGAAAAATTATTTTTGTCCAGTTAGAATTCGACATTTTACCACTGTGCGGCGCCCTTACCTGTCAAAACGCTCAACTTTAAGCGACCATAGCTTCTCAACCATTGATCCTAGGGGATCGAAACTTAGATCTGCATCCGCGCCGGGTCCAAGTCTACTGGATTACATACCAAATACAGTCCCTGCTCACTTTATTAGACTCACCTCTATAATCATGATATTTTTAGTTTTACCATGAATAATGGGTATAGCAGCCTTATGCAAATATCACTTAATGATGACCAATGAATTTTCCATATATTTATTTTACAAAAACAATGGATAAAAACACAAATAGATCAATATAATTCTTAAAACACTAATATTTTGTTAATCCGCCTTTAGCTGCTGTTAATGCCGCAACTCTTCTGGACATGCTATCTATGCAAGTTTGTGCAATTTCTTTTAATGCAACGTTATGATGCCAGTGATAGATTATTCTCTCTATCAACTTGGTCTTTGTTGTTATATCTTCTTTGGCCAGTTCTCTTTCCAGGCACTCCCAAACATTTTCAATCGGATTCATGTCCGGTGAGTTGCCGGGCCATGGTAAAAGGGGGATTTTTGGCTCTTGCAAGAAGATTTTACACTTGGATAGGCAACCCATAAGGCAACCTTGTAGTACGAAATCATTACCCCATAGGTTGAAAACAGCGTTGAATTCCTTATAGGATTTCAAACAGCACCAATTCTTCAGGTGAGTCTAATAAAGTGAGCAGGGACTGTAGTATGAATACAGTCCGTGTCCGTGCAGACAGTATAAATCGACCTCATCTCGGACCAAGCATTGCAACGTGTCTTTCATCCAAAATTGATCGAGGTGAAGGATCATTTTATTCGATTATAAAGGGCGTGCAGAGAATCTTCGAGACACGAAGCGACCAGAGAGTACTCGCTACGGGCTGTTATCGTACGAAATAAGATGCCGCGGCGAGGAGAAGGGAAATTTGGGTCGGCCGAGGATCGATTAAAAACAACAATAAATTTCGTGCACGACCCACAGCTGCACGCAGGATGCAACCGGCGCGGCGCGGCATCTCGGAACGGTGAGCAAGCGTTCAATAACACGCCACGCTATTGCAGCACGCGTGTGTCCAATTCGAAGTACAGTTAGGTATGCGTTTGATAGCGCGTTCGACTGCGCGATCGTAAAGACCAGTAAAAATCGTAATAAGCGCGCCGCGGACCGTGTATATTTCTCCACGGTATCGCCACCGTAATTCCCTCTTTCCATCAGCTACCGTGCGCTGAAAGTTACATTAAAACCTGGGAACACTGCCCTGGGCGGCCACGTGGAAAAACGAGGATCGAAAAAGCCCGAAGGCTCCCGCCGCTCTTCGCTTCGCCGGCGGACACCTCGCGCATTTAGAGGATACACCTTTATCGTTCGAAAGAGTCTCCTTTCAATTTTATCATTGTCTCATTGTTAAGTTATTATTGTCTACAGAATCCATTTACTGACAAGGACAGGTCCCGGTCATCCAGTTTCATCAAACTTTTTCTGATGAGTCTAGAGCAAAAAGAGGCCTACCCATATTCTGCCGTTTTCGTCAATGCTCATTATTTGTCAAGATATTCTACATTTAATGATTTCCATAAATACTGGATTGAAAGTTATGTCAGCTGTGGTCGCTAACTGGGGTAAACTTTACTTTACCGGACTCAAAATTAGTACCTCTCTCCTACGAATTATGATGTACAGTCCCTGCTCACTTTATTAGACTCACCTGAAGAATTGGTGCTGTTTGAAATCCTATAAGGAATTCAACGCTGTTCAAATTCAACCTATGGGGTAATGATTTCGTACTACAAGGTTGCCTTATGGGTTGCCTATCCAAGTGTGAAATCTTCTTGCAAGAGCCAAAAATCCCCCCTTTTACCATGGCCCGGCAACTCACCGGACATGAATCCGATTGAAAATGTTTGGGAGTGCCTGGAAAGAGAACTGGCCAAAGAAAATATAACAACAAAGACCAAGTTGATAGAGAGAATAATCTATCACTGGCATCATAACGTTGCATTAAAAGAAATTGCACAAACTTGCATAGATAGCATGTCCAGAAGAGTTGCGGCTTTAACAGCAGCTAAAGGCGGATTAACAAAATATTAGTGTTTTAAGAATTATATTGATCTATTTGTGTTTGTATCCATTGTTTTTGTAAAATAAATATATGGAAAATTCATTGGTCATCATTAAGTGATATTTGCATAAGGCTGCTATACCCATTATTCATGGTAAAACTAAAAATATCATGATTATAGAGGTGAGTCTAATAAAGTGAGCAGGGACTGTATGTATACGTTTGTCGAACGGTCCGCATCCGATCAGTCAGTGCGAAGATAGTAATATTGTTTTCTCATTTAACTGTAAAGGTAAACTTTACTTTACCGGACTATTTGGTATGTAATCCAGTAGATTTCTACCCGGCGTGGATGCAGATCCAAGTTTCGATCCTGTAGGATCAATAGTTGAGGAGATATGATCGCTTAAAGTTGAGCATTTTTGCGCCCTTACCTGTCAGGAAACTGGAACTATGCTCAACTGTAAGCGACCATAACTCTTCAACTATTGATCCTAGAGGATCGAAACTTCGATCTGCATCCGCGTCGGGTACATATCTACTGGATTACATACCAAATACATCATAATTCGTAGGAGAAAGGTACAAATTTTGAGTCCGGTGAAGTAAAGTTTACCCATAATGAATAAATATTGTCGAGGAATGTAAACTTGACTAGAAACACGACAATATTGAAAGTTATATAGTATTTATAATGAACCCTTGCACTCGGACAGAACTCTAGAATAATTGTATACGATTTTTCCATTTTATGGATATCAAATTGATAGAATACCTCGTACAATACTTGAATGTTCTATAATTGATTAGGAGGGACAGCGAATCTTTATGCAAAATAGAAATTGGCTGCTCTTTACTTTACCGGACTGAAAATTTCTTCCTTTTTCATACAAATTATGATGTATTTTGTATGTAATCCAGTGGACTTGTACCCAGCGCGGATGCAGATCGAAGTTTCGATCCTCTAGGATCAATAGTTGAAGAGATATGGTCGCTTAAAGTTGAGCATTTTGACAGGTAAGGGCGCTGCCAGGAAACTGTAAATATGCTCAACTTTAAACGACCGTAACTCGTCAACTATTGATCCCAGAGGTTTGAAACATCGATCTGCATCCGCGACGCGTACAAATCTACTGGACTACATACCAAATACATCACAAATTCTGAGTCCGGTAAAGTAAAAAGAGAAGGTCAATTGTTGCACTGGCAAACAATTGAGGTGACCTTCAAATCTCAGAAACAACTATACTCACAAAAAAGCACACCATGTTAAAACTGCCCCTTAGAAATGATACTCGATATAATTTTGTATTTTAGATATTTATGTCTTCAACGTGACGCTTTTTATCTGTGAAAGATGCAAAATTCAACATGATTCGTATTTATGTCGATCGTACCAAATTGGACACAACAGTGACGCAAATGAATATGGCACAAGTCTGTACAGATTGTAAAATATGATAAAATATGATAAAGCACAATTGTTCGGTGACCTTGAGGTATCAGCGAAGGGTAAGAGTACTAAATACAGACACACAGTGGCGCATAACACTATGGGCAACTTGAGCAAATGCACGGGCCCCAAGCAAAAGGGGGCCCCGAACACAAATCAAGATCCAAGATCCAAATTCTACGGTTTTCTCATAAAGTTATTTAGTTGGGGTTAAGGGCCCCGGAATTCTAGTTTGCCCAAGGCCCCAACTAGTTATAACGCGCTACTGTTCGGAATAGAATATGTTCAGTGCGTCAGTTGAGACCTGGAGCGTTGCGTCAACTCGGTATACAGGCATATTGCGCATAGTAGGGCCCTATATCTGATATCTCCGGGTTTGGACTTGAACGGGTTAAGAGTTCTATCAGTGGCACGCTACCCTATGGGCAACTTGGGCAAATCCCCGGCCCCAAGCAAAAGGGGGCCCCGAACACAAACCAAGATCCAAGATCCAAATTCTACGGTTTTCTCATAAAGTTATTTAGTTGGTGTTAGGCGCCCCGAAATTCTAGTTTGCCCAAGGCCCCAACTAGTTATAACGCGCTACTGTTCGGAATAGAATATGTTCAGTGCGTCAGTTGAGACCTGGAGCGATGCATCAACTCGGTACTATACAGGAGTATTGCCCATAGTAGGTCCCTGTATCTGATATCTCCAGGTTTGAAATTGAACGGGTTAAGAGTTCCTATCAGTGGCGCGTTACCCTATGGGCAACTTGGGCAAATGCCCGGGCCCCAAGCAAAAGGGGGTCCCGAACACAAACCATGATCCGAGGTCCAAATTCTACGGTTTTCTCATAAAGTTATTTAGTTGGGGTTGGGGGCCCCGAAATTCTAGTTTGCCCAAGGCCCCAACTAGTTATAACGCGCTACTGTTCGGAATAGAATATGTTCAGTGCGTCAGTTGAGACCTGGAGCGATGCGTCAACTCGGTATACAAGTGTATTGCGCATAGTAGGTCCCTGTATCTGATATCTCCGGGTTTGGACTTGAACGGGTTAAGAGTTCTATCAGTGGCGCGCTACCTTATGGGCAACTGGGGCAAATGCCCGGGGCCCCAAGCAAAAGGGGGCCCCGAACACAAACCATGATCCGAGATCCAAATTCTACGGTTTTCTCATAAAGTTATTTAGTGGGGGTTAAGGGCCCCGAAATTCTAGTTTGCCCAAGGCCCCAACAAGTTATAACACGCTACTGTTCGGAATAGAATATGTTCAGTGCGTCAGTTGAGACCTGGAGCGTTGCGCCAACTCGGTATACAGGAGTATTGCGCATAGTAGGGCCCTATATCTGATATCTCCGGGTTTGAAATTGAACGGGTTAAGAGTTCTATCAGTGGCACGCTACCCTATGGGCAACTTGGGCAAATCCCCGGCCCCAAGCAAAAGGGGGCCCCGAACACAAACCAAGATCCAAGATCCAAATTCTACGTTTTTCTCATAAAGTTATTTAGTTGGGGTTAAGGGCCCCGAAATTCTAGTTTGCCCAAGGCCCCAACTAGTTATAACGCGCTACTGTTCGGAATAGAATATGTTCAGTGCGTCACTTGAGACCTGGAGCGATGCGTCAACTCGGTATACAGGAGTATTGCGCATAGTAGGGCCCTATATCTGATATCTCCGGGTTTGGACTTGAGCGGGTTAAGAGTTCTATCAGTGGCGCGCTACCCTATGGGCAACTTGGGCAAATGCCCGGGCTCCAAGCAAAAGGGGGCCCCGAACACAAACCAAGATCCAAGATCCAAATTCTACGGTTTTCTCATAAAGTTATTTAGTTGGGGTTGGGGGCCCGAAATTCTAGTTTGCCCAAGGCCCCAACTAGTTATAACGCGCTACTGTTCGGAATAGAATATGTTCAGTGCGTCAGTTGAGACCTGGAGCGTTGCGTCAACTCGGTATACAGGAGTGTTGCGCATAGTAGGGCCCTATATCTGATGTCTCCGGGTTTGGACTTGAACGGGTTAAGAGTTCTATCAGTGGCGCGTTACCCTATGGGCAACTTGGGCAAATGCCCGAGCCCCAAGCAAAAGGGGGCCCCGAACACAAACCATGATCCGAGATCCAAATTCTACGTTTTTCTCATAAAGTTATTTAGTTGGGGTTAAGGGCCCCGAAATTCTAGTTTACCCAAGGCACCAACTAGTTATAACGCGCTACTGTTCGGAATAGAATATGTTCAGTGCGTCAGTTGAGACCTGGAGCGATGCTTCAACTCGGTATACAGCAGAGTTGGGCAAAATGTAATTTCAATTACAATTACAATTACTTACCAATTACTGTAATTTGGAATTGCAGAAATACAATTCAATTACATGTAATTGTAATTGCAATTACTTGACGAATCAGTGTAATTGTAATTGTGGTCCGCAATTACAATTACTGGTTGAGCCAAAGTAATTTCAATTACAATTACAATTACATGTAATTGTAATTGTATTTCTTTAATTCCCAAGTAATTGTAATTGTTAGCTGCAATTGCTTTCCAAACAGACTACGGACGACGGTCGGGCGTGGACACTCATACACCGGTCTAGCGGTGTGTGAGAGTACCCTAGCGGTGTGTGAGTGTTCACGCGCGACCGTCGCGTCGTCCGTCGTCTGTTTGGAAAGGAATTGCAGCTAACAATTACAATTACTTGGGAATTGAAGAAATACAATGACAATTACATGTATTGTATTACTGGCTCAACCAGTAATTGTAATTGCGGACCACAATTACAATTACAGTGATTCGTCAAGTAATTGCAATTACAATTACAATCACAATTACATGTAATTGTAATTGAAGATGTAATTAATTACTCATGTAATTAATTCCTGCCCAACTCTGGTATACAGGAGTATTGCGCATAGTAGGGCCCTATATCTGATATCTCCGGGTTTGGACTTGAACGGGTTAAGAGTTCCTATCAGTGGCACGCTACCCTATGGGCAACTTGGGCAAATCCCCGGCCCCAAGCAAAAGGGGGCCCCGAACACAAACCAAGATCCAAGATCCAAATTCTACGGTTTTCTCATAAAGTTATTTAGTTGGTGTTAGGGGCCCCGAAATTCTAGTTTGCCCAAGGCCCCAACTAGTTATAACGCGCTACTGTTCGGAATAGAATATGTTCAGTGCGTCAGTTGAGACCTGGAGCGATGCATCAACTCGGTATACAAGTGTATTGCGCATAGTAGGTCCCTGTATCTGATATCTCCGGGTTTGAAATTGAACGGGTTAAGAGTTCCTATCAGTGGCGCGTTACCCTATGGGCAACTTGGGCAAATGCCCGGGCCCCAAGCAAAAGGGGGCTCCGAACACAAACCATGATCCGAGATCCAAATTCTGCGGTTTTCTCATAAAGTTATTTAGTTGGGGTTAAGGGCCCCGAAATTCTACTTTGCCCAAGGCCCCAACTAGTTATAACGCGCTACTGTTCGGAATAGAATATGTTCAGTGCGTCAGTTGAGACCTGGAGCGATGCGTCAACTCGGTATACAGGAATGTTGCGCATAGTAGGGCCCTATATCTGATATCTCCGGGTTTGGACTTGAACGGGTTAAGAGTTCCTATCAGTGGCGCGCTACCCTATGGGCAACTTGGGCAAATGCCCGGGCCCCAAGCAAAAGGGGCCCCGAACACAAACCATGATCCAAGATCCAAATTCTACGGTTTTCTCATAAAGTTATTTAGTTGGTGTTAAGGGCCCCGAAATTCTAGTTTGCCCAAGGCCCCAACAAGATATAACGCGCTACTGCAGACACATCGATGTGCCATTCGAATCGTGGCAAGAGTTAGCTGAAGCGGGTGTCAGATCTTTGGGTGCAAGAGGTACTACAACTGTCATAGGATCGTCAAACGAACCGCTATGGGATTCATAGCGATACTAAACGCGGCCAGTCTCCGGTAATAGCAGGAGCTTCTACACCGAGCACCGTTTCATTCGCCATGGTATTTCCGATTTGATTGCCGGTAGATGTCCTCGCGGAGGGACGGAATAATAACTCCGGACATAATGTTGTCGACCGAATGAGCCTTTGAAGATGCGGTTCGATCGAGGGGTATTGGCGACGCGACAACACCGCAGGGGCTTCCCTTAGTCCTGGCCGAAGGAGCCAGGACGAGTCAATAACTATCAGGCGATAAACCGGTGCCTTCTAATCAACGTCTGGCCGACCATTCGTTAGCGAAACTACACGATAAAATCGATAGGCCTGCATCCCGACAAGAGTAGAGAGAAAGAAAGAGAGAGAGAGAGAGAGAGAACGCCATGTGGGCTATCGGGAACAGCTGTCAGCTCCCTGCGCGAGTATATCGCGCGCCCTTAAGCTCCGCTCACAACGGCCCGGCTCTCTTGCCTCTCTATTACCCTATTATCGCCGTGAACGTTGTCCTGGAGGCGGCGTGAAATTCTATCCTTATTGATGAATATTCAACGGACGCGATACCGTCACGTTACACCGGGTGTTTCGCAAAACACGATCTCCCCAGTTGCATAAATGGAAGCGATCTCGGCTGCTCCACCTTTCTTCTGTTGGATAACTTCTCGGGCAAAGTTCTTCGAGGAAAGGTAGCTGACGTCGTAGTAGCTGTCCGCTGCAGTCGTGCGCTACAGGCCTCGAGCAATAGCAGTGGGCGGGACACCAGTTATGACCTTCATACTCTTTCAGAAAACACTCTGTGCTTTGTTGATCGTCCTAATAAGTTAGCACTGAGAAAAGGATTTAACCCTTTTGTAAAATGTACGGGATTACTCAGTCTCGAATTTATACTAAATAATTATTTGTGGAGCTAGATGCAATTTTACTGTTTCACTATACGAGAATAATATTAAATACAATATTAACTATTTCTAATCAAATCATTACGTTTTTAGACTACGTTTCGAGGGTCCACCTAAAATAACAAGCAGTCCAATAAGTTATTCCTAAAACACAAAGCTGGAGAATTCGAAATAGTCAAATGACAAATGAAAACCTTGCTATACCCAGAGT
Organism: Lasioglossum pauxillum; assembly: GCA_933228785.1. Lineage (NCBI taxonomy): Eukaryota > Metazoa > Arthropoda > Insecta > Hymenoptera > Halictidae > Lasioglossum > Lasioglossum pauxillum. The sequence continues at coordinate 3,368,075 of OW121701.1, read as the reverse complement.
TGGGCAAAATGTAATTTCAATTACAATTACAATTACTGTAATTTGAAATTTCAGAAATACAATTAATTTCATTTCATTTTAATTTCAATTTCAAATACAATTAATTTTAATACAATTAATTTTGTAATTACATGTAATTGTAATTTTATTTCTGCAGTTACAAGTAATTGTAATTGGTAGTTGCAATTACTCAACGCCAAAAATGGTTCTAAAAAAAGTACTGAGATACCTACTCAATGGAAATGTCTAAAAAGAACAAACAAAAAGCATATGTTAGGAAATATTTATTATTTATTGAATTACAACTCTTAAGAAATAGGTTCACTTGTCACTTACATTGACAATGTAGTCTTCACCAGGAAATATTTATTACTTATTAAATACATTACATATTGGGAAATATTTATCATTTATTAAACATTTATTGTAGCTAATTATCTGATGTTTCACAAAAACGATTACCATTACTTTTCAAAATGACCCTCATTTCAAAGTTGGAGTCGGATAATTATAACATATGCTTTTTGTTTGTTCTTTTCAGACATTTCCATTGAGTAGGTATCTAATTACTTTTTCTAGTGCCATTTTGCCGTAAGTAATTGCAACTACCACTTACAATTACTAGAAGTTGCAGAAATAGAATTAGAATTACATGTAATTGTAATTGCAATTACTTTGGCTCAACCAGTAATTGCGAAAGGAGTAATTGCAATTACTTAACACGATTACAGTAATTGCAATTACTTAACACGATTACAGTAATTGTAATTGAGTCTAACAATTACTTCAGTGTAATTGTTCTTTTAAACTGCTAATTTTTATGTTTTGGACCATTTAACCGTTTTCTGATTGTAATTATAGTTCACTTTTGCACATGTAAATGAAGATGTAATTAAATACTTATATAATTTATTACTGCCCAACTCTGGCTATACTGAACAGTCGCGTGAATAGTCACGTCGATAAGGGGAATTGACTCGAATCGAGGGGGATTACGGTTACCCCCTCTCTGCCAGTACCGGATTAGTCACGTGACCGGGCCGTGATGGTAGATTGGGGGAAGGTAGAGTGGGGGAACAAGTCAAGTTAACACTTTACCTACTGAAAGCCTATAAATAGGATTTTCAATAATTCTGCTGTACCAAAAGAAAGCATCGAAATTTTCTCTTACATTCAATCTGAAACGAAAGCATTAGATGACATTATTCAGGGTGACCTGTTAGTTCACAACGAAAATGGCTGTTGCTATTGAAGGTTCCATTAAAAAGTGTTTAGCCGTGTACCATAGATTTCTCAAAATTATGCAATAATCTTTATAATTAAAAATAAAGATTATGAAATTATTCTGCGAATTTCATGCACTTGTGACGTACATGAATAGATGAGCCATAAAGCAGTAGAAAAGCAGTAGAATCTTATTAGTAATCTTAGTGAATCTTATTAATCTCATTTTGAAAATGCAGTTTGAAAACTGTGGCTGTGCCCAGCTCAGCGGAGAGTGGGTGTGTAGGTGTGCAAAGAGTTTCCGCGTTATTGGATCTGAGCTGGCGAGTGGTGTGTATCTGGTGTGCGATAATCCCGTGATTCATTCATGTCGGATATCGACCGCGAGGTGGTGAGCTCACGTGCTACGTTTCACGTGACTCGTGCGGACCGTGTGGACGCGGCAGTAGGATGGACCGGTGCACAATGGCTCGAGTGTTCTCTTTTTGAGTGAGTCAGGAGGCCCCCGGACGACGATGACGACGTCTGCCAAAATATTGTACGTATGCTCGCGCATGGCTCGCAGCTCTCGAGGAGGCGAGACAATGACGTCATTCACTGGAATGGGACGATAAGGAGACCGGAGGCGGCCCGAAGGTGGGACATTAAAGACCCGATCCGTGACACCCAGCGACCAAAACGATGAAAACGTCGCAGCTGCTGCTTGATAAACAAGAATTCTCCTCCGGTCGAGGACGACATTTTTCTTCTCTTCTTTGGTGGAATCTGATTAAAAATTTCGACGAGAATCCTAAATCCAGCCTCTAATGGGGGCGTATATTAATCCTATGAGCGGCTCACATTTCCGAAGGTTGTTCAACCTTCTGTTGGACGTGAGTCAGCAAAGTGCTGATAAGTTTCCTCCAATAGTTATTTTCTAAAAGTATTACTCATGGTCTGTGTCGTTGACCCTGCATCCCGGGGCCGAAGGTCGTCCACGCCCTACGGTTTAGCTTACAATTAGTTCGCGTCATAGACTCGGAGACTAAACACGCGGAACGGAACAGAAACTGATACTTCAACATCTCCGGGGCTGAACCAACCGCTGGAGAATAATTTGTCCGGCGGACGTTGACTGCTGTTGCTCGACAAAAAAGTCGAGGCTATCGGCATACAGTAAAAATTGAGGGTTTCTGGCCTGTCGACAATAATTGGGTTGTTAATAAGAAATATATTACACATGAATTATTAGGTTTCCCACGAAACTGTGCAGCTTTCTTTTATTATACTAACCATTTGCATTCGAATGGCGTGTTGAGGCGACGCTAAACTTGTTTGTATTCAATGAATTGTTACAATTGCAACTGATTCCCAACTCACTTTCTCGCAGTTGTAAAATCCTTTTTGTGTTGATGACTTCTGTCGTCGAAGTAGCTCTTCGAGTGTGAAGAGTAATACAAAATTAGAGGGGCACTGGAAGATGGCAAAAATATTTTATTAATTTAATGAAGTACACCTTGCCTATAAACATAAAGACTTTTCTGGTGCACAACACAATAAATAGTTCTACGATTGTATTCCTGCTGGAGAATACTGTGCAGACAGCTGTTTCCAACCTCCTAACCTCAATTCGACTTGGAAAAGGGCAAAATCAATGTATAATTAAAATTTCCAAAGTATATTCAAGTAAACTGGAAAATGGCAGAATGTTTAGTTAATTTAACGAAGCAGACCTTGCCTATAAACATAAACACGTTTCTGGTGCACAACACAATAGTTCTACGATTGTATTCCTGCTGGAGAATATTGTGTAGACAGCTGTTTCCCACCTCCTAACCTCAATTCGACTTGGAAAAGGGCAAAATCAATGTATAATTAAAATCTCCAAAGTATATTCAAGTAAACTGGAAAATGGCAAAATGTTTAGTTAATTTAACGAAGCAGACCTTGCCTATAAACATAAACACTTTTCTGGTGCACAACACAATAGTTCTACGATTGTATTCCTGCTGGAGAATATTGTGCGGACAGCTGTTTCCAACCTCCTAACCTCAATTCGACTTGGAAAAGGGCAAAATCAATGTATAATTAAAATTTCCAAAGTATATTCAAGTAAAGTGGAAGATGGCAAAATGTTTAGTTAATTTAACGAAGCAGACCTTGCTATAAACATAAACACTTTTCTGGTGCACAACACAATAGTTCTACGATTGTATTCCTGCTGTAAAATATTGTGCGGACAGCTGTTTCCAACCTTCTAACCTCAATTCGACTTGGAAAAGGGCAAAATCAATGTATAATTAAAATTTCCAAAATATATTCAAGTGAACTGGAAAATGGCAAAATGTTTAGTTAATTTAACGAAGCAGACCTTGCCTATAAATATAAACACTTTTCTGGTGCACAACACAATAAATAGTTCTACGATTGTATTCCTGCTGGAGAATATTGTGCGGACAGCTGTTTCCAACCTCCTAACCTCAATTCGACTTGGAAAAGGGCAAAATCAAAGTATAATTAAAATCTCCAAAGTATATTCAAGTAAAGTGGAAGATGGCAGAATGTTTAGTTAATTTAACGAAGCAGACCTTGCCTATAAACATAAACACTTTTCTGGTGCACAACACAATAGTTCTACGATTGTATTCCTGCTGGAGAATATTGTGCAGACAGCTGTTTCCAACCTCCGAACCTCAATTCGACTTGGAAAAGGGCAAAATCAATGTATAATTAAAATTTCCATAATATATTCAAGTGAACTAGAAAATGGCAAAATGTTTGGTTAATTTAACGAAGCAGACCTTGCTATAAACGTAAACACTTTTCTGGTGCACAACACAATAGTTCTACGATTGTATTCCTGTTGGAGAATATTGTGCAGACAGCTGTTTCCAACCTCCTAACCTCAATTCGACTTGGAAAAGGGCAACATCAAAGTATGATTAAAATCTCCAAAGTATATTCAAGTAAAGTGGAAAATGGCAAAATGTTTAGTTAATTTAACGAAGCAGACCTTGCCTATAAACATAAACACTTTTCTGGTGCACAACACAATAAATAGTTCTACGATTGTATTCCTGCTGGAGAATATTGTGCAGACAGCTGTTTCCAACCTCCTAACCTCAATTCGACTTGGAAAAGGGCAAAATCAAAGTATAATTAAAATCTCCAAAGTATATTCAAGTAAAGTGGAAAATGGCAAAATGTTTAGTTAATTTAACGAAGCAGACCTTGCCTATAAACATAAACACTTTTCTGGTGCACAACACAATAGTTCTACGATTGTATTCCTGCTGGAGAATATTGTGCAGACAGCTGTTTCCAACCTCCTAACCTCAATTCGACTTGGAAAAGGGCAAAATCAATGTATAATTAAAATTTCCAAAGTATATTCAAGTAAACTGGAAAATGGCAGAATGTTTAGTTAATTTAACGAAGCAGACCTTGCCTATAAACATAAACACTTTTCTGGTGCACAACACAATAAATAGTTCTACGATTGTATTCCTGCTGGAGAATATTGTGCAGACAGCTGTTTCCAACCTCCTAACCTCAATTCGACTTGGAAAAGGGCAAAATCAAAGTATAATTAAAATCTCCAAAGTATATTCAAGTAAAGTTGAAAATGGCAGAAAGTTTAGTTAATTTAACGAAGCAGACCTTGCCTATAAACATAAACACTTTTCTGGTGCACAACACAATAAATAGTTCTACGATTGTATTCCTGCTGGAGAATATTGTGCAGACAGCTGTTTCCAACCTCCTAACCTCAATTCGACTTGGAAAAGGGCAAAATCAATGTATAATTAAAATTTCCAAAGTATATTCAAGTAAACTGGAAAATGGCAGAATGTTTAGTTAATTTAACGAAGCAGACCTTGCCTATAAACATAAACACTTTTCTGGTGCACAACACAATAAATAGTTCTACGATTGTATTCCTGCTGGAGAATATTGTGCAGACAGCTGTTTCCAACCTCCTAACCTCAATTCGACTTGGAAAAGGGCAAAATCAAAGTATAATTAAAATCTCCAAAGTATATTCAAGTAAAGTGGAAAATGGCAAAATGTTTAGTTAATTTAACGAAGCAGACCCTGCCTATAAACATAAACACTTTTCTGGTGCACAACACAATAGTTCTACGATTGTATTCCTGCTGGAGAATATTGTGCAGACAGCTGTTTCCAACCTCCTAACCTCAATTCGACTTGGAAAAGGGCAAAATCAAAGTATAATTAAAATCTCCAAAGTATATTCAAGTAAAGTGGAAAATGGCAAAATGTTTAGTTAATTTAACGAAGCAGACCTTGTCTATAAACATAAACACTTTTCTGGTGCACAACACAATAGTTCTACGATTGTATTCCTGCTGGAGAATATTGTGCAGACAGCTGTTTCCAACCTCCTAACCTCAATTCGACTTGGAAAAGGGCAAAATCAATGTATAATTAAAATTTTCAAAGTATATTCAAGTAAACTGGAAAATGGCAATATGTTTAGTTAATTTAACGAAGCAGACCTTGCCTATAAACATAAACACTTTTCTGGTGCACAACACAATAGTTCTACGATTGTATTCCTGCTGGAGAATATTGTGCAGACAGCTGTTTCCAACCTCCTAACCTCAATTCGACTTGGAAAAGGGCAAAATCAATGTATAATTAAAATCTCCAAAGTATATTCAAGTAAAGTGGAAAATGGCAAAATGTTTAGTTAATTTAACAAAGCAGACCTTGTCTATAAACATAAACACTTTTCTGGCGCACAACACAATAGTTCTACGATTGTATTCCTGCTGGAGAATATTGTGCAGACAGCTGTTTCCAACCTCCTAACCTCAATTCGACTTGGAAAAGGGCAAAATCAATGTACAATTAAAATCTCCAAAGTATATTCAAGTAAAGACACTGGAAAATGGCAAAATGTTTAGTTAATTTAACGAGGCAGACCTTGCCTATAAACATAAACACTTTTCTGGTGCACAACACAATAGTTCTATGACTGTATTCCTGCTGGAAAATATTGTGCAGACAGCTGTTTCCAACCTCCTAACCTCAATTCGACTTGGAAAAGGGCAAAATCAATGTACAATTAAAATCTCCAAAGTATATTCAAGTAAAGACACTGGAAAGTGGCAAAATGTTTAGTTAGTTTAACGAAGCAGACCTTGCCTATAAACATAAACACTTTTCTGGTGCACAACACAATAGTTCTATGATTGTATTCCTGCTGGAAAATATTGTGCAGACAGCTGTTTCCAACCTCCTAACCTCAATTCGACTTGGAAAAGGGCAAAATCAAAGTATAATTAAAATCTCCAAAGTATATTCAACTAAAGTGGAAGATGGCAAATATGTTTGGTTAATTTAACAAAACAGACCTTGAATTTAACACAAGACAATAGTTCTACAGACAGCTACTTCCAATCTCCTAGCATCAATTCTAATTGCAATAGGCAATTTCCACTGATGTCACTGTGAATTAAGAATGTTAAGGTTCAAGGCTAGAATTTTATTCTCTCCGCGCGACTCCCAACGGGTTTCCTGTGTTCCACCTCCGTTCCTCTTTGGAGCGAGACGCGGAGAGTACACTAGTCCCGGCTAATCTTTTCAACAAACACGGCTGGGTGTGAAAAGACCGTGTGCAGACCTCTCGAGACGAAACAATGACTCCCGTGAACACGGAATCAATAACAAGGCGCTTGACATCTCGAGTTGCACTCGCAACACCCTGTCGCTGCGACAACACCGACCCGCGAGGATTGTTTCCGGAATTCTCACCTGTTTCCGAACCATTCTAACACGATTTTTCGCCGGAAAAACGGAAAGTGCTGCGATCCGACCTATACCCTGAAAACCGTATTTCCTTTGCTTCGTCGAGCACCACTCAGCTTCCCCGTGGACTTCTTCTTCTTCATCCTCCCTTGGAATCGCGCCTGAACCTTCTTGGAAAGGTTGAACGCGTCCCTTTTATGGGACGTTCATTTGGCCGCACTGCCACTTCACCAGACCAACCGGCAACCCTTGTTAGGAGAAACCGGCATCAAGGACACCGCTGGTCTCGCCTCTTACTTCGTTCGAACCGGCGATGCTACTCACCTTCGCATAAAGATGTCCTCCCTCCTTTTCTCCGAACGAAAATGATCGTTCAAAAGTTCTAGAAGGCTTTCTCTAAATGTGCCTACCACTGTGCAAGTGTCAGACTGGTTAATAATCATTTAGTCGTGATTATATAATTTTAATAACTCACATACGGCGGTGAAGTCAATATTGTACTAATTTATACCGCATTCTTCTCTTTTCTTACATACGTACGCACACGTTCATACTGATATTCATACTTGTACACATACAATTTCGTATATATTCGTCCTTAATACTCTACGCGAGAGAATCTGCGTCCCAACGGAGTTCTGACGTCACGCCCCATGTAGCACGTGAGGTAGTACGAAACTGGGCCCGCCCTTTTCACTCTGACCAATCAGCTTCGCATTACTGTCGCGGGACTTCTTACGAGGCGCGCACAGTACAAACGGTAAAAGATAACTACGTTTTTATTCATTTGTTTCTATTCAATAATGATTCTACTCCGTCTACGAATTTTTATTTGAACGTGATCTTGGAAAAGGGTAAAATCAAAGTATAATTAGAATCTCCAAAGTATATTTACCCAAGAAAAATACTATTTATATTCATTTGTAAAAAGTACTATTTTTCCTACTTCGAAAACTGTACGAATTAAGGAAATTGCTTCTACCAGATAATTCTGTATGAATTTCTATAATAAGCTTAATGTGGTTATTTGGGATTTGTGTTTCTTTGTATAAAGGCATCGTTATAATGTATCCTTAATATTTTTGTATAAAGGCATCGTTATAGTTTACCCTTAATAATTTTGTATAGAAGTATCGTTATAATTTATCCTTAATATTTTTGTATAAAGACATCGTTATAATTTATCCTTAATATTTTCGTGTAAAGCCATCGTTATAATTTATCCTTAATATTTTCGTGTAAAGACATCGTTATAATGTATCCTTTATATTTTTGTATAAAGGCATCGTTATAGTTTACCCTTAATAATTTTGTATAAAAGTATCGTTATAATTTATCCTTAATATTTTTGTATAAAGACATCGTTATAGTTTATCCTTAATATTTTTGTATAAAGACATCGTTATAATGTATCCTTAATATTTTTGTATAAAGGCATCGTTATAGTTTACCCTTAATAATTTTGTATAAAAGTATCGTTATAATTTATCCTTAATATTTTTGTATAAAGACATCGTTATAGTTTATCCTTAATATTTTTGTATAAAAGCATCGTTATAATTTATCCTTAATATTTTTGTATTATAAAGTATCTTTAATATTTTTGTATAAGGGATCGTTATAATTTATCCTTAATGTTTTTGTATGAAGGCATCGTTATAATTTATCCTTAATATTTTCGTGTAAAGACATCGTTATAATTTATCCTCAATATTTTTTTATAAAGGGACCGTTATAATTTACCGTTAATATTTTCGTAAAAAGCCGATTAAGATGGCCAAAACTGCCCTTAGAGGTATTTCAATGGTTCTTGAATCATTGGAAAGCTGACCAATAAAAACCCATCGGAGTTTTTGAAAAGAATAGAAGTTCATTAAAAAATAAAGGCAGAACGCGTTCACCTTTTACCAGGAAAACCGTCTGAAAGGATCAATGAACCTCGTTACTTTCTACCGCTCTTCAATTATCCCGTTGAGCTCCTTCCATTGTAACATTTTAATTCTTATTAATAACTTTTCATTTCCATGCTCATTTCTCCGTTTCGATTAGCATCACAAAGCGCGCGGGGATAATTAGTTTGCAACGCACTTATCCAACAAAGCGTTTCCACGGTAGTCGCAATCGAACGCGGCGGCGGCGGGTGAAACTCTCGATTTGAATTCAGTTACGCCTTTCATGAAGACCGACTTCGCCGAGCGAAAGTGTCGGAAGCTTTCGGAGCATATTCTTCTTTTAGACGTTCGCGTCTAATCAACCTTTCGCAATTAAAATGAACATAGGAAGTGAGAATATGCTCTACGAATTCGCGTGCACAACTTGGTTACGCGTGTCTCTCACGAATTGACCTTAAACAGAGCGCATAAAACTGTTGAAGTAGCCCGTCAACTTGCATACATATCAACAGTACAATGACTATGCCGTTGTATAACAGTCACGTTTGCAAAAGATGTCATTGCATTCTTGAGTCGTGAAATCATAGAGTCGGTTTCCCCGTTTCGAAACGCGTATCTCCAATAATAAATCTTTCATGAATTTATGAGAAAAATTATTAGGCGAAGTTTGCAGCAGTGAATAACAATTGGATACATTCAAAAATGTCTGTATATTATTTTCAATTAATTGGAATTACTAAAAACAGAAAAACATGTATGTTGCGAATTATAGGGAGTCCCGAAAATGTATTTCCTTGAAAAGGGCGATTCCTTGGGGTATTTGAAATTAAACAAAAACTAAACATTTCTTCTTTCTCCTACGAATTATGATGTGTTTGGTATGTAATCCAGTAGATTTATACCTGGCGCGGATGCAGATCGAAGTTTCGATCCTCTAGGATCAATAGTTGAGGAGCTATGGTCGCTTAAAGTTGAGCATTTTTGGCAGATAAGGGCGCCACAACAAACTGTAAATATGCTCAACTTTAAGCGACCATATCTCCTCAACTATTGATCCTAGAGGATCGAAATTTCGATCTGCATCCGCGTCGGGTAATAACCTACTGGATTACATACCAAATACATCATAATTCGTAGCAAAAAAGGCACAAATTTTGAGTCTGGTGAATTAAACAGCAGTCATCTATTTGATGTAGAATTAGCGGTGCGTCAGAGTCGCCATTCGAGTGCGAAGGGTTAACTTCTAGAGAAATGGACAGGAAAATATATGGAAAGGAAACAAATATGCAGAGGAGAACGTGACAAAAATAGCTGATCTTTTTAGCGTCGAAATTGGAGCATCCCTCTGGATCGAAAGGCGTCTGGACGCAGTCACTGTCCCGTTCGTCGACGAAATCACGACCGTCACGGCTCCTGTCCCTAATTGCCGTCAATTGCTGGCAATTGTCGGACTGACCCTCCTGTGACCGGCTGCAATTTGCAGCTAGGTCGCGCGTCATCGCCGCTCGTCGTGCAAAATAGTTGTGCACGCGCTGTGTTCTTTCACTCTCTCCCCTCGTCTCTCTCCGTCTTTCTCTACGCTCGCGTACATAATTACCGTCGCGGTGGTTCGCGTGCGAGTGCACGCTTTGTAATAAACTTTGGCGGTTTCCTTTCGCCGCAACGCGGCCACCAGCGGAACGCGTCGATCGAGACGCTCGGAAAATATCGCAATTTCTGCGTTCCTCTCTGCAATTTGCCGATTCACAGACCCGGGAATGTCTGATTGCGTATTCGCCGAAGAAAGGAATCATTTAGGTAGCCGATTAACAATTTTCCAGATTAACAATTTCTCCGCTTGAGAAACAACGTCCAGCACATAACTGCTGACAACGTAAAATTATGTAACAATGAAACACAGTGATATTCGGACAGTCTTAAAAGGACGATCACCTTTTTGAATATCAGATCATACGGCTTGGATATTTTTTGTGAAGTTAGAGCAATTAGTTTACTACAAGACTAGAAGAATGTTTTATTTTGCACGAAGATCCGCAGTCTACTAACAAAGAAGGAACCCAAGCGTCCGACTTCGATTTTGATAAGTTTTTGTGAGACGATGGTATATGAATCCCTAATTATGTCTGCAAAATATTAGGTGTAGTTACTCAATAGTTTCAAAGATATAAACAATAAACTTTCATACCTACTGTCGATACACCATGATTTGCAGCTGAAATTTTCGAAGTTCAATTGTTTATATCTTTAAAACTATTTAGTAACTACACCTAATATTTTGCATACATAATTAGGGATCCATATAGCATTGTCTCACGAAAGATTATCAAAATCGAAGTCGGACACTTGGGGTCCTTCCCTTGTAAGAAGAGACAGCTTTTCTTTCATTATAATTCCCAAGAACGAATTTTCAGAGCTTTGCTGTTAAACTAAAAGTCGAGGAGTATTCAGGATTTAATTACAAAGTGAATACTACACATAATTGAATGGTGAATGTACCTTGCAACTGTTCAAGGTTTGAACTGGAAACCTTGAGGAAGACGAAGAAGGAGAGTCCTCTGGTTGAAGTTATAATAAAAGAAGTTTGGAAAGATTCCCAATCAGCCTAACAACTTTCATCGCTAAAATTGAGGCGTATCCAGGATTTAATTACAAAAGAATGCTACACAGAATTGAATGATGAATGTACCTTGAAACTGTCAAAGGTTTCAACTGGAAACCTTGAGGAAGATGATGAAGAAGAAGAGTAAACTGTTCTCTGGTTGAACTCATCAAAATAATAAAAGAAGTTTGACAATATTCCCAATCAGTCTGACAACTTTCGTCGCCAAAAACGAGATTTATTCAGGATTTAATTACAAAGTGAATGCTACACACAACTGAATGATGAATGTACCTTGAAACAGTCCAAGGTTTCAACTGGAAACCTTGAGGAAGACGAAGAAGAAGAGTCCTCTAGTTGAAGTTATAATAAAAGTAGTTTGGAAAGATTCCCAATCAGCCTAACAACTTTCATCGCTAAAATTGAGGTGTATCCAGGATTTAATTACAAACGAATGCTACACATAATTGAATGATGTATGTACCTTGAAACTGTCCAAGGTTTCAACTGGAAATCTTGAGGAAGATGATGAAGAAGTAGAGTAAACTGTCCTCTGGTTGAACTCGTCAAAATAATAAAAGAAGTTTGAAAATATTCCCAATCAGTCTGACAACTTTCGTCGCTAAAATCGAGGAGTATTCAGCATTTAATTACAAAGTGAATGCTACACATAATTGAATGGTGAATGTACCTTGCAACTGTTCAAGGTTTGAACTGGAAACCTTGAGGAAGACGAAGAAGGAGAGTCCTCTGGTTGAAGTTATAATAAAAGAAGTTTGGAAAGATTCCCAATCAGCCTAACAACTTTCATCGCTAAAATTGAGGTGTATCCAGGATTTAATTACAAACGAATGCTACACATAATTGAATGATGTATGTACCTTGAAACTGTCCAAGGTTTCAACTGGAAATCTTGAGGAAGATGATGAAGAAGTAGAGTAAACTGTCCTCTGGCTGAACTCATCAAAATAATAAAAGAAGTTTGACAATATTCGCAATCAGTCTGACAACTTTCGTCGCTAAAATCGAGGAGTATTCAGCATTTAATTACAAAGTGAATGCTACACATAATTGAATGATGAATGTACCTTGAAACAGTCCAAGGTTTCAACTGGAAACCTTGAGGAAGACGAAGAAGGAGAGTCCTCTGGTTGAAGTTATAATAAAAGAAGTTTGGAAAGATTCCCAATCAGCCTAACAACTTTCATCGCTAAAATTGAGGCGTATCCAGGATTTAATTACAAAAGAATGCTACACATAATTGAATGCTGAATGTACCTTGAAACTGTCCAAGGTTTCAACTGGAAACCTTGAGGAAAATGATGAAGAAGAAGAAGAGTAAACTGTCCTCTGGCTGAACTCATCAAAATAATAAAAGAAGTTTGAAAATATTCCCAATCAGTCTGACAACTTTCGTCGCTAAAATCGAGGAGTATTCAGCATTTAATTACAAAGTGAATGCTACACATAATTGAATGGTGAATGTACCTTGCAACTGTTCAAGGTTTCAACTGGAAACCTTGAGGAAGACGAAGAAGAAGAGTCCTCTGGTTGAAGTTATAATAAAAGAAGTTTGGAAAGATTCCCAATCAGCCTAACAACTTTCATCGCTAAAATTGAGGCGTATCCAGGATTTAATTACAAAAGAATGCTACACATAATTGAATGCTGAATGTACCTTGAAACTGTCCAAGGTTTCAACTGGAAACCTTGAGGAAAATGATGAAGAAGAAGAAGAGTAAACTGTCCTCTGGCTGAACTCATCAAAATAATAAAAGAAGTTTGAAAATATTCCCAATCAGTCTGACAACTTTCGTCGCCAAAACCGAGATTTATTCAGGATTTAATTACAAAGTGAATACTACACATAATTGAATGGTGAATGTACCTTGCAACTGTTCAAGGTTTGAACTGGAAACCTTGAGGAAGACGAAGAAGGAGAGTCCTCTGGTTGAAGTTATAATAAAAGAAGTTTGGAAAGATTCCCAATCAGCCTAACAACTTTCATCGCTAAAATTGAGGCGTATCCAGGATTTAATTACAAAAGAATGCTACACAGAATTGAATGATGAATGTACCTTGAAACTGTCGAAGGTTTCAACTGGAAACCTTGAGGAAGATGATGAAGAAGAACAAGAAGAGGAAGAAGAGTCCTCTGGCTGAATGTACAATAAAAGAATTTTGAAAAGATTTCCAACCGACCTAAGAACATTCGTCATTAAAATAAAATTCCGCGGAACAACGCAGGCTGGAAGTCTCCTCCAGAAGACTAATTCAGAAGAATAATTGGGAAACGTCCAGCAGATAGCACCGTCGGGAGCGACCGGCGCACAGTGGTCCGGATCGAGAAATTCAGTGACATTTTGTCGAAAAATGAACTTTCTCATATTGACATGTACAAAGTTTGTATTGCTTCATAAATATCCATCTACCTCGAAAATAAAGAAATTAATAAAATATAATTAAAATTGTAATCGCGACGAACACTTAAAGTTGGGCATTTTGAAAATAGCCTGTTTCGCAGAAAAAAGATGCTTATCTTTATCTGGATGCCCTGACACACTTGTTTAATATTTTTCCTCTGTTCTTCTTTTAAAATGAAGAGAATTCCATTACGATAAAAATTTACACTGACAATTAAAAATTAATTTAAATAATGTATTAAAAAAATAATGTACAGTGAAGGTTCGGAAATTGTCAAAATTCTTCATCTTTGATACGGAATATCTTTTGAGTTCCAATTAGTACCGCATATTTACAAATTGTACAATGTTCAGTACACTTTTCCCTATATAGTTATGCACGATTTACTACCAACATCGTCCATCGACGCAAGTTATTAGTGATTCAAGTGTATCCATCGCTGCGTCGAGCGCCAGGATTGTGCGAGACGCGAAGAACCTCGCGCGCGTGCGAGCGGACTGTTTTGATTGTAGCCTACAGTCAATTGTTTATTATATGCTGCTATAAGAGTAAAATCACAAAATAAAAAGAAAAGGCCGCTAGATCAAGAAGCTGCAGAATTGATACTTGCATAGATTTAAGTAAATCAGCCAGTAAAGTAAGTAAAACGTTATTAAAAATAATTAAACAAACACTAAACATATTAAATTATTTATCATTAAAAAGTGATTATTTTTTCATATTTTCCAGTGAAAGTTTCATCAGAATAACTTTTAAGATTCAAAAGCTGTGGCAGTGTCACAGAACTTCTCGGTATGGACGAAAAAATTTTAATTATAAATTATTACAAATAATAGTTTGTGAACTTATATGTAAACAAATTTATTATCAATAACAAAGTATGAATGAAAATTAATTAATAAATATTGTATAACAAATGCAAAAAATATTTAATTATCTATAATTAAAAATGACTATTTTTTAAATATTTTTAGTGAAAATTTCATTGCAGTATCTCTAATGGTTCAAAATTTCTAACCAAATGTCACTGAATTTCTCGATCCGGACCACTGTGCGGCGCCGTGGAAAGCAGCGGAGGAGATCGATTTTTCGAAACCGGACCGGAGGAACGACCCTCGAAGAAGGAATAGGAGGCAGTGTGCCCTTACGAATTAATTCCCGGTGCCCGGATCGATTATTATTCCATCCCACATCGGAGCGGAGCGTGTCGTAACACCTCTCGGCGGCACGCAATCCCTCGCAGCCTGAAAACAATGCCACGAAATCGATCCGGAGAGGCATGCATCAACGCCTATGCATTATGCATCTCCCGGAACCGCCCTAATCGCTCCGACATCGCCGCCCCCGGCGTTCCTTTCCCGGGCCCCGAGTATCTACCACCGGGTCTGCCCGCAGCAGCCCGTGCGTGTACGCACTCTCGCCACGCTCTGTTTACCATTTTCGAGGTACGGTGCGAACCTGTAGCGAGGAGGAAAGCTCGCTCGTGGCTGAAATTCAGCCGAACGGGAGGCGAGCCGTGAGGAAAAAACGGGAAGGGAAAAAAGGGAGGCACGACGGGCCGAGGGCTCGCGAGAGAAACAGAAAGGAAACGGGAGCAAGGGGGAGAGACGACGACGACGGCGACGGCGGCTGCCGGTCGAAATGCGTATGGGCTCGTCCGATGGTGGGGCTCGTACGGGGCAGATGTTTGGTCCATGGCACGAGGGCTCCCAGTCCCCTATGGGGTGCCGCGCCATAAACTACCCTCCTGCCCGGCCGATTCTTTCCCGTGTAGGCAGTAGCCCGGGCCAGGCGCGACGCGACGGCCTCTAGACGCGCTCGGTTCTTCTTTCCCCTGTGAGCCAGGCTTTAACGGCCACGTGACACGCGGGAACACGCAGACACGCGTGCCCGGCGACGCACACAAAGCTCTCGCAGAATTCGCCGGAGACCGCTTCGGGCTGTGTCGCGTCGTGCCATACCACGTGGTGGAACGCTTCAAGACTTCCTCTCTTTCTGTTTCTCTCGTTCCTCGATCCCTCTTGGATCTAGGATCGTCCGTTTAAGTGAATCATCGTGGTGCGTCTTGTTGACGAGGATGAGCGCGTGTGCCTGTGTCTGTGGTGTCCTCCAACTTGTCACGTCGATCGTCAAAGGTGTACGCGAGTGAGAAGCCGGCGGAGGGATCCCTCTTCTGGATTCGGGTTAAATTCGTTCGCGAGGGTGAGCCTTCGACCGAGCGCATTCTTGCGCACACCCTCTAGCAGCGGTTCGGAGCCGGCCGGGGATGTCGTTCAAGGCGAACCACCCCGGTAGAGCAAGCATCGAGAGGACGTTGAACGTCAGCTGCCTCGGCGAAATCGATGTCCGGCTGCCCGATGAGAACGGCCCACGCCAGTCTCCACAGGGCCTACCCCGCTGACCCGTAAGTGAGAATCGCCTTTTGTCGGCTATTTTCTAATGTAGACGATACGACGCGACAATTGCCACGAGGATCCGACCCGCTGCCGGATGTCGGAATATATTGGAGATGATTAGGCGAGCATACGCCGCAACGGCCCGCACCGGCCCGAGCTACCAGTCGCCCGAGACATCCATCGAGGTAACTCTGATCACGCCTTCTTTCGGTGAATTTATTCTTCCATTTCTTCTTCGATGATCTGCGACACTCGAGTTGCGGACTAGTTTCTTCATGGATGGTGGAAGCTATTCGACATACTAGTCCTTCTTTTAGTTATTTTGTTCATGACAGTGTGCACCCAAATTGGGGTTATTATTCGGCGGAGAAATGAATTTCGGGGTGAAAATGTCAAAATATTCTTAACCCTCGATTAACAAGACGTCGGATCCACTGAAAGTCTAATTTTCTAACGGCAAGTTCCGATGATTAACCGAAATTAAACATTTCTTCCGAACTATGCTAATTCCATTCTCTATGATTTTTTGGTAAGACTTTAGAAAACCCCCCCCCCCCCTTCCTTTCGACATGTGACATACGTCAGTCTATTCGTTTTGACATGCTGAACACAAAATGTATGTGTCATTTTTGGCTGAAATGAATAGTTTTCGAGATATTCGCAAAAAACTATCGCTAATACTGTATTGAATTTTTCGTATTCCTCCACGCTCTGCGGCAACGTAAATCAGTCCCGGCGCGGCGTTTGTTTACATTTTGCTTCTAAACATTAGAGAGAAACCAGGGTCTTTCAATTTTGATAGACTACTCCTGAATTTCCGTATGCGTGGTCGGGGCGGCCTAACGGCCGGCCCTCTCCGCCCCCCACCTAACCTAACCTACACGCACAGCATGGACGTGCACGTATACACAAAATTCAATGTGTAGTAACTGCAGTTTTTCACGAATATCTCGAAAACTATTCATTTCAACCAAAAATGACACTTACATTTTGTGTTCAGCATGTCAAAACGAATAGAATGACGTATGTCAAATGTCGAAAGGAAGGGGGGGGGTTTTCTAAAGTTCAGCCGATTTTTTTTTTCATTTGATGGGTAAGAAACAGTGTTGGGCAATTATAAATTTATTTAAATGAAGATTTAAATAACAAGGTATTTGTTATTTGGATATTCAAATAAAAAGCAAAAATAATTGTTTATTATTTGAGCAGGTCTAAATAGAATTATTTAAAATAATAAAGTTAATTGTCATTTACAAATACAATTTCGATTATTATTTGTATTGACAAATAATAAATTAAATCGTATTTTTTTATTGGCAGCTAGGCCCGGACGGGCCCGGCCACTAGCGGTATACCTGAAAAGGTTGCTATAGCAGACAAAAACGCGCACGTGTTCATTGTTTATATAAAATACAAGAAATAATAGAAGATCAAAAACTATTTAATAAATAATCTTTCATTTGCAAATAAGAATTAATAAACAGATCACTTTCGGAATTATTTGAATTACTTTTATTTAAATAAAAAGTTTAGTTATTGTTTGCAATTAAAATCACACGTTTATTTATTATTTAAAATAAAATTTGCCCAACACTGGTTTGGAAATTGATTATTTTCTTTGTTGATCAATTGACACAAGAAATTTATACAATACTTAAATGTGTAGTATTAATAATATAAACAATAGTTTGAGTAATGGTACAGCTATTCTTAGTGGTGACTCTCTGAGTCACAGTATCTTTATATTGATTGATGTTAATAGGAAATGACTCTCATTGGTATCCTCGGAAAACCATCTTTTCTCGGAGTTCGTCAGAAATCAATTTTTTAAAAAAATTTTCTTTTTTATTTACGCTTATACCCAGACCCCTAAATGGGATCTATACGGCTGAACATGATTTACATGATTTTACAGAGTTTGAGTTACAGAGTTACACAGTTTCACAGAGTTTTACAGTTTGAGTGTCTGTTGTATTGTATTGAGTGTCTGAGCGTATTATTTATTTTATTGGTAAATATAAATACAGTGTACTGTTACAGTTTCAATTTGGTACGAATCATAAAGTTAATGATTATTGTAAAATTTGTTTGTATCAGGAGCATTTCGAAGTGTTTCTTACACAGTAAATAAAGGTCGTAGAATAACCAAAATAATAGAAATTTCTACAAAATTGCAAATGTTTATACTATCATTTTTGGTAAGACTTTAGAAAACCCCCCTTCCTTTCGACATGTGACATACGTCATTCTATTCGTTTTGACATGCTGAACACAAAATGTACGTGTCATTTTTGGCTGAAATGAACAGTTTTCGAGATATTCGCAAAAAACTATCGCTAATACTGTATTGAATTTTTCGTATTCCTCCACGCTCTGCGGCAACGTAAACCAGTCCCGGCGCGGCGTTTGTTTACATTTTGCTTCTAAACATTAGAGAGAAACCAGGGTCTTTCAATTTTGATAGACTACTCCTGAATTTCCGTATGCTCTCCGCCCCTCCACCTAACCTAACTTAACACGCACAGCATGGACGTGCACGTATACACAAAATTCAATGTGTAGTAACTGCAGTTTTTCACGAATATCTCGAAAACTATTCATTTCAGCCAAAAATGACACGTACATTTTGTGTTCAGCATGTCAAAACGAATAGAATGACGTATGTCAAATGTCGAAAGGAAGGGGGGGGGTTTCTAAAGTTCAGCCTCATTTTTTAACACTTTGACTGCTACGTTACGTCACTGCCCACAAAAGTCACTTAAAATCGAAACAACCTATTTAATAAGACAAGGGTAGAACAGACAAAGTTTGTCATAACAACAATTCTGGTAAACATTTATTTTCAAGTTCGGTAAAAAAATATACAGGTTGAGGCAGCCACCTTAGACTTTTTATTTATCGACCTTATCGAAAAATGTTTGAAATGCTGTTTATTGTTTTCGACTGGGCTCATTAGGAAAGTTTATATTTTCTAAGAAAGCAAGAGTTTGATCTTGACTTTTCTAAATAACACCGTATATTTTTTTGTTGCTTCATTGCAATCTTTAAAAGGACGAATTCAACGACTTATTTCACAGAACCTTCGATTGACCTTGACCCTCAAAACTCGTGCAACTTCGTTGCTTTTTTTTCAATGTTTTGTGTCGAAGTTCAAGGTCAACTGAAGGTACATCGTTACAGGTCGTTGGATTCGTCCTTTTAAGGACTGTGATCTAGCAATACAAAAAATATACAGTGTTATTTAAAAACGTCAAGGTCACCTTGACATCTAAGAAAACATAAGGCCTTAAAACATTTGAACTTTGTTTCTCTAATTAGCCCCTCGGATACAATAAATATCATTTGAAACATTTTCTGATAACGTCAATAAATAAATTATTATTAACGTCAATAAATTATTTTTACTGCCTCACCTTGTACGATCGATCTAACACTGAAAGTGTTAAAACACACAATTTTTCCGAAAGAGTAAGAACCTAACTGCATAAAAAAAAACAACATAACTTCGTTTATAATGCTGACCAGGCAAGAAAGCCATAGTCATCCGCACAGGTATTATTACGTGAAAAGTGACGATGCGCGTCACGAAGGTTTCACAGCACAACTACGCCCCTTCGTTGAAATAAAAATCCTTGACATAGCCTGAGCGCGCAGAATTCCATCTGTTCGAAAAATGTCACACGGTCCGATTATGGAAACATCCGGAAATAGCTCTCGCCACGAAACGAAAAAAAGTGGGACGAAGCGTTGAAACGGAAGGTGGTCCACGTGTTCGCCAGCAGACGAAAGCAGTCACGTACGAAGCTGAAGGGAATCGGATTTGTCCGGAAACGTTGATGTCACCGATCGGTGTCCGCCCATCGTCATCGAGTTTCACGGTGCAGTCACGTCGGGAAATACCGCAAGTCAGACGCGATACGTCGCGGGACGCGTCATTTCGATGCACTCCGGCGAAGTATACAGAGAGAGACTGTAGCACGGAGAGATCCTCTCTCATCGAGGATCATCGACGCCTCGTCGAGCCGTAGACACACGTGACACGCGCGCAACGTGGAATACCGTTCCGGTGTCGCGTCTCCGTGCCACTTCTCGGCTTTATGTAACGCGAGAAAATGCAGGAAGGTGACGAGCCCGTGGTGTTGCATTAATTAACTACTTAAGATATCAGCCAGGCGCGCCAATAAAACGAGGATCGGACACCACGCGGGAAGTGGTCTGCCGATAAAGTCTTCATCGATTCGGTTCTTTTACACAAGCGCGTTTCCCCACCCGCGCGGATAATTCATGGTGAAATTTAAATTGGTTTCCTGCAGTTCGATTCTTGCGAGCGGAACATCTTTCTTGTTCGAGAATAGTCTCGCTCTTGGTTTGACAGATTCGGTATAACGAGCAGAAGGAAATTTTATTTGGAATAATTGTCGATTTATCTTTGTAATTGTAGCGGCAATGGATAACTGAGGCTCTCCCGATTAAAACGAGTCCAAACACGATGTCAATCGGACTGTTTTTGTGCATTTCAGTACATTATCAATATATAAAATTATTATAATCAAAATTATCATACATAAAGACGAAATCGGTAAAATTGGTGCGATTTACCTCGTGTTTGGACTCATTTCAATCGGGAGAATCTCGACCATCCGTTGGCGCCAAGACGACAAACATTGAAAATCAAATTATCATACATAAACATAATCGGTAAAATCGGTGCGATTTACCTCGTGTTTGGACTCATTTCAATCGGAAGGATCTCGACCATACGTTGGTGCCAAGAGTATAAATATTGAAAATAAAATTATCATAATCAAAATCAAACACATAGAAAATAAAATTATTATAATCAAAATTATCATACATAAACATAATTGGTAAAATTGGTGCGATTTACCTCGTGTTTGGACTCATTTTAATCAGGAGAATCTCGACCATCCGGTGGCGGCAAGACGACAAACATTGAAAATAAAATTATCATACATAAACATAATCGGTAAAATCGGTGCGATTTACCTCGTGTTTGAGCTCATTTCAATCGGAAGGATCTTGACCATACGTTGGTGCCAAGAGTATAAATATTGAAAATAAAATTATCATAATCAAAATCAAACACATAGAAAATAAAATTATTATAATCAAAATTATCATACATAAACATAATTGGTAAAATTGGTGCGATTTACCTCGTGTTTGGACTCATTTTAATCGGGAGAATCTCGACCATCCGTTGGCGCCAAGACGACAAACATTTAAAATCAAATTATCATACATAAACATAATCGGTAAAATCAGTGCGATTTACCTCGTGTTTGGGCTCATTTCAATCGGAAGAATCTCGACCATACGTTGGTGCCAAGAGTATAAATATTGAAAATAAAATTATCATAATCAAAATCAAACATATAGAAAATAAAATTATTATAATCAAAATTATCATACATAAACATAATTGGTAAAATTGGTGCGATTTACCTCGTGTTTGGACTCATTTTAATCGGGAGAATCTCGATCATGTGTTAGAGCCAAGACGATCGACAAATATTGAAAGTAAAGTCTCATGTTTCCACGTTTAGTTTTTTGGTGGCATTGCATACCAGGCTCCCATCGTTTTACCTGTTTTCCGCTCGTTGTGAAACTCGTTTTCGGGCCGGGGTCGGATGCGGCGGTTGATCAAGGAACGTGAGCATTCCGAGCGGATACGGGAAGAAAACGGCCGATAAAATAGAATCAGTAATTAGGCTAATCGCAATCAGGCCCGATTGAAACACCGTCCTCAATCGCCGCCAATGAAGGCTCTCGGCGACTTCCTGCAAGGTTTGCGCAACCAAATACTAGTTTCTTCCCTGTTGAAGGTTTGTGGAACATTTCTAGAGAGATGTCGCGATTAGTATGATGACGTTCTAACATTCCCGATCATTTCTGACGAGTCGATCGCGTAGAAAATGTGTCGAGTGTGTGTACTCGGTTTCTATCAGCTGACCGATCATCGTTCGAGGACTATCGTCTATTAGGGACACGTTCCTGTTCCAAGGGACTCGGGGCATGGAAAGTACAAGTAGCCGTCGTCCAAACCACTTTCTCACCTGTTCGCGGCGGCAAGGTTAGGTGAACGGATATTTAATACGAATCTGTCCGATCCCAGCGGATCGATCTCGCCGAAACTGGTTCTCATTAACGGGCCCCAAAGTCGCCGGTCATTTCCATCAACGTCGGAAATTAGAGAAAGGTTTCGTTACAGTTCCCGATCAATTTCGCTGATTAGATCTTCTCGCGGATCGCCGTTTCCAGGCTAATGCCCGGCCTGGAAACGATCGCGGCGGGTTATCGGCGAAAAACGAAATCGTTGAGAAACGAGCTAATGAAGAATCATGCACTACCGTGCATGGGAATCGTGGCAAAAGTCAAATATATTAACTCGTTACAGACTCTCGCGGTTAAACTTATCTGAACTATTTCCGATGTAGTCGTGTGGAACGTTTCTGGGCCATTTCTGCTCGTGTAAATCTTGTTGCGAACCGTGTAGACGGTTGTGCAGAACGTTTTGCGTACCACGGTTTGAAAGTTTCGAATGATTTAAGAATCGCTGTTTCCTCTTAATGAATCACCCTACATTTGATTGAATACAGTGTTTCTTTTTTTACCACGCTCATATTAGCTTGCCGAGTTGTCGATGTTGTCGTTGTCGTTGTTGTATGCGTAAAATCTTGTAATCGAATTTTAAACCACTTCCCGATGAGCTGGAGACTTGAAACTTTAAACATAGCTCGGAACTGGATGACAATGCAATATTAAAGAACAACTTTATTTCTCCTGAACGCAGTTTTTTTAAAATTTGTTTTTTAATATTGCATTGCCGTCCAGTTCTGAGCTATGTTTAAAGTTGCAAGTCTGTAAGTCTCTAGCTCATCGGGAAGTGGTTTGAAATTCGATTACAAGATTTTGTAGATAAAACGACAACTCGGCAAGCTAATATAAGCGCGGTAAAATGAACGTAGTTCTAATAGTCCAGTCAACGAAATGTTGTAGAGAGAAATGGAAGGAACACAATTTTTAACTTTGGGACTTTGTTTGGACTAGTTAGGAGGTAAACATATTAAAAGTCTCCACTCCTAGAAGGTGAGCGGGGTGGAGGGGGCACGTAGAAGGTCCCCTTATTCGGTTTTCCGCTTATATCTCGGAAACTATGTGTCCTAGCGAT
Source organism: Lasioglossum pauxillum (assembly GCA_933228785.1). Taxonomy (NCBI): domain Eukaryota; kingdom Metazoa; phylum Arthropoda; class Insecta; order Hymenoptera; family Halictidae; genus Lasioglossum; species Lasioglossum pauxillum. The sequence goes on along the minus strand of OW121701.1, from coordinate 3,344,594 downwards.
AAGACTATTCTATACAAAATTAAATCTAACAAAATGTGCCACAAGATTGATTCGATTCAGTTTTTCGCTATCTCTCATAGTTTCCGAGATATCCGCGCTCAAAGTACACTTCGGTATTATTTGTTCGAATTAGTGTTTTTGCTTCAATTTCAACTTCAATTTTTCAATTTCCACTCCCATTTTTCGGTTTCAACATCGATTTCTCAATTTCAACATCAATTTTTCAAATTCCACTTCATTTTCATCTTCAATTTTCCAATTTCAACCTCAATTTATCGATTTTATCTTCAATTTCAACTTTAATTCTTCAATTTCAACTTCAATTTTTCAATTTCAACTTCAATTTTTCAATTTCAACTTCAAGTTTTCAATTTCAACTTCAAGTTTTCAATTTCAAGTTCAATTTTTCAGTTTCAACATCGATTTCTCAATTTCAACTTCAATTTATCGATTTTATCTTCAATTTCAACTTTAATTCTTCAATTTCAACTTTAATTCTTCAATTTCAACTTTAATTCTTCAATTTCAACTTCAATTTTTCAATTTCAACTTCAATTTTTCAATTTCAACTTCAAGTTTTCAATTTCAAGTTCAATTTTTCAGTTTCATCATCGATTTCTCAATTTCAACATCAATTTTTCAAATTCCACTTCATTTTCATCTTCAATTTTCCAATTTCAACCTCAATTTATCGATTTTATCTTCAATTTCAACTTTAATTCTTCAATTTCAACTTTAATTCTTCAATTTCAACTTTAATTCTTCAATTTCAACTTTAATTCTTCAATTTCAACTTCAATTTTTCAATTTCAACTTCAGCCGCAATTTGGAAATGCTACTTAGACATAGGATTCGCCGCGGGTAAATAGCAAGCAAGAAGCAACTTCTCAGCGTAAATGTTCCGTATCATCGACTGACAAGAAGGTCGAGCTGGAAAGCCACGAGAACGTGACGATCGTAAACATTTGCCTGCTCGTGTTACAATTAAACGGCGCGATGCTCGGAACACGGAAGCGTTACTTTCCAATATAAACCGGCGGCATAGCCGCGATAATGACCAGTCACTAACGAAGTTCTCGTTGCTTTTGCAAACGAACGAAACGCCGCTCCACGCCGGAGACTCGCTAACGGTAAACTTATTTCTAATTCGCTGACCCTTGAGCTGTTGTCGTAAATATCGTGGCAAACCACTGTGACCACGCCCGTTCTCGTTTCCAGAATTTCATTGTTTCTTCGCTGGGACGTTGAAGGTTATCATCCGGGCTACCGAATTCAGGGGAGAGTGACCTGTCTCTCTTATTTAGACAGCTGAACTAATTGTGAAAGTATACGCTCCTGGGCACATCGGATTCTTCCATTAATTCTCTGAGCTTTTCCCCATCTTCTTTTTCCTTTCGTTCCAAACGTGCTGGTTTACTATTCCAAATAGCTGTAGTATGTTAATATATGTTTCTGTAGGCAAAGTAATTCCTTCGTTTCACGATGTAACATTAGTTTCATTTAATGAAAATTTAATATCGTAATAAAAGTGCAATACCATTTTCAAGACATCGAATCGAGATTATTTTCGTATGGTTCTCGAGTTACAGTGATATGTATATTTTATAGTTGATAAAAACAATTATAAATTGAGCATTTACAGAGCAACTCGTGATCAAAGCGTTTCAACTCGAATAAAAAAATGCGAAGTTCCGTCTTTAAACCTCATCCGTCCCTCGTGTCAATTTGACAGTTTTCTTGAAATAAGTTACACTGTTCTGCTATTTGGAGGCAAATTTGTCCGAAATTTGGTGACTTTTATTGTTTTAATGCGAAACATATAACTGCAAAAACCTAAAATGTAAATGTTAAGGAGGATCTATACCCTCCGATTTTGGGGTATTTATCAATGTTATCAACCTCTGTGCAGAAAAAAGATTTGGTAACATTGATAACACGCAACTACCTAATGAACACGAGATGGAGTTGCTTGCTATTTCCATATTCTATTCAGCTCGTCGCGAATGCCGTTATACAGGGCAGGTCGCATTAATATTAGTGCCACCGATGAGAATATGTACCTCGTCTGTCTCAGTTTTGCTATGATTCCACATTGACAGCAGTGCAGCAGTGAAATGTTGCACAATATCGCAGCACTGATTGACAGTCCTTCTTACTAGGCACCATCTCGTCTAAACTAACTGAAATAAAATTGGCTCTAGATTGGCTCTACATCAGAGATAACCTCTGTCTTCATGAACGTAATATGTGGAAATCTCTGCTATGTGAATGAAATCACGCGCATCGATTTTTTGTCCTTATACGAGCATATTTTGAGCTACACAATAGTTCATTTGATAGAGGAAGGTTCATCACGGCGCGCTCTGCTCATCACATCAGTCAAAAAAGTCTCTTTGAGACAGAAAAATACATTGAAATCTGCGGTTATTTTTCTCGATTTTTTCTCTACTTTGGGCACTTATATTATTAGATATAAACATAATCTCGTTAAATCAATAGCAGAGCGCGCGGTATTTAACCTTCCTCTATAGAATGAGCCCTCACCCAGCCATAAATCGGCTCAAATAAGGACAAAAAATCGATGCGCGTAAACCCATGTTTAGACCCAAAATCTAGTAAGATTCTAGTTCCTTTCTAGTTACAATCCGAGGGTATAGATCCCCCTTAAGTGTCACTGTAAATTGATCAATAGCAGAAACGCCAAAAATTGTCCAGGACAAACTAAAGTTGGAGAACTACCTAGCAACTTGGAACAAGCCCATCTAAAACTTGGGAGAAACTTCATCGTTACGGTTAACAGAATGCGTGCCGATCATTATAACCTAGCTGCTTCACCAGCGCGGGTAGGTATTATCAATGATAGCAAGTGTAAATGGCCATCAGGGCTGCGGAACCCTTGGCCACATAATATGGCAATGCGTATTGTACATATAATCCACAAAGGCGCAAGTTAATAAATGCCCTACTTACAAGGGAAGGACCTCAAGTGTCCGACTTCGATTTTCATAATTTTTTGTGAGACGATGGTACATGGATCCCTAATTATGTATGCAAAATATTAGGTGCAGTTACTCAATAATTTTAAAGATATGAATGATTAAAGTTCAACCTGCTTACAACCTGCTAATGTAACAACAAAGTATGAAACTTTAATTGTTTATATCTTTAGAACTATTGAGTAATTACACCTAATATTTTGCATACATAATTAGGGGTCCATATACCTTCATCTCACAAAAAATTATCAAAATCGAAGTCGGACTCTTGGGGTCCTTCCCTTGTCAGAGTCCCCATTAAAATAACTAATATTATTAATAGACTGCGGATCTTTATGCATTTGTGGCTTATAAAAATTCTATTATTTTCTATTCTATTCGTCTAAATTAGTTTAATAGCAAAGCTCCGAGAATTGGTTCTTGGGAATTATGATGAAAGAAAAGCTGTCTCTTCTTACATACATTGAAATCTGCGGTTATTTTTCTAGATTTTTTCTCTACTTTGGGCACTCATATTATTAGATATAAACATAATCTCGTTACATCAATAGCAGAGCGCGCCGGATTTAACCTTCCTCTATAGAATGAGCCCTCACCCAGCCATAAATCGGCTCAAATAAGGACAAAAAATCGATGCGCGTAAACCCATGTTTAGACCCAAAATCTAGTAAGATTCTAGTTCCTTTCTAGTTACAATCCGAGGGTATAGATCCCCCTTAACTCATCAATTTCAATGAAAAAAACATCGAAATGTAACCGAGTTTGATTTGTTATTTTATCGATCTTTTTTATCACTGTGTCAATTCGAGGGACAGATTCAGTTCGTGAAATGAGGGACGGATGAGGGTTAGAAAGATTATAATTAGACAGCGGATCTTTGCGCAATATAGAAATTGATTTTCTTTCTTAATACATAGGTTGAAAATAATATAGCGATACTTTAAAATTTTTAAATGCACAAGATTCACCGTGTCTGATCATAATACAGAATCGTGGCGATCGAAAGGTGAATTTCCAACACGGGACACGTGTTCGCACTTGAAAATGAAAATATTCACAACGGAAGCAGAAGAGGCATTGGAATATCGGAGCGGAGGAATTCGCACGAAAGTATCGGAGGCCGGACAAAACATCGCGATATCGGAGAACGCTTTTCCCAAGTGTGAAGTACCGGAAAAACCGTGTGGCATCGACCATAACGAAGAAACATAAAATCTTCCGCAGAGAATCTAAGTGTCGAATCGCGAAGCTCCTCCCATAAATCGAGCAACGAAACCAAGAAGCTGACAAACTTTCTAACAGATACTCCGCCGGCCTGATGATATTTATGAGCGGAGATCGCGTAAACGCTGATCGATAATTATTTCGGACCATATTCAGACAAATCTCCGAGGAGGGTCCGGGAATCAGATAAGGAAAGATTTATTGGCGACGCGGCCCCTCATTTTAATAAGAAATCCCGGGGACATAATTTCTCGGGCGGCGATCACGGGAAAGAATCTATCGGGATTTCTGCCGTTTCCTCGGATTCCCCATCGACGAAGAAGAAGCCACCAAGCAGCCGAGATCTTGGCACTGGTTCAAGCATTCGTTATTCTTCGCACGCTCCTCGGCCGACCCTCTTCATCCCGCTCTCTTTTTCGCGCGGCTGCACCCGCAGCCAGCGACCGTCTTTCCTTCGGCTATTCGCGATTTTAGGAGAGAGTCCGAGACGCGCGACAGAGGGGACAGGGACGAGCCCAGAAAACCCGGTTACTACGTACAGGGTGTAAAAAAAGTAATGGTCATCCGTCCTAGGAGTGAATCTACACCTCTGGATCGGTGGACATTTGTAAGAGAAACTTGCCGCAAAATTGTTTATAACACAGAAAATTAGTGTTAAAGTTTTTTTTTGCATCAACGCATTCTACTCATCGAGAAGAGGAAAAGTTTGAAAGGAGCCATATGTCACAAACAAATAGTTATTGAGATATAAGCTGTTAAAGTTTTTGCAAAATTTGATTGTGTGGAATTATACGTATAGACAAAAGCCTACTACTACAGTCCACACGTCCGTGTCGATGAGACAGACGATGATCGTGTGCGTGCCGCGAGACAGACGAAATTTAAAGGAGCCTAACGACGAATGCGCCTTTTAGGAATCACAGGACTTTTAGGACTACTTTTGAACTCCTCATTGCAATATTGAAGCGTGATTTCGAAAACTCGTAAACCGTGTAATTGCATATACGTATATGCGAATTTAGCGATGTGTGCATGTTCCCGCACACACTTGCACGGCCGCGCCGGCCCCCTTAATGAAATTTAATAAAAATTATAATCAGAACAAGCATTCGAAAATGAACATTTTGTGAATATGATTTGCAATTGAAAAAATTTTTGTTCTGAAATGTAGAACATTCTTTTACCTTGAAAATGCATGCCTAAAAAATTTCGAATTACAGTTCGTTCATTTATTAAATAAGTCATTCTTAATGGACCAATGAAAGTTGTTCCATTATTTATAATATTATTAATTATTATTTATATAGTTCCATTAATATTGACCAATGAAAGAGTTCCAAATAGTTTTTCTTGAGTGATGCCGCAAAAATCATTTCCAGCCTCGTCTGTCTTCGGGAATTATGTTTGTCGAATTTATATTGCTTTCCAAATGTGCATTACCTTCAACAATCAACATTTTATAAACACCACTATGGATTATTGTTCTTTAAAAACTGAACACGATTTTTCAGACAGTTTCGCTAATGAGACAGAAAAATGTTTTAAACAAAAGCGAATCAACATTTAGCGGTCTACAAATCTCAAAAATTTTTTTAAAGCATGTTTATCCTATAGAAAATCAAGGTCACCTTTAATTTTTAAAGATCCACATATATTTTTGACTTGACAATATTGTAGACGATATGAAAACGAATGCAGCGACCTACAGTGAGTCACAAAATTATTCGCTCACTCGATAATGCGGCAAAGATATACGAAATAATCAGACAACGCAGGGTATTTTTCAATTTTTTATTTGGATATACATCGTTCAAAGTTTAATTCAACAGAATCGTAAAACAAAATTGCGAAATTTTCATTTAATATTAGAGAAATATGAGTTTAAAGAAATCTTGACGGTTTTTCACGCCGCAAAATTATTCGCTCATTTTAGATTAACTATTATTATAACAATATTAATATTTGGTGGGATATCCTTTTTGTCTTATGACTTCTGCGAGACGTTTGGGCATTGATTCTACTAATGTTTCCAAATATTTTTTGTCTATTTTTGGCCATTCCTCCTGTAATCTGCTTTGTAACTCTTTTTTATTAGTAATTGAATGTTTACGAATTTTTGTGTCCAGCATGTTCCATACCATCTCGATAGGATTCAAGTCGGGAGATTGAGGCGGGGTTTGCATTATTTTGGGACAGTTATACAGTAACCATTCCTGTACCAATCTCGATTTATGTTTGGGGTCGTTGTCCTGGTAGAAGTGAAACACTTCTGAAATCCCCATTACTTCCGCGCTTGGCTTCAAATTTTTTTTTAGGATATCCATGCACATTACTTTATCCATGGTAGCCTCAATCATCTGCAATTTCCCAACACCGTGATAACTAATGCAACCCCAAACCATAACATGACCACCTCCATGCTTGACTGTGCTACACAGGTTTTTGAGATCCATCTCCGCGTTTGATTTTCGCCAAACTTTTTGATGACCGTCAGAACCCCAAATATTAAATTTACTCTCGTCGCAAAATATCACATTGTGCCAAAATTCAGGGGGCTTTGTGATGTATTTTTTTGCGAATTCTACCCTTTTCTTCCTATTAATTTCGCTTACGTAAGGCTTTCTTCTTGCTACGCGGCCGTTGTACCCGTTCTTTCGCAACACTCTTCGTACTGTTTCATCAGAAACTTCTTTTTCACTAAAATTTTTCAAACTTGTATTGATTTTGGGAGCACTTATTTTCGGATTTTCTTTAACTTCTCTCACAACAAAACGCTCTTCCGAGGAATTCAATATCTTTTTCCTACCACGGCCAGCTTTGTTTATTATTCGTCCTTCTTCGTACCGTTTTATAATATAACGTACTGTTGAATAACTTCTACAAACGATATTTCCAATTTTTCTGATGGATTTTCCACTTTCCCAATGAAAAATTATAACTTCCCTAATCTCTAGACTAGTTTCTTTACTTTTTCTACCCATTGTAACGAATTCTTGAAAATCAAAGAAATAGATGAAAATAGATCCTTACTGAGCGAATGTTTACGTTATACTGACTCTCTTTAGCAACTATCAGAAACAAATGCCTGTCAGAGTTTGTAAATTGCATTTGTTTCAGTGGATTTCGTGGCGTGAGCGAATAATTTTGTGGCGTGAAAAACGGTCAAGATTTCTTAAAACTCACATTTCTCTAATAATAAATGAAAATTTCGCAATTTTCTTTTACGATTCTGTTGAATTAAACTTTGAGCTATGTATATCCAAATAAAAAATTGAAAAATACCCTGCGTTGTCTGATTATTTCGTATATCTTTGCCGCATTACCGAGTGAGCGAATAATTTTGTGACTCACTGTATATCGTTCTACCCTTAAACTTCCAAATAATGCTAAAATCTTCATGAACTGCTAGAACTGCGCCGACCACGTACTGGCAGCGATCCAGCAAGGGGGGAACGCAGAAGTAATCGTACACCGCGGTACCGGCCCTTGTCATTCGAGTTCCTTTAATTAAATCATCGGCGGTTCGAATCGCGAACAGAAGGAGGGAGAGAAAGACTTCTATCGATCGCGAATCACCGAAGGGGTCAGAGCATGCCTCTAAATGAAGATTAATCGGGCCCGTTCCGTGTCCTCGGCTTCAGTTTCACGAAGGAGGGCTGGTTTTCTGCGTTTCCACCGTCCTCGACGCAGTGCACGGAATCGTCCCCACGTTATATATCGTGGACTTTGCTGCTATTATTGATTTCGTCTGGGCCTAAGGGTTTCGCGGCGCTCCACCCACGCCGTTCCTCACCGTAGCGTTCTCTGACTCACTGGAAAGATTCGGCTGTGAATTAAGAACGCGTCTCGCGTGCGTGACCGTCACACGCAAAATTTCGGGATTCGTTCTGCGGAACGTGTCGTTTAAATTACCTCGAAGTTCTCATGGATCCTTCGTTGTCGGTTACTTCGCGTTTGGGGACCTTCCGACAGGTATGCGACACGTGCAGTCTAATTGCGGGACTGTTTCTTTTTTGCCACGCTTATATTAGCTTGCCGAGTTGTTGTTGTATGTGTCAAATCTTGTAATCGAATCTGAAACCACTTCCCGATGAGCTAGAGACATGAAACTTTAAACATAGCTCAGAACTGGATAACAGTGCAATATTTAAAAAACAATTTTTAGAAAAGCCTATGCGTTTAGGAGATATAAACTATTTAATATTAACCGTTACACCTCGTCGCGCAACGCTCGGTAGTACGTGATCGCGTTCAGCGATCCCCACTCCGCGCGCCAGCGCTCCCCACTCCACTAACCCACTTCGCACCGAAGGAGCTCAGTCAGTGTGGTGTTCCGTTCATTCAGTCCTATTTCGGACAATTTCGGGCTCCATCAAGAGACGTCGTCTCTCGGAGTCATCCCCTCATTCTATTCTCGCGTGTTTCCAGATCTTGCGTTTCTATATCTTACTATTTCATACCGGTATTACTATATCTCGCGTTCCATTTAAAAAAGACTAGAAAGTAGAAAATAAAAAAATATGTAAAAAGAAACTTTTTAGAAACCACGCTTATATTAAAATGCACTAAAAAGGAGAAAATAATTTTTGTTGACATTAGAGGGGTATAAGTAAAAGCTTGGAGCGCCCACGAAGATTATGTCAATATAGTTTAGCGCTCCACGCTTTTATTTATGGTCACCAATGCCTGAAAAAATTATTTTCTCCTTTTTAGCGCATTTTAATATAAGCGTGGTTTTTAAAAAGAATTTTTTCATATATTTTTTTTCATTGACGATTCTGGGTCACCGTACTAGTGCTAAGGGTTAAAGAATATCAAATTTAAAGAGGTATCTACGTTTTATTTACATCTGTTGACTGCCACGTCGATTATATGTGGGTCACATAATTCTTTATGTATTTTTAAAATTAATCCTTTTCACATTACTATATGTATTTATAGTTGTATTTATATATGTATTTATATTACATTATATATGTATTTATATTACATTTATATATGTATTTATACTCAACCCAAACTTCATTGGCACGTGTACAATCTAAAAGAGTTCTAGAATCAATCACTGGCAAGTTCCAAGTCTGCAGTTTTCATTGGAACGACTAAATTACTATGATTTCGTAGAATTTTTAGGGGCCGATTATTCGGCAGCTAACGTGTTACGAATTTAACATTCCGCGTGACATCTGCATTGTGCGGAAATTGCAAATATCAACATTTTTTCACTACTTTAGAACATTTGTTAGTCTGACATAATACACAGTTAAGAGTATCTGAAAAAATTTATACACAATTTAAGGATGTGGAAGATTAGCAGGTGGATAACGACACTGGTTTTGTTAATAATACTGTTCTAATAAAGGAACAAAGATGCGTGTGTCACGTGGACGATAGCGTGTACAGAAGTATAAGGTTATGATAGATGATGGTACATTAATCAGATGGTAGATGGCGCACGGTGTGCGAGCTTAAGGCAAATTTCTAACAAAGCAGAGTCCTAGGATTGGCTAGGATGATACTTTATAATCTGACTAAACACTATACCATTTGTATACACAGGGTGAATATAAATTATATTTGTTGCGACGATAATAGCGAGATTCCACGCCCTCAGTTTTGTGGAAATCAACGTAAGAAAGATCCAGCACAATTTACCTTGACCTTGAATTTCAATGTCTAAAGATCAACAATGTTTTTTAATTGTGAATAATTCTACTCATCGCAAGGATAAAATGTGCATGGGGAACCATCGGTCAAAACTCAATGGTTCTCTTAAAAAATGAAGTTTTTCATTATCGAACCGATTTTATTTGTAATATACTTTTATTCCTCAATTCAGATGGAGTCTATACGTATGTGTAGCATGCTATTGATGAAGACGTTGAAAATGATTCTTTCTAAATCATAGTGAATTTTCATAAATGATACTCTTTTAAGACAGGCATGGGCAAAAATAGCACGCGGGCTAGGGAATTCAAGGAATACCCCCACTTTTCCCGGCCGCGCGTCTCAATCCCCTTGGCAGCCGTAGTTGCACCGAGCACTATGGCCGCCACGGGGAGCGAGACGCGCGGCCGGGAGAAGTGGGGGTATTCCACGGGTATTCCTTGAATTCCCTAGCTCGCGTGCTATTTTTGCCCATGCCTGTTTCAAGAGAGCGATTGAGTTTTGACCCACGGTTTCCGTTTGCATTTTTCATCCTTGTGACGAGTAGAATAATTCGCAATGAAAAGAAATTGTGGACCTTTTGACCTTAAAATTAATTTTGCGGCAACGACGTACACCAACTTGAGGATATAGGAATCACGCTAAGATTTCTTTACACGCTGAACCAGTGATGTGATCTTGACCCACCGAAACTCGCGCATGCGCGACCAAGACAGTAGCGTATCTACAATGACGCAGCCGAGCGGCCAGGGCCCTGACGCACAGTGGTCCGGATCGAGAAATTTAGTGACATTTTGTTATAACTTTTGAACCATTAGAGATATTGCAATGAAATTTTCACTAAAAATATTTAAAAAATAGTCATTTTTAATTATAGATAATTAAATATTTTTTGCATTTGTTAAACAATATTTAATAATTAATTTTCCTTCATACTTTGTTATTGATAATAAATTTGTTTACATATAAGTGCACAAACTATTTTTTGTAATAATTTATAATAAAAATTTTTTCGTTCATACCGAGAAGTTCTGTGATACTGCCACAGCTTTTGAATCGTAAAAGTTATTCTGATGAAACTTTCACTGAAAAATATGAAAAAATAATCACTTTTTAATGATAAATAATTTAATACGTTTAGTGTTTGTTTAATTATTTTTAATAACATTTTACTTACCTTACTGGCTGATTTACTTAAATCTATGCAAGTATCAATTCTGCAGCTTCTTGATCTAGCGGCCTTTTCTTTTTATTTTGTGATTTTACTCTTATAGCAGCATATAATAAACAATTGACTGTAGGCTACAATCAAAACAGGCCGCTCGCACGCGCGCGAGGTTCTTCGCGTCTCGCACAATCCTGGCGCTCGACGCAGCGATGGATACACTTGAATCACTAATAACTTGCGTCGATGGACGATGTTGGTAGTAAATCGTGCATAACTATATAGGGAAAAGTGTACTGAACATTGTACAATTTGTAAACATGCGGTACTAATTGGAACTCAAAAGATATTCCGTATCAAAGATGAAGAATTTTGACAATTTCCGAGCCTTCACTGTACATTATTTTTTTAATACATTATTTAAATTAATTTTAAATTGTCAGTGTAAATTTTTATCATAATGGAATTCTCTTCATTTTAAAAGAAGAACAGAGGAAAAATATTAAACAGGTGTGTCAGGGCATCCAGATAAAGATAAGTATCTTTTTTCTGCGAAACAGGCTATTTTCAAAATGCCCAACTTTAAGTGTTCGTCGCGATTACAATTTTAATTATATTTTATTAATTTCTTTATTTTCGAGGTAGATGGATATTTATGAAGCAATACAAACTTTGTACATGTCAATATGAGAAAGTTCATTTTTCGACAAAATGACACTGAATTTCTCGATCCGGACCACTGTGTGACGCCTTGAGGCAGTTATTCTGGCGGGAATGTACCAGTGTTATTTCCTTGTTTTATTATGTATTCTTTTGCGTAGTTATTGCAGTGCTCTTTCCCTATCCCATTCTCAAAATAAAGAATAAGTTTCAATTATAAAATTCTGCGTGGTGCTCAAGCTACCCGATTTCATCGAAATAGTTACGTTACTGAGGCTGAAATTGCCGCGCATGCGCGAGTTACGGTGGGTCAGATCACATCACTGCGCTGAACAACGGATATACCATACCTGTATGTATATTCGTCGAATTGTACACGCACCTACGCACAGACAAATAGAATCAGAGTTGATAAGCGCGTTTGACGAGAAAGAAAGTGGATTGGGAGAAGAAACATTGGCGGATTTGTAGGGCTTTCAGTCAATACCACTCACTGTCACCCGCCACAGCCAATAACACAGAGTAGCATACATAGTAGGTAGGGAATCGATGGAGGTCCTCTATCAGACTTCCTCCACATGCGGGTCGTGCTCTCGATCTCGACTGACCAGTCTACACGAAATTAGCAATAAACATTCCACGTACACGCAACGATGTGGCATAAACTGGAAAATATATCGGACAGATAAAACCAAGGATTATTCTGGCGAAAGGCCCGTGACATTCGCTAGGTGGAACTGAAGTTCGCGAAGTGGCAATAATTTCCATGTAGTATCTCGGTGTTTCATAAACCCGGTAGAAAGTGGCTTGATAAATGCGAGCTTGGTGGCCGCGTACGAAATGGTTGTAGCGAGCGGATAATCGCGACGAACGAGAGAAATGAGTCAATTTAGCAATCGGTGACTCGTAAATTCATCTTTTCCCACGGGAGCATTCGGTCGCACGCGATGCCAGATGATCTTGCGAGGTCGGCGCCATTCTTTCGCGCTTAGCTCGTATTCTTGATCATAATGGACCTGTTTTAATTAATTTAAGCGAATTAAGTTCTACGACAAAGGCAATTCTTAGGTTAACCTGGGCTGTCATTTACCTTCCATTTTCTTCCTAATTCTTTCGCTTCGTTGTGTCACGGGACCCCTGAGGATCGTCGTTAGACAGCGGATCTTTATGCAAAATAAACATTTTGTACCCACGTTGCTGCAGACTGGTACAAAAAAAAGGCAATATACAGGGTGGCCCACATAACTCTGAACAGCTCAGTATCTCCGTTACTTTTCGTTGTACAAAAAAACTTCGTAGGACAAAGTTACACTGTTTGAAGAGCCACATATAACAGTGTAAGGGAAAAAAAATTTCAAGGTCATTTTTATGAGATTTCAAGGTTATCGATGTTTTTTTAAATGGAATGAGGTATTTTTTAATACATCAAACGATGCAGCTGGACATTCTTTATAAAAAAGTACTAACCTATGTATGTCGAAAAGTTAGTAGTTCAGGAGATATTTCAATTTAAGGATATACTGGAGGTACAATGGGAGACAAAAATACAAGAAATTCGAAATCTCGAGTATATTTTGCATTAAACTTTTGCGAATACTGTACCCTCTGTAGCTATATTCAGTGGTCTACACTTGTCACGTTTCCATGCTAGTCAGAGACAACAAGATAAATTTGACGTTTTGTAACAGTTTATAATTTTTTTGCTCTGTAACTGTTTAGTGAATCCTAATAAATTTTGAACATAATTAATTACATAATTTTTACTACATATAAAAAAAAACTGGAGTTTCTAGTTGTGTTTTTTCAAGGTTTAAATAGGGTTTCAAGTGGAATTTTATGAATTTTCCATAAGAAGACGTGTTAAAATGTGCAAACTTTAAGTTGCTATAATTCTTAAACGGTGCAGTGAATCGAACCCAAACTTTGGTAATTGCATCAATTTAGTAAGAATTATATCTTGTCAAATTTTCAAAAATTTCGTTGCGCTTTTATATACCTCCAGAACATCCTTAAATAACTCCAAAATACCATTACTGTCGTACTAAGGCGTTACAGAAGTAAGTAAACACTAACGCCTTAGTACGACAGTAATGGTATTTTGGAGTTATTTAAATTGAAATATCTCCTGAACTACTAACTTTTCGACATACATAGGTTAGTACTTTTTTATAAAGAATGTCCAGCTGCATCGATTGATGTATTAAAAAATACCTCATTCCATTAAAAAAAACATCGATAACCTTGAAATCTCATAAAAATGACCTTGAAACTTTTTTTCCCTTACACCGTTATGTGTGGCCCTTCAAACAGTGTAATTTTGTCCTACGAAGTTTTTTTGTACAACGAAAAGTAACGGAGATATTGAGCTGTTCAGAGTTATGTGGGCCACCCTGTATGTCCACCATACTGAAAAGAACGTATATTCCTCACTTTACACAAAATCAAAATTTTCTACTTGAATAACAACAAACTGGGATGAAATAAAAATTTAATTTCTGTCCTAACATGTTTAATAGATTGAAAATAGTATAATAGCATCTGTAAATTCTTCACTGAAATTACAACTTCTCGTTTCTGTCACGAATGCATAAAATCCGCATTCTAATTACGACGTTATAAATAAATTAGGGTAAACTTTACTTTACCGGATACAAAATTATGATGTATTTAGTATGTGATCCAGTAGATTTGTACCCGACGCGCCTGCAGATCGAAGTTTCGATTCTCTAGGATCAATAGTTGAGGAGTTATGGTCAATTAAAGTTGAGCATATTTCCAGTTTCTTAGCGGCACCAAAAATGCTCAACTTTAAGCGACCATATCTCCTCAACTATTGATCCTAGAGGTTCGAAACTTCGATCTGTATCCGCGCCGGATGTACATCATAATTTATAGGAGAAAGGCACCAATTTTGAGTCTTGTAAAGTAAAAAGCAGCCATAAATTATACTAATCGACGAAAGAAATTATCTTCAGGCGGTAGTGAACACGAATGACGAGTTAACTCGTCGTCCCTGGTTGAAAGGTTAGAAAGAAGTCTCTCCTAAAGCACATTCAAGAAAAATCTGCAATCGATAAATCCTCGAATAAACATTTAAATCGACAGACGAGTCATCAACAATGCAGCTACCAGAGACTTTCCACTTTCCAAGGGTTAGCCTGTTAGCGTTCGGCAAGGTTTCGCGTGCTCGCACGTTTTCTCTCGCTCGTATCGCGGCTGAACGGATTATCCGAGTCGATCGGCGAGCCCGGTGTGTCAAGTGGTTTTCCAGGAGAGCGTAGGACTTTTACTTCTGATATATACCGGTAGCGCACGCGACCGCGGAACGCGGCAACGCGCTTCTTCTCCGCGTGTCCCGTCGCCGGAGGTTCCATTTTTCCGCGAGTGGAAGCCATACAAACCTGCTGTAGCATTTATGATGCATTTGGTATGTAATCCAGTAGATTTGTACCCGGCGCGGATGCGGATCGTAGATTCGATCCTCTAGGATCAATATTTGAGGAGATATGGTCGCTTAAAGTTGAACATTTTGACAGGTAAGGGCACCGCCAAGAAACTGGAAATATGCTCAACTTTAAGTGACCATAACTCCTCAACTATTGGTCCTAAAGGTTAGAAACTTCGATCTGCATCCGCGCCGGGTACAAATCTACTGGATTACATACCAAATACTTGATTCTTTTCATTTTCCCAGCCCTCGTATATTACGCTCTTTGTTTTCGTTGTTGTAAATTACATTCGCGTTTTCAACCGTTCAGTCACTATGCCCGCTGAATATTTTCCTTTCTCGTGATGCATTCGTGTGTTTGCATCCCTCCAAACATCGTTTTCTACGTGTATTGTATTGAAGAAGAATTGTAAACTATCTCAGACTAATTTATTTCACTGTCTTTTATATACAATTCATTGTAATAAAATACCTAGAAAGATTTTACATAGTAATTGATATATTCTGAATTTTTCGGAACGTACGTTAAAATTGTTTTCTTTTCTGTTCCAGGTAAGTTACAACTCTGTGTGAGAAGCTCGTAGCAGTAAGTAATAAACCGTTTATTTATTTATTCAACAAACACCAAATTATTGTTTGTAGAAGCGTACCGAATTTTCGTTATTGCAGAATATCACATTGCTGAACGTTTCCGTCCGGAACATTGTAAAGAAACGAAATAATGGGCTGCTCTTTACTTTACTGGACTCAAAATTTGTGCCTGCCTTCTACGAAATTATGATGTATTTGGTATGTAATCCAGTAGATTTGTACCCGGCGCGGATGCAGATCGAAGTTTCGATCCTCTAGGATCAATAGTTGAGGTGTTATGGTCTCTTAAAGTTGAGCATATTTCCACAGTTTCTCAGCGGCATAAAAAATGCTGAACTTTAAGTGACCATATCTCCTCAACTATTGATCCTAGAGGTTCGAAACTTCGTCTGCATCCGCGGCGGGTACAAATCTACTGGATTACATACCAAATACATCATAATTCATGGTCTAAGGGATTTATAATGATGGTGGCGAGCATGTAACGCGCGACTAGCATGACTGCAGCGAAGTGTCTGCTTATCAGCCTCGGCCAAGCTCCTAATCTCACGGTGTTCTATGATAGAAGTTCTACCGTCGTTTCTTGCGGTCGGAGAGACTGCAGCCGGGGAAAAACGAGCGGAGGATTCGCCGATCGCGCGAACGAGTGCCCCGATGCGTGAAATTTCCATTCGCGAAACGATGGGAGAATGTAACGAGGGGACAGGTGAAAAATCGGCCGGTTCAGATAGGCGGGTTTATCGCGGCTGGTAGCGGCCGGTAAAAATGGCGGCCCACTGACCCACTCGGCCAGATAACAGGAGGAGAGAGAGAGAGAGAGAGTCTACCAGTTCGTTCGCCGATTGCGCTGCGAAACGGACCACTCCTATCCCATGATTGCCATGCCGTGCGACTTGTTTCCCTCGTACAGATACGATTAGCCCATTCACGCGGCTTCGCCCCCTCTTGCACCCGGCCCAGCCACTTTCTTCGATCCTCGATCTGGTCTAGATTTGGTTAACAGCCAGCTCGTGTCAGGGAACCACTTGTCCGACGATTCGTCACGATAACCGGCGGGAAGGTAATAGGCTGCCGGGGTGAGGATCATGTTAACGTGTTCCGATTTCTTTTTTCGGCGAGATCGAGGCCATAGTTGGGGCACCGGCAATTCGCTGCAACAACTTGCTGCCGGGGTCCGTGTGCGACTCGCCGATCTACCCAGCGACTCGGGCTACTGCAGCAAATTGGCCAGGCTTGCGCGAAAGGTCTTCTGGGGTGCCGGGTCTAGCTAACGATCTCAAAACAACGTGATTTTTAAGCATTCTTTTTGTGCAAGCTTTTTGTGAAACAGCTAGTGCACTTCTTCTTTTCAACGAGCAGCTTAATTCAAAGCACATATGTTGTTCAACCTGTAGAAAGGGTTAATATTGCACAGCTTGGAAAATGTTTGAACAACTATCTGGTAGAATCATGATTTTTAGGAAATTTTCTCTGAAGAGTCAAGGCACTTCTTTCATTCAACTAGTAGCTAGCTTAAAACATGTATGTTGTTCAACTTGTACACATTTTTATATTATAGAATTTTAGAAAATGGTTCCATGACAATCTGGAAGAATCATGATTTTTAGGAAATTTTCTCTGAAGAGTCAAGGCACTTCTTTCATTCAACTAGTAGCTAGCTTAAAACATGTTGTTCAACTTGTACAAATTTTTATATTATAGAATTTTAGAAAATGGTTCCATGACAATCTGGAAGAATCATGATTTTTAGGAAATTTTCTCTGAAGAGTCAAGGCACTTCTTTCATTCAACTAGTAGCTAGCTTAAAACATGTTGTTCAACTTGTACAAATTTTTATATTATAGAATTTTAGAAAATGATTCCATGACAATCTGGAAGAATCATGATTTTTAGGAAATTTTCTCTGAACAGTCAAGGCACTTTTTCCTTTCAACGAGCAGCTTAATTAAAAGCACATATGTTGTTCAACCTGTAGAAACGGTTAATATTGCAGAGCTTGGAAAATGTTTGAACAACACTCTGGTAGAATCATAACTTTTGAGATTTTTTTCTGAGGAGTCAATGCACTCCTTTCCTTTAACCATATAGTAGCCTGCTTAAATACATGTATGT
The DNA here is from genome assembly GCA_933228785.1 of Lasioglossum pauxillum. Lineage (NCBI taxonomy): Eukaryota > Metazoa > Arthropoda > Insecta > Hymenoptera > Halictidae > Lasioglossum > Lasioglossum pauxillum. The sequence continues at coordinate 3,326,731 of OW121701.1, read as the reverse complement.
TCTTCAACTTGTATAAATTTTCATATTATAAAATCTTAGTAAATGCTTGAATGATAATCTGGAGGAATCATGATTTTTAGGAAATTTTCTCTGAAGAGTCAAGGCACTTCTTTCATTCAACTAGTAGCTAGCTTAAAACATGTATGTTTTTCAACTTGTACAAATTTTTATATTATAGAATTTTAGAAAATGATTCCATGACAATCTGGAAGAATCATGATTTTTAGGAAATTTTCTCTGAACAGTCAAGGCACTTCTTCCTTTCAACGAGCAGCTTAATTAAAAGCACATATGTTGTTCAACCTGTAGAAACGGTTAATATTGCAGAGCTTGGAAAATGTTTGAACAACAATCTGGTAGAATCATAACTTTTGAGAATGTTTTCTGAGGAGTCAATGCACTCCTTTCTTTTAACCATATAGTAGCTTGCTTAAATACATGTATGTTCCTCAACTTGTATAAATTTTCATATTATCAAATCTTAGTGAATGCTTGAATGATAATCTGGAGGAATCATGATTTTTAGGAAATTTTCTCTAAAGAATCAAGGCACTTCTTTCATTCAACTAGTAGCTAGCTTAAAGCATGTATGTTGTTCAACTTGTACAAATTTTTATATTATAGAATTTTAGAAAATGATTCCATGACAATCTGGAAGAATCATGATTTTTAGGAAATTTTCTCTGAACAGTCAAGGCACTTCTTCCTTTCAACGAGCAGCTTAATTAAAAGCACATATGTTGTTCAACCTGTAGAAACGGTTAATATTGCAGAGCTTGGAAAATGTTTGAACAACAATCTGGTAGAATCATAACTTTTGAGAATTTTTTCTGAGGAGTCAATGCACTCCTTTCCTTTAACCATATAGTAGCCTGCTTAAATACATGTATGTTCTTCAACTTGTATAAATTTTCATATTATAAAATCTTAGTAAATGCTTGAATGATAATCTGGAGGAATCATGATTTTTAGGAAATTTTCTCTGAAGAGTCAAGGCACTTCTTTCATTCAACTAGTAGCTAGCTTAAAACATGTATGTTTTTCAACTTGTACAAATTTTTATATTATAGAATTTTAGAAAATGATTCCATGACAATCTGGAAGAATCATGATTTTTAGGAAATTTTCTCTGAAGAGTCAAGGCACTTTTTCCTTTCAACGAGCAGCTTAATTAAAAGCACATATGTTGTTCAACCTGTAGAAAGGGTTAATATTGCAGAGCTTGGAAAATGTTTGAACAACACTCTGGTAGAATCATAACTTTTGAGAATTTTTTCTGAGGAGTCAATGCACTCCTTTCTTTTAACCATATAGTAGCTTGCTTAAATACATGTATGTTCTTCAACTTGTATAAATTTTCATATTATCAAATCTTAGTGAATGCTTGAATGATAATCTGGAGGAATCATGATTTTTAGGAAATTTTCTCTGAAGAGTCAAGGCACTTCTTTCATTCAACTAGTAGCTAGCTTAAAACATGTATGTTGTTCAACTTGTACACATTTTTATATTATAGAATTTTAGAAAATGATTCCATGACAATCTGGAAGAATCATGATTTTTAGGAAATTTTCTCTGAACAGTCAAGGCACTTCTTCCTTTCAACGAGCAGCTTAATTAAAAGCACATATGTTGTTCAACCTGTAGAAAGGGATAATATTGCAGAGCTTGGAAAATGTTCGAACAACAATCTGGTAGAATCATAACTTTTGAGAATTTTTTCTGAGGGGTCAATGCACTCCTTTCTTTTAACCATATAGTAGCTTGCTTAAATACATGTATGTTCTTCAACTTGTATAAATTTTCATATTATAAAATCTTAGTGAATGCTTGAATGATAATCTGGAGGAATCATGATTTTTAGGAAATTTTCTCTGAAGAGTCAAGGCACTTCTTTCATTCAACTAGTAGCTAGCTTAAAACATGTATCTTGTTCAATTTGTACAAATTTTTATATTATAGAATTTTAGAAAATGGTTCCATGACAATCTGGAAGAATCATGATTTTTAGGAAATTTTCTCTGAACAGTCAAGGCACTTCTTCCTTTCAACGAGCAGCTTAATTAAAAGCACATATGTTGTTCAACCTGTAGAAAGGGTTAATATTGCAGAGCTTGGAAAATGTTTGAACAACACTCTGGTGGAATCATAACTTTTGAGAACTATTTCTGAGGAGTCAATGCACTCCTTTCTTTTAACCATATAGTAGCTTGCTTAAATACATGTATGTTCTTCAACTTGTATAAATTTTCATACTATAAAATCTTAGTGAATGCTTGAATGATAATCTGGAGGAATCATGATTTTTAGGAAATTTTCTCTGAAGAGTCAAGGCACTTCTTTCATTCAACTAGTAGCTAGCTTAAAACATGTATGTTGTTCAACTTGTACAAATTTTTATATTATAGAATTTTAGAAAATGATTCCATGACAATCTGGAAGAATCATGATTTTTAGGAAATTTTCTCTGAACAGTCAAGGCACTTCTTCCTTTCAACGAGCAGCTTAATTAAAAGCACATATGTTGTTCAACCTGTAGAAAGGGTTAATATTGCAGAGCTTGGAAAATGTTTGAACAACAATCTGGTAGAATCATAACTTTTGAGAATTTTTTCTGAGGGGTCAATGCACTCCTTTCTTTTAACCATAGAAAAGAAGAAAATGCTTGAGTAACAGTCTTTCAACTAGTAGCTTGCTTAAAAACATGTACGTTGTTCAACCTGTATAAATTTTCATATTGTAGAGTCTTGAAAAATGCTTGAACAACAATCTGGAAGAAACGTGACTTTTGGGAAGATTTTCTGGAGAAGTCAAGGCACTTCATTGTTTTAACACGAATCTTATTGAAAAGCATATTTATTGTTCAACCTGTAGCAAATTTAATATTGCAGAATTGAAGAAAATGCTTGAGTAACAGTCTTTCAACTAGTAGCTTGCTTAAAAACATGTACGTTGTTCAACCTGTATAAATTTTCATATTGTAGAGTCTTGAAAAATGCTTGAACAACAATCTGGAAGAAACGTGACTTTTGGGAAGATTTTCTGCAGAAGTCAAGGCACTTCATTGTTTTAACAAGAATCTTATTGAAAAGCATATGTATTGTTCAACCTGTAGCAAATTTAATATTGCAGAATTGAAGAAAATGCTTGAGTAACAGTCTTTCAACTAGTAGCTTGCTTAAAAACATGTACGTTGTTCAACTTGTATAAATTTTTATGTTATAGAATCTTGGAAAATGCTTGAACAACAATCTGGAAGAAACGTGATTTTTGGGAATTTTTTTCTAGGGAAGTCAATGCACTTATAGAACTTATAGGATCTTAAAAAATGCTTGAACAACAATCTGGAAGAAACGTGACTTTTGGGAAGATTTTCTGGAGAAGTCAAGGCACTTCATTGTTTTAACAAGAATATTATTTAAAAGCATACTTATTGTTCAACCTGTGGCAATTTGAATGTTGCTGAATGCAAGAAAATGCTTGAATAACAATCTTTCAACTAGTATCTCATTTAAAAGCACATATGTTTTGTTCAACTTGTATGAACTTTGTCATTACAGAATCTTAAAAAATGCTCGAGCTTCTTTACCAGAAATTGTTCTTCATTTAAGAACGATTCTCGAAGATGCTGTTGGCATACGATTTGATAATGGACTAACCAAGTAATTTTTGAAGAAATTGATTTTCGTACAAAATAAATGTGGTTCATTGGAATTGATCATATTTGCGAATCCGGGAGGTACGTTCTGAATTCACGCGGAACACACTTCGATTTACGTGCCACGGAATCGTAATTAAACTGGCCTCCGTAGACGCTCGATCGCGCGTCACGTAAACAATGCCGGTGACGCAGCGATCACGTAGATCCTCGTAGATCGACCTTTCGGCATGCCTGTCGAATCGTGAATGAATCCCTCGCGGGTATTGGAGCCGGGCACCGTTAACGACTGAGGTGTCCACTAAATTTATTCTAAAACCGAACTCTCGGGTCAGTGTGTCACGATTTTTGTCGAGCAACAGGTCTACAGTCTACACACATCCGTGACTGCTCGAAAGGCTGGTTATGGTCTTCCTAAAAACTTGGAGTCGTCGATTTTTAATTGGATACCCATTGAATTCGAAAACGAAATTAAATTAACGATTTGTAAGCATAGTCTCGTGTATAAAAAATTAAGGAAAATAACGGTGCTGTTTGGACGTTTAAATTGATTATGGAAGATCCATTAACATTACACTACAGTTTACAATGCAGCAGTATACCTATTAACGCGTTTAACTAAACCTGGTTGTCATAAAATTAATTCCACTGAATATCAATTTGTCAATGCTGAAACTAACCGGATTATAGTGTAAGGTGGAAACTTTGTCATCCACAAAATTACCAACAAAATGTGTAAATTGGCATTGAGCATACTTTTCCACGTTAAATTGTTTTTCCATTGCGTCTTTGTTTGGACTAGTTAGGAGGTATACATACTAAAAGTCAGCGGGGCACATAGAAGCTCCCCTTTTTCGGATTTCCGCTTATATCTCGGAAACTATGCGTCCTAGCGATAAGACCATTCCATACAAAATTAAAGGTGTCAAAATGTGCCACAAAATTGATTCGATTCAGTTTTTCGCTATCTCGCACAGTTTCCGAGATATCCGCATTCAAAGTTCACTAATTGTGCTGAAGAGTTTATTACCTAATCAAATAAGGCAATTTTTCAGTTAGTGAAATTTCAGCGCGGATATCTCGGAAACTATACAAGATAGCGAAAAACTGAATTCAGTCAATCTTATGGCATATTTTATCAGCTTTAATTTTGTATGGAATGGTCCTATCGCTAGGACGCATAGTTTCCGAGATATCCGCGCTCAAAGTTCACTAATTCTGCTGAAGAGTTAGCTAGCCAAATAAGGAAATTTTTCAGTTAGTGAACTTTGAGCGCGGATATCTCGGAAACTATAGAAGATAGCGAAAAACTGAATTCAGTCAATCTTATGACATATTTTATGAGCTTTAATTTTATATGGAATGGTCCTATCGCTAGGACGCATAGTTTCAGAGATATCCGCGCTCAAAGTTCACTAATTGTGCTGAAGAGTTAGCTAGCCAAATAAGGCAATTTTTCAGTTAGTGTACTTTGAGGGCGGATATCTCGGAAATTATGCGAGATAGCGAAAAACTGAATTCAGTCAATCTTATGGCATATTTTGTCAGCTTTAATTTTATATGGAATGGTCCTATCGCTAGGGCGCATAGTTTCCGAGATATCCGCGCTCAAAGTTCACTAATTGTGCTGAAGAGTTAGCTAGCCAAATAAGGAAATTTTTCAGTTAGTGTACTTTGAGGGCGGATATCTCGGAAATTATGCGAGATAGCGAAAAACTGAATTCAGTCAATCTTATGGCATATTTTGTCAGCTTTAATTTTGTATGGAATGGTCCTATCGCTAGGGCGCATAGTTTCCGAGATATCCGCGCTCAAAGTTCACTAATTGTGCTGAAGAGTTAGCTAGCCAAATAAGGCAATTTTTCAGTTAGTGTACTTTGAGGGCGGATATCTCGGAAATTATGCGAGATAGCGAAAAACTGAATCCAATCAATCTTGTGGCACATTTTGTCAGCTTTAATTTTGTATGGAATGGTCCTATCGCTAGGACGCATAGTTTCAGAGATATCCGCGCTCAAAGTTCACTAATTGTGCTGAAGAGTTAGCTAGCCAAATAAGGAAATTTTTCAGTTAGTGTACTTTGAGGGCGGATATCTCGGAAACTATACAAGGTAGCGAAAAACTGAATTCAGTCAATCTTATGGCATATTTTGTCAGCTTTAATTTTGTATGGAATGGTCCTATCGCTAGGGCGCATAGTTTCCGAGATATCCGCGCTCAAAGTTCACTAATTGTGCTGAAGAGTTAGCTAGCCAAATAAGGCAATTTTTCAGTTAGTGTACTTTGAGGGCGGATATCTCGGAAATTATGCGAGATAGCGAAAAACTGAATCCAATCAATCTTGTGGCACATTTTGTCAGCTTTAATTTTGTATGGAATGGTCCTATCGCTAGGACGCATAGTTTCAGAGATATCCGCGCTCAAAGTTCACTAATTGTGCTGAAGAGTTAGCTAGCCAAATAAGGAAATTTTTCAGTTAGTGTACTTTGAGGGCGGATATCTCGGAAACTATACAAGGTAGCGAAAAACTGAATTCAGTCAATCTTATGGCATATTTTGTCAGCTTTAATTTTGTATGGAATGGTCCTATCGCTAGGGCGCATAGTTTCCGAGATATCCGCGCTCAAAGTTCACTAATTGTGCTGAAGAGTTAGCTAGCCAAATAAGGCAATTTTTCAGTTAGTGTACTTTGAGGGCGGATATCTCGGAAATTATGCGAGATAGCGAAAAACTGAATCCAATCAATCTTGTGGCACATTTTGTCAGCTTTAATTTTGTATGGAATGGTCCTATCGCTAGGACGCATAGTTTCAGAGATATCCGCGCTCAAAGTTCACTAATTGTGCTGAAGAGTTAGCTAGCCAAATAAGGAAATTTTTCAGTTAGTGTACTTTGAGGGCGGATATCTCGGAAACTATACAAGGTAGCGAAAAACTGAATTCAGTCAATCTTATGGCATATTTTGTCAGCTTTAATTTTGTATGGAATGGTCCTATCGCTAGGGCGCATAGTTTCCGAGATATCCGCGCTCAAAGTTCACTAATTGTGCTGAAGAGTTAGCTAGCCAAATAAGGCAATTTTTCAGTTAGTGAAATTTGAGCGCGGATATCTCGGAAACTATACAAGATAGCGAAAAACTGAATTCAGTCAATCTTATGGCATATTTTATCAGCTTTAATTTTGTATGGAATGGTCCTATCGCTAGGACGCATAGTTTCCGAGATATCCGCGCTCAAAGTTCACTAATTGTGCTGAAGAGTTAGCTAGACAAATAAGGCAATTTTTCAGTTAGTGTACTTTGAGGGCGGATATCTCGGAAATTATGCGAGATAGCGAAAAACTGAATTTAGTCAATCTTATGGAATATTTTATCAGCTTTAATTTTGTATGGAATGGTCTTATCGCTAGGACGCATAGTTTCCGAGATATAAACGGAAAACCGAAAAAGGGGACCTTCTACGTGCCCCCCTGCACCCTGCTCAACACCTAGGAACTTTTAGTATATTTAAAATTGTGTTCCTTCCATTTCTCTCTACACTCCCGTAGTACGAACATTCATTGTCTGGACTACAAGGGCTATGAATCGATCTTAAATTTCTTCGAGGTAATAACAACTGTAGACAACGTTGTATCGGTTAGTTTGCTTTCTACAGCGTGTCGCGGTCACGTCCGACGTGATTTACAGGTTGTACATGGTTGGTGGATTTGTTCGGTGCCGATTTTAGAGCATCCTGGAACCGATCGGAACGTAAATAGGCTCGTTTCGAGCAGGGATCGATATGTCGGACAAAAAAGTCGAGGACGTGCGAGAAATGTCTAATGCCGAGGGAACGGCCTCGGAGATCGCGACCCGAATATCTCGGAATCACGAACGGCCTCTAAGCGTTCTCCCAGCGCGCGGCAGTGTTTCCTGTGTGCCCCGCTATCGCGCTTATTATAGCGATTCGCTTCCGAGTTGCCGACCACAATTTGCCCGTCAATAATTTATGACCGGTGTCCTCGAGTGTTCTTGAACCTCGGCTCGAGCACGCCGCGTGCCGGTTCCCCGTTTACGGAATCGATATTTTATATCGGTCACGAGGCTTCGGCTAGAAGTAAAAGGTGGCGGCGTGTATTCTTGCACCGGTCATACCGCTGCATGGATGCGCGGCTCATAAATTACGACAGGTTTCGCAATGCCTCATAAAACAGTCGATCAATACCCGTTCGTTAAATTAACAATCCGACACCTAGCCTCGGTTGACAAGATTGAGATCTTTGTATGCATGTTCCACCACCAGTGCAATTATGATTATACGATGGCCATTAGATTTTAATTACGTGGCTTCGTTATTATTAGACTGCGGATTTTATGGGGAAAATGAGAAGCTGTGATTTGATCGAACAGCAGGATTGAGAGAATTCAAAAATATCAAATACAATACAAAGTATTCGTACACCTTTTAAAAACTTTTTTATAATTGTACCAATCGACCTGATTTTTTATAATCAATTAATAGCATTGGTTTATGAAATGATATGCAAAAAAGATTTTCCAAAAATTATAATTTACAAGGTTACATGAAAAAATAAAACGGGATTTTTTAAAGCTTTTTTGAAAATTTAAAATATATGTTTTGTAGATCTATGTTAGTTATGCGCATGCTGAAAATTTCATCGAAATCGATTAACATACACACGAGTTACAAACGGTTAAAAATGGTGAAAATCGTAGTTTTACAAATCCACAGAATCGTGCATCTTTCGATGCGCGTCGTTTTTGCCTGCGTCAACCGATCTCGATGAAATTTACAGCATGTGTATAACTAGCATGGATCTACAAAACACATATTTTAAATTTTCTTTAAGGGCCCAAAAAAAATTTTTATTTTGCGTAAAGATCCGCTGTCTAATGATCATCTTTTTAAAGGGAACCTCGCATTTTTTTTATTTAACATCTTCATCATCATTAAACATCTTCTAGATGGCCGATTTGTTGAAATTCAGGTTGAACATATTTATTTTGCATAAAGATGCGGATCTAGTCTATTAATTATATATCATTTTAAATGTTGTTTGCATTACGACTAGCCTGCGTTTTTTCGAATCCCATTATCATTCGAAAAAAATTTAAGAGGTGTTGTAATTGTACATGTAATGGTGTCTGTAACCATTTTTTATCTGCATTATTTTGTTAGAAATGAATGTATTTGTTTATATCATAGAAAGCGTGCGTCGAAACGAATTTATTCGTACTTGACATAGTAACCTTCAAGACCGCGAAGAAATAGTGGAACTACAGGATCTAGGTAACAACACGGGCCCAAATTTTTTCTTAGATCAAGGCTTCACTGTAAAAGGTAATTCCGACAGTCTGAACCCTGAGAATTAAATTGCAGGACAATTTAATGAATTACAAGGAAAGATTGACTAATTTTTCTAGGATAAAGCGACCCGGTTTCCCCGTCCTTCGAATTGGTATGTACCTGGCGATTCAAAGTCGCGGTCTAGAAACCGTTTTTCCATGAAAGATTTGCAACACGAAACCGCGTTAACGGTCGCCGCTGAAAATGACTGTGAGCCATGACACGCGTAAATCCATAGTATCTTATCCGGGAAGCATCGTGTCGCACAAAAGACACCCGGGACGTGCAGGAAATCAGTAACAGCCGGGAAAAGCCTCGAAGGCGACGCGGCGCGGCCAGCAGGCTCGGTGTCCGCAAAATCAGCACAAACGAGAGTGGAATAACGAAACGACGCGACGTTGAATGAGCCTACGCGGCGGTCTACACGCCCACGCTACTCGCAACAGGGTCTCTCAATCCGTCGTAAAACTCCAAACCGTACTCTCGATCATTCGGTGATTTTAGTGCGCATTATTCCACCCACGACCATGCGCTTTGTGTTATTAAATTAGCGGCGGGCAGATGAATTATCGGTTCTTCCGTATCGGCAATCACGACTAGAAAGTAGCACTTTTTATTACCACGCTTATATTAGCTTGCCGAGTTGTTGTATGCGTCAAATCTTGTAATCGAATTTTAAACCACTTCCCGATGAGCTAGAGACTTGAAACTTTAAACGTAGCTCAGAACTGGATGACAATGCAATATTATAAAACAAATTTAAAAGAAAATCGTGCGTTCAGGAGAAGAAAAATGTTTTACTATTAACCGTTACATCTCGTCGCGCGACACTCGGCAGTACGTGATCGCGTTCAGCGATCCCCACTCCGCGCCCCGGCGCACAGTGGTCCGGATCGAGAAATTCAGTGACATTTTGTTATAACTTTTGAACCATTAGAGATATTGCAATGAAATTTTCACTAAAAATATTTAAAAAATAGTCATTTTTAATTATAGATAATTAAATATTTTTTGCATTTGTTAAACAATATTTATTAATTAATTTTCCTTCATACTTTGTTATTGATAATAAATTTGTTTACATATAAGTGCACAAACTATTTTTTGTAATAATTTATAATAAAAATTTTTTCGTTCATACCGAGAAGTTCTGTGATACTGCCACAGCTTTTGAATCTTAAAAGTTATTCTGATGAAACTTTCACTGAAAAATATGAAAAAATAATCACTTTTTAATGATAAATAATTTAATACGTTTAGTGTTTGCTCAATTATTTTTAATAACATTTTACTTACTTTACTGGCTGATTTACTTAAATCTATGCAAGTATCAATTCTGCAGCTTCTTGATCTAGCGGCCTTTTCTTTTTATTTTGTGATTTTGCTCTTATAGCAGCATATAATAAACAATTGACTGTAGGCTACAATCAAAACAGTCCGCTCGCACGCGCGCGAGGTTCTTCGCGTCTCGCACAATCCTGGCGCTCGACGCAGCGATGGATACACTTGAATCACTAATAACTTGCGTCGATGGACGATGTTGGAAGTAGATCGTGCATAACTATATAGGGAAAAGTGTACCGAACATTGTACAATTTGTAAACATGCGGTGCTAATTGGGACTCAAAAGATATTCCGTATCAAAGATGAAGAATTTTGACAATTTCCGAGCCTTCACTGTACATTATTTTTTTAATACATTATTTAAATTAATTTTAAATTGTCAGTGTAAATTTTTATCGTAATGGAATTCTCTTCATTTTAAAAGAAGAACAGAGGAAAAATATTAAACAGGTGTGTCAGGGCATCCAGATAAAGATAAGTATCTTTTTTCTGTGAAACAGGCTACTTTCAAAATGCCCAACTTTAAGTGTTCGTCGCGATTACAATTTTGTTTATATTTTATTAATTTCTTTATTTTCGAGGTAGATGGATATTTATGAAGCAATACAAACTTTGTACATGTCAATATGAGAAAGTTCATTTTTCGACAAAATGTCACTGAATTTCTCGATCCGGACCACTGTGCGGCGCTCCCTACTCCACTACACGTTCCCAATCCGACTCATTCCCACTCCACTGACCCATTTCGCACCGAAGGAGCTCAGTTAGTGTAGTGTTCCGTTCATTCAGTTCCATTTCGGACAATTTCGGACTCCATCAAGAGACGTCGTCTCTCGGAGTCATCCCCTGATTCTATCTCGCGTATTTCCATATCTTGCGTTTCTATATCTTACTATTTCATACCTTTCTCCTACGAAGTATGATGTATTTTGTATGTAATCCAGTAGATTTGTACCCGGCGCGGATGCAGATTGAAGTTTCGATCCTCTAAGATCAATAGTTGTGGAGATATGGTCGCTTAAAGTTGAGCATATTTCCAGTTTCTGGAAAGAATGCTCAACTTCCAAAAATGCTCAACTTTAAGCGACCATATCTCCTCAACTATTGATCCTAGAGGTACGAAACTTCGATCTGCATCCGCGCCGGGTACAAATCTACTGGATTACATATCAAATACATCATAATTCGCAGGAGAAAGGTACTAATTTTGAGTCCGGTAAAGTAAAGTTTACCCAAATTAGGGTTTGTCGGTTTTTAAAAACCGATTTTCAAAATCTTCCATTCGACTTTTATTTAAATAATTTTTGTATTTTGTAATTTTGTAAGCGGATGTATTCGAAGCTTCGAATACAATTTGTAACTAATATTCATCGAATACGTTCTTGGCGAATACAAGATTATTTAAATAAAAGTCGAATAAAAGATACTTTTGTATTCGAACCTTCGAATAACGAATACAAATTTTGTATCTTTTATTCGTTATTCGAAATTTGTATTTTAATACAATTTAAAGACAATGTATTTAAATACAATTTGAAGACAATGTATTTAAATACAATTTGAAGACAATGTATTTAAATACAATTTGAAGACAATGTATTTAAATCCAATTTTTGCCCAACACTGGTTTCACCTTAACAAGATAATCATAAAGAAGAATGAAATTTCTATTTGGCTCCTGTGTCTTGCAATCAATGCAAACATTTTTTATTTTTGCATAAAGATCCGCAGTCCGGTGATAACCTTGGTGGGTGCATATGAGCTTCATCCTTGTGTAGCCAACCAAAATGTATAAATTATTTAAAACCTTTTGCATTTAACCCGAGTGGTGATTCTGAGGCGGCACTAAAAATTGCTGTGCCATTATTTAAAATATTGTTTACATTATTAGTAGACTGCGGATCTTTATGAATTTATAGCAAAATTGAGTAGACGAAATTGAAAATTGTAGGAAAATTTTTAAAATTGAAGAAGTCAATATATGATTTCTCATCTATTAAAATTATTGAGGGACGAAATAACATTCTATTTGGTTTCTATTTCTTGCAATCGAAACAGACAATTTTTATTTTGCATAAAGATCCGCAATCAATTCAATCAATTTTAATCAATTTTATGTCCACCAAATTTTCAAAAATCATGGAAAATGGAAATATCCTAGATCGGAAGGAATGTTTAATTTTCGAGTTACAATAGCCTCGAGTGCAAAGGGTTAACATATTTGCAGATATTCTTGTTTTAATGCTGTAAATAATTCATATTTAATAATTAAAATTATATAATAATTCAGAAAACTTTGCAACATTTTTCGAGGAACAAGAACAAGTTGGAAGAAACGCAGTGAAAGGGTGTACCCGGCTATCCGGCGACACAAGGGTTAATAGAAAAAGTGGAAAAAGAATCGATTTTTCGCGGTCGATTCCCATTTAAACGGCACGATAATGCAGCACGTCGGCGGCGCGCGCGGTGTCCGGCGTTCTAAAAGCCAAAAGTCGGAGAGAGACGGTTGTCTGCGGGTGGGAAAGGGAGATCCAAGTTAACGGGTCTTTCTCAGTAGGTCGATACGTGCAGTAGTTGACACCGATTAGGACCTCGAAATACGCACGGTATCGTTTCCGTGCGATTCGCGTCGATCGCGGCCAACTGCAACGAGAACCCTAGACGTCCCGCGACCCTCGAATCCCAGTTCTCCCGTAAACTAGTCAGTCTGAGAAACTTCGTCGGAAATAAACTGTATCGGAGGGAGTCTGCATCACCGAAGAGCGTTTACCGTTCCCGAAATTTCCGGCACGTATCGCGAGCGTCCCGAGAGAGCCCTTCTTCTATAAATAAATTCCAGGCGATCGGAGTAACTCGCGCGCGGGCGAGCCGCTTTCGAAAATACGGCGTTACACATTCCGTTCGGCGATCGTCTTATCCGAACTGGTAGCCGCCGTCCATCCGCGCGAAGTGCATCACTTAAAGGGCCACGCATGCTCGAGATTATGCTCGAAGACCTCACGGTACACACGAGTTTCCGGCGGGTGGTCTTCACCGTCAAATCGCCGAGGAAAGACGCGTACGGTAGTTTACGATACCGGTCAAGTAGCCTGATCGACGTTGAAACCCAACTTTATGGCCGGTTCACGTCGGAACCATTTCGATTAAAACCTCCCGTTGCGACGTTTCGACCCGATTTACCCTCCCCTCTCGCCCCTGCGCGCCATGACGTCGTAGCATTAACGATCCACAGCTAAAGGACGTACGTACTTGCTGTGGCGCGTTACAAACCAAGATCCAAGATCCAAATTCTACGTTTTTCTCGTAAAGTTATTTAGTTGGGGTTAAGGGCCCCGAAATTTTAGTTTGCCCAAGGCCCCAACTAGTTATAACGCGCTACTGTTCGGAATAGAATATGTTCAGTGCGTCAGTTGAGACCTGGAGCGTTGCGTCAACTCGGTATACAGGAGTATTGCGCATAGTAGGGCCCTGTATCCAATATCTCCGGGTTTGAACTTGAACAGGTTAGGAGCCCCTGTCAGTGGCGCGTTACGCCATGGGCAACTTGGGCAAATGCCCGGGGCCCAAGCAAAAGGGGGCCCCGAACACAAACCAAGATCCAAATTCTACGTTTTTCTCGTAAAGTTATTTAGTTGGGGTTAAGAGCCCCGAAATTTTAGTTTGCCCAAGGCCCCAACTAGTTATAACGCGCTACTGTTCGGAATAGAATATGTTCAGTGCGTCAGTTGAGACCTGAGGCGTTGCGTCAACTCGGTATACAGGAGTATTGCGCATAGTAGGGCCCTATATCCGATATCTCCGGGTTTGGACTTGAACGGGTTAAGAGTCCCTGTCAGTGGCGCGTTACGCCATGGGCAACTTGGGCAAATGCCCGGGGCCCTAAGCAAAAGGGGGCCCCGAACACAAACCAAGATCCAAGATCCAAATTCTACAGTTTTCTCATAAAGTTATTTAGTTGAGGTTGGGGGCCCCGAAATTCTAGTTTGCCCAAGGCCCCAACTAGTTATAACGCGCTACTGTTCGGAATAGAATATGTTCAGTGCGTCAGTTGAGACCTGAGGCGTTGCGTCAATTCGGTATACAGGAGTATTGCGCATAGTAGGGCCCTGTATCTGATATCTCCGGGTTTGGACTTGAACGGGTTAAGAGTTGCTATCAGTGGCGCGTTACCCTATGGGCAACTTGGGCAAATGCCCGGGGCCCAAGCAAAAGGGGGCCCCGAACACAAACCAAGATCCAAATTCTACGTTTTTCTCGTAAAGTTATTTAGTTGGGGTTAAGGGCCCCGGAATTCTAGTTTGCCCAAGGCCCCAACTAGTTATAACGCGCTACTGTTCGGAATAGAATATGTTCAGTGCGTCAGTTGAGACCTGGAGTGTTGCGTCAACTCGGTATACAGGAGTATTGCGCATAGTAGGCCCCTGTATCTGATATCTCCGGGTTTGGACTTGAACGGGTTAAGAGTTCCTATCAGTGGCGCGTTACCCTATGGGCAACTTGGGCAAATGCCCGGGGCCCAAGCAAAAGGGGGCCCCGAACACAAACCAAGATCCAAGATCCAAATTCTACAGTTTTCTCATAAAGTTATTTAGTTGGGCTTAAGGGCCCCGGAATTCTAGTTTGCCCAAGGCCCCAACTAGTTATAACGCGCTACAGTTCGGAACAGAATATGTTCAGTGCGTCAGTTGAGACCTGAGGCGTTGCGTCAACTCGGTATACAGGAGTATTGCGCATAGTAGGGCCCTATATCCGATATCTCCGGGTTTGGACTTGAACGGGTTAAGAGTTGCTATCAGTGGCGCGTTACCCCATGGGCAATTTGGGCAAATGCCCGGGGCCCAAGCAAAAGGAGGCCCCGAACACAAACCATGATCCGAGATCCAAATTCTACGTTTTTCTCGTAAAGTTATTTAGTTGAGGTTAGGGGCCCCGGAATTCTAGTTTGCCCGAGGCCCCAACTAGGTATAACGCGCTACTGCGTACTTGCACGGCCAACTTTATTTCTGGACTTCCAGTTGCTGAAGAGGTTCCTATCTACTGATACACGGTGCTAGCGATCCGACATTTTCATGTGGAACGACTCTGTTGATGTTACCCGTAAATCGTACCATGTTTAAGAGGGTAGACTCGTTTTTCCAGGATTGCTAGGGTGCGGGACGTGCCTTCTAATTTCTCGATAATACAAACGATGACGTTTTTCGATAGTCGAAAGCGCTAGATGAAAGATCAATCTAGGCCCCGATCGCCCTAGAAAGTCCTATTTTATTACCACATTTTTATTAGCTCGCTCTCTTGTCTGTCTGTTCGGTACAAATTTTGCAATTGATTTTAAACTAACTTCCCGATGAGAGACTTAAGATTTTAAACATAGCTCAGAACTGGATGACTATGCAATATTTAAAAGAAAATTTTTAGAAAAGCCTATGGCGTTTAGGAGATATAAATTATTAAATTTAACCGTTACACCTCCCCGCACGACGCTCGATAGTACTTGACCGCGATCAGCGATCCCCACTCCGTGCGACAGCGCTCCCTACTCCACTACGCGTTCCCTACGCGCGTTTCGTAAAACGAATGTTACATCGTGAAACGAAGGTATTATTTTGCCTACAGAAACATACATCAAGCAGCATAACTGATTCCACACACTTTAATTCAGAGCAACTTTTTTATGAATGGACCAAACGACTTCAATTTCTCTGTATGGCTAGAAGAATTTAGTAAATCATGTGTTACGACCGAGGTTTGACCTCAGGACGATATTGCGGAGGATTAGGGATATTTCGTCGGAGACTCGGAGAGATGACTCGAAATGGCACTCGAATTTGCGTGTGGTTCACGACTCGCGGTGACGTGGGAGCGTACCGCGCAGATCCGGCCCGAGAGAGAGATCGAATAGAATGTAGCGGTTCGATCGTCGAGGGTTTGAGCTAGGATTTGGGAATTCTCGGACGGCTGGACCAAGTCCGCCTGACCGTGAATGAGAAGGGTGCCCGAACGGCTGGACCAAGTCCGCCTGACTCGGGGTTGGAGCGTTGGCTCGAACGGCTGGACCAAGTCCGCCTAGTTCGAGGGAGAAACGATATTGGGCCCGGTGCGCGATTCTCACTCTCACTCGTGACTCTCTCTCCGTTGCACACGCACACGTCACTTGACGAATCGAACTTTTGATGAACCTCACGTAGACAAAAGGAGACCTTTGAGGAAGGGAGCGTTCTCTCAGATCACGGTTATCTACTATAAATAAATTATAGCGTCCCGCACTGGTTCATCAACGAGAACTGTATTGTTCGGAGGTTGAATCGTTGAAATAGTACTGAATTGGAATACTCCTGATAAATGAATAATTAAATAACAGTAAATGAAATTCGTCAATGATTGCTCCACTGACTGCCTGAATGATAAGAATGCTTAGTGCTGAGTTACTGCTTATTAATGATTGAATGATCTAAAGATCGAATGATCGAATGATCGAATTATCGAAATTGTATAATAATTGTGTGATCGAGTCGTGTAATTGTCGAATTGTCGAATTGTGTGTCTCTGCTCTGCGATCCTGGCTTTTATAGGCCTGTTGCCAGGTGGACTTGTGGTGGGGGAACAATAGAAGAGTTGGTGGGGGAACAATAGAAGAGTTGGTGGGGGAACAATAGCGTCGTATGCTTGAGTGAGCAGGCCTTGGAATTGTTATGCCCAAAATCACTGAGGCTTGACGTGATCACATTCCAAAGTGATGACGTCGGATGGGAGTCTTCTCAGATATTGATATCAATTACTTATATATTAACTTATAGTGCAAATATATAAGGGGAGAGTCCGGTGACGGATGTCAGGACGTAACACGTGTAAAAAATATGTTGAAAAAATGTATTTGGACGGAATTGTGAAAAACAATAGTAAAAATTGGTTTTTACAACATTTTTAGCTGGGCAAATAACGAAAATTCAAAAGATTCTGGTCAACTGGTATAAATTATATACGCTTTCAAAATTTCATTGAAATTGGTTAATTGGTTTGCGAATTATAAACGATCAAAAGTGGTGATTTGTAGTGTACCACAAAGTGGCAAGTTTTACCATTTTCGATCGTTCATAACTCGTAAACCAGTTAACCAATTTCAATGAAATTTTCGGAGCGTATATAATTTATACCAGTTTACCAGACACATTTTTTAAATTTTCGTTATTGGGCCATCTAAAAAAGTTGTAAAAATCAATTTTTAGTATTATTAGGTTGTCGCAAATGAAATGGCCGTTTTGAATCTTCAACGTGAACTTTTATTTTACAAGCTTCATTCATATTCCATTAATTGAAATAATTTCCATCGACATCAATGCACTTCTTCCATCGAGATACAAGTGCCTCGATGCCTTTCTGGTAGAAATGTAATAAACGTGAGACAATCAATTCGTCAAATGCTGTTTCTACAGTGCGTCTTTCTTTGAATATTTTTCAATTGAAAAAGCCATCTAGGTGCTTGAAAGAAATGGTAACCAGTAGGTGACAGGTCAGGCGAATAATGTGGGTGAGGAAGAACTTCACGCTTCAACTCTGCTAATTTTTTTACCTCGGTTTAGCTGGGACAATAACGAAATAACTGGTCAACTGGTATAAATTATATACGCTTTCAAAATTTCATTGAAATTGGTTAATTGGTTTGCGAATTATAAACGATCAAAAGTGGTGATTTGTAGTGTACCACAAAGTGGCAAGTTTTACCATTTTCGATCGTTCATAACTCGTAAACCAGTTAACCAATTTCAATGAAATTTTCGGAGCGCATATAATTTATACCAGTTGACAAAACACATTTTTTAAATTTTCGTTATTGGGCCAGCTAAAAAAGTTGTAAAGATCAATTTTTAGTATTGTTTTTCACAATTCCGACCAAATGCATTTTTTTAACTTATTTATTAGACGTCATTTACTAAAATAATTTTTCTAACTTTACAGAGTAATTGAAGTCGTCTGGTCCATTGATATAAAAGTGATTCTGATTTAAAGTGTGTGGAATCAGTTATGCTCCTTACTGTATAATATAACGAAGTCGTTTAAGTACGAAATCGATTTTTATGTTATTCTTGCTTCCCACAATGAACGCAAAACATTTTTATTTCGCGTAAAGATCCGCAGTCGTCTGCTCGTGTCTAATTAGTCTGACGCTTCTTAAGGGGGATCTATACCCTCGGATTGTAACTAGAAAGGAACTAGAATCTTACTAGATTTTGGGTCGAAACATGGGTTTACGCGCATCGATTTTTTGTCCTTATTTGAGCCGATTTATGGCTGGGTGAGGGCTCATTCTATAGAGGAAGGTTAAATACCGCGCGCTCTGCTATTGATTTAACGAGATTATGTTTATATCTAATAATATGAGTGCCCAAAGTAGAGACAAAATATAGAAAAATAATCGCAGATTTCAATGTATTTTTCTGTCTCAAAGAGACTTTTTTGACTGATGTGATGAGCAGAGCGCGCCGTGATGAACCTTCCTCTATCAAATGAACTATTGTGTAGCTCAAAATATGCTCGTATAAGGACAAAAAATCGATGCGCGTGATTTCATTCACATAGCAGAGATTTCCCCATATTACGTTCATGAAGACAGAGGTTATCTCTGATGTAGAGCCAATCTAGAGCCAATTTCATTTCAGTTAGTTTAGACGAGATGGTGCCTAGTCAGAAGGACTGTCAATCAGTGCTGCGATATTGTGCAACATTTCACTGCTGCACTGCTGTCAATGTGGAATCATAGCAAAACTGACACAGACGAGGTACATATTCTCATCGGTGGCACTAATATTAGTGCGACCTGCCCTGTATAACGGCATTCGCGACGAGATGAATAGAATATGAAAATAGCAAGCAACTCCATCTCGTGTTCATTATGCAGTTGCGTGTTTATCAATGTTACCAAACTTTTTTTCTGCACAGAGGTTGATAACATTGATAAATACCCTAAAATCCGAGAGTGTAGATCCCCCTTAATAAATCCTTTAAACTGTAACCTTTCTCTGGTGGTTTCTCCGGTGTGCACGGTGGGACAGGACTAGCACGAGCTTAATGGTGTTGCCGCTAATCGATCGGGTCGGCTCGTTTCGCTGCGTTATCGTAGGAATGCGCGTAAAGGTGCGGGCAGGTACGATGTTCCTGGCATTACCGGTGAAAACGAGCCGGAGAAACCTTCCGCTCTTCCTCGATCTACGTTTCCGCGAGCAACCGCGCTCTCCCAGTCGGCTGCAAGGACGCCAGTTTACGACGCGAGTCTCTTTAACGTTTTATGCTCGCGATCCTTCTTTTTTATTTCTTTTCCGTTCCCTTTCCGCTCGGGAAATTAGTCCCGCACGAGACCAGGAGAACGCAGACTAATTCCGGGCCCGATCGGATCGTTAAAACTTCCTGGACCGCAAATGATCCTGAGAACATCGAAATGTTTGCTCTGAAACATTTGCTCTCAATTTATCAAGGATCGCGGCGATTTTTCAGGGGATCGTTGAACGGGTAGATTGAAATGCCTAATCGCCTTCGTCAAGATGATTACATGAGGAGGAATACCATAATTATACGATACGGAAAGCAAAATGACAGTGTCGAAACTTGGTACTCAATTTTATTGATAAGTATTATTGATTACTTAAGTTCTCGAGGTATATAAAAACGCAACAAAATTTTTGAAAATTTGACAAGATATAATTCTTACTAAATTAATGCAATTACCAAAGTTTGGGTTCGATTCACTGCACCATTTTAAGAATTATAGCAACTTAAAGTTTGCACATTTGAACACGTCTTCTTATGGAGAATTCATGAAATTCCACTTCAAACCATATTTAAACCTTGAAAAAACGCAACTAGAACCCCAGTTTTTATATATATATATATATACAGGGTCATCCGTTTTTAAACGGACAAACGTAAACCAGCTATAAAGAACCCCAAATGGAACAAGTTTTACCCCTGCCACTTTTTTTGTTTCGGCCTTGATTTCTAGAAAATTGCAATTTTGCCCTATGCCAAAAAAACAAAGATTCGAAGGTCATACAAAAATATTTTGTTAACAAAAAAGATGCCCCTATTTATTTTAAACCAAACAAAGGAAAAATCATCAAGATTCATCACTGGAGTCCCGAGATATTCAAGTTTATGTGAAATAAAAAAATTATGGTTTTCTGCAATTTTCTAGAAATCAAGGCCGAAACAAAAAAAGTGGCGGGGGTAAAACTTGTTCCATTTGGGGTTCTTTATAGCTGGTTTACGTTTGTCCGTTTAAAAACGGATGACCCTGTATATAATTAATATTATGTAAATAAATATTATGTAATTAATTACGTTCAAAATTTATTAGGATTCACTAAACAGTTACAGAGCAAAAAATTATAAACTGTTACAAAACGTCAAATTTATCGTGTTGTCCTCACTAGCATGGAAACGCGACAACTGTGTAGACCACTGAATATAGCTACAATCAGAGGGTACAATTATTCGCAAAAGTCACTTATAATTTTCTATAATATGAAGACAATTTGATTAAAAAATAAATATAACATGAAATTCACTAATTAAACGAAAGCTTTTTAAATTAATCTATTTTTTAATGCAAAATATACTCATGAATGGCTTTCATTGCCAATATATTGATGGATATCGAATTTCTTGTACCTTTTTCTCCCATTGTACCTCCAGAACATCCTTAAATTAGATGCTGTATGGCTTACAGCATTATTCAACTCTGTAATTAGAAATTTTCAAATTTAATTTCTCTTCTGAACATTTTTGTATTTTTCTTCACAAATAAAATTAGTAACAGGGAGAGATAATTAATTAGATGGTGTAGGAAGAGAAATATTGTAATATTGAATACTCTAGTATTCTATAATTAACTTCCATAATTTAAGGGGGATCTATACCCTACTGAAGTAACTAGAATCTTACTAGATTTTGGGTCGAAACATGGGTTTACGCGCATCGATTTTTTGTCCTTATTTGAGCCGATTTATGGCTGGGTGAGGGCTCATTCTATAGAGGAAGGTTAAATACCGCGCGCTCTGCTATTGATTTAACGAGATTATGTTTATATCTAATAATATGAGTGCCCAAAGTAGAGACAAAATCTAGAAAAATAACCGCAGATTTCAATGTATTTTTCTGTCTCAAAGAGACTTTTTTGACTGATGTGATGAGCAGAGCGCGCCGTGATGAACCTTCCTCTATCAAATGAACTATTGTGTAGCTCAAAATATGCTCGTATAAGGACAAAAAATCGATGCGAGTGATTTCATTCACATAGCAGAGATTTCCCCATATTACGTTCATGAAGACAGAGGTTATCTCTGATGTAGAGCCAATCTAGAGCCAATTTTATTTCAGTTAGTTTAGACGAGATGGCGCCTAGTCAGAAGGACTGTCAATCAGTGCTGCGATATTGTGCAACATTTCACTGCTGCACTGCTGTCAATGTGGAATCATAGCAAAACTGACACAGACGAGGTACATATTCTCATCGGTGGCACTAATATTAGTGCGACCTGCCCTGTATAACGGCATTCGCGACGAGCTGAATAGAATATGGAAATAGCAAGCAACTCCATCTCGTGTTCATTATGCAGTTGCGTGTTTATCAATGTTACCAAACTTTTTTTCTGCACAGAGGTTGATAACATTGATAAATACCCCAAAATCTGAGGGTATAGATCCCCCTTAACTAGATGTTTTATATTGTATGATCAGTCTACACGTTACTTCAATATGATCGATTAAATACTATTTAATTCAATAAAAAAGAAATACTATTTAATTCTAGTTACAGTGTTATCTATTTAACTCTACAATTAAATTCTATAATTTCATTTTTCTTCTGTACTTTACTTCTGAACATTCTCGTATTTTTATTTTTGATTAACATCAGTAACAGGCAGGGATAATTGAGTTCCATAATTTAATTCTTTCAATACTTAAATAGATATTGTCTTAAGGGCAGTATCCGTCTCCTGAACTAAGATCAGTCGATCCATCACTCGAACATGATCGATCATTATTGCCCGCACCATTCTATTCGCCAAAAGCAACACGCCATTTGTCCGATGCTCGAATGCGAGTTGCATGCGCATGGTAATTACATTTAACAGCCACTCAGCAGAGAATTTTCCGGTCTTTTAACTCGTTTAATTCTGCGAGCAGACAGATTAGATAAGACCAAAGAAATTTCTTTGGTCAAACAAAAACTGATAATGTTGAAGTCCATGATATTAACCTTACAATATCGTGTCCGACTCGTGATGAATGGAAATATTCTAGATCGGAAGAAATATTTAATTTTCCAGTTAAAATCGCTCCGAGTGCAAAGGGTTAAACATTGGAATAATTAATAAAATGCTCATAAAATCATTTTTCTCGGACATCTTCGAAATTATTGGCACAAACTTTGCAGAGGTATTTCTTTTAATTAATTGGAACAATCGTACGTGTCGCTGCACGAGACGTAGGTACTTTTCGGCGACGTATCCGCCGGAGGCCAGGGGAAATCGGGCCAGCGGGCTTCGCGCAGAACGAATCCACGCGAGAGGAAAGCCGCGCGCGAGGGAAGAATGCGTAATTTTGACCGTGGACCTGCTTCCGAGAAACAAAAACGCCTGGAAAGTTTTCTAGAATCTAGCACGCGGATAACATATCCTTTCTTTCAGAGTATAACAATATACCAGACTGCCAAATCCAAAACATTTTTTCTTCGCAAACTATTTCATAGGGAATCTTGAGGAATATCTTAAACCCATTACTAAATTTATTTTTATTATTTAACATCAACACCTTGGCCGTCAAATCTATTGTACGCGAGTAATTCTACAGTTACGAGCGAGTCGATTGAAACTTGGTTGAAGTCATCTCTCCACTTAAGGATGTTCTGGAGGTATATAAAAACGCAACAAAATTTTTGAAAATTTGACAAGATATAATTCTTACTAAATTAATGCAATTACCAAAGTTTGGGTTCGATTCACTGCACCGTTTAAGAATTATAGCAACTTGAAGTTTGCACATTTTAACACGTCTTCTTATGGGGAATTCATAAAATTCCACTTCAAACTCTATTTAAACCTTGAAAAAACGCAACTAGAAACTCCAATTTTTTTTTATATGTAGTAAAAATTATGTAATTAATTATGTTCAAAATTTATTAGGATTCACTAAACAGTTACAGAGCAAAAAAATTATAAACTGTTACAAAACGTCAAATTTATCGTGTTGTCTCTCACTAGCATGGAAACGCGACAAGTGTAGACCACTGAATATAGCTACAGAGGGTACAGTATTCGCAAAAGTTAATGCAAAATATACTCGTGTATGGCTTTCATTGCCATGTATTGATGGATTTCGAATTTCTTGTACTTTTGACTCCCATTGTACCTCCAGAACATCCTTAAGGGGGATCTATACCCTCGGATTTTGGGGTATTTATCAATGTTATCAACCTCTGTGCAGAAAAAAAGTTTGGTAACATTGATAAACAAGCAACTGCATAATGAACACGAGATGGAGTTGCTTGCTATTTCCATATTCTATTCAGCTCGTCGCGAATGCCGTTATACAGGGCAGGTCGCACTAATATTAGTGCCACCGATGAGAATATGTACCTCGTCTGTGTCAGTTTTGCTATGATTCTACATTGACAGCAGTGCAGCAGTGAAATGTTGCACAATATCGCAGCACTGATTGACAGTCCTTCTGACTAGGCGCCATCTCGTCTAAACTAACTGAAATAAAATTGGCTCTAGATTGGCTCTACATCAGAGATAACCTCTGTCTTCATGAACGTAATATGGGGAAATCTCTGCTATGTGAATGAAATCACGCGCATCGATTTTTTGTCCTTATACGAGCATATTTTGAGCTACACAATAGTTCATTTGATAGAGGAAGGTTCATTACGGCGCGCTCTGCTCATCACATCAGTCAAAAAAGTCTCTTTGAGACAGAAAAATACATTGAAACCTGCGGTTATTTTTCTAGATTTTTTCTCTACTTTGGGCACTCATATTATTAGATATAAACATAATCTCGTTACATCAATAGCAGAGCGCGCCGGATTTAACCTTCCTCTATAGAATGAGCCCTCACCCAGCCATAAATCGGCTCAAATAAGGACAAAAAATCGATGCGCGTAAACCCATGTTTAGACCCAAAATCTAGTAAGATTCTAGTTCCTTTCTAGTTACAATCCGAGGGTATAGATCCCCCTTAAGTGTCACTGTAAATTGATCAATAGCAGCAACGCCAAAAATTGTTCAGGACAAACTAAAGTTGGAGAACTACCTAGCAACTTGGAACAAGCCCATCTAAAACTTGGGAGAAACTTCATCGTTACGGTTAACAGAATGCGTGCCGATCATTATAACCTAGCTGCTTCACCAGCGCGGGTAGGTATTATCAATGATAGCCAGTGTAAATGGCCATCAGGGCTGCGGAACCCTTGGCCACATAATATGGCAATGCGTATTGTACATATAATCCACAAAGGCGCTAGTTAATAAATGCCCTACTTACAAGGGAAGGACCTCAAGTGTCCCACTTCGATTTTCATAATTTTTTGTGAGACGATGGTACATGGATCCCTAATTATGTATGCAAAATATTAGGTGCAGTTACTCAATAATTTTAAAGATATGAATGATTAAAGTTCAACCTGCTTACAACCTGCTAATGTAACAACAAAGTATGAAACTTTAATTGTTTATATCTTTAGAACTATTGAGCAACCACACCTAATATTTTGCAGACATAATTAGGGATCGATTGTACATCATCTCACAAAAAATTATCAAACTCGAAGTCGGACACTTGGGGTCCTTCCCTTGTAAGAAGAGACAGCTTTTTTATTTTGGCACAAAAAATTATAACTTCAGATTTTGAGGATTTCACACACAAATGACTTTTGAAAAATGGTGTTTGAATTTGTACATTTCACGAATTCGACGTTTCTACTCTGACATTAGAAATTTGCAATTTTTCTTAATCATTCCAACCACAAATGATAGTGGGCTTACACTTTCTTGGAACCTACAGAATAATACCACATCAATATTTTAAGCGTTTGAGGTACCTAGAAATTATTCAGTTTTCAACATCCTCCTTTACTATTAAAAAATGATCCCATACTTTTCAACATTTCCTTCGACCTAGAATAATTTTATTAAAATTCGCTAATGATATGAGTCCAACGAATATTGTAATTACATAGCTACGCCTCTAATATTAACATTTTATACAATCACATTGACTACTTCATATTACACGTTAATATACAGTGAATCCAAAAAGTATTTAAACACTACATAGACAGTACAATAAAAAGTGTCCAACTTCGATTTTGATAATTTTTTGTGAAACGATGGTATATGCATCCCTAATGATGTCTGCAAAATATTAGGTGTGGTGGTTCAACTGTTTTAAAGATATAAACGATTGAACTTCGAAAACTTGAGCTGCAAATCATGGTATATCAACAAGGTATGAAACTTTAAGTGTTCATATCTTTCAAACTATTGAGTAATTACACCTAATATTTTGCATACATAATTAGGGGTCCATATACCTTCATCTCACAAAAAATTAGCAAAATCGAAGTCGGACACTTGTGGTCCTTCCCTTGTCAGTATCCCCACTAAAATAACTAACATTATTAATAGACTGCGGATCTTTATGCATGTGTGGCTTATAAAAATGTTCTATTCTCCAATACTTTATTCTATTCATCATTCTATTATTTTCTATTCTATTCGTCTAAATTAGTTTAGTAGCAAAGCTCTGAAAATTGGTTCTTGGGAATTATAATGAAAGAAAAGCTGTCTCTTCTTACAAGGGAAGGACCCCAAGTGTCCGACTTCGAGTTCGATAATTTTTTGTGAGATGATGTACAATCGATCCCTAATTATGTCTGCAAAATATTAGGTGTGATTGCTCAATAGTTTGAAAGATATAAACAATTAAAGTTTCATATCTTGTTGTTACATTAGCATGTTGTAAGCAGGTTGAACTTTAATTGTTTATATCTTTCAAACTATCGAGTAACTACACCTAATATTTCGCATACATAATTAGGGATCCATATACCTTCATCTCACAAAAAATTAGCAAAATCGAAGTCAGACACTTGGGGTCCTTCCCTTGTTAGTATGTGCCTTCAATCTCCTCTTAATATAGACACACTCATAGCAAAGCCAAATATTGGAGCTTGTCTCATTCATTCATTCTTTTCTCGAAGATTGTAATTTACATACTTAGCGTTGACGGACATTCACTTGTATTATTATTGTATTATTGCATTCACCTATATTATTACTGTATTCAATACTTATTGTATTCACATATGTATATTATTCCTGTAAAGCGAAATAAACCCAGAACGGTTTACCATACAATAAAAAAAACTTGGAACAAACGACGAAGCTATATTCGCGCAGGTCGAGAATGTAGATCGGCGAGGTGAGCACACACTTCGTTCCCCTCGGGGAACGGCGAGAGCCCGAAAATTCAACGCACTGCCGAGCAAAATGCTTCCTCGTGGACGCACACAATACGCTCGCGGCGGAACAATAGCAATTTTGCGATTCGGAAACGCACTCTCGCGAAATCCCCGTCGAGGTTACTCAACGTTCCTCTAAAGATAGATCGCGCGGAACAGAACGGCCGAACTTTCGAAAGCGATTCCAAAACGGAAAACAAATATGTCCGGGAAAGGGGGGGGCAGGGAGAGAAACCGCGGCTGGCTCGGAAAGAGGAAGGAAAAAAACGTGGAAGAAGGGAAACGGAGAACCTGGGTCTCGCTTGACAGAGAGAGGCACGAAAATTCCGAGCATTTTCTCCCGGAATCCCGGCTTCTCTTCCGTGGGCTTTTCGTACACGGGCGTTTAAGGAGCGATTGCGTGCGCGATGCACTTAAACGGGCTGCACTCGGCTTCACCGAGCGAGCAGGAATAAAAAGCGGCCAGCTAGTCAGTCTCGCCCGGTGCGGATTCGAGCGTGTGCGAGAGCGTGTGGGAGCGGGAGTCGCGTCGCTCGTGCCACGTGCCCTCGAAACCATCGAAACCCTTTTGCGCAGGATGTACCGATCCCAATCCGATTCCAGAAGGTACGATTCGGAGAGGTTGACGGACACAAAATGGAAAGGAAACGTCCTTGTTTGCCCGGCGGGCAGCAGCCTTGCGAAGGAATGCGCTCTTGTCTCTTCTCGCCGCGCTGCTGGACGACTGGTTTTTCAGCGGAAAAACGAGATGCACGAGCCTCGCCGTACTTTTTTTCTTTTCTCTTCTCTACCCTGCAGTGACGCGGGGGCGGGGGGATCATCGGCGTTCCTACGCCGCTCGATCACCGACCTTGAAGACATTCTTCGTTAAGGTGGTCCTGGCGATCCTCGCGACGTTTCAATCGAGCGAAACCGCCGCCTTCACCCCTTCGGAACTTGACGCTCGCTACCTGGTAGCCTGTTCCGTTCACCCGTCGCCGGTGAACAGACCTATCTTTTTGTTGAACAATCATTTTATTTCGTTGTTGTTACCGGTGGTCCACTGCTACCTTCTTTGTTCAACCCCGCGCCAAGCCATTTGCGATTAGTGGAGATGATGGCACTGTCATTTTTATTTGTGTTACCTGGTGGCAGAGTTAGGCAAAAATTCTATTTAAGGCGGTAGGATAATCACGTGACAAAACTAGAATCTAACTAGATTTTGGGTCGAAACATGGGTTTGCGACCCGCGGCTTTTTGTCCTTATTTCAGCAGATTTTGGGCTGGGTGAGGGCTCATTCTAAAGAGGAAGGTTAGATGCAGCGCGCCTTAGCTATTGATTTAACGAGAATTTTTTTTTAAATTAAAGCTGAAACTTTGCAGAATATGGGAAAAATAGGGAGATTACGATACGAACGGTTTTTAACCTTGAGAAAATTCGTTAAACTTTCACAATTTCCAGAAAATGTGGTTTCTGCGTTACCACGGGCAGAAAATTTTTTTTTTAATTTTTGCTGTATATCATTTCCCGTAGATTTTTTCGCGCTGATTTCAAATCTGGTCTCAAAATTTGTCTACGACTTCAGGATTTTACAAGAAATCGATTTTTGTGAACGAATTGTTTAACGAATTTTCTCAAGGTTAAAAACCGTTCGTATCGTAATCTCCCTATTTTTCCCATATTCTGCAAAGTTTCAGCTTTAATTTTAAAAAAATTCATCGCTCTACCTCATTTCTATCGAAAGTTATTTCTGTTTGAAGCGAGGCAAGTCATTTTTCCCCACTGTGCGCCGCACAGTGGTCCGGATCGAGAAATTCAGTGACATTTTGTTAGAACTTTTGAACCATTAGAGATATTGCAATGAAATTTTCACTAAAAATATTTAAAAAATAGTCATTTTTAATTATAGATAATTAAATATTTTTTGCATTTGTTAAACAATATTTATTAATTAATTTTCATTCATACTTTGTTATTGATAATAAATTTGTTTACATATAAGTTCACAAACTATTTTTTGTAATAATTTATAATAAAAATTTTTTCGTTCATACCGAGAAGTTCTGTGACACTACCACAGCTTTTGAATCGTAAAAGTTATTCTGATGAAACTTTCACTGAAAAATATGAAAAAATAATCACTTTTTAATGATAAATAATTTAATATGTTTAGTGTTTGTTTAATTATTTTTAATAACATTTTACTTACTTTACTGGCTGATTTACTTAAATCTATGCAAGTATCAATTCTGCAGCTTCTTGATCTAGCGGCCTTTTCTTTTTATTTTGTGATTTTGCTCTTATAGCAGCATATAATAAACAATTGACTGTAGGCTACAATCAAAACAGTCCGCTCGCACGCGCGCGAGGTTCTTCGCGTCTCGCACAATCCTGGCGCTCGACGCAGCGATGGATACACTTGAATCACTAATAACTTGCGTCGATGGACGATGTTGGAAGTAGATCGTGCATAACTATATAGGGAAAAGTGTACTGAACATTGTACAATTTGTAAACATGCGGTGCTAATTGGAACTCAAAAGATATTCCGTATCAAAGATGAAGAATTTTGACAATTTCCGAGCCTTCACTGTACATTATTTTTTTAATACATTATTTAAATTAATTTTTAATTGTCAGTGTAAATTTTTATCGTAATGGAATTCTCTTCATTTTAAAAGAAGAACAGAGGAAAAATATTAAACAGGTGTGTCAGGGCATCCAGATAAAGATAAGTATCTTTTTTCTGCGAAACAGGCTATTTTCAAAATGCCCAACTTTAAATGTTCGTCGCGATTACAATTTTAATTATATTTTATTAATTTCTTTATTTTCGAGGTAGATGGATATTTATGAAGCAATACAAACTTTGTACATGTCAATATGACAAAGTTTATTTTTCGACAAAATGTCACTGAATTTCTCGATCCGGACCACTGTGGGGCACCGTGGTTTACGGTCTTAGTGGGCGACGTTGGAGTGTGCGCATGGTGCTGGAATGGGATAGTGGAAGGGGAAAAGGAGGAGAGTAATTGATGACCATTATCAACTGGCGACATTGGTCCAAAGTAGAGGAAAAATTGAGAAAATACTCGCAGATTCCAATGTATTTTTCTGTCACTAAAAGACTTTTTTGACTGATATGATATGGGGCACAGCGCGCTGCATCCAACCTTCCTCTTTAGAATGAGCCCTCGCCCAGCCCAAAATCTGCTCGAATAAGGACAAAAAGCCGCGGGTCGCAACCCATGTTTCGACCCAAAATCTAGTTAGATTCTAGTGGATTCTAGTTATTTGCTAGTTACTTAAGTCAGGGTCCTACCCCCTTAAATAAAAATTTCGAATATAGTGGGTTTAAAACCCACTGTAGGCCTACAGTTCTGTCCAGAGCCTATTTTTTTGTTAAACTCTTGAAACAACATCTACTCTAATTTGTTGCACTACTGACAGTCACTAACGAATCAAGACTGATTCAATAGTATTTCGTTACTGTGAAATATTGAATTAGAATCATATATAGCACGTTATTTACATACATTATTGATAGCCACTAACGAGCAGGAAGTAATTTAAAACAATTAAAACAGTAGAAGTATTAGAAGAATTTCAAACTATTTCATTCCAGTTTGTTACAATGCAGGTAGAACATTTATATTTTGCATAAATATCCGCTGCCTAATTAATCAATGCAAGAAGAAAAAGAGAGAAACATGCAATTAAAACAGTAAAAGCATTACAAGAATTTCAATCCAGTTTCTTTATTAAATTTATTTATTTAATGTTGCTTTCTAAATTAAATGTCCGCCGTCTAATTAATCAATGCATAATCAATGTAGAAAAAGAGAAAAACATTTTACGCGCGATTAAGACAGTAAAAGCATTAGAAGAAAAGAAAAAATAAATTTTCTGTTTCACTCCAGTTTGTTACAATGCAGGTAGAACGTTTTCATTTCGCATAACCCGATGCGATTAATCAATGACGAATGAAAAGGAAGAAAGACAACATTCCAGATTCTCGGAATTCTTTTTCTCGGACCCTAGGACGTTGAAAAAATCGCGTAAACGTCGGCGGTATAGCTTTCTTCCAGGATGTAAACACTTTTCATGATTATTACGTGAGACCGAGATCGTTTCCCTGAATACGTATAGGTACGCATAGCATTATGGTTCACGCTCAAGGTTGCGAGGAAGAGTTCGCGAATGATGACTGGGTCCCTTCGTGTGTCCTTCGAGCACGATGACCTGCGCAAGCATGCGAACCGGTACTTTCGTATACGGTTTTTAACGGCAGCCATTTAGAGACCGTTCGACGCGGTTTACTTCTTCAACTTCGTTCTTCGTCTATGCTCGACCCGACCTCGCTTCGATCATTCCATCCTCGATGAATTTGAAATGAGCTGTAGTTTGGCCTTGTTCCGGAACAATACTCTAGGCGCTTGCCTAGTTTTCCGTAATGGCATTGCCGGGCAGTCATTCTCGTGACTATGAATTATCAAGAGTGTTTACTGTTACCGACGTATATTGATCCCTCGCTGGTGAATTGATTAACACGTCGACTGTGTGTCGCTCGTATTCACGCGACGGAATTATCTACCCAGACTTTAAAAATTAGCTTTTGCACTTACAGGTCGCCGTACATCCAATAACACTGTCCAACAAATTCAAACTTTTTTTTTACTTTTCGATTCTCACTATGCGATTCTTATAGAGCTTTTCGCGCTGATTCCGAATCTGTTTCTAATTTTTTTCCTAGGCGCATAGTTTTTGAGAAATTTGAGTTTGAAAAAATGACCTATTTTTCAACTTTGAACAAAGATTGTGATGTTATTATAAAAGATATTGTATTGTTCTTTACATAAAAAGATTCTCTAGACTTTCCCGAATCCAGTGATATCAAATATTAATGTATTATGATTGTTTAAACATGTTTAAAAAATGATTAAAGACGGAGAGACACCACTTTTGCACCAATTTTTGCGGATATTTCTCAATTTATCTCAAAAAATAAGGGTCTAGCGGAAAATCGAACTACACCACGCGCTAGAGCAGACTTTTATCTTGCGAAACCACCCTTTCAACTTTCCAAAGTCGACGTTTTTACCGAACCAGAAAGCAAAATATCTTCGCCCGACACGAGCTGCCAGCAGTGGCGCTCACCACACAACGGGCGTTCGCCGCGGCGCACAGTGGGAACATTCGACCATTCTCTATTCAAAATCAAAGAACTTGCGATAGAAATGAGGTAGAGCGATGAAATTTTTTTTAAATTAAAGCTGAAACTTTGCAGAATATGGGAAAAATAGGGAGATTACGGTACGAACGATTTTTAACCTTGAGAAAATTCGTTAAACTTTCACAATTTCCAGAAAATGTGGTTTCTGCGTTACCACGGGCAGAAAAAATTTTTTAAATTTTTACTATATATCATTTCCCGTAGATTTTTTCACGCTGATTTCAAATCTGGTCTCAAAATTTGTCTACGACTTCAGGATTTTACAAGAAATCGATTTTCGTGAACGAATTGTTTAACGAATTTTCTCAAGGTTAAAAAGCGTTCGTACCGTAATCTCCCTATTTCCCCATATTCTGCCAAGTTTCAGCTTTAATTTAAAAAAAATTTCATCGCTCTACCTCATTTCTATCGAAAGTTCTTTGATTTTGAATAGAGAATGGTCGAATGTTCCCACTGTGCGCCGCGGCGAACGCCCGTTGTGTGGTGAGCGCCACTGCTGGCAGCTCGTGTCGGGCGAAGATATTTTGCTTTCTGTTTCGGTAAAAACGTCGACTTTGGAAAGTTGAAAGGGTGGTTTCTCAAGATAAAAGTCTGCTCTAGCGCGTGGTGTAGTTCGATTTTCCGCTAGACCCTTATTTTTTGAGATAAATTGAGAAATATCCGCAAAAATTGGTGCAAAAGTGGTGTCTCTCCGTCTTTAATCATTTTTTAAACATGTTTAAACAATCATAATGCATTAATATTGGATATCACTGGATTCGGGAAAGTCTAGAGAATCTTTTTATGTAAAGAACAATACAATATCTTTTATAATAACATCACAATCTTTGTTCAAAGTTGAAAAATAGGTCATTTTTTCAAACTCAAATTTCTCAAAAACTATGCGTCTAGGAAAAAAATTAAAAACAGATTCGGAATCAGCGCGGAAAGCTCTATAAGAATCGCATAGTGAGAATCGAAAAGATTTTTGGCTGTTGGACAGTGTAATTAACCCCTTGCCCTGCGATTTATTTTACGATTTCAGCGATTAGAACGTTTTTGTAGATCGTAATTTCCTAAAATAAAAATATATAGGAAAAAACTATTTAGAAACCACTAGTGATGGGCATTATCGACTAAATTCAACTATCGACTAATTACTATTTAGTTACTACATACTATCGAATATTTAGTCGATAGTGTTTAGTCGACTGAAATTTCGTTTTAGTGGTTGCGTCTAGATTGCAGTCTATACTCTATGCCTACGTATAGATCTCATTTCTCACTAAATAAATATAATCAATAATTAAAAAATGTATATAAATTATTATTTATCTTTTAATAATAATGCAATATAAAGGCAAAATGTTAATGAACTTTTTTAAAAAATATCTAATATCGATAGATGTAATTATAAAATACTATTTTTTCATTAGGTTATGATTAATATTTTATTCCCATAAATGCAATATATAAGTATTTATTGTTATTTAATAATTGTATAATATTTGTAGTATAATAATTGTTATTTATGCTAAATACACATGCTTATTGAACGAATTATTCGATATCGCTAATGAGTGAATGTATTTGATAGTAAATCTTATAAAATTCAACCATGCAATAACTGATTCAGTAACTGAATTTAGTCGATAGTTTTCAGTCGACTGAATTGCTTTACAGGTTATTCTCGTATTTACTCTTATTCTCGATGTTCGCTAGTTAAATAAATAGTAAGACAGTACAGAGATAGTAAACGATTGAATGATTTTGTCTGAATCTGTCTTTATTTAATAATAAATTCAAACACTATGTTATAAATATAAATATACACAATTTATTTATATCACATATATAGTTTATATCGTATAAATAGCAATAAGATTTTAACACCTAATATGAATTGAAGTATTAAAATAGCTATTACATATTTCATTACTTGCATATTTGCACGTCCTGTCATAGTCATGTATTTCTAACCTTTTCGTTTCATCGTCTGACACTGACATTTGAAATTTCAAGATGGCGACGTGTAAAACAGTCGACTGAAAATAGTAACTTCACCACTACTAAATTCAGTCGATAGTTTAAAAAATTAGTCGACTGAAAATAGCAGTTCGCTACTATCGATTTAGTCGATAGTTTTTAGTCGATGGTGCCCATCACTAGAAACCACGCTTATATTTGTTGGAAATTTGCCTTGAGCTCGCACATCTTGCGCCATCTATCATAACCTTATACTTCTGTACACGCTATCGTCCACGTGACACCGGCAACTTTGTTCCTTTATTAAGACAGTATTATTAATTAAACCAGTGTCGTTATCCACCTGCTAATCTTCCACAATATTAAAATGCACTAAAAAGGAGAAAATCATTTATTTCATAAAGTCACTATAAATAAAAGTGTGGAGCGCCCACGAAGATTACGTCAATGTACACTCCTCAAAAGAAATAAGGGATCACTAGTGCGAACCCGAAAAATTGCTCCCACCATACGCGATCATAACTCCGTGAAAAATTGCCGTATCAATATCGTTAAACAACGGTTTGAAAGCCTGAAACCTCTAGATTCAGATGCTCTGTTTCAAATCGTTGCTATGTTGGCTTTTCACAAAGTTACAGCGAGATGAAAACAACATTGACGGTTAACAAAAATTTTGTGCATCCTCAGGATTTTGCAAAAAATCAATTTTTGTGAACAAAAGTAATGTAATAATTTTTTCGTTGAACAGATTTGATAACCAGATTTGAAATCAGCGTGCAAAAAATCTACGGGAAATGATATATAGATAGTTAAAAAAAAATTTTTTCCGCGCGTGGTGCTGGAGAAACCACATTTTCTTGAAATACTACATGTTTAACGAATTTTCTAAACGTTAAAAACGTTCGTACCATAATCTCTCTATTTTTCCCATATTCTGTCAAGTTTCAGCTTTGATTTTAAAAAAATTTCATCGCTCTACCTCATTTAGAAACCACGCTTATATTTGTTGGAAATTTGGCTTGAGCTCGCACACCTTGCGCCATCTATCATAACCTTATACTTCTGTACACGCTATCGTCCACGTGACACACGCAACTTTGTTCCTTCATTTAAACAGTATTATTAATTAAACCAGTGTCGTTATCCACCTGCTAATCTCCCACAATATTAAAATTCACTAAAAAGGAGGAAATAATTTATTTCGACATTAGTCACTATAAATAAAAGCGTGGAGCGCCCACGAAGATTACGTCAATGTACACTCCTCAAAAGAAATAAGGGACCACTTGTGAGAACCCGAAAAATTGCTCCCACTTTACGTGATCATAACTCCGTAAAAAATTGCCGTATCGATATCGTTAAATAATGGTTTGAAAGCCTGAAACCTCTAGTTTCAGATGCTCTGTTTCAAATCGTTGCTATATTGGCTTTTCACAAAGTTACAGCGAGATGAAGACAACATTGACGGTTATCAAAACTTTTGTGCAACTTTGGAACATCACACGGGGAGAAACAAATTTTTTTGATAAATCGCGTTGATATCATTTGGAAGGGCTATCTTTCCTGTGTAAATTGTGTGGTTGTTGATTATTGTGCGATTTTTCTTATTCGAGTTATTCAACATTGAAGTAAATGTTGGCTTTTTAACTTTAACTGGCTCCAGAGAGCGAAAAAATTATCATAGAATCTTATGTAAAAAAGCAATAGAAAGAGCGTTTCTTTCTCTTCAAGGCACTCCTTTTGTTTTTCAAGTTCATTAACATTTCGATATACTAGGTGTTTCTGAAAATATGCTTAAAAAATGCACAATTTCCATTTTTCCTTTAACTCGCTGTATCTCGGCGAAAAATGATCGTAATACCATGATCTCAACGTCAGATTGAAGCAGAGATTCTAACGATTCGATTGAGTACCCCATGAACTCGTTGCGACAATTTTTTACCTATGGCAGCTGTGTTTGAAGTTAGCGCTTCGCAGAAATTACACAGTGGAAAATTTGGACCAAACTCGATTCAAAATCAAAGAACTTTCGATAGAAATGAGGTAGAGCAATGAAATTTTTTAAAAATCAAAGCTGAAACTTGACAGAATATGAGAAAAATAGAGAGATTATGGTACGAACGTTTTTAACCTTGAAAAAATTCGTTAAACATGTAGAATTTCAAGAAAATGTGGTTTCTCCAGTACCACGCGCGGAAAAATTTTTTTTTAACTATCTATATATCATTTTCCGTAAATTTTTTGCACGCTGATTTCACATCTGGTTATCAAATCTGTTCAACGAAAAAATTATTACATTACTTTTGTTCACAAAAATCGATTTCTTGCAAAATCCTGAGGATGCACAAAATTTTTGTTAACCGTCAATGTTGTCTTCATCTCGCTGTAACTTTGTGAAAAGCCAACATAGCAACAATTTGAAACAGAGCATCTGAATCTAGAGGTTTCAGGCTTTCAAACCGTTGTTTAACGATATTGATACGGCAATTTTTCACGGAGTTATGATCGCGTATGGTGGGAGCAATTTTTCGGGTTCTCACAAGTGATCCCTTATTTCTTTTGAGAAGTGTACATCAACGTAATCTTCGTGGGCGCTCCACGCTTTTATTTATAGTGACTAATGTCGAAATAAATGATTTCCTCCTTTTTAATGCATTTTAATATTGTGGGAGATTAACAGGTGGATAAAGACACTGTTTTAATTAATAATACTGTTTTAATGAAGGAACAAAGATGCGTGTGTCACGTGGGCGATAGCGTGTACAGAAGTATAAGGTTATGATAGATGGCGCAATGTGTGCGAGCTCAAGGCAAATTTCCAACAAATATAAGCGTGGTTTCTAAATGAGGTAAAGCGATGAAATTTTTTTAAAATCAAAGCTGAAACTTGACAGAATATGGGAAAAATAGAGAGATTATGGTACGAATGTTTTTAACCTTTAGAAAATTCGTTAAACATGTAGAATTTCAAGAAAATGTGGTTTCTCCAGTACCACGCGCGGAAAAAATTTTTTTTTAACTATCTATATATCATTTCCCGTAGATTTTTTGCACGCTGATTTCAAATCTAGTTATCAAATCTGTTCAACGAAAAAATTATTACATTACTTTTGTTCACAAAAATCGATTTCTTGCAAAATCCTGAGGATGCACAAAATTTTTCTTAGCCGTCAATGTTGTCTTCATCTCGCTGTAACTTTGTGAAAAGCCAACATAGCAACAATTTGAAACAGAGCATCTGAATCTAGAGGTTTCAGGCTTTCAAACCGTTGTTTAACGATATTGATACGGCAATTTTTCACGGAGTTATGATCGCGTATGGTGGGAGCAATTTTTCGGGTTCTCACAAGTGATCCCTTATTTCTTTTGAGAAGTGTACGTTAACGTAATCTTCGTGGGCGCTCCACGCTTTTATTTATAGTGACTAATGTCGAAATAAATGATTTCCTCCTTTTTAATGCATTTTAATATTGTGGGAGATTAACAGGTGGATAAAGACACTGTTTTAATTAATAATACTGTTTTAATGAAGGAACAAAGATGCGTGTGTCACGTGGACGATAGCATCCCCGTGTGATGTTCCAAAGTTGCACAAAAGTTTTGATAACCGTCAATGTTGTCTTCATCTCGCTGTAACTTTGTGAAAAGCCAATATAGCAACGATTTGAAACAGAGCATCTGAAACTAGAGGTTTCAGGCTTTCGAACCGTTGTTTAACGATATCGATACGGCAATTTTTGACGGAGTTATGATCGCGTGAAGTGGGCGGAATTTTTCGGGTTCGCAGAAGTGATCTCTTAATTCTTTTGAGGAGTGTAGAATTGTGTTTCGGTTTAAAAGAAATGAACAGCACACATATTTAGTAGATTCCGACGAATCTACAAGCGAGAATAGACGCGACGATGCGCGTTGAAAACATTGCTGTTTGCACCACGCTCGAAAAACGCTGGCAAAATCTGACGCCCGCAGAATTTGGGTCGCGCCCATACCCCGACCGACTTGATCTTACAGAACCCGAGCTCCTTTTTCCCCTCCCGTTTTCTCGCCGAGCACACCGTACATCAGGCTTTCGCGGACTTTTTGAACTGTGAAATCTGCCCGAAGTAATCCGCCCGTAATCGGAGTAGAAACTCGAATCCGATGAGTCATTAGATTCGCTTTTTATTACAAATTTGATACACCTCTTTGTGCGGAGCAATCGATTTGCTTTGTGGTTTCGAACCGAAGAAACGGGATTTATATTCGTAAAAAGAGCTACCTTTCACGTTGTACAAACTACGATAATTATCTTCCCAAGCTGTCCGATAGGTCTTCATAATTACCAGCGATTCGACGCAGCGCTGCACTTTTAATCGTTCAGTGTTTGGTCGAAAACGTCGAGCTTTCACCGACTTTGATCGACAAGAAGCGCACTTGCTTTATTTATTTATCCGCTGTCGCTTAAAGAAAAGCACGTCGCTGACTCACAGTTTCGAAATGTCTCGAAGAATTAATTAAGTACAATTTTTCAGGACTTCTTCATCGATTTAGTTCACAACTTCGAGTTTGTTAATGAATAAAATTTCACGAATCTCGGAATTTTAACGACCCACTCTCTTCAGGATGATCGTATTTGACAAGAATTAATACTTTCAATGAAATAATTATGAGAAACAGAAGAAGAACTCGCAACAGTTAGGTTTTTTCCACTTTCTCACTTTTTTTTTAAAATTCCATTCATGCAAATTTGCAGAAACTTCCGTAGCCAGAACACGTTAACCCTGACGCTCGACGTGACCCGAAATGGAATTTTAATTCTGATACTAAAAAGCCAATAAGAATAAACAAATGTACACTGCGAACTTTCATATTTTGCTAGAATCTAGGCCAATAATGTCTAACAACAATTTCTTAATGTCTAATGTCTGTCAACAAGACAATTTATCAAACGTCTAAAATGAAATGAATGTGTTCGTTTAATATTGCTAAATAAATTGAAACAATGCGATAAACTTTATGTTAATGTTTTAGTACTTCCTCAGAATTTATAGACTACGAACTTTCATATTTTTCTATAATCCAAGACAGAAATGTCTAACAACAATTTATTAATGACTAGACAATTTATCAAACGTCTGAAATTCAATAAAAAAATGTCGACAAGTATTTTTACTTTAATATTGCTATATAAATACAAACAATGGGATAATCTTTATGTGAATGTTTCAGAAAGACAAAAACGTCTAGCAACAAGACAATTTATCACACGTCTGAAATTCATTGCACAAAATGTTTACAAGTATGTGTCCCAAAAGTTTCTTTAGCAATGTGTTCCTTTAATATTGCCAAATAAATACAAATATGTTGCTAATGACCTTTGATTTTGAAGCAACAGTAAATAAATAAATTTGAAAAAGAAAAATACAAACAATGGGATAATCTTTATGTGAATGCTTTTGGAAAGAGAAAAACGTCTAACAACAAGACAATTTATCAAACGTCTGAAATTCAATACAAAATGGTAACAAGTATTTGTCCCAAAAGTTTCTTTAGCAATGTGTTCCTTTAACATTGCCAAATAAATACAAATATGTTGCTAATGACCTTTGATATTGAAGCAACAGTAAATAAATAAATTAGAAAAAGAAAAATACAAACAATGGGATAATCTTTATGTGAATGTTTTTGGAAAGACAAAAACGTCTAACAACAAGACAATTTATCAAACGTCTGAAATTCAATACAGAAATGTTGACTAGTATTTGTCCCAAAAGTTTCTTTAGCAATGTGTTCCTTTAATATTGCCAAATAAATACAAATATGTTGCTAATGACCTTTGATTTTGAAGCAACAGTAAATAAATAAATTAGAAAAAGAAAAATACAGACAATGGGATAATCTTTATGTGAATGTTTTTGGAAAGAGAAAAACGTCTAACAACAAGACAATTTATCAAACGTCTGAAATTCAATACAGAAATGTTGACCAGTATTTGTCCCAAAAGTTTCTTTAGCAATGTGTTCCTTTAATATTGCCAAATAAATACAAATATGTTGCTAATGACCTTTGATTTTGAAACAACAGTAAATAAATAAATTAGAAAAAGAAAAATACAAACAATGGGATAATCTTTATGTGAATGTTTTTGGAAAGACAAAAACGTCTAACAGCAAGAAAATTTATCAAACGTCTGAAATTCAATACAGAAATGTTGACCAGTATTTGTTCCAAAAGTTTCATAGGCAATGTGTTCCTTTAACATTGCCAAATAAATACAAATATGTTGCTAATGACCTTTGATTTTGAAGCAACAGTAAATAAATAAATTAGAAAAAGAAAAATACAAACAATGGGATAATCTTTATGTGAATGTTTTTGGAAAGAGAGAAACGTCTAACAACAAGACAATTTATCAAACGTCTGAAATTCAATACAGAAATGTTGAGCAGTATTTATCCCAAAAGTTTCTTTAGCAATGTGTTCCTTTAACATTGCTAAATAAATACAAATATGTTGCTAATGACCTTTGATTTTGAAGCAACAGTAAATAAATAAATTAGAAAAAGAAAAATACAAACAATGGGATAATCTTTATGTGAATGTTTTTGGAAAGAGAGAAACGTCTAACAACAAGACAATTTATCAAACGTCTGAAATTCAATACAAAATGGTAACAAGTATTTGTCCCAAAAGTTTCTTGGGCAATGTGTTACTTTAATATTGCCAAATAAATACAAATATGTTGCTAATGACCTTTGATTTTGAAGCAACAGTAAATAAATAAATTAGAAAAAGAAAAATACAAACAATGGGATAATCTTTATGTGAATGTTTTTAGAAAGACAAAACCGTCTAACAACAAGACAATTTATTAAACATCTGAAATTCAATACAAAAATGTTGACCAGTATTTGTCCCAAAAGTTTCATGGGCAATGTGTTCCTTTAATATTGCCAAATAAATACAAACATGTTGCTAATGACCTTTGATTTTGAAGCAACAGTAAATAAATAAATTAGAAAAAGAAAAATACAAACAATGGGATAATCTTTATGTGAATATTTTTAGAAAGACAAAACCGTCTAACAACAAGACAATTTATTAAACATCTGAAATTCAATACAAAAATGTTGACCAGTATTTGTCCCAAAAGTTTCTTGGGCAATGTGTTACTTTAATATTGCCAAATAAATACAAATATGTTGCTAATGACCTTTGATTTTGAAGCAACAGTAAATAAATAAATTAGAAAAAGAAAAATACAAACAATGGGATAATCTTTATGTGAATGTTTCAGAAAGACAAAAACGTCTAACAACAAGACAATTTATCAAACGTCTGAAATTCAATACAGAAATGTTGACCAGTATTTGTCCCAAAAGTTTCTTTAGCAATGTGTTCCTTTAATATTAACAAAAAAATACAAATATGTTGCTAATGACCTTTGATTTTGAAGCAACAGTAAATAAATAAATTAGAAAAAGAAAAATACAAACAATGGGATAATCTTTATGTGAATATTTTTAGAAAGACAAAACCGTCTAATAACAAGACAATTTATCAAACGTCTGAAATTCAATACAAAATGGTAACAAGTATTTGTCCCAAAAGTTTCTTTAGCAATGTGTTCCTTTAACATTGCCAAATAAATACAAATATGTTGCTAATGACCTTTGATTTTGAAGCAACAGTAAATAAATAAATTTGAAAAAGAAAAATACAAACAATAGGATAATCTTTATGTGAATGTTTTTAGAAAGACAAAACCGTCTAACAACAAGACAATTTATTAAACATCTGAAATTCAATACAAAAATGTTGACCAGTATTTGTCCCAAAAGTTTCTTGGGCAATGTGTTACTTTAATATTGCCAAATAAATACAAATATGTTGCTAATGACCTTTGATTTTGAAGCAACAGTAAATAAATAAATTAGAAAAAGAAAAATACA
This sequence comes from Lasioglossum pauxillum, assembly GCA_933228785.1. Taxonomy (NCBI): domain Eukaryota; kingdom Metazoa; phylum Arthropoda; class Insecta; order Hymenoptera; family Halictidae; genus Lasioglossum; species Lasioglossum pauxillum. The sequence goes on along the minus strand of OW121701.1, from coordinate 3,284,759 downwards.
AACAATGGGATAATCTTTATGTGAATATTTTTAGAAAGACAAAACCGTCTAATAACAAGACAATTTATCAAACGTCTGAAATTCAATACAAAATGGTAACAAGTATTTGTCCCAAAAGTTTCTTTAGCAATGTGTTCCTTTAACATTGCTAAATAAATACAAATATGTTGCTAATGACCTTCCATTTTGAAGCAACAGTAAATAAATAAATTAGAAAAAGAAAAATACAAACAATGGGATAATCTTTATGTGAATATTTTTAGAAAGACAAAACCGTCTAACAAGACAATTTATCAAACGTCTGAAATTCAATACAAAAATGTTGAGAAGTATTTGTCCCAAAAGTTTCATGGGCAATGTGTTCCTTCAATATTGCCAAATAAATTCAAACAATGCGATAAACTTCATGTTAATGTGTCAGTACTTTCTAAAATGAACTCACATTACGTTCACGAATCGGAAACAAACTTTTGGGACAAGGTAATAGTTCAGATATCCGTAATCAGGTCAGCAAACCCGATCTGAAGGATGACACAAGAAGGATTACGCGAAACTTTAGTCCGGGTAATCGATGATCAGCGTGTCATTACCGATTTATCGTTATAATTTTCGCTGGACCGTACGTCGCCGGCAGTCTCTTTTTTTCCCCCCGGCAGCAATATCCGAAACCAGTTCGCTTCCGGCGATGTTTCCTCGTGAGCATTAAACGGCAACCGATATTCGTCAGACGAACACGAAAAGATTAAGGTATCCGTGTTGAACAGTTCCCCCCGAGTACAAGTAGGCCCCCCTTCCTACCGCGGGGCCCGTCGGGAGGCCTCTGCGTGCACCTGTGCAGGTTGAGAGGTGTTGTGTTTTCACCTGGCAGTTCAACCTACAATCGCGAGCAAGAAGGTTCCGTAGCCGCGATCCTCTCGCGTTCGACGATCGGCTCGCGATCCGTCGTACCGTGCTCGATCTTCTTTGTCCTTCGGCACCCGTGTAACCTCTGACCATCGTCCGCAACAATTCTCAAAGCAAGAAACGTAGCAAAAATGGTCGAATTCGCTTTCAATCGGGAACAAACGTCGGATTGTGAATAATGTGACAAGAAGAGAACGCTTCATTGCTTGTTCGTTACCAAAGACAAGTTGAGAACGATGAGAAAAGTTGAAAACGATGAGAAAAGTTTCCCGGAGAGATCGCGCGACACCATGAGGGTCTAATCCGAGAGATGGGACCATCTCCCATGGAACCGTGGAGCAGCAAATTCGCCGTCGAATGAAATCGAAAACCGGTGAAGTTTCTCTGGGAGAGCAACGATATCGGTGTGATCCTCGCGAGGACATCGCCCGTGGCATGGAGTAGCACGCGATCCAGGAGAATCATCGATTTCGGGGAAAGATCGAAGATAGATCGAAGATAGATCTCGGGAGGACAGTGACCGTCGCCGGTACACCGATAGATTTTCGTTTCCTCCGCGGACATCCATCATCAAACATGGACACCGTGCTGGAGAAGATGGCCAAGCTGAATCTGGTAATGTCGAACGATCGAACAGATGTACCGTTCCCGGCGGGATTACGCGGGCGTAATTGCCACGACTAACGAGCTACACCTTTATCGCGATCCCGGCCCGAAGGAAAAAATAGATACGCGACCGCGCCGCGCGCATTGTGCGAGAACGCGTAACGAACGCGCGGCGCCACGTGCGTGCGATGGAATCATTAATACTGCGCGGCTAATTCCGCCCGGTACCGTTTTTCAGCTGAATATCGCGCACCGTTTTCCAGAAATGCTTCGCGCCGCCGACGGACCGCGGCACAACGAACCCGTTGTCCAGATTAATGGCACCTACAACCTCGAAACACTTCGATTTCCTTCCTTATTGCCATCTGAAAAGGAACGAAACGTCATAGAGGATGTACATATAATTGCTCCTGCTCCTAGAAAGTGCTAATTCTTTTTTATACCGTTTTTTTATCTAATTTTGATGGCTTTTCTTCGACAAAGTGCTCTGGAAGAGAACGATTGTTCAACGTGTAGTTGTCTCTGCATCATCTGATTGTATATTTCTGACACAATCCTTGAGGAAATCGTGGAAATGCATTTAGTACCATTTTGCTAGATTAGTCCTCCTTCTAGAAAGTGACTCGAAAGAGATCGATATCTTATTGAAAGTATAAGTAACTGTTTCAGCATCCTCTGATTGTACATTTTCGTTAATATCCTAGAAAAATTGGGGAAATCATCTGGTACCATTTTTCTATATTAGTCCTCCTTCTAGAAAGTGCCGCAAAAGAGAGCGATATCTTATTGAAAGGATAAGTAACTGTTTCTGCATCTTCTGATTGTACATTCTCGTTAAAATCCTAGAGAAATTGGAGAAATACATATCGTACCATTTCTCAGTCCCACGTCACAAATCTTCGTTTCTTAAATTGTCTTGGAAAAGAATGAAGAGTTATCGAACCTGTAACTGTTTCTGCTTCCAGCAATTGTGTTAATTTTTGTTGAAACCCTGGAAAAATTGTGGAATTTCATTTGGTACCATTTTTCAGTTGTATATAGCCAGTCTTCCTTCTATAAAGTGTCTCGAATAATATATAAGTAACTGTTTCTGCATTCTCTGATTGTACATTTTCGTTAATATCCTAGAAAAATTGGGGAAATCATCTGGTACCATTTTTCTATATTAGTCCTCCTTCTAGAAAGTGCCGCAAAAGAGAACGATATCTTATTGAAAGGATAAGTAACTGTTTCTGCATCTTCTGATTGTACATTCTCGTTAAAATCCTAGAGAAATTGGAGAAATCCATATCGTACCATTTCTCAGTCCCACGTCACAAATCTTCGTTTCTTAAATTGTCTTGGAAAAGAATGAAGAGTTATCGAACCTGTAACTGTTTCTGCTTCCAGCAATTGTGTTAATTTTTGTTGAAACCCTGGAAAAATTGTGGAATTTCATCTGGTACCATTTTTCAGTTGTATATAGCCAGTCTTCCTTCTATAAAGTGTCTCGAATAATATATAAGTAACTGTTTCTGCATCCTCTGATTGTACATTTTCGTTAATATCCTAGAAAAATTGGGGAAATCATCTGGTACCATTTTTCTAGATTAGTCTTCCTTCTAGAAAGTGCCTCTAAAGAGAACGATATCTTATTGAAAGGATAAGTAACTGTTTCTGCATCTTCTGATTGTACATTCTCGTTAAGATCCTACAGAAATTGGAGAAATCCATATCGTACCATTTCTCAGTCCCACGTCACAAATCTTCGTTTCTTAAATTGTCTTGGAAAAGAATGAAGAGTTATCGAACCTGTAACTGTTTCTGCTTCCAGCAATTGTGTTAATTTTTGTTGAAACCCTGGAAAAATTGTGGAATTTCATCTGGTACCATTTTTCAGTTGTATATAGCCAGTCTTCCTTCTATAAAGTGTCTCGAATAATATATAAGTAACTGTTTCTGCATCCTCTGATTGTACATTTTCGTTAAAATCCTAGAAAAATTGGGGAAATCATCTGGTACCATTTTTCTAGATTAGTCTTCCTTCTAGAAAGTGCCTCTAAAGAGAACGATATCTTATTGAAAGGATAAGTAACTGTTTCTGCATCTTCTGATTGTACATTCTCGTTAAAATCCTACAGAAATTGGAGAAATCCATATCGTACCATTTCTCAGTCCCACGTCACAAATCTTCGTTTCTTAAATTGTCTTGGAAAAGAATGAAGATTTATCGAACCTGTAACTGTTTCTGCTTCCAGCAATTGTGTTAATTTTTGTTGAAACCCTGGAAAAATTGGGGAAATCCATCTGGTACCATTTTCCAGTTGTATATAGCCAGTCTTCCTTCTATAAAGTGTCTCGAATAATATATAAGTAACTGTTTCTGCATCCTCTGATTGTACATTTCCGTTAAAATCCTAGAGAAATTGGGGAAATCCATCTGGTACTATTTTTCAGTTGTATGTAGCTAGTCTTCCCTTTATAAAGTGTCTCGAAAAATATATAAGTAACTGTTTCTGCATCCTCTGATTGTATATTTCCGTTAAAATCCTAGAGAAATTGGGGAAATCCATCTGGTACCATTTTTCAGTTCCATTGTCTTGGAAAAGAGCGAAGAGTTATCGAACTGTTTCTGTTAATTTTTGCTGAGACCTTGGAAAAATTGTGGAATTTCATCTGGTACCATTTTTCAGTTCTACATAGCTAGTCCTCCTTCCTTTAACTGTCTCGAGAAAGAACATCTTATTGAACATAACTGTTCCTGCATCCTGTGATTGTACATGTTTGTTGATCCCCCAGAGAAAATGATGTAATTCCACTTAGTACCATTTTTCAGTTCCATATCGTTCAATAGCCTTTCTCCTTTACAATGCTCTGAACAAGAACAGGAAGTTGCCGAGCATGTAGTCGTTTATTCATCCAACGACTGTACATTGTTATTAAAGTCCTGGAGTAAATTGTCTAATTTCACCTGGTATACCATTATTCGGTAGAATCGCGATAGTACATCGCAAGTATACAGTATTCTGAAAAACAACAACGAACTGTTATTGAATCGTATAACTGTTCCCGCATCCTGCAATTATTCTTGAAATCTTGGAGAAAATTGTGTAATTCCAATTAGTACCATTCTTCAGTTCATGCTTTCTTACAGAGCTCTGAAAAAGGACGAAATTTTAATGAACGTGTAACTGTGTCTGCATACTGCAATAATAAATTATTGTTGAAATCTCGGAGAAAATTTTGTGACTCCACCTAGTACTAATCCCAATTAGTAACATTTTTCAGTGCAATGTCACGAATCCTTCTTTTTTAAAGTGTTCTGGAAAAGAACATTATCCAAGCTTAAATCTGTAATTGTTTTTGCTCCCGACAGTTATAAATTTTCGTTGCCATCCTGGAAAAAATGGTGTAATTCTGCTCGGTACCATTTTCGAATTAAAAATCACTGGTCTTCCTTATATAGTGTTCGGATAAAAAAACGAAAGGTTATTGAACATGTGCTTGTTTTTGCTCACAACAATCTGTAAATTCTTACTCTAATTATTTCTAATTCTACTGGGTACCATTTTCAAACTAAGTATCGCTGGTCTTCTTCCTTACAGTGATCTGAAAAAGAACATTACTCAAGCTAAAATCTGTAATTGTTTTTGCTCCCGACAGTTATAAATTTTTGTTGCCATCCTGGAAAAAATGGGGTAATTCTGCTCGGTACCATTTTCGAATTAAAAATCACTGGTCTTCCTTATATAGTGTTCGGATAAAAAAACGAAAGGTTATCGAACATGTGCTTGTTTTTGCTCACAACAATCTGTAAATTCTTACTCTAATTATTTCTAATTGTACTGGGTACCATTTTCAAACTAAGTATCGCTGGTCTTCTTCCTTACAGTGATCTGAAAAAGAACATTATTCAAGCTTAAATCTGTAATTGTTTTTGCTCCCGGCAGTTATAAATTTTCGTTGCCATCCTGGAAAAAATGGTGTAATTCTGCTCGGTACCTTTTTCGAATTAAAAATCACTGGTCTTCCTTATATAGTGTTCGGATAAAAAAACGAAAGGTTATTGAACATGTGCTTGTTTTTGCTCACAACAATCTGTAAATTCTTACTCTAATTATTTCTAATTCTACTGGGTACCATTTTCAAACTAAGTATCGCTGGTCTTCTTCCTTACAGTGATCTGAAAAAGAACATTATTCAAGCTAAAATCTGTAATTGTTTTTGCTCCCGACAGTTATAAATTTTCGTTGCCATCCTGGAAAAAATGGTGTAATTCTGCTCGGTACCTTTTTCGAATTAAAAATCACTGGTCTTCCTTATATAGTGTTCGGATAAAAAAACGAAAGGTTATTAAACATGTGCTTGTTTTTGCTCACAACAATCTGTAAATTCTTACTCTAATTATTTCTAATTGTACTGGGTACCATTTTCAAACTAAGTATCGCTGGTCTTCTTCCTTACAGTGATCTGAAAAAGAACATTATTCAAGCTGAAATCTGTAATTGTTTTTGCTCCCGACAGTTATAAATTTTTGTTGTCATCCTGGAGCAAATATGTAGTTGTAATTCTGCTCGGGGTACCATTTTCAAATTAAATACCATCAGTCCTTCTCACAGTGTTCCGATAAAGAAGGCCATTGAACATGTTTCTGCAACGTAAATTTTTGTTGCAATCCTGGAAAAAACTTAACTCCACTTTGTATGTACCATTTTTCAGTTCAGTCGATCCTTCTTGCCCGCAGTGTTCAGAAAAAGAACAGAAAGTTGTAGCGAATGTAGCGAATGTAGCGATCGTCTATTCCCCCAACGACTGTGATTGAAGCCGCGGAGAAAATTGTGTATTTCCGGTCGGTATCATTTTCAGGTTCTTACCGAGTCTTCCTTCCTCATTCTGAAAAAGGACGAATTGTTATTGGCCATGTAATCGTTTGCTAGTCCGGCAACTGTACATTTTTATCAAAGTCTCGGAGAAAATGATGGTCATCTAATCCATTAGAGGTTTGATTTTCTCTCCCCGGGAGGTGCCGTTTCGACAGAAAGTGTTCGATCCTTCTCGAAGGATATCCTTGTCTATCGTATCTATTTCAAATCTATTTCAAACACTTCGCATGATCGTATCTTGTTGGATGAATGAAACTTCGGAGCGTATCGTGTTCATTATACACTTCTACTTTCGTTGCTCGTGGGCGCTTCATCATTTTGTTGGAACTGGCAACCGGATATTATATGTATTCGCCTCATCTTCCTCGCTTTCAAGAGCGGAGATCGTTTTCTTTTTCGCGAATCGCGTGACTTATGGTTAATACGCTTCTTCGTTATATTTAATATAAATATAATTGGACTGTAGTTTTTTTATGCATTTATGCAGAAATTGTCTGTTATGTTTGATGCCAAAAGAAATATTGTAATGTTGTGTGTGATGCAACAAAATCATTAAGGGATGAAATCAATTTTCATTTTGCTCCTGCTTCCCACAATCGATGCAGAACATTTTTATTTTGCATGAGGATCCGTTGTCTAATAATAATATAATATATTTTCAACTAAATATAATACTGTACCGGGTATTTCACCTAACTTTTGACCACCTTGAATATCTTTGTTGTTTTTAAAGGTACGTCAAATGTATACAGGACAAAGTTGAATGGTAAAATGGGGCTCACACGATAACAAAAGAATTTTTGTTTTTATGTAATTTTTTTTAGAGATATGAAGGTCACCTTCATTTTTTCAATGGTATGAGGTATTTTTTAATACATCAATCGATGCAGCTGGACATTCGTTGTAAAAAAGTACTAGCCTATGTATGTCGAAAAGGTAGTAGTTCAGGAGATATTTCAATTTAAATAACTCTAAAACACTATTACCGTCGTACTAAGACGTTACACAAGTAAGTAAACTGGTTATGTTGACTTTTTAAACGTGATCACCTCTATCACACAGCGCTATTCTTCACCTTTCATTCAAGCCCTCGAACATTGCAAAACTCCCACTGGAACACGTTCTAAAATCGTCTCGAAGACGTCGTGTCTGATCTGGTTCGGATAGTCGAGGCTCCGCTATATCGTGGATTAGGCAAACAATTATAGTTCGAACTGCATCGTGTGGGATATCATTTTCACCGGAAAAGAGCCGTCCGTGTGCCAGTGGAGGTTTCATAAATAAACAATCAAAAATAAGAAAATTACGAACAGAATTCTGCGTTGAAAAATAATTTTGAGACACAAACTGATCCGAATTGATTCTAATCGAATTCGTTCGCTAGTGTACAACGTCGCAATTTAGGGGCTGACATTCCTCGACAGCGTAATGTAGCAAACTTTTTCGAATTCGCAATTAAGTAAACGCTGACGACTTAGTACGACACTAATGGTGTTTTAGAGTTATTTAAATTGAAATATCTCCTGAATTACTATCTTTTCGACATACATAGGTTAGTACTTTTTTATAACGAATGTCCAGCTGCATCGATCTATGGTATAAAAAATACCTCATTCCATTTAAGAAAATGAAGGTGACTTTCATATCTCTAAAAAAAATTACATAAAAACAAAATTTTTTTTTTGGTATCGTACGAGCCTCATTTTACCATTCAACTTTGTCCTTCAGACATTTGACGTATCTTTAAAAACAACAAAGATATTTAAGATCGTCACGTTACGAGACTCACCCTGTATATTTTTTTATTATTTATTTTTATTATTTTATATTTATATTATACATATATATATTATATATAATGTATTTGTAAATAACAATTAACTTCATCATTTTAAATAATTCATTTAGATCTAAATATAAATATCATTTAAATGAATAGTTATTCTTGCTTTTTATTTAAATATCCAAATAACAAATAACTTGTTAATTAGATTTTTATTTAAATAATTGTTTATTTAAATGAATTTATTTATTGACCAACACTGCTATATACATACATATTATATAATATAATATATTTTTGCAATTATATACTATATATTATACAGTATAACATATTTTCAATTAAATACTACAGTATATTATACAATATAATGTATTTTCAATTAAAAATACTATACATTATATAATGTAGTAATAATAATATTGAAGATGAATATAATAATATAATAATAATATTGTAATATAATAATATTGAAGATGAATAACATTGGAAACATGAAAAATGCGTGCGAAAGAAAGTAGTAATTTAGATAACGGATCATCGAGCTGCACTGTCATCGAGGAGTGAGCTTAATGTCTATTTCCGTCGTTTAAACGGCACCCGTTTCGCCGCGGAGAGCAGTCGATAATTCGATTCCGGTCGATTAATAAACAGTCTGAGGAATCAGTGTATCATCGGTGCGAGCCCCGCGACTGTTTATTTTCCATCGGGGTAAAAACGGACGTAGCCTATAATCCTAAACGCGCGTACACATCTGCTCAGCGAGACCGCGCACGTAGACGATCGAGTTCTGTGCGTTTTTCCAGGCCGGATCGTTGCGTTAGATGCAACTCGGCCCGATGTTTAACGATTATCTCGTTACGATCGACTGGTTTCAGCTCGATTCGATCGTTTTTGCGAGCTGAATCGCCGCCGGCAGGCTCTGTCGGTTGCATATTCGAGCGCTTGCGGTCCCTACACAACGACCGGTCAGCCACCTGCCGCCAGGCTAGACCGGGCTGAATTGTCCTGGCAAAAGTCCTGCACCTTGCAACGATGTCCTCGGGTGCAATCTCTCCTCGCTTCGTCTCGGAAGCCAACGTCAATGAGCCAGGGAATATTGAAAAACACGATCGTCCGCTATCGTGCTCTACAGCCGGTCCTTTATGTCTCAAAGGCGGGCGGTCTTGATCGTAGGCGGCCATGTCTAGGTCCATTCAGATCCCATTTGCAGATTTTATTAACCCTTTGCACTCGGAGCTATTTTAATTCTTCCAACCTAGAATATTTCCTAGAATATACCATTTTTACGGATGTGGGCGAAAATACATTATGTACACCCCAGAAGGGAAGGACCCCAAGTGTCCGACTTCGATTTTGATAATTTTTTGTGAAATGATGGTATATGGATCCCTAATTATGTATGCGAAATATTAGGTGTAGTTACTCGATAGTTTGAAAGATATGAACAATTAAAGTTCAACCTGCTTACAACCTGCTAATGTGACAACAAGCTATGAAACTTTAATTGTTTATATCTTTAAAACTATTGAGCAATCACACCTAATATTTTGCAGACATAATTAGGGATCGATTGTACATCATCTCACAAAAAATTATCAAACTCGAAGTCGGACACTTGGGGTCCTTCCCTTGTAAGAAGAGACAGCTTTTCTTTCATTATAATTCCCAAGAACCAATTTTCAGAGCTTTGCTATTAAACTAATATAGACGAATAGAATAGAAAATAATAGAACGTTGAATAGAATAAAGTATTGGAGAATAGAACATTTTTATAAGCCACACATGCATAAAGATCCGCAGTCTACTAATAATGTTAGTTATTTTAGTGGGGATACTGACAAGGGAAGGACCCCAAGTGTCCGACTTCGATTTTGATAATTTTTTGTGAGACGGTGGTATATGGATCCCTAATTATGTATGCAAAATATTAGGTGTAGTTACTCAATAGTTTTAAAGATATGAACAATTAAAGTTCAACCTGCTTACAACCTGCTAATGTAACAACAAGATATGAAACTTTAATTGTTTATATCTTTAAAACTATTGAGCAATCACACCTAATATTTTGCAGACATAATTAGGGATCGATTGTACATCATCTCACAAAAAATTATCAAACTCGAAGTCGGACACTTGGGGTCCTTCCCTTGTAAGAAGAGACAGCTTTTCTTTCATTATAATTCCCAAGAACCAATTTTCAGAGCTTTGCTATTAAACTAATATAGACGAATAGAATAGAAAATAATAGAACGTTGAATAGAATAAAGTATTGGAGAATAGAACATTTTTATAAGCCACACATGCATAAAGATCCGCAGTCTATTAATAATGTTAGTTATTTTACTGGGGATACTGACAAGGGAAGGACCCCAAGTGTCCGACTTCGATTTTGATAATTTTTTGTGAAAGAATGGTATATGGATCCCTAATTATGTATGCAAAATATTAGGTGTAGTTACTCAATAGTTTTAAAGATATGAACAATTGAAGTTCGACCTGCTTACAACCTGCTAATGTAACAACAAGCAATGAAACTTTAATTGTTTATATCTTTAAAACTACTGAGCAATCACACCTAATATTTTGCAGACATAATTAGGGATCGATTGTACATCATCTCACAAAAAATTATCAAACTCCAAGTCGGACACTTGGGGTCCTTCCCTTGTAAGAAGACAGCTTTTCTTTCATTATAATTCCCAAGAACCAATTTTCAGAGCTTTGCTACTAAACTAATTTAGACGAATAGAATAGAAAATAATAGAATGTTGAATAGAATAAAGTATTGGAGAATAGAACATTTTTATAAGCCACACATGCATAAAGATCCGCAGTCTATTAATAATGTTAGTTATTTTACTGGGGATACTGACAAGGGAAGCACCCCAAGTGTCTGACTTCGAGTTTGATAATTTTTTGTGAGATGATGGTATATGGATCCCTAATTATGTATGCGAAATATTAGGTGTAGTTAGTCGATAGTTTGAAAGATATAAACAATTAAAGTTCAATCTGCTTACAACCTGCTAATGTAACAACAAGATATGAAACTTTAATTGTTTATATCTTTAAAACTATTGAGCAACCACACCTAATATTTTGCAGACATAATTAGGGATCGATTGTACATCGTCTCACAAAAAATTATCAAACTCGAAGTCGGACACTTGGGGTCCTTCCCTTGTAAGAAGAGACAGCTTTTCGTTCATTATAATTCCCAAGAACCAATTTTCAGAGCTTTGCTACTAAACTAATTTAGACGAATAGAATAGAAAATAATCGAACGTTGAATAGAATAAAGTATTGGAGAATAGAACATTTTTATAAGCCACACATGCATAAAGATCCGCAGTCTATTAATAATGCTAGTTATTTTACTGGGGATACTGACAAGGGAAGCACCCCAAGTGTCCGACTTCGAGTTTTATAATTTTTTGTGAAATGATGGTATATGGATCTCTAATTATGTATGCGAAATATTAGGTGTGGTTACTCAATAGTTTGAAAGATATGAACACTTAAAGTTTCATATCTTGTTGATATACCATGATTTGCAGCTCAAGTTTTCGAAGTTCAATCGTTTATATCTTTAAAACTGTTGAACCACCACACCTAATATTTTGCAGACATCATTAGGGATGCATATACCATCGTTTCACAAAAAATGATCAAAATCGAACTTGTACACTTTTTATTGTACTGTCTATATAGTGTTTAAATACTTTTTGGATCCACTGTATATTAACGTGTAATATGAAGTAGGCAATGTGATTGTATAAAATGTTAATATTAGAGACGTAGCTATGTAATTACAATATTCGTTGGACTCATATCATTAGCGAATTTTAATAAAATTATTCTAGATCGAAGGAAATGTTGAAAAGTATGGGATCATTTTTTAATAGTAAAGGAGGATGTTGAAAACTGAATAATTTCTAGGTACCTCAAACGCTTAAAATATTGATGTGGTATTATTCTGTAGGTTCCAAGAAAGTGTAAGCCCACTATCATTTGTGGTTGGAATGATTAAGAAAAATTGCAAATTTCTAATGTCAGAGTAGAAACGTCGAATTCGTGAAATGTACAAATTCAAACGCCATTTTTCAAAAGTCATTTGTGTGTGAGATCCTCAAAATCTGAAGTTATAATTTTTTGTGCCAAAATTTCGCCACTTTCGAGCATCCTCCTTTTCTTACGTAGATCGTAGATCGCACGAAGATCGGCGATCCAGCGGCGAGCAACAAGTCAGCGGAACTCGAGCTACGCGTTCCATCGGATATTCGTACGAACGCAACATTTCCGAGTACATGCGGAGTTCGTTCATCTCGAATATGATATCTAACGATGCACCGGTGCAGTTCGAGCGATCATGCATCGTGCAACGGCCCGGTGCAAAGTACCTTGCACCCGAGCATACCCGCAGGATGCGAACCGATGCGCGACGCGCGGTCAGCGATTCGCGCGAGGAACCGTTCGAGATTCCGCGTCTCTTTCCATCCTGAGCAGATTATCGCAATTAGTCGCGGCTCCGTGCGATCGCGAAATCCGCCTTGACGAAAGTGTCGTTCTGCTTTCTTTATCGCTCGCCGAGCGGGCGCCTAACTGTCTGCTGATCGACATCTCGCCGCCGGAAAAACGCCGATCGACCGTAATAAGATCGGTTAGCCTAATTACGCGTAATTACCGGGACCTCTCGCGCCGCTAATTATCCAGTGAACGCAACAGATTCGAGAGCCTGGAGCTTTGTTCTTTTTCTGGCGAGAGCAAAAACGTTGAATGAATGTTACACCTAGTCTTTAATGGAAGTTGCAACGTGATAGAAACAATTAGAATGCAATTAGACAGGTGCAATGGCGAGGGCGCCCGACCGAAGGTCGTGGTCAGTGACTGAGGATATTTCATTCGCTTTACAATGTTCGCAATGTTAACAGGAAGGAAGTTGTAATGACCGCTGTGCACGATATACGGATTTACCTTTCTATCTATTTTATATTTAGCTTCATGTAGGTCGTTGGATTCGTTTAAACATCAGCTACAATATTACGAAGTCAAAAATATATGTTGATCTCTAAAAATTAAAGGTGACCTTGATTTCTTATGGAGTAAAAATTAAAAAAAAATTTGTTATATTAAAATTTGTTGACCGCTAAAGAATGCACTTGATTTCAAATAAAAGAAATATTTTTTGGCGATCGAAAATTATATTCACAAAATGTTCATTTTTATATATTTGTCCCGATTATAATTTTTATTCGATTTCATTGATATCGACATATTCGGCATTTAGTCCAGTCAACGAAAAGTTGTAGAGGGATATGGAAGGAACACAATTTTTAACTTTGTGTCTGTGTTGGACTAGTTAGGAGATGAGCATACTAAAAGTCACCACTCCTTGGAGGTGAGCGACGTGCAGGAGGGCAGATAGAAGGTCCCCCTTTCCTGTTCTCCGCATATATCTCGGAAACTATGCGTCCTAGCGATTAGACCATTCTATAAAAAATTAAAGCTGACGAAATGTGCCACAAGATTGATTTGATTCAGTTTTTCGCTATCTCTCATAGTTTCCGAGATATCCGCGCTCAAAGTTCACTAATTGTGCTGAAGAGTTTATTATCTAGTCAAATAAGGCAATTTTTCAGTTAGTGAAATTTGAGCGCGGATATCTCGGAAACTATGCGAGATAGCGAAAAACTGAATGAAATCAATCTTGTGGCACATTTCGTCAGCTTTAATTTTGTACGGAATGGTCTTATCGCTAGGACACGTAGTTTCCGAGATATCCGCGCTCAAAGTTCACTAATTGTGCTGAAGAGTTATCTAGTCAAATAAGGCAATTTTTCAGTTAGTGAAATTTGAGCGCGGATATCTCGGAAACTGTGCGAGATAGCGAAAAACTGAATGAAATCAATCTTATGGCATATTTCGTCAGCTTTAATTTTGTACGGAATGGTCTTATCGCTAGGACACGTAGTTTCCGAGATATCCGCGCTCAAAGTTCACTAATTGTGCTGAAGAGTTAGCTAGCCAAATAAGGCAATTTTCCAGTTAGTGAAATTTGAGCGCGGATATCTCGGAAACTGTGCGAGATAGCGAAAAACTGAATGAAATCAATCTTATGGCATATTTCGTCAGCTTTAATTTTGTACGGAATGGTCTTATCGCTAGGACACGTAGTTTCCGAGATATCCACGCTCAAAGTTCACTAATTGTGCTGAAGAGTTAGCTAGCCAAATAAGGCAATTTTCCAGTTAGTGAAATTTGAGCGCGGATATCTCGGAAACTGTGCGAGATAGCGAAAAACTGAATGAAATCAATCTTGTGGCACATTTCATCAGCTTTAATTTTGTACAGAATGGTCTTATCGCTAGGACACGTAGTTTCCGAGATATCCGCGCTCAAAGTTCACTAATTGTGCTGAAGAGTTAGCTAGCCAAATAAGGCAATTTTTCAGTTAGTGAAATTTGAGCGCGGATATCTCGGAAACTGTGCGAGATAGCGAAAAACTGAATGGAATCAATCTTATGGCATATTTCGTCAGCTTTAATTTTGTACGGAATGGTCTTATCGCTACGACACGTAGTTTCCGAGATATAAGCGGAAAACCGAAAAAGGGGACCTCTACGTGCCCCCCTGACTTTTAGTATGTTTCAAGGTCATTGACTGGACTAATTGTTAAACATTCAGAAAGTACAAGTGATTTTTCACCAAATTATCTGTGCGACGAATGGAGTGTAGATCGCAAACCGCTGTGTCCAGACGCAGATCCCCTTAAGATCGAAGATGGTTGCACGAGATTTAGACGAAGTGAGATCTTTAATTAGCTTATCACAGTGTGCCGCGAGTGTAATTGGCTGTGGGTCTCACAGTGTTCGAGTCCGAGGGGTAGACGCATTACGCTGAATTTCATCGCGTTCTCCCATCAGACCCAACCCACAGCTTTTCAATCTAGCCTCGGAGGCTTGCGCCACCTTGGTGTGGGTTAGGTTTGCATTAGACCGTCTGCAGAAGCTATCGTTCGGTTTGATTAGGCTAGAATCAAATTCACACGGGACGTCGGACGTGTCGAAAGACCTCTCTGCTATTCCCATGTACGCATTCAGCGGTAATCGGGCCCGGTGAAACTTGCGCGTAACAATGGCCGCTGAAAAATAGCTAAATTATCGGCGTCGCTCTTTCTCTCGAGACTCTGTACGTGTCTCTTCTTTTTTCGTCGTCGTCGTCTCTCTCTCTCTCTCTCCCTCTTTCCTGCGCGAACTCTCACCGAAGATATTCGACAGGAGAAACTTTTTCGGACGCCCTTCTCTTATCGATGCCGACCGATCGATGCGTTCCACATCCGGATCGATATTGCGAACCTTCTACATGCGTCGTAGAAGAATAGGCTTCTTCTCACGATCGCCGCTTTCTCCCAATTTTGCATATACGGGACCCTACGAACCGGCCGGTCCAGAATTTGGATCGATTCGGGTTTCACTTTGATCCTCCGAGGCCCGGCGGACTTGATGATCGCGTGAATCGTGATTTCGATGAACGTGGAACGGTACCTCGGATGTTTACACGAAGGGAATCCGAGGGGATTTACCTCCGCTCTTTAATTGCCGCTGCGTCCAATCAAACTGCCCGGTAAACCGAAAAGTAAACCTTGAGGAAGATTTTCAAAGCTGGTGCCATTTCTTTGAATATGTTCAAGGTGATCTCAGATTTTCTGTACACTGAGAAAAAAATCCTGTCGAAACAAAAAAATTATATGTTGATTCAATAAGATGTACTATTGAATAGTGCCAATATCATATGAACTTATTTCAATATTTAATACTATTGAATTTCAATAGCAAAACTCATTTCCGCGAATCATATAAGCCAATAGCTTGACCATCAATGTTTTCAAAAAAATAAAATATGGCTTCAAACCAATTCCAATATTTTAGAATTGAAGAAAATTTAGAATTGTGCATGTGAGAGCATTATAATAATGAAGAAAGGATATACAAAGAATATACAAATCATCGAGGATATCGAGTACTTGCGAGAAAGGTCTTTGACTACCTGTCCCTCTAGTGGCGCATGTAGGAAGTTAGGCCGCCACAAGCATTATCTGCTCCTTTTGAACCGTCTCTGTTATTCACCCAACAACTTAACTATTTCTATCAATTACAAAAAATCAATACATTCCTCAAATTTTTTTAACAACATATCTGATTGAAGGAAAAAAAGAAATATTATGAATAATAATATACGGAATTGAATCAAATAATATTTCCAATCATTTCATGATAAACAATTCACATACATCACGATTTGCTTCTAAATTTCATACTATTGAAAAGAATACATTGATATTCATCGAAATAAACAAATTACAATAACACGCGTGTTATTGAAGTAACTACTTTTTTTTCTCAGTGTAGGAATAATGCTAATTAGATCAGCTTGGAATCTCAATTTTTAATACTGATGTTGTCCACAGATTTTTCTTTTTTTTGATTGAATTATTGAGACCATGTGTCCCTTCTCAAGGGACTCTAACAAGGGAAGGACCCCAAGTGTCCGACTTCGATTTTGATAATTTTTTGTAAGACGATGGTATATGGATCCCTAATTATGTATGCAAAATATTAGGTGTAGTTACTCAATAGTTTTCAAGATATGAATAATTAAAGTTCAACCTGCTTACAACCTGCTAATGTAACAACAAGGTATGAAACTTTAATTGTTTATATCTTTGAAACTACTGAGCAATCACACCTAATATTTTGCAGACATAATTAGGGATCGATTGTACATCATCTCACAAAAAATTATCAAACTCCAAGTCGGACACTTGGGGTCCTTCCCTTGTAAGAAGAGACAGCTTTTCTTTCATTATAATTCCCAAGAACCAATTTTCAGAGCTTTGCTACTAAACTAATTTAGACGAATAGAATAGAAAATAATAGAATGTTGAATAGAATAAAGTATTGGAGAATAGAACATTTTTATAAGCCACACATGCATAAAGATCCGCAGTCTATTAATAATGTTAGTTATTTTAGTGGGGATACTGACAAGGGAAGGACCCCAAGTGTCCGACTTCGATTTTGATAATTTTTTGTGAGACGATGGTATATGGATCCCTAATTATGTATGCAAAATATTAGGTGTAGTTACTCAATAGTTTGAAAGATATGAACAATTGAAGTTCAACCTGCTTACAACTTGCTAATGTAACAACAAGGTATGAAACTTTAATTGTTTATATCTTTGAAACTATTGAGTAATTACACGTAATATTTTGCAGACATCGTTAGGGATCCATATACCATCGTCTCACAAAAAATTATCAAAATCGAAGTCGGACACTTGGGGTCTTTCCCTTGTAAAAAGAGACAGCTTTTCTTTCATTATAATTCCCAAGAACCAATTTTCAGAGCTTTGCTACTAAACTAATTTAGACGAATAGAATAGAAAATAATAGAATGTTGAATAGAATAAAGTATTGGAGAATAGAACATTTTTATAAGCCACACATGCATAAAGATCCGCAGTCTACTAATAATGTTAGTTATTTTAGTGGGGATACTGACAAGGGAAGGACCCCAAGTGTCCGACTTCGATTTTGATAATTTTTTGTGAGACGATGGTATATGGATCCCTAATTATGTATGCAAAATATTAGGTGTAGTTACTCAATAGTTTGAAAGATATGAACAATTGAAGTTCAACCTGCTTACAACCTGCTAATGTAACAACCAGGTATGAAACTTTAATTGTTTATATCTTTGAAACTACTGAGCAATCACACCTAATATTTTGCAGACATAATTAGGGATCGATTGTACATCATCTCACAAAAAATTATCAAACTCCAAGTCGGACACTTCGGGTCCTTCCCTTGTAAAAAGAGACAGCTTTTCTTTCATTATAATTCCCAAGAACCAATTTTCAGAGCTTTGCTACTAAACTAATTTAGACGAATAGAATAGAAAATAATAGAATGTTGAATAGAATAAAGTATTGGAGAATAGAACATTTTTATAAGCCACACATGCATAAAGATCCGCAGTCTATTAATAATGTTAGTTATTTTAGTGGGGATACTGACAAGGGAAGGACCCCAAGTGTCCGACTTCGATTTTGATAATTTTTTGTGAGGCGATGGTATATGGATCCCTAATTATGTATGCAAAATATTAGGTGTAGTTACTCAATAGTTTTAAAGATATGAACAATTAAAGTGCAACCTGCTTACAACCTGCTAATGTAACAACAAGGTATGAAACTTTAATTGTTTATATCTTTGAAACTACTGAGCAATCACATCTAATATTTTGCAGACATAATTAGGGATCGATTGTACATCATCTCACAAAAAATTATCAAACTCCAAGTCGGACACTTGGGGTCCTTCCCTTGTAAAAAGAGACAGCTTTTCTTTCATTATAATTCCCAAGAACCAATTTTCAGAGCTTTGCTACTAAACTAATTTAGACGAATAGAATAGAAAATAATAGAATGTTGAATAGAATAAAGTATTGGAGAATAGAACATTTTTGTAAGCCACACATGCATAAAGATCCGCAGTCTATTAATAATGTTAGTTATTTTAGTGGGGATACTGACAAGGGAAGGACCCCAGGTGTCCGACTTCGATTTTGATAATTTTTTGTGAGACGATGGTATATGGATCCCTAATTATGTATGCAAAATATTAGGTGTAGTTACTCAATAGTTTGAAAGATATGAACAATTGAAGTTCAACCTGCTTACAACCTGCTAATGTAACAACAAGGTATGAAACTTTAATTGTTTATATCTTTGAAACTACTGAGCAATCACACCTAATATTTTGCAGACATAATTAGGGATCGATTGTACATCATCTCACAAAAAATTATCGAACTCCAAGTCGGACACTTGGGGTCCTTCCCTTGTAAAAAGAGACAGCTTTTCTTTCATTATAATTCCCAAGAACCAATTTTCAGAGCTTTGCTACTAAACTAATTTAGACGAATAGAATAGAAAATAATAGAATGTTGAATAGAATAAAGTATTGGAGAATAGAACATTTTTATAAGCCACACATGCATAAAGATCCGCAGTCTACTAATAATGTTAGTTATTTTAGTGGGGATACTGACAAGGGAAGGACCCCAAGTGTCCGACTTCGATTTTGATAATTTTTTGTGAGACGATGGTATATGGATCCCTAATTATGTATGCAAAATATTAGGTGTAGTTACTCAATAGTTTGAAAGATATGAACAATTGAAGTTCAACCTGCTTACAACCTGCTAATGTAACAACCAGGTATGAAACTTTAATTGTTTATATCTTTGAAACTATTGAGTAACTACACGTAATATTTTGCAGACATCGTTAGGGATCCATATACCATCGTCTCACAAAAAATTATCAAAATCGAAGTCGGACGCTTGGGGTCTTTCCCTTATAAGTATTCGAACACATGTTTGTAGAAAAACCCTACGACCACATTAGGTGTATTTATTGTTGGTTTTGTCAGTGATAATGATTTTTCTTTTTTTTTTATTGAATTATTTAGCTCACGTGTCTCTTCTCAGGAAACTCTAAGTATTCGAACACATGTTTGTAGAAAAACCCTACGACCACATTGGGTGTATTCATTATGCAAGATAAATATGTCGAAGTCGATTCCAAAAAACGCAAGATAAATGAAATTGTATTTCTTCTTCGAATAATTTCAGGAAGTGATTTTTATTATAAATTCATAAAATCCAGTCTGTATTATAGCACTTTTACGTAAATAATAATGAACAGGGAATTCCACCGAGACATCAATGAATTCCACTTTACGTATCGAGGAGTATGAAACGCCACCGTTCGGGATTCACGTCTCTGTCCCGTCACGGAGGCAGTTGTCAGAAAAACCGACGATCATTCGAGAGTCTCGGAAATTTGCGGGGAAACATTGTTGAAATCCCGGCGAGAAGGAATTCTCAGCTTTCTACCGTAAAAACCGACTCGTTTTATTGTTCCAGTTATTGGAACTTGACGTTGATTTTTATGCGTGTGTGATAAAACGTCGCGTCGGCCGGGCTGGCTAAGTATCGATAATGGAAATCAAAGAAAGTAATTCACGACGAGAATCACGTAGAATAAAAAAACCGACGAATTTCGAAACACTCGCTCGGTTGATTTAGTACGTAAACAAGTCGCGAGCGGTCGTTCAAGTTGAACACAAACATTCCACCGCCGCGCCGCGCCGTCGTCCGGGCCCCGTGAAAACAGTTCGGAGAGATTACCATTCCAGAAAAGGAATTTCACATGCAAATGCCTTTCCCGAAAATATCGTATTACGAATCCATAATCACCACGCGTTTCTCCCGTGGAGCCACACGGATTCGGATTCTGACGCCTCTCACCGGAACATTTTCTTCATTCCACTCCCAGACGTTGCGTTCGACTGCTGATACTGACTGCAGTCGCGTTTACTATCCAACAGCCTGTGTTCTGCACGGACAGTGATCGCATACCGACATCATTTTTTTACTACGCTTTTTATTAGCTTGCTTTCTTGTCTGTCTGTTCGGTACAAATTTTGCAATTGATTTTAAACTAACTTCCCGATGAGCTAGAGACTTGAAATTTTAAACATAGCTCAGAACTGGACGACAATGCAATATCTAAAAAGAAATTTTTAAAAAAGCCTATGCGTTTAGGAGATATAAACTATTAAATTTAACCGTTACACCTCCCCGCGCGACGCTCGGTAGTACGTGATCGCGTTCAGCGACCCCCACTCCGCGCGATATCGCTCCCTACTCCACTATGCGTTCCCACTCTGACTCTGATTCCCACTCCTCTGACCCGCTTCGCACCGAAGAAGGTCAGTGCGAGTTTTCTCAACAGCAGCTACTATCCACACTCCTTACTATGTATTACCTTGCGCCCCACGTTTTTCGTTTTAAATCTTACAAGTATTTTCATAGCTATTCAAAATTCGCAATCACAAATTTTCAAACAGAGTTATAAAAATTATTTTATTCTTTGTAGTCCGTTTTAAAAACGTGGTATTTTTAAAAAATTGATTTTTATTTATTGCTTCGTAAGTCTGTCTTCGGAACATTGAAGATTTAATCATCGCTCATGTTCTTCGGAGCGAAAAATCAACCATTTTCTTTCTTTGAATACTGTAGAATTTGGATGCTTCTTATTTCTATGTTTTTGATGTTGTTCATTTATGTAATATTTTAAGAGAGCATTTCATTTGATTCGTATTTTAATGAAATGCATTTTGTAACGCAAAGAAAAGCATACAATTGAATATATACAATGAAGCCTTGATCTGAGGAAAGGGAAACTGTACGATCTACGAAAAACGAATACCCCCTCAACTGCACTTTTTTGTTATTTTTCTATGGGACTTTCGCCAACTTATTTCTGGAGTCTTGTTTATTAAAATGAAGCAATGTTCATTATTAATTAATTATTAAAATGAAATTAAATAATCGTGCATCAATTTTTGAGGTGTCCTCGTAAAAGGATGGCTTTAATCTTTCCATCTGTGGAGGATTGATTCGCATTTTTTAGGAAAAATGGATCTCGTTTGCTTCATCGTGTGAACATATCTTGGAGGAAACTGAATACATAATGGGAAAGTAGAATTTTTAAGGTTTAAACCGAGTCGAAGTTAATTGCTCTACGATTGATTTTTACGAAAGTATCGTGTTTAGCACTCGAGTGACACACAGTCACCACTAAAAATTTCTGTATGTACTATTATTCAATTGCATGAGGGATTATGTATATCAATTTCATTTTTTTATACTTCAAATGAAAAAAATCATATAGGATGGAATTATTCTAGGATGAATTCAGTATCATGTAGCACCTTTTTGGATATGTCTCAGTACCTGCTATTATTATTCTGAAGAAAAAAATATAGTATTCCATTAGAAATTATTATTATTATTATTATTATTATGTTCCACCAATCCGATCATCTTGAAACTTTTGTATATATTCGATAGGTAACAGAACATTGTTCTTGAATTTTTTGGAAGTGGTCACTCGAAGGGTTGCTTGCAATTACCACCCCTAAAAAATTAAATGATTTTTTTCTAACCTTAAGAATTTGATCACAATTGTGAAAAATATATATGATATGAAGGAGGTAAGTTCGAGTGTTTTCGCTTTTTTTAATCTGAATACTTTAATTAACAACCGAGGAAAAAAATGATACAGTTAAGGGTGTATGCCCTCATGTCATCCTTATATGAAGGGTTAACGACTTAAAATTTTAGGGGGTTAGCTTTCAACCTAAAACCATTGTTATCCACACAATATCAATAAAAATTGTGGGTGACCCAATTTGAAATACTGTTTGGACCGACATAGTGCAATAAATCGCAAAGTAACACGCTCGATAGAAGAGAACGACTCGATCTCGATCCGCCGAAACGTCCGGAGGCGAGCGATCGATTTAGGATGGATTATCGCCCACGGCGCGGTGTCGTTATGGTTGTTCGCAGGGGACGAACAGCGCTACCGAATAACGATAACGACTGAACGGAGCGACAGGTGATTGAGGTCTGCTCCCATTGTTTGGTTGATGGAAACGACGCGACGAGGGGAAGAGGGGCGCACGCCGGTGAATTTTTATTTCAATTTGCTGATAGCGTCGTATATCTTCTAAAGAGATCTGGGAACGTGTTACTCTATGCTCGCGATAAGTGATGAAATTTGTTTGGAGAGGTTCTTGACACGACCGAGTTGAAATCGTCGACGTATACATATGGTGTATCTGCAAGATCTCTGAATCTGTTCGCATACTTGCAAACATTCTTCCGAAAATTCTCTCTTCGAGTTCGGGCAAAAATAAAAATTCAAAATTAAAAACTCAGGACACGTCTTTTAAAAAATACATGTGCAATTTGAGAGGTCTGGATTAGGTCGCCAGATGAGGGGAGGGAGCACAAGTTGAGGGGGTAGACTCTTCATTCCGAGATTGCAAGGGTACGCTAGATAAAAGTACAATCTAGGCCGCAATTGACCACAAAAGTCCTATTTTACCACGTTTTTATTAGCTCGCTTTCTCGTCTGTCTGTTCGGTACACATTTTGCAATTGATTTTAAACTAACTTCCCGATGAGCTAGAGACTTGAAATGTTAAACATAGCTCAGAACTGGATGACAATGCAATATTTAAAAAAGAATTTGTAAAAAAGCCTATGCGTTTAGGAGATATAAACTATTAAATTTAACCGTTACACCTCTCCGCGCGACGCTCGGTAGTACGTGACCGCGTTCAGCGATCCCCACTCCGCGCGATAGCGCTCCCTACTCCATTACGCGTTCCCACTCTGACTCATCCCGACTCCATTGACCCGCTTCGCACTTTTGGCTGCGAAATCGATTTTTAAAAAATTCCGGAAGCTTAAAATTTTGACAGGATCTCCAACCTCACTGTCCGTGTTAGACCACATATGAATTATGCTCTATTTCTTCTATTCTGCACAACCAAATATCACGAAAAAATTTAAGAACATTCTACCTAATCGCACACATGATAGTGAATTATTTCAGAATTTTTGGTCGAAAAATCGATTTTTAAAAAAATCCGGAAACTTAAAATTGTGATAGGATCCCCAACCTCACTGTCCGTGTTAGACCACATATGAATTATGCTCTATTTCTTCTATTCTGCTCAACCAAATATCACGAAAAAATTTAAGAACATTCTACCTAATCGCACACATGATAGTGAATTATTTCAGAATTTTTGGTCGAAAAATCGATTTTTAAAAAAATCCGGAAACTTAAAATTGTGATAGGATCTCCAACCTCACTGTCCGTGTTAGACCACATATGAATTATGCTCTATTTCTTCTATTCTGCTCAACCAAATATCACGAAAAAATTTAAGAACATTCTACCTAATCGCACACATGACAGTGAATTATTTCAGAATTTTTGGTCGAAAAATCGATTTTTAAAAAAATCCGGAAACTTAAAATTGTGATAGAATCCCCAACCTCACTGTCCGTGTTAGACCACATATGAATTATGCTTTATTTCTTCTATTCTGCTCAACCAAATATTACGAAAAAATTTAAGAACATTCTACCTAATCGCACACACGACAGTGAATTATTTCAGAATTTTTGGTCGAAAAATCGATTTTTAAAAAAATCCGGAAACTTAAAATTGTGATAGGATCCCCAACCTCACTGTCTGTGTTAGACCACATATGAATTATGCTCTATTTCTTCTATTCTGCTCAACCAAATATCACGAAAAAATTTAAGAACATTCTACCTAATCGCACACATGACAGTGAATTATTTCAGAATTTTTGGTCGAAAAATCGATTTTTAAAAAAATCCGGAAACTTAAAATTGTGATAGGATCCCCACCTCACTGTCCGTGTTAGACCACATATGAATTATGCTCTATTTCTTCTATTCTGCACAACCAAATATTACGAAAAAATTTAAGAACATTCTACCTAATCGCACACATGACAGTGAACTATTTCAGAATTTTTGGTCGAAAAATCGATTTTTAAAAAAATCCGGAAACTTAAAATTGTGATAGGATCTCCAACCTCACTGTCCGTGTTAGACCACATATGAATTATGCTCTATTTCTTCTATTCTGCTCAACCAAATATCACGAAAAAATTTAAGAACATTCTACCTAATCGCACACATGACAGTGAATTATTTCAGAATTTTTGGTCGAAAAATCGATTTTTAAAAAAATCCGGAAGCTTAAAATTTTGACAGGATCTCCAACCTCACTGTCCGTGTTAGACCACATATGAATTATGCTCTATTTCTTCTATTCTGCTCAACCAAATATCACGAAAAAATTTAAGAACATTCTACCTAATCGCACACATGACAGTGAATTATTTCAGAATTTTTGGTCGAAAAATCGATTTTTAAAAAAATCCGGAAACTTAAAATTGTGATAGAATCCCCAATTTCACTGTCTGTGTTAGACCACATATGAATTATGCTCTATTTCTTCTATTCTGCACAACCAAATATCACGAAAAAATTTAAGAACATTCTACCTAATCGCACACATGACAGTGAATTATTTCAGAATTTTTGGTCGAAAAATCGATTTCTAAAAAAATCCGGAAACTTAAAATTGTGATAGAATCCCCAACCTCACTGTCTGTGTTAGACTACATATGAATTATGTTCTATTTCTTCTATTCTGCTCAACCAAATATCACGAAAAAATTTAAGAACATTCTACCTAATCGCACACATGATAGTGAATTATTTCAGAATTTTTGGTCGAAAAATCGATTTTTAAAAAAATCCGGAAACTTAAAACTGTGATAGGATCCCCAATCTCACTGTATGTGTTAGACTACATATGAATTATGTTCTATTTCTTCTATTCTGCTCAACCAAATATTACGAAAAAATTTAAGAACATTCTACCTAATCGCACACATGACAGTGAATTATTTCAGAATTTTTGGTCGAAAAATCGATTTTTAAAAAGATCCGGAAACTTAAAATTGTGATAGGATTCCCAACCTCACTGTCTGTGTTAGACCACATATGAATTATGCTCTATTTCTTCTATTCTGCTCAACCAAATATCACGAAAAAATTTAAGAACATTCTACCTAATCGCACACATGACAGTGAATTATTTCAGAATTTTTGGTCGAAAAAAGGATTTTTAAAAAAATCCGGAAACTTAAAATTGTGATAGGATCCCCAACCTCACTGTCTGTGTTAGACCACATATGAATTATGCTCTATTTCTTCTATTCTGCTCAACCAAATATCACGAAAAAATTTAAGAACATTCTACCTAATCGCACACATGACAGTGAATTATTTCAGAATTTTTGGTCGAAAAATCGATTTTTAAAAAAATCCGGAAGCTTAAAATTGTGATAGGATCTCCAACCTCACTGTCCGTGTTAGACCACATATGAATTATGCTCTATTTCTTCTATTCTGCTCAACCAAATATCACGAAAAAATTTAAGAACATTCTACCTAATCGCACACATGATAGTGAATTATTTCAGAATTTTTGGTCGAAAAATCCATTTTTAAAAAAATCCGGAAACTTAAAATTGTGATAGGATCTCCAACCTCACTGTCTGTGTTAGACCACATATGAATTATGCTCTATCTCTTCTATTCTGCTCAACCAAATATCACGAAAAAATTTAAGAACATTCTACCTAATCGCACACATGACAGTGAATTATTTCAGAATTTTTGGTCGAAAAATCGATTTTTAAAAAAATCCGGAAACTTAAAATTGTGATAGGATCCCCACCTCACTGTCCGTGTTAGACCACATATGAATTATGCTCTATTTCTTCTATTCTGCACAACCAAATATTACGAAAAAATTTAAGAACATTTTATCTAATCGCACACATGACAGTGAATTATTTCAGAATTTTTGGTCGAAAAATCGATTTTTAAAAAAATCCGGAAACTTAAAATTGTGATGGGATCCCCAACCTCACTGTCCGTGTTAGACCACATATGAATTATGCTCTATTTCTTCTATCCTGCTCAACCAAATATCACGAAAAAATTTAAGAACATTCTACCTAATCGCACACATGACAGTGAATTATTTCAGAATTTTTGGTCGAAAAATCGATTTTTAAAAAAATCCGGAAGCTTAAAATTTTGACAGGATCTCCAACCTCACTGTCCGTGTTAGACCACATATGAATTATGCTGTATTTCTTCTGTTTGGACCGACTCCACTGACCCGCTTCGCACCGAAGGAGCAGAAGAAACGTTTAATTTTCGAGTTGAAATAGCTCCGAGTGCAAAGGGTTAACCCTGCAGTGCGCCAATCACAAGTCCCCTATTTTTCTACGAGTTTAAATCGCTGCAATACCATTGCATAATGTCTTGATAATTTCAAGAAGATAGAAACAGTACTGAAATTGATTGTTCAAGCGGTCACCAGCACTGTACCTGTCAGTCAACCGTTATAACACAGTGTTCCCCTAAAAAATTCGCAAAACGAGCTGATCGGCTCCATTGAAGCGCCGTCATCGCCGATTTAAGGTGGCATGCGAGGAACATGGAAGACAAACTGTTGATTACAGTGTGCGAGCCGAAGTACAGTTGCCATTACGCGGGATAAACGTGCGGCGGAGTTAGCTGGGAAACGATATCAATCGCGGCGGTGATAGTCTGGCGAATAAATCGGTGAACGACGGGACGCGGGTCCCGGCGTGGTTCTCTCCCACTTGATACAATAGTCCCGAGGTTTGAATGTGGCCTTAATTGCGGACGGGATCGTGTTAATTACGCGGAAACGATAAAAAGAGTCGGCAGCCCCATTAAGCCGATTCTGTTAGACAGGAAGCGTATCGTCGCGGATCGGCCGCAAATAAGAATAATCGCGGCTCTCCTATCTCTGTACGCCGTTCGCAATTAACATTCTCGGATGATGCACGAGCCGGTCCACGATGACAAATCACGCGAGAGTGTTTAACGTCTCGGGGTTTCTAGTCGCGGGAGTTCGTTGAAGAATAATCCTCACCGAAGGCGGAGAGGAGCCTAACCGGTACCGTGAGATTCGACCTGATGCTCACTTTGCCATGCCGTGGCCTGCTTCTGGCTCCGCCACCTCGGGCTAATAGAAATATTAGGAAGCGCAAATTAATGACCGACTGTCTAGGAAACTTGTCGTGTCGACCTTGATTCCCTCGAAACGAAAGCTTTTCCAACGCAAGGTCCAGCCGCAAATAGATCGACCCCGTGCGCGTACTCTACTTTCAATCGCGAATCAATTTATTGCTACTGATATTTTTCATTAATTTCTTTTTATGTTGCACTTAACTGCTAGGGTTATTTCGCGACGAGATCTACAGTTTTTACCACGTTTTTATTAGCTCGAAAATTTTGCAATTGATTTTAAACTAACTTCCCGATGAACTGGAGACTTGAAATGTTAAACACGGAACAAAACTGGATGACAATACAATATTACAAAAAATTTTTCAAAAAAAGCCTATACTTCAGGAGATATAAACTATTAAATTTAACCGTTACACCTCCCCGCGCGACGCTCGGTAGTACGTGATCGCGTTCAGCGATCCCCACTCCGCGCGACAGTGCTCCCTACTCCACTACGCGTTCCCACTCCGACTCGAAGTTTACTACGTATTATTCTACTACCACGTTTTTCGTTTTAAATCTTACAACTATTTTCATAGCTATTCAAAATTCACAATCACACATTTTCAGGACCATCTGTATGGGGTTAGGAACCTGTATGGGGCTAGGGCAAATTATTTGATACATTTTAGTCCGTTTTTTAAACGCGATATTTTTTAAAAAATTTATTTTTATTTAAATTATTTTATACTTTCTAGTCCGTTTTAAAAACTTGGTATTTTTGAATAATTTACTTTTTATAAGGTGGGTTCCGAACCACCTTGGCCACCACAGTTTTAATGGCATATTTCCAGAGGTGATCGAACCCGCGACCACATTTTCATTCGATTCACCAGCGACTCATTAATCGTGCGAGCCTATTTTCCCTTGCTGTGTCTAGTCGGTTCATTTATTTGGAGAAGATTTTCATTCGGGTCACCAGACGAGTGCTCCTCTTGTTTCAGTCCAATCGCTTGCTAACGAGGGAAGATTCATTCGGGTCTTCGTCGTGGAATTAATATTAATTAGTATTTTACAGTGGCAACATCTATTTAGTCTTTGACTCGAAAGAATAATTCGGGTTTGCGCCATTCCTTCTTGCAGCATGTCAGGTCAATTAAATGGAAATAGTATGAGATACAAAACGTGACTCATCGTGAATGTAATAATTTCTTTTTTAATTGTGGAATGTAATACTTTTTTTGAAAATTTTATATTAAAACGACTGTTAAACTCATAATTTCTCGACATACATAGGTTAGAACTTTCTGACCAGTGTATTAGAATGTAATGTTTTCTTTTAAAATATTAAGTGAGGATTTTTAAGTTTATATTCAAATATCCCTTAAACTAATCATTTTAGGACGTACATAGGTTAGTACTGTTCTGCAGAGAATCGAAAGCTGCATTAATTAAAGATACAAGTTCTGTTTAAAAGATCAAAGTTGGACTGCTCTTTACTTTACCGGACTTAGAATTAGTAACTTTCTCCTACGAATTATGATGTGTCTGGTATGTAGTCCAGTAAATTTGTTTCGAACCTCTAGGATCAATAGTTGAGGAGTTATGGTCGATTAAAGTTGAGCATATTCCCAGTTTCTTGGCGGCGCACAGTGGGGAAAAGTGACTTGCCTCGCTTCAAAATGAAATAAGTTTCGATAGAAATGAGGTAGAGCGATGAATTTTTTTTTAAATTAAAGCTGAAACTTTGCAGAATATGGGAAAAATAGGGAGATTACGATACGAACGGTTTTTAACCTTGAGAAAATTCGTTAAACAATTCGTTCACAAAAATCGATTTCTTGTAAAATCCTGAAGTCGTAGACAAATTTTGAGACCAGATTTGAAATCAGCGTGAAAAAATCTACGGAAATGATATACAGCAAAAATTAATAAAAAAATTTTCTGCCCGTGGTAACGCAGAAACCACATTTTCTGGAAATTGTGAAAGTTTAACGAATTTTCTCAAGGTTAAAAACCGTTCGTATCGTAATCTCCCTATTTTTCCCATATTCTGCAAAGTTTCAGCTTTAATTAAAAAAAAATTTCATCGCTCTACCTCATTTCTATCGAAAGTTATTTCTTTTTGAAGCGAGGCAAGTCACTTTTCCCCACAGTGCGGCGCCCTTACCTGTCAAAACTCCTCAACTTTAAACGACCACATCTCCTCAACTATTGATCCTAGAGGATCGAAACTTCGATCTGTATAATACATCATAATTCGCAGGAGAAAAATACTAATTTTGAGTCCGGTAAAGTAAAGTTTACCCCAAACTTGACCTTCACAAGTCCTTGACGAGTCCACCTACAAAAAAAGAAACTAATAACACCAGTACGTGTATTCTAACGCCGAAATCGCTGGAAAGGCCGAACTCGATGGTTCGCTTTCTAAGTCCGTTAACAGCGAGTACTAGCCGAGATAAATCTCCGATAGCGTGCCGGCCAGTATTAGGCGAACGTCTCGTTAATCAGTGCAATCCCGCGAGTCATACTTTCCTGTCGAAAAGACACTTTCAGTAGCGAGTAAGAGTAACAATCGCAACGAGCTGGAAAGCTCTCCGCCGTTGTTCGAACTCACGAAGCTCGGACAGCTCTCGGCGAACATGGAATCCCATCGTTCCCATCGGGACTCGCGTGCACCGTTCAGGAACGATCGAAGAAACATGTGTTTAAGTCAGAAAGTTCTCTATCTTCAGCCCGGCAATTACATCAAGCGTGAAACTATAATAATGCTCGGGCCTCCGTGACACACATTCTGCTACTTTGTCGATAACTGTACACTGTCCTCCGGTGATGCTGTACGACGTTAATTCGAGCTTTGGCCAGTCAGCACGCTCCGGAGAATTCGAAACGAACCCCGAGGTGATTGGCATTTAATATAGCGACACGCAGGCTGATATCGAAGCCAGAACTTTCCTCGTCGAACTTGTCGCGAGCCTCCTCGAGGTGAAAGAACTGCGCCAGTTTTCTATCGACTCGTCAAATTTATTATAGTGGCGGACCTCTCTTGTCCGAACCATTTTTATTGTCGATTTAGTAAGCTGAGATATCTTCAAACAAATGTATAGGTTCATGTTCATACAGGTCGCTTATTTTTTAACCCTTTCCACTATTTTAACTGGAAAATTAAACATTTATTTCGACCTAGAATATTTGCGGGTAAACTTTACTTTACCGGTCTCAAAATTAGTACCTTTCTCCTACGAATTATGATCTATTTGGTATGTAATCCAGTAGATTTGTACCCGGAGAACCGGCAGATCGAAGTTTCGATCCTCTAGGATCAATAGTTGAGGAGATATGGTCGCTTAAAGTTGAGCATATTTCCAGTTTCTTCAGTTTCTCAAAAATGCTCAACTTTAAGCGACTATAACTCCTCAGCTATTGATCCTAGAGGATCGAAACTTCGATCTGCATCCACGCCGGGTAGAAATCTACTGGATGACATACCAAATACATAATAGTTCGTAGGAGAAAGGCACAAATTTTAAGTCCGGTAAAGTAAAGAGTAGCCTTAATTTGTGTCATAATTTTAATATTGGCATAAACTATACCATATCTACGTTGATTTTTGTCAAATATCTGTGATGACAATTTTATTTGTTTTGAATCTCCCTAAATGTTAATTCGTTGTCACCCCTCAATAATTTTTCATTTTCTTCTTAGTACAACAAACAATTTTTTCATTTGTGTCAGGATTTTGATATTGGTATGAACTAATTCGTACTCGCGTTGATTTTTATGAAATTGCTGTAATGACAATTTTATGTGTTGTGGCTCTACCTAAATATTAATTCGTTATCGCCTATCAACTATTTTGCACTTTCTTCTTACTCCAACAAACAATTTTTTAATTTGGGGTAAACTTTACTTTACCGGTCTCAAAATTAGTACCTTTCTCCTACGAATTATGATGTATCTGGTATGTAATCCAGTAGATTTGTACCCGGAGAACCGGCAGATCGAAGTTTCGATCCTCTAGGATCAATAGTTGAGGAGATATGGTCGCTTAAAGTTGAGCATATTTCCAGTTTCTTCAGTTTCTCAAAAATGCTCAACATTAAGCGACTATAACTCCTCAGCTATTGATCCTAGAGGATCGAAATTTCGATCTGCATCCACGCCGGGTAGAAATCTACTGGATGACATACCAAATACATAATAGTTCGTAGGAGAAAGGCACAAATTTTAAGTCCGGTAAAGTAAAGAGTAGCCTTAATTTGTGTCATAATTTTAATATTGGCATAAACTATACCATATCTACGTTGATTTTTGTCAAATATCTGTGATGACAATTTTATTTGTTTTGAATCTCCCTAAATGTTAATTCGTTGTCACCCCTCAATAATTTTTCATTTTCTTCTTAGTACAACAAACAATTTTTTCATTTGTGTCAGGATTTTGATATTGGTGTGAACTAATTCGTACTCGCGTTGATTTTTATGAAATTGCTGTAATGACAATTTTATGTGTTGTGGCTCTACCTAAATATTAATTCGTTATCGCCTGTCAACTATTTTGCACTTTCTTCTTACTCCAACAAACAATTTTTTAATTTGGGGTAAACTTTACTTTACCGGTCTCAAAATTAGTACCTTTCTCCTACGAATTATGATGTATCTGGTATGTAATCAAGTAGATTTGTACCCGCAGAACCGGCAGAATCGAAGTTTCGATCCTCTAGGATCAATAGTTGAGGAGATATGGTCGCTTAAAGTTGAGCATATTTCCAGTTTCTTCAGTTTCTCAAAAATGCTCAACATTAAGCGACTATAACTCCTCAGCTATTGATCCTAGAGGATCGAAATTTCGATCTGCATCCACGCCGGGTAGAAATCTACTGGATGACATACCAAATACATAATAGTTCGTAGGAGAAAGGCACAAATTTTAAGTCCTGTAAAGTAAAGAGCAGCCTTAATTTGTGTCATAATTTTGATATTGGCATAAACTATACCATATCTACGTTGATTTTTGTCAAATATCTGTGATGACAATTTTATTTGTTTTGAATCTCCCTAAATGTTAATTCGTTGTCACCCCTCAATAATTTTTCATTTTCTTCTTAGTACAACAAACAATTTTTTCATTTGTGTCAGGATTTTGATATTGGTATGAACTAATTCGTACTCGCGTTGATTTTTATGAAATTGCTGTAATGACAATTTTATGTGTTGTGGCTCTACCTAAATATTAATTCGTTATCGCCTATCAACTATTTTGCACTTTCTTCTTACTCCAACAAACAATTTTTTAATTTGGGGTAAACTTTACTTTACCGGTCTCAAAATTAGTACCTTTCTCCTACGAATTATGATGTATCTGGTATGTAATCCAGTAGATTTGTACCCGGAGAACCGGCAGATCGAAGTTTCGATCCTCTAGGATCAATAGTTGAGGAGATATGGTCGCTTAAAGTTGAGCATATTTCCAGTTTCTTCTGTTTCTCAAAAATGCTCAACTTTAAAAATTAGCTCGTGTAACTTTCGTATACATATATACAAGGTAATTTTTTCTATGCGAACTGACGCTTCAACATTGCAATGAAGAGTTCAGAAGCGGTCAATTGTGATTCCTAAAAGTCCAATCTATGTCTGCCCGGTGCCTAAAATGTATATTGTTACGTTATCGAGGAATAATTTATAATATTCGGCAGATACTGCCTGTCCAACACCACAGGCGTTGGCCTGTCACGAGGCATCCGTCAGAAGATAGCTACTTCGCGTACCAGTGTTTGCAATCAGTAAATTTAGCATTTGCATGGACGATGGACACTGTATTATCGATACATTAGGCACGAGACAGTGGTGCCTACTAGTGCAAAATTTCAAAACTTCGAGGTGCTGTATTATTATTTGTGACAGGCGGTGTCTGCCGAATATTACAAATTATTCCTCTATAACGTAAAAAACTGCATTTTGGGGTACGTACCACCCTGTAGCAGACTTTTAGGAATCACAATTGACTACTTCTGAACTCCTCATTGCAATATTCAAGCGTGATTTCGGCTTCCCGTAAACCGTGTAATTGCATATACGTATATGCGAGTTTAGCGATGCGTGCATGTCCCCGCACACACTTGCACGGCCGCGCCGCTATCGAAAGACGCGATGAGAACGTGCCTTAATTCCGGTCGCGGGACATCGGCGCGAAAGAAAATTGACGATCGACTGTTCCGCGAATGTATACATAGTAGAATACGTAGCAGACGACGCATTGAAGTTCACTGTCCCGCCTGTATTTACAGTTGCGAATCTGCAGCGCGTGACAATCTAGCGTGTCTCTCGATGGTTCGAGACGAAGAACCGATTTGCCGGTCGTGGATTGAAACGGTTTGTTTACAACGTGTCAAGCTTGCGCCGCCGAGGAAGATCCATTCGATTTCCTAATCCCGAACGAATCGATTCCAAGCTCTCTCGCAGGTTAGTCAATTAAACGCGGTCTCGTCCCGACATTTTTCGTTCTGAGAATTTCACGGACCGATTCAACTTTGGAAGATAATGGTTGGCATTACTCGCATCGTTGGAGCGACTCGCGTTGACACGAGCTCGCAATTTCCACGCAAGAGGTGTTCCACCCCACAGAAAGAGAGAGAGAGAGAGAGGAGGGGGAGGAGGAATTTCGCAAAAGTTGGTAATGGCGCGCGTCACGTAAGTTCGCGCACACTCGACCACCGTGAACACTTACACGTGCACGGACCACGGTTAACTGTGTACGACATTCTGGTTACACGAGGCTCGAGCTAACGGCTCATGGAAGGTTACAATTACCCCCGGGCTAATGTTGGTACACGGGATAAGGGAACAACGATGTCCCCGCGACCAGCACACGCGTGAAAACGCTCGTCGTCCTCCTCCGGCTCCGTCTCGCAGTGGTTTTCATTCCTTCTCCACCCACTGAACCTTTAAATTTGCAAGATACGCCCCCCCTTAAGCTGTATGGAGACGTAGAATTAGTATCGATGTTGCATATGAAATGTCCGATTTTTAGCAATGCCATTAAACAAACGTAAGGCTGCTCTTTACTTTACCGGACTGAAAATTTGTACCTTTCTCCTACTAATTATGATGTATCTGGTATGTAATCCAGTAGATTTGTACCCGGCGCGGATGCAGATCGAAGTTTCGATCCTCTAGGATCAATAGTTGAGCAGTTATGATCGCTCAAAGTTCAGCATATTTACAGTTTCCT
Organism: Lasioglossum pauxillum; assembly: GCA_933228785.1. NCBI lineage: Eukaryota > Metazoa > Arthropoda > Insecta > Hymenoptera > Halictidae > Lasioglossum > Lasioglossum pauxillum. The sequence goes on along the minus strand of OW121701.1, from coordinate 3,249,777 downwards.
GGCGGCGCCCTTACCTGTCAAAATGCTCAACTTTAAGCGACCATATCTCCTCAACTATTGATCCTAGAGGTTCGAAACTTCGATCTGCATCCGCGCTGGGTACAAATCTACTGGATTACATACAAAATGCATCATAATTTGTAAGAAAAAGGAAGAAATTTTCAGTCCGGTAAAGTAAAGAGCAGGTAATTTGTATTTTGCATAAAGATCCGCTGTCTCCTAATCAATTATAAAACGTTCAAGTATTGTACGAGGTATTCTATCAATTTGATATCCATAAAATGGAAAAATCGTATACAATTATTCTAGAGTTCTCTCCGAGTGCAAGGGTTCATTATAAATAATTTGCTGAGAATGATCCTTCGCCGCTAAAAATTGTACTACAGAATTTTGAACTTGGACGCATTTATTATTACGAATTATAAGAATTGTAATTTATTATACGAATTGTAATTTATTATACGAAGTAGTATACAGATGCAGATCAAAGTTTCGAACCTCTAGGATCAATAGTTGAGGAGATATGATCGCTCAAAGTTCAGCATATTTACAGTCTCCTGGCGGCGCCCTTACCTGTCAAAATGCTCAACTTTAAGCGACCATATCTCCTCAACTATTGATCCTAGAGGATCGAAACTTCGATCTGCATCCGCGCTGGGTACAAGTCCACTGGATTACATACAAAATACATCATAATTTGTAAGAAAAAGGAAGAAATTTTCAGTCCGGTAAAGTAAAGAGCAGCCAATTTCTATTTTGCATAAAGATCCGCTGTCTCCTAATCAATTATAAAACATTCAAGTATTGTACGAGGTATTCTATCAATTTGATATCCATAAAATGGAAAAATCGTATACAATTATTGTAGAGTTCTGTCCGAGTGCAAGGGTTCATTATAAATAATTTGCTGAGAATGATCCTTCGCCGCTAAAAATTGTACTACAGAATTTTGAACTTGGACGCATTTATTATTACGAATTATAAGAATTGTAATTTATTATACGAATTGTAATTTATTATACGAAGTAGTATACAGATGCAGATCAAAGTTTCGAACCTCTAGGATCAATAGTTGAGGAGATATGATCGCTCAAAGTTCAGCATATTTACAGTCTCCTGGCGGCGCCCTTACCTGTCAAAATGCTCAACTTTAAGCGACCATATCTCCTCAACTATTGATCCTAGAGGATCGAAACTTCGATCTGCATCCGCGCTGGGTACAAATCTACTGGAATACATACCAAATATATCATAATTCGTAGGAGAAAGGTACTACCTTCGAGTCCGGTAAAGTAAAGTTTACCCTACAAATTTTCTACCTGAATTGCAACAAGCTGGAATGACATAGAAATTTATTTTCTATGTTAACATGATTAATAGATTGATAATAATATAACAGTAACAACTACAAATAGAATTACACCTACCCATTTTTGTCATAAATGCATAAAGTCCGCTGTTCAATCATTAACACAATTGATCATATTTTGCTTACTTTTCACTACATAGTATTTTAACTTTAACAAATGAACGGTACTTTCCGGTACATGTAATTCGAAAAAGTGTCATATTGTTCCACAAACGTGTCGCATACATAAACATTGGAATTTGACGAATGACTTGTCGCCGTTTTGTAAACTCTGTACGTGTCCCTCGGCGTCAGATCGAGTTTACAACAGAAACGAGGGCTCCAACAAGGTTACCGATAATGAGTCGAAGATAACGCGACGGTCTCTACCCGCGGTGTGTCCGTAATCTATATGTGTCAGCTTATACGCGAGACACTTAATTAACTTGCATAAAATCCGCTGCTATTAAGTCGTTAACGGATTACGGATGAGACGAGCGAGCAAGCGAGCGAGCCGGTGCTTTCTATCGCGCAGCCTAAACTGAAGGGTTAATTCTCCTGTGGGTCCGAGCTTTCTAAGAGAAAGGTGTTAACTACGGACATTTATATCCGCCGCTTAACGTTCCCCCATGAAAATGCAACAATGACAAGGTCCCCTGGGGTCATATATTTTGCGCAAGAAGGAAAGCGCCCGATGGAATTCCTCGAAAGTCTCTCGGCGGAGTTTTTTACGGATCATCGATATATGCAAGAAAATGGGCGTGTGCTACCTGTTTGTAAATCGGTGCTGCTTGTACTATGTACCACCTCGTCTCGAGTTTCACCGACAATATTTCCACTGATGTCGTAATCACACCGTCGGGCTCATTGTCAATGTTAACTGACGGATAGGAGCCAACCAGCGCGCGATTCGCCCGCGGTCGAATGTTGTTCGACAACCGAAAACTTTGATAAATCGCTACGTCGTTGATTGCTATCTCCGTGAAAGATACACGCAGCTTGTTTCCCGATAACGCGCCACAGAAATGTGGTTAACAGCTTGACCGTGAACTCGGTTATGTTAACCCCCTCCCTTGCCTCCTTGTTCCGCGTTATTCGAAATGAACGAAGTTATATGAAGATTTATTCCTTGTGGAAATAATTCATGGTGAACATAATTATTGTCCCACCCTGTATACAAAACTGACACGACATAGAGGAGGGCATATTGTGACGTAAACATTTTCTGCGTGAGTGGGGGCACAGAGGAGATTTCAAGGTCACGTTGATTTTTTTAAATGGATCACCTACTTTCTGTATCATGAATCGATAGACCGTCGAATTCTGGGTAAAAATGTATTGACCTCCATATGTCCTTAATCTAATAGTTTACGAGATATTATCGAAACAATTTTCTTTCTTCTTTGGATAATATGTCGTTAACTATTAGGTTTGGGACATATGAAGGTCAACAGTTTTATACTCGGGATTTGACACTCTATCGATATATGGTATAAAGAAAGGACATTCTATTTAAAAAACTCAAGGTGACCTTGAAATGTCCTCTATGCCACCACCAACGCAGAAAATGTTTGTGTCACAATATGGCCCCCTGTGTACCGTGCAATTTTTGTTTAGAACGTTTTTCCATATTATTACAAATGACGGATATATTCAAGGTGGACATTGCCCCATCCTGTATACAAAACTTAGGAGATTTCAAGGTCACCTTGATTTTTTTAATGGAAACACCTACTTTCTGTATCATGAATCGGAAGACTGTCGAATTCTAAGTAAAAATATATCGACCTCCATATGTCGTAAATCTAATAGTTGACGAGATATTATCGAAACAATTTTCTTTCTTCTTTGGATAATATCTCGTTAACTATTAGGTTTAGGACATATGAAGGTCAACAGTTTTATAATCGGAATTTGACACTCTATCGATATATGGTATAAAAAATAGGACATTCCATTTAAAAAAGTTAATTTGACTTTGAAATCAATCCCCACCCCCCCCCCCCCATACTACGTGTACAATGCTGCTAACGAACGTGATCTAATTAATCGAAATTAGAAGGTTCAGTCTTTTACAGTGATTTAATCGAATATTGTAATCCCAGAAATTGTTTTATTCATACGATTATACATTCCAACATTAAGTTGATTTAAAGAACGTTTCAGACAGATATGTTTACGAAACTCTACATTTTTATTTTATTCGTAACGCACCGAATTATGTATATTATTCTTCGAATTATGATGTATTTGGTATGTAATCCAGTAGATTTGTACCCGGCGCGGATGCAGATCGAAGTTTCAATCCTCCAGGATCAATAGTTGAGGAGATATGGTCGCTTAAAGTTGAGCATTTTTGACAGGCAAGGGCGTCACTACAATCTGTAAATATGCTCAACTTTAAATGACCATATGTCCTCAACTATTGATCCTAGAGGATCGAAGCTGCATCCGCGCCGAGTACAAATCTAGTGGATTACATACCAAATACAAAATAATTCGAAGAAGAGAGGCGCAAATTTTGTGTCCGGTAAAGTGAAGAGCAGCCTTTCTTTCTTCTGGGGAAAATGAAAAACGACTTTTTACCATTTCGAACAAGTTTTATATCATTGTATTCTTTTCCTGCATTTTTGTCTATGATCTTTGCCCATTTTCCGTTGTTTATCAGCAAAGAATTGAATACAACAGTGTAGATGTTATACTACGACCTTGAAGCGACCTTGAACTCGATGGAAAACCTCTGATCCAGAGCTGCGCTCTTTTATTAGATTTCTCGTCGTCATGTTGTGACGTAGCCCACGAAGCACCGATAAATTGCAGTGTTGCACTCAGAAGGAGGGGGGAAGTTGACCAAGTTCCCCCCCCTCCCGCCCCAAGAAAAAAAATGTTTAACTTCCAAAATTGAAATCGAGGAATAGCCCTGCGTACCGTTGACAGATATTTTTGCTAAAAAAGGTCATCACGCAAAACCTAGGGCTGGTTTCAACTCATCCCTCCCAAGATTACAGTTAGGAGCATAACTGATTCCATACATTTAAATCAGAACAACTTTTTTATGAATGGACCAAAAAAATTCAGTTTCTCTGTAAGGCTAGAAGAATTAGTTTAGTAAATGATGTGTAAAAAATATGTTGAAAAAATGCATTTGGACGGAATTGTGAAAAACAATGGTAAAAATTGATTTTTACAACTTTTTTAGCTGTGCCAATAACGAAAATTCAAAAGGTGTGTCTGGTCAACTGCTATAAATTATATACGCTCCGAAAATTTCATTGAAATTGGTTAATTGGTTTACGAGTTATAAACGATCAAAAGTGGTAAAAATGACAATTTTTCATACAACTGCCATTCTTACCATGTTTGATCGTTTATAACTCGTAAACTAATGAACCAATTTCAATAAAATTTTCGGAGCGTATATAATTCATGTAAGTTGACCAAACACATCTATTAAATTTTCTTTATTGCCAAATCAAAATTTTTAGATTCGAAAAATCTGCATTTGTACAAGCTATATCAATTTGTCCATGTAGAATGAGCTGATCAGAATACAAAATATTAAACTACGTGCAGGATGAGAACATTCTTCTATAGTTAGGAGCAAAACTAATCACACACACTTTAAACTTTAAATCAGAAAAACTTTTTTATGAATGGACCAAACGACTTGAATTTCTCTGTAATGCTAGAAGAACTAGTTTAGTCTAAAAAATTTGTTCAAAAAATGCGTTTGGTCGGAATTGTAAAAAACAATAATAAAAATTTCAGCTTTTTCAGCTGGGCCAATATCGAAAATTTCAAAGATGTGTTTGGTCAACTTGTATATGGTAAATTATATGCGCTCCGAAAATTTCATTGAAATTGGTTAATTGGTTTACGAGTTATGACCGATCAAAATTGGTAAGAATTGCAATTTTTCGTACAACTGCCATTCTTACCACATTCGATCGTTAATAACTCGTAAACCAATTAACCAATTTCAATGAAATTTTCGGAGCGTATATAATTTATACCAGTTGACAAAACACATTTTTTAAATTTTCGTTATTGGCCCAGCTAAAAATTCGTAGAAATCAATTTTTACTATTGTTCTTCACAATTCCGACCAAATACATTTTTCCAACTTATTTATTAGACGTCATTCACTGAACTAATTCTTCTAGCCTTACAGAGAAATTGAAGTCGTTTGGTCCACTCATATAAAAGTTATTCAGATTTAAAAGTGTGTAGAATCAGTTATGCTCTTTACTGTATTGTACATCCTGGGTGCGCCACTGAAATGTTGTGTAAATCATAACAATATGTTCCAGCTGATAAGAACACGAACGAAAATTCGCATCAGTGCCGCGGTCCGATCCAGAGTACACTCTGGTCTCTCGAACTAATTGGATTTCCCCCTCCGCTTATGCTCGTTTATCAATTACGCGCGGCGGCGGTGCGGCGCGGCGTGACGATATGCATACGCGTCGCGATAGCTCGCGCGAGCAGAAATTACCGGCACTCTTTACCTCACCTTCTCGCAGGCCGGTGATAAGAAATTCGTCGAGCACGATAAGGAGGAGGATTGTCGGGGAGCCGACCTCGTTGTCAGTCTCTTCGGCATTTCAAAGAGGCAGTGTCTGTTTGTCGGTGCGCGCGCGCGCACGCCACGCACGCTCGCTCGCTCGAGACGTGCAAAAGTGAAATTCGCGGGTAATTGCTGGAACGATTACGATCGTTCGGGATCGTGCCGGCGCCTCGGGCCACTCTTTCACCGTGTCGGCCAAGAAAAAAATCCATCGAATCGGCGTTATGTCTTCCACCGGTCATCACGAGGACATCGAGTCCTGCCCAGAACCCCAGAAGACGTCGCGGCGGTTCTTCAGTGTAGGTGATCTCCTGTTCAACCTGTTTCCGGTTCCGCCCGATTACCAGTCGTCGCCGCAGTCCCTCCGCTCCTCGTAATCGAACGGTCACGTGACGTTTCATCACTGTGATGCAGATGCTCGAGAATGGTACCAAACAGGACCGAGTTTTTTCCCTCGGGGAAAGGACGCGAAGTTTTTCCGTGTATACAAGCTTCTTTTTGGAACGTTTATTTTTTCGATCCTGACAGTCCGTCGACTATCTTGAAACATGTGCACGAACCTTATCTTTTTCTGCCGGGAGTTGGATCACATGTGACTCGTTTTTCACAACAATGAGGACCTCAGAAGCTTACAATGTGAAACTTCTCCGGCCCTCCGCCACACCTGTTCTTTGCTATTAAAACATGTGTACGAACCTTAATCGTAATCTTATTTACACTTTTTCGAGATTTGTCATCGTTACGTCATTCGGTATGACTCGGTATGACCAGTCAATTCGTCAATGTTTATTCGTTGTCACCCGTCAATAATTTGTTACTTTCTTCTTAGTTCAACAATTTTTTAATTTAGGGCAAACTTTACTTTACCGGTCTCAAAATTAGTACCTTCCTCCTACGAATTATGATGTATCTGGTATGTAATCTAGTAGATTTGTACCCGGAGAACCGGCAGATCGAAGTTTCGATCCTCTAGGATCAATAGTTGAGGAGATATGGTCGCTTAAAGTTGAGTATATTTCCAGTTTCTTCAGTTTCTCAAAAATGCTCAACTTTAAGCGACTATAACTCCTCAACTATTGATCCTAGAGGATCGAAACTACAATCTGCATCCACGGCGGGTAGAAATCTACTGAATGACATACCAAATATATAATAGTTCGTAGGAGAAAGGCACAAATTTTAAGTCCTGTAAAGTAAAGAGCAGCCTTAATTTGTGTCACAATTTTGATATTGGCATAAACTATATCATATCTACGTTAATTTTTGTCAAATATCTGCGATGACAATTTTATTTGTTTTGAATCTCCCTAAATGTTAATTCGTTGTCACCCCTCAATAATTTCTCATTTTCTTCTGAGTACAACAAACAATTTTTTCATTTGTGTCAGGATTTTGATATTGGTATGAACTAATTCGTACTCGCGTTGATTTTTATGAAATTGCTGTAATAACAATTTTATGTGTTGTGGCTCTACCTAAATATTAATTCGTTATCGCCTATCAACTATTTTGCACTTTCTTCTTACTCCAACAAACAATTTTTTAATTTGGGGTAAACTTTACTTTACCGGTCTCAAAATTATTTCCCTTCTCCTACGAATTATGATGTATCTGGTTTGTAATCTAGTAGATTTGTACCCGGAGAACCTGCAGATCGAAGTTTTGATCCTCTAGGATCAATAGTTGAGGAGATATGGTCGCTTAAAGTTGAGCATATTTCCAGTTTCTTCAGTTTCTCAAAAATGCTCAACTTTAAGCGACTGTAACTCCTCAACTATTGATCCTAGAGGATCGAAACTTCGATCTGCATCCACGCCGGGTAGAAATCTACTGAATGACATACCAAATATATAATAGTTCGTAGGAGAAAGGCACAAATTTTAAGTCCTGTAAAGTAAAGAGCAGCCTTAATTTGTGTCACAATTTTGATATTGGCATAAACTATATCATATCTACGTTGATATTTGTCAAATATCTGTGATGACAATTTTATTTGTTTTGAATCTCTCTAAATGTTAATTCGTTGTCACCCCTCAATAATTTTTCATTTTCTTCTTAGTACAACAAACAATTTTTTCATTTGTGTCAGGATTTTGATATTGGTATGAACTAATTCGTACTCGCGTTGATTTTTATGAAATTGCTGTAATGACAATTTTATGTGTTTTGGCTCTACCAAAATATTAATTCGTTATCGCCTATCAACTATTTTGCACTTTCTTCTTACTCCAACAAACAATTTTTTAATTTGGGGTAAACTTTACTTTACCGGTCTCAAAATTAGTACCTTTCTCCTACGAATTATGATGTATCTGGTTTGTAATCCAGTAGATTTGTACCCGGAGATCCTGCAGATCGAAGTTTCGATCCTCTAGCATCAATAGTTGAGGAGATATGGTCGCTTAAAGTTGAGTATATTTCCAGTTTCTTCAGTTTCTCAAAAATGCTCAACTTTAAGCGACTATAACTCCTCAACTATTGATCCTAGAGGATCGAAACTACGATCTGCATCCACGGCGGGTAGAAATTTACTGGATGACATACCAAGTACATAATAGTTCGTAGGAGAAAGGCACAAATTTTAAGTCCGGTAAAGTAAAGAGCAGCCTTAATTTGTGTCACAATATTGATATTGGCATAAACTATATCATATCTACGTTAATTTTTGTCAAATATCTGTGATGACAATTTTATTTGTTTTGAATCTCCCTAAATGTTAATTCGTTGTCACCCCTCAATAATTTTTCATTTCCTTCTGAGTACAACAAACAATTTTTTCATTTGTGTCAGGATTTTGATATTGGTATGAACTAATTCGTACTCGCGTAGATTTTTATGAAATTGCTGTAATGACAATTTTATGTTTTGGCTCTACCAAAATATTAATTCGTTATCGCCTATCAACTATTTTGCACTTTCTTCTTATTCCAACAAACAATTTTTTAATTTAGGGTAAACTTTACTTTACCGGTCTCAAAATTAGTACCTTTCTCCTACGAATTATGATGTATCTGGTATGTAATCTAGTAGATTTGTACCCGGAGAACCGGCAGATCGAAGTTTCGATCCTCTAGGATCAATAGTTGAGGAGATATGGTCGCTTAAAGTTGAGTATATTTCCAGTTTCTTCAGTTTCTCAAAAATGCTCAACTTTAAGCGACTATAACTCCTCAACTATTGATCCTAGAGGATCGAAACTACGATCTGCATCCACGGCGGGTAGAAATTTACTGGATGACATACCAAGTACATAATAGTTCGTAGGAGAAAGGCACAAATTTTAAGTCCGGTAAAGTAAAGAGCAGCCTTAATTTGTGTCACAATATTGATATTGGCATAAACTATATCATATCTACGTTAATTTTTGTCAAATATCTGTGATGACAATTTTATTTGTTTTGAATCTCCCTAAATGTTAATTCGTTGTCACCCCTCAATAATTTTTCATTTCCTTCTGAGTACAACAAACAATTTTTTCATTTGTGTCAGGATTTTGATATTGGTATGAACTAATTCGTACTCGCGTAGATTTTTATGAAATTGCTGTAATGACAATTTTATGTTTTGGCTCTACCAAAATATTAATTCGTTATCGCCTATCAACTATTTTGCACTTTCTTCTTATTCCAACAAACAATTTTTTAATTTAGGGTAAACTTTACTTTACCGGTCTCAAAATTAGTACCTTTCTCCTACGAATTATGATGTATCTGGTATGTAATCTAGTAGATTTGTACCCGGAGAACCGGCAGATCGAAGTTTCGATCCTCTAGGATCAATAGTTGAGGAGATATGGTCGCTTAAAGTTGAGTATATTTCCAGTTTCTTCAGTTTCTCAAAAATGCTCAACTTTAAGCGACTATAACTCCTCAACTATTGATCCTAGAGGATCGAAACTTCGATCTGCATCCACGCCGGGTAGAAATCTACTGGATGACATACCAAATATATAATAGTTCGTAGGAGAAAGGCACAAATTTTAAGTCCGATAAACTAAAGAGCAGCCTTAATTTGTGTCATAATTTTGATATTGGCATAAACTGTATCATATCTACGTTGATTTTTGTCAAATATCTGTGATGACAATTTTATTTGTTTTGAATCTCCCTAAATGTTAATTCGTTGTCACCCCTCAATAATTTTTCTTTTTCTTCTTAGTACAACAAACAATTTTTTCATTTGTGTCAGGATTTTGATATTGGTATGAACTAATTCGTACTCGCGTTGATTTTTATAAAATTGCTGTAATGACAATTTTATGTGTTTTGGCTCTACCGAAATATTAATTCGTTATCGCCTATCAACTATTTTGCACTTTCTTCTTACTCCAACAAACAATTTTTTAATTTGGGGTAAACTTTACTTTACCGGTCTCAAAATTAGTACCTTTCTCCTACGAATTATGATGTATCTGGTATGTAATCTAGTAGATTTGTACCCGGAGAACCGGCAGATCGAAGTTTCGATCCTCTAGCATCAATAGTTGAGGAGATATGATCGCTTAAAGTTGAGTATATTTCCAGTTTCTTCAGTTTCTCAAAAATGCTCAACTTTAAGCGACTGTAACTCCTCAACTATTGATCCTAGAGGATCGAAACTACGATCTGCATCCACGGCGGGTAGAAATCTACTGGATGACATACCAAATATATAATAGTTCGTAGGAGAAAGGCACAAATTTTAAGTCCTGTAAAGTAAAGAGCAGCCTTAATTTGTGTCACAATTTTGATATTGGCATAAACTATATCATATCTACGTTAATTTTTGTCAAATATCTGTGATGACAATTTTATTTGTTTTGAATCTCCCTAAATGTTAATTCGTTGTCACCCCTCAATAATTTTTCATTTTCTTCTTAGTACAACAAACAATTTTTTCATTTGTGTCAGGATTTTGATATTGGTATGAACTAATTCGTACTCGCGTTGATTTTTATAAAATTGCTGTAATGACAATTTTATGTGTTTTGGCTCTACCAAAATATTAATTCGTTATCGCCTATCAACTATTTTGCACTTTCTTCTTACTCCAACAAACAATTTTTTAATTTGGGGTAAACTTTACTTTACTGGTCCCAAAATTATTTCCCTTCTCCTACGAATTATGATGTATCTGGTTTGTAATCTAGTAGATTTGTACCCGGAGAACCGGCAGATCGAAGTTTCGATCCTCTAGCATTAATAGTTGAGGAGATATGGTCGCTTAAAGTTGAGTATATTTCCAGATTCTTCAGTTTCTCAAAAATGCTCAACTTTAAGCGACTATAACTCCTCAACTATTGATTCTAGAGGATCGAAACTTCGATCTGCATCCACGCCGTGTAGAAATCTACTGGATGACGTACCAAATGCATAATAGTTCGTAGGAGAAAGGCACAAATTTTAAGTCATGTAAAGTAAAGAGCAGCCTTAATTTGTGTCATAATTTTGATATTGGCATAAACTATATCATATATACGTTGATTTTTGTCAAATATCTGTGATGACAATTTTATTTGTTTTGAATCTCCCTAAATGTTAATTCGTTGTCACCCCTCAATAATTTTTCATTTTCTTCTGAGTACAACAAACAATTTTTTCATTTGTGTCAGGATTTTGATATTGGTATGAACTAATTCGTACTCGCGTTCATTTTTATGAAATTGCTGTAATGACAATTTTATGTGTTGTGGCTCAACCTAAATATTAATTCGTTATCGCCTATCAACTATTTTGCACTTTCTTCTTACTCCAACAAACAATTTTTTAATTTGGGGTAAACTTTACTTTACCGGTCTCAAAATTAGTACCTTTCTCCTACGAATTATGATGTATCTGGTATGTAATTTAGTAGATTTGTACCCGGAGAACCTGCAGATCGAAGTTTCGATATTGTAGGATCAATAGTTGAGGAGATATGGTCGCTTAAAGTTGAGTATATTTCCAGTTTCTTCAGTTTCTCAAAAATGCTCAACTTTAAGCGACTGTAACTTCTCAACTATTGATCCTAGAGGATCGAAACTTCGATCTGCATCCACGCCGGGTAGAAATCTACTGGATGACATACCAAATATATAATAGTTCGTAGGAGAAAGGCACAAATTTTAAGTCCGGTAAAGTAAAGATCAGCCTTAATTTGTGTCATAATTTTGATATTGGCATAAGCTATATCATATCTACGTTAATTTTTGTCAAATATCTGTGATGACAATTTTATTTGTTTTGAATCTCCCTAAATGTTAATTCGTTGTCACCCCTCAATAATTTTTCATTTTCTTCTTAGTACAACAAACAATTTTTTCATTTGTGTCAGGATTTTGATATTGGTATGAACTAATTCGTACTCGCGTAGATTTTTATGAAATTGCTGTAATGACAATTTTATGTGTTTTTGCTCTACCTAAATATTAATTCGTTATCGCCTATCAACTATTTTGCACTTTCTTCTCACTCCAACAAACAATTTTTTAATTTGGGGTAAACTTTACTTTACCGGTCCCAAAATTATTTCCCTTCTCCTACGAATTATGATGTATCTGGTTTGTAATCCAGTAGATTTGTACCCGGAGAACCGGCAGATCGAAGTTTCGATCCTCTAGCATCAATAGTTGAGGAGATATGTTCGCTTAAAGTTGAATATATTTCCAGTTTCTTCAGTTTCTCAAAAATGCTCAACTTTAAGCGACTATAACTCCTCAACTATTGATCCTAGGGGATCGAAACTTCGATCTGCATCCACGCCGGGTAGAAATCTACTGGATGACATACCAAATATATAATAGTTCGTAGGAGAAAGGCACAAATTTTAAGTCCTGTAAAGTAAAGAGCAGCTTTAATTTGTGTCATAATTTTGATATTGGGATAAACTATATCATATCTACGTTGATTTTTATCAAATATCTGTGATGACAATTTTATTTGTTTTGGGCTTTCCTGAATGTTCATGATTTCATGTTCATGACTCAGTGAAAAATTTATAAAAATTAGATGAGTTAAATCAATCAATCTCTCTCAGTAGAAGATTTAAAACTAGTCATAAATTAATAAAAGATCAAGAGCTTATTCTAACTGTATGGAAAGGATGATTGTGACAATAAATACGTAAGATTGAATAACAGATACTGGAATTTCAATATCAAATATTAAATATACAGTCTTCTTCAAACGTTTACTTACGGTTTTATTCGAAAATTCCGATTTTAGCTTCGATTCTCGCACTAGAATTTAAAGTGTTATCACTTTCTCGTCAGATCGTAGGAAAGTTGAAAATTGTTGGTCCCACGAGTGAAAGTTTAACCAAAAAATGTCTTCTAGGCAGAGCTGGGGAAAATAGTATTTTAAATAGTAAATAGTAAACAATCCTATTTATTTCAAAGTATGTGTACAACCCGGAAATAAAATATTTTATTTGTTGCAGTAAGTTTTGAAAATAAAATAATTTATTTGAGGCAGTAATGTTTTTGAGAACAAAATAATTTATTTGTAGAATATTGAAAATATTTATATTTTGTCTATATTTTCAATTTCAATTTTCAATATTATTGCTGAAAATAATGATTTCGTTCGAATTTAATACATTTACGAGTGTAAATCGTTTCTTAACGATAAGATTGACAGTATGTTTATGCGGTTTCTCAGAGTATTACAACAATTCAAAAAGTAAAATGTTTTATTTCGTGTTTCTGGTTGTTAAAATAGAAATATTTTAGTTTGTGGATCAAATTGTTGAAATCGAAATATTTTATTTCGAGGTTCAGATTGATAGAATAGGAATATTTTATTTTCGAAATTGTATATCTTATTTGAAATACTATTTTCTTTAAGCGAAGTAAAATCTAAAATACTAAATAGTATTTGATACATTTGTTTCGCCAAATAATGCCCACTTCCAGGCAGCTAGCTTGTAAGTAAAAATGCAGGTTGTTACAATTGCTGCAGAGTATCCTCGTCAAAACTGTACCAGAAAAGTGACGCGAATATCCGAGAGAAAGTGAACTAATACTACATTTGTCCGCGTTGAGACTGATTTTCTTGACACAAGTTTGTTTGGAGAGAGAGACACACGTGTGAGACTCATTGACGAGACAGCGTGTAGAAAGAACTGGTGCGATATCGAGATAATGAAGAAGCCACTGACAATCAGTGTTCTGTAACGTAGATCACGGCGTACGCTTGCACTGGTCTACGATAAGATTGTGCGACATGATAATTGGAGCGAACAATTCGTGGAAGCACTGTGTACAAGCATAATTTCGCAGACAACAACGCGGCGTTCACCGAACGATACGAGTTTCGCAAAACTTTCATTGACCGTCGTTGACACACAGTTCGGTCGAACAGCGATCTAAATATGTCCAGACGACGACGTTGAGAAGATTCATGGATTCCATGAACGCCAGGCCGGCCATTCCTTAATTAAGAATTTCGCTGGAAGAACGGTTTACCTCGTAAAACATTCTCCGCCATAACTTTGCGCGAAATTGTATCCCATAAAAAGCCGGGTACACGCTGTCCAATTCATCGTCACGCGAAATTAAAAGAAACAAAATAATTAGCCTAATGAATATCGTCCCCATCTATCTCGCATTTTTTTTAGTAACACTATTATTCCATCGTGTGCGAGGATTTTATGGACAGTATGATTAGACTGCGGAAAATCATGCAAAAAAGAAAAACATTTTTTAAGACTATTGCAAGAAATAGGAGCTACGTAAATATTTATTATTATTATTATTATTATTATTATTAACGGACCGAAGCCCTCTTACATAAGTGTTTACAATGGAAGACAAAAAACGGACTACTCGTATAGTAACATAGAAAGGACATACACAATAACTTATGATACTAATTATATGGTATTATCCTATAATTCTGCGCAGTTTTCTTTTAAACATGTGCAAAGACTCAGTAAAAAAATCTATACGATTATACAGAGTGTTAGAGTCTGCGATAATGCGATTTATTGGATTGATTAATCCATAGGTAGATCTGGCTTTAAGGGTTTGAAAACCTGCTCGAGATCTCAAAGCACGTTCGGGTGCGTAAAAATTGATTTGCATAAGGAGAGAGGGACAATCTATATGATTATTAATTAAATTAAAAATAAAGCTCTGGTCGGATACTCTCCTGCGAGCAGACAATGTTTCAAGGTTGACTATGTTTAATATTGTGGAGTAATCGTGATCAAAGATAGACATAGGATTATTAATCTTATAAGAACAAAACCTAAGAAATTTATGCTGCACTCTCTCAAGCATGATTTCGTAATTTAAGCTATTCGAAGACCATATAACTGAAGCATATTCCAAGTGGGAACGGACAAGGGTAATATATAGTAATCTAATTGTGTGTAATGAGTGAAAATCAGTAGAAAAGCGATTTATTCCTTTTAATCATTTTGTTATACCACAGGCAATAAATTTTCAGATGTTCTCACTGTTCTGTGTTTCACCTGCTTTCTTAGTTAGTTAGGAGAGGTCGAGTCGGTTTCCTGAAAAAGGTAAATTTTACTTCACCGGACTCAAAATTAGTACCTTTCTACGAATTATGATGTATTTGGTATGTAATCCAGTAGATTTGTACCCGGCGCGGATGCAGATCGAAGTTTCGATCCTCTAGGATCAATAGTTGAAAAGTTATAGTCGCTTAAAGTTGAGAATATTTACAGTTTGTAGTGACGCCCTTACCTGTCAAAAATGCTCAACTTTACGCGACCATATCTCCCCAACTATTGATCCTAGAGAATCGAAACTTCGATCTGCATCAGCGCCGGGTACAAATCTACTGGATTACATACCAAATACATCATAATTCGTAGGAGAATGCTACTAATTTGGAGTCCGGTGAAGTAAAGCTTACCCGAATTACCTTTTGTACGACGCATGAAGACTGTTTTGTGTGATCGTATACTCGAATTTGTAGATAATCGGTTATTATTTTAGTTTGAGCTACAATAAAGCCTTGATCGAAGAAGAAACATCGAGGACCGTGCTGTCTCTTAGAGCCTGTGGTTCTACTATTTCTTTGTGGCCACTAAACACAGTTCAAATTGTATTGTATTTCGTGAAAATCCCATAAAAAATAATGAAAAATAAAGAAGTTTTGTAATTGGATTAGCAGCGGTTTACACTGATATACGCAGTGGAAAGGATATTTGTTTTTCGTAGATCCTATGGTTTCGTAGATCAAAGCCTTACTGTGGATGTTATGTATCTATGACAAAAATTGTAAAGACAGAAAGAATTGAAAGATATTGCTGTATTATTTTCGACTTGTTGAGACGATTATAAAAAATGCGATGCATTTTTGCAAGGGACGAAGCTGATGTTTAAATCCTATCTTAAGCTCTAACGTAGGTATCTGATTTTTTATTTACAAACAAGGGCTGCTCTTTACTTTACCGGACTGAAAATTTGTGCCTTTCTAATCTTAATCCAGTAGATTTGTACCTGGTGCGGATGCAGATCGAAGTCTCGATTCTCTAGGATCAATAGTTGACGAGATATGGTCGCTTAAAGTTGAGCAGTTTCGGCGGCGCCCTTACCCGTCAAAAATGCTCAACTTTAAATGACCATATCTCGTCAACTATTGATCCTAGAGGATCGATCGGGAACCCGATTTTCTCTCTTTCTCTCTCTCTTTCCGTATCCCTATTAAGAACGCAAAACGTGTTATAAAATCTTATAATAATCTAGAAAAGTTTCGATGAAGTGGAGTACTTCACGTGGTGTACGAATAAAAAGAGCACGGAGCCTCATTCTTCAGACCTTCAATTGCGTCGGGCAGCAAAAATTGTACGATTTGCGGAAAATGTTGAGATCGACTTTTTTTCCATACCCCCCTGTGCGTCAGTTAGACAAGGACATTGAACTTACTCCGAACGGATGACAGAGCAGTCGGCGACGTTACGACACTGTCGCGTAAAAGCTGCATTACATCCGCGGCTTCGTAACAACTTATCCTACCTGTTACTTTAACAACTGTCCGACGTAAGAACTTGCGCCAGACAAAGACCAGTGAAAGCCGAGTCGCGGCTTTTTCCTCTCCGATATACTCGAGTTTCCACGATGGAACGCGGCGCGGATGACTTCCGGTCTGGCGTTCCTCCGACGGCCTCCATTAATCAGCCGTTTAAACGGGTCCGTGATTAATTTCGAGTACCTACATAGCGGATCATCGGAAAAATAGACGAGCGATATTCAATTTATTAATCGGGCAAATTCGCGTGTGATTCGTTCGAGCGTCGTTTTTTGAAACGACGTTGATCGATGCGTCCGATACAGGCGAAAGCCACTGTTGCCTCTTGGACGCGGGAAAATTGATGATGTCATAAACATTTAAATATACCGTTGAATTCAGACGCGGACGCGAATCGCATAATCAATTTGCTTGTGCGCCGTTCAAGATGGAGGACGAGATATCTCGCGACAGCTCCGACATATTGTAAACGAACCTGCCGTTTGTGTTCCGAGTTCGGTAATACTGTTATTCGACAAATTGTGTGTAGTTCATCGTGTGTACAGGCTGTCCCAGAAATGTTGCACCGGCTTGAAAGAGTTCCCGAGGTCATTTCAAGTAACTAGCAGAAATATTCTCCGCGTATTAGGTTGTTGATTATGAATTACACTGTCCAACAAATTCAAACTTTTTTTTTACCTTTCGATTCTCACGATGCGATTCTTATAGAGTTTTTCGCGCTGATTCCGAATCTGTCCTTAATTTTTCTCCTAGACGCACAGTTTTTGAGAAATTTAAGTTTGAAAAAATGACCTACTTTTCAACTTTGAACAAATATTGTGATGTTATTATAAAAGATATTGTATTGTTCTTTACATAAAAAGATTCTCTAGACTTTCCCGAATCCAGTGATGTGCAATAGTAATGCATTCTGATTGTTTAAATATATTTAAACAATCATTAAAGACGGAGAGGCACCACTTTTGCACCAATTTTTGACGATATTTTTGAATTTATCTCAAAAAATAAGGGTCCGGCAGAAAATCGAACTATACCACGCGATAGTGCAGACTTTTATCTTGAGAAACCCCCCTTTGAAGTTTGAAACGTCGACGTTTTTACCGAACCAGAAAGCAAAATATCTTCGCCCGACACGAGCTGCCGCCAGTAGCGTGGAACGCCCGTTGTAATGGCGAGCGCCACTGGCGGCAACTCATGTCGGGCGAAGATATTTTGCTTTCTGGTTCGGTAAAAACGTCGACGTTTCAAACTTCAAAGGGGGTTTCTCAAGATAAAAGTCTGCACTATCGTGTGGTATAGTTCGATTTTCTGCCGGACCCTTATTTTTTGAGATAAATTCAAAAATATCGTCAAAAATTGGTGCAAAAGTGGTGCCTCTCCGTCTTTAATTATTGTTTAAACATGTTTAAACAATCATAATGTATTACTATTGGACATCACTGGATTCGGGAAAGTCTAGAGAATCTTTTTATGTAAAGAACAATACAATATCTTTTATAATAACATCACAATCTTTGTTCAAAGTCGAAAAATATGTTTTTTTTTCAAACCCAAATTTCTCAAAAACTATGCGTTTAGGAGAAAAATTAAAGCCAGTTTCGGAATCAGCGCGAAAAACTCTATAAGAATCGCATAGTGAGAATCGAAAGGATTTTTGGCTGTTGGACAGTGTTATTAAAGTTGAAAATGCAAATGTCACCAACAATTTTGATCAAGACGTAGTATTATAGTCTGCAGAGTTATTAATTTGCCGTTGTAAGGGACGAAGCTGATTTTTAAGTCCTATCTCAAGTTATAGCGTAGGTACCTGACTTTCTATTTTCAAACAAGGGCTGTTTTTTACTTCACCGGACTCAAGATTTGTGCCTTTCTAATCTTAATCTAGTAGATTTCTAACCGGCGCGGATGCAGATAGACGTTTCGAACCACTAGGACCAATAGGTGAGGAGCTATGGTCGCTTAAAGTTGTGCAATTTTCAGTGTTTTTGACAGGTAAGGACACCGCCCATGTTGGTTTGTAGTGACGACCGCGAGTCGCTTACCTTGCCGCCCCCTCGACCTAATCCTAACCAACTCAGTAAGCGGGCGAGCGATCGTCACTACAAACCAATGTGGCGGCTCCCTTACCTGTCAAAAACACTGCAGATTGCTCAACTTTAAGCAAGCATAACTCCTGAACCATTGATCCTAGAGGATCGAAACTTCGATCTGCATCCCCGCCGGGTACAAATCTACTGGATTACATACCAAATACATCATAATTCGTAGGAGAATGCTACTAATTTTGAGTCCGGTAAAGTAAAGTTTACCCTATTTATATTATATTAGACATATAATATATTTATCAATATATAAAGAATAAATTATTTCGAGAATCCATACTTTTCCGGGGATTCCGATAAATTCGAGGACCTCGAAATTTTCGAGTACCCGCGATGATAGTATCATGCGATGTCACTATTCGTCGATGGTAAAACGCCCTCGAAATTGAATGTGACAAAATATCCCGGAAAATGAAGAAGGTGAACGACCGAGAAATTCAATTTTTATCATAATACGATCAAAAAATTTGCCATTCATCGGCAGAATATGTTGATTAGGTCCTGTGTGAGTTGTGGGCGGGTTCAGGAGCGCTTCGTTCTGAATAAAAACGTATAATTCTTCAGGAATAATAAATTTGTAATAATTAATTTTTGTATTGTTCAACGTTGCAGAGGATTCCGGCCTGTCCCGTGAAGAGTCCACAGCCCCTGAAGGAATTCGTGGGACGCTGCCAGACGATGCCATCGCGAGTGAAGAAGTCCTTCTGCGGTTGCCTCCAGGTAAGAACGAGAATTATCTTAATAACGCGTCCCCTCTAAATAAGCGAGACTCTAAAGTAATTAGAAGTTACTGTATAATTTGCTCGGCGTTACCTTCACGCTTATCAGCGGCTTGTGTACGGAATTACGCGCATTTCGTTAATATTAATTCCCTTCCTTACCGAACCACCATGCCAGATACGAGGTTAGCTTAGACAACATTCTCAGCGGGACTAATTCAATCCCAACAAAAACATTCTGTAAACAGGAGCCAAGTTCTTATGGCCGTAAAATGTTGTGAGATCAAACGAAATACGGCCAAGTTCGTTAGCTTAGAAATACCTCTTGCAATACTGAAAAAAGCGTTTGTAAAAATTAGTTTAAAAGAACGCTATTTAATTTTTAAAGAGTTACATGGAGGGCTGAATTATTGAAACTTGGCCGCTACCTAACACCTTTTTTGGCCATTGGTTTAAAAAGTAACGGCCAAGTTTGAATAATTTAGCCCCTCATGCATCTCTTTAAAAATTAAATACGTTCTTTTAAACTAATTTTTACAAACGCTTTTTTCAGTATTGCAAGAGGTATTTCTAAGCTAACGAACTTGACCGTATTTTGTTTGATCTCACAACATTTTACGGCCATAAGAACTTGGCTCCTGTTTACAGAATGTTTTTGTTGGGATTTCATCACTTTTTGTTGAAATTTCATCAATTATCAAGTAGGTATTACTCTTATTCCTGATTCATTAAATCCTAAACATTTTTGATCTTTAAGGTGGACATTAAGTAAATTAATAAATGCATGTTCGTTTTACTACCTATTTATACCTACTTGAAACTTTGTCCCGAAAAATCTAAACAACGCAGCGTCGATCAAAGGAAAAAAATTCTTTTCTAATCTGCAAGACAAAATCCAAATTCGATGTATCGAAGAGTAACACCCTGCCGCGACGCTCGGATCCGTTTGCCTCCCGCCGCTATAGACGATGCTCGGTGCAGTTTCTTTTGTTTACGTTAGAGCGATTGTTTTTTTCATCAGTATTTGTTGCGACTTCGAAGCTAATAAAACGTATACTTATGTAGATACTTTGGGATTATCCCGTCGACCTCTCAAGAATTAGTTAGGGATAGGTGGCGGGGGACGGAGAGGCCCGGCCGGCCCGCCCACGCATACGAAAATACAGTTTGGAGGAAATGGTCGAAGGAATAATTCCAAAGTACCCTTATGTATATGTTATGCTGCTATATTCTATCCTACGTACCTATTTCGTAATGTTTTTTTTTCAACCCTTTAATGTGTAAAATTTCAAACTTTGATAATTATTCCTTTGAGTGTTTGTTATGGTGGACCTATGCACCAAATTTCAAGCTTGTAGGTCAATGGGAAGTACCCAAAAGGTTTTGATGATCTGTCAGTCAGTCAGTCAGTCAGTGACAAATTTAACGATTTTTGAGGTCCTATATCTCGGCACCTACTAATGTTGGAAGATTAATGTTTTGTCAATATTGAGACATGATAGCATTTAACAAGTGTACGAAATTACATCTCTCCATCTGCCTCCAGTGCCGAGTTATAAGCCTCTAAAAAACGCCTAAGTTGTTTCGTGTAAAAGGAGGTAGTGCCAGAACTTGGCTGGTGCACTACCGTGCACCTAGATTGAGTAATAAAGCGAAGTCGCCACTGACTGTCCCGTTAAAAAGACAAAAATTAAATAGCAACAAAATTACATGGCAATGTGTCCTAAATATTTAAACAACATTGCTATTTAACGTTTGTGAAGATAATTATTTTGTGATTATTTGTGAAAATGAATGACTACTTTTCGAACTGGTTTTGCAATTTTACGACTACATTCCAGCCGAGAGATCGGAACAAAATTGTCTAATGTAATTAGTAGACTGTGGATGTTCATACAATTTTTAATTTTTACCACGCTTGTCTTAGCTTGCCGAGTTGTCGTTGTATGCGTCAAATCTTGTAATCGACTTTTAAACCACTTTTCGATGAGCTAGAGACTTGAAACTTAAACATAACTCAGAACTGGATGGCAATGCAATATTAAAAAACAAATTTTAAAACAACTGTGCGTTCAGGAGAAAAAATAATGTCAATATTAACCGTCACACCTCGTCGCACAACGCTCGGTAGTACGTGATCGCGTTCAGCGATCCCCACTCCGCGCGCCAGCGCTCCCTACTCCACTACTGGGAACTACGCGTTCCCAGTCGGACTCATCCACACTCCGCTGACCCATTTCGCACCGGAGGAGCTCAGTCGGTGTGGTGTTCCGTTCATTCGGTTCCATTTCGGCCAATTTCGGACTCCATCAAGAGACGTCGCACAGTGGGGTATTTGGCCTGAAAAAGTGGAAAAAACTATTGTAGCGTTATTTATAGGCTCAAGGTTATAATATTATATATCGTTGGATTCGCCTTCAGATCAGCTACAACATTATGAAATCGAAAATACATTTTAGTATTTGAAAAATCAAATTTACCTCAATTTTTTGAAAAAAAAAATTTTTTTTTAACTTTTATATATTGAAATTTGTAGACGTCTGTATGCTGTTCCTCTTTTGTTCGAAACATTTTTTCCTCAGATTATCGAGAACCCCTGAAACAGCAAGGCGATAGTGGAATATTTGCACTATTATAACTTGAAAAATATTTAAGAAAAAAATATTTTAATATAGTGTTTTGGAAAGCTGTCAAAACAAGCTACAAGAATATGCAACAAAAAATAGGGAGTTCTATTTAAGAAATGGAAGATGACCTTCACGTGATTTTTAAACGACTATCCAAGGTGAAATCAATGACACCATTTTATCCCCCCTCTAAACCATACAACTTTTGTCTGAAACATTTTTCTCCAAAATAGCTTCATTTCCCAGATATACGTCTGTTTCACGTTAAATGACTCACCCGGTATATTATAAGAATATTTTAAAATGATTACCATTAATTTTCATCGGAAAATACCTAAGAAATTTCTTCCTCGGATAATGTTTCTTCTTCATTTGAGGCCAAGCGTAGCCGAACGTACGCGTACGCGAAACGCTGCTAAACACTTAATTCTAAATAAGCTATAAAATTTGAATTCGGACATATCCGGAATCAAACTTTGTTGGCTTATAATCACGAATCTTTACCGAATGTAATGACACCAAAAAGAGCACTCAATACGGCTTTATACTATAACAAAATTGTCAATAAAGTTTTGTAATTTTTAAAAAGCTTACAGAATGATTGGTAATATTCAAATATTAATAACTATACTAATTTAGATGATAACAAAATAAAATCTATGCGAAAGAGCTCTGTATACCTACCTGAACAACTTTTGTAATACAAGAATTTACAGAATTTCCCTTCAAACACATGAAAATCGCCAATGAACAGACGCTGTCTTAGAGACTGTTTAAGAACGCCAAACGCGCCTTAAAATCTCTCGACTTTCGATGAAGTTTACTACTTCACGGGTGTACAAATAGAAAAAATAATATTGCAGCCTTATTCTTCAGACCTTCAACTACAACGAACAACAAAAATTTTATGCCATACGCAAAAATTTAGAAATTGAATTTTTTCCACTTTTTCGGGCCAAATACCCCACTGTGCGTCGTCTCTCGGACTCATCCCCTCATTCTATCTCGCGTGTTTCCATATCTCGCGTCTCTATATCTTACTATTTCATACCAGTATTGCTATATCTTGCGTTCCATTTAAAAAAGACTAAGAGGTAGAAAATAAAAAAATATATAAAAAGAAACTTTTTAAAAGCCACGTTTATATTAAAATACACTAAAAAGGAGAAAATCATTTTTTTAGACATTAGTGACTATGAATAAAAGCGTGGAGCGCCGACGAAGATTACGTCAATATAGTTTAGCGCTCCACGCTTTTATTTATAGTGACTAATGTCTAAAAAAATTATTTTCTCCTTTTTAGTGCATTTTAATATAAGCGTGGTTTTTAAAAAGTTTTTTTATGTATATTCTTTTTTCTACCCAAGGGCAGTTTCAACCCCTCCATCTCGCTAAACTGTCCGCGTCTCTGGTGCCGAGAAGGTGCTAATATTCGGACGTTACGAGCAACGAAAGGATTAGGGGCTCGGCAGTCGTCGGAGTATATAAAGAAGCTCGTAAACACCAGTTCGCCGGTATTACGACAAAATGGATTGTCGGCTGAAAGTGACCAATTAGTCGCCGGGCCGCAAGCCGCGAAAATCGATTCCGGTTTTCTGCCGGCGATTCCGCATTCCTTCGGTCGAATTCGCAGGCGCCGCGGACGAACAAAAGATCGATCGCGCGCGGACTTCCACGAAGTCGATTGTCTTTAGGAAGTCGTTACTCTCGAGCGAAGGTAGCGCCGATGAAAGGGGAGGGAAATTGTGGCGGCAGTTTCGAAGCGAGCCGAAAACGAGGTTAGGTTTGCTTCGGCTCCTTTTTCAAGGTCATCGTTATTTCTTCACCGGGAAAACTTTTTTCCTTTTATTCCATCTTATAGCGCCTGAAAAAAATACATTTGAATATGCTTAAGTCATTAACCCGGGAGTACGCGCGCGTTGGTCTTTTTGACCGACGATTTCGTATATATTGAAATACGATCCAAGTCTTTGACTTTTGATTTTTTCCGTCGAGCTATTCTCGTTTGAAGGGGGTCTCGACTTGTTTATCTTATGTGGCGATACTTAGTGCAGTCGTGTTGGTTTTAAAACATACTACCGCTACGCGTCGGTCTATTCGACCATAGCGCGCCTACTAACGTCAGTCTGATTTCATCCATCAAGTTTGACGCATACTGTGCGATAATGATGGCTAATTTCGGATATTTTGAAGACATTGAAGATGAGGTCAGTGATTCGGCAAAAGATTCCGATTATGTTATAGAATCCGATCACAATACTGATTCGGAAATTGATTGTTGAGATATAGAAATATCTGATTCAGAGGGGACATAAATATATTTCCAATGAAGAAAACGTAAGTGCTTATTCGTTATTTTCAAGATACATTTCTAATCTGAAGAAAACATAAAAATTTAATATATTTACAAAATCGAAAATTTACAAGTACATTTTGTGAAAAATAGATACAAAATAGGTTAAATTATTGGTGTTATGAAAAAATAAAAATCAAGTTATAATTTATTCATTTATTTTAAATTTTATATTATATGGTTACTTAATATTTTATTTAATTTATCTATTTCATATTTTAGTTATTTCGTTACCAGGTGACCATTTATTTTATAATAAAAATGGTTATTGTTTGTGTAAAACAATTCTGAAACAATTAAAATACAATATTACACATTATTTATACTATATTAGTCATTTTATTCAATTATTTCTCATTATATTAGCATCGGTCGAAATGACCGACGCGCGCCTACTAACGTAAGTGCTAGTGGCGCGCGTACTCCCGGGTTAACAAGATGGAATAAAAAAATATTTTTTCCCGATAAAAAATAACGATGACCTTGAAAAAACTATGAAAAAATAACCGGACGAAAAACATTGTTCCTTCGATACCATTTAAATTATACCATAAATATTTTTTGTGCCATTAAAAATAAAGGAGATATTTAGGTGGCCTCCTTCAGCTGAGACACCCTGTATAATGATCAGACAGCGGATCTTTATGCAAAATAAAAATGTTCTATCTGAACTGCAACAAACTGTGGTGAAATAGAAATTTATTTTCTCTCTGTTAATATGTTGAATGGGTCGAAAATAATATAACAGTATTTTAAAAATCTTCTGATGTTTTCACTGTTTTAAGTTACATCTGCTCAGTTTTGTCACAAATGCATAAAATCCGCTGTCTCCTAATAAGGCGAGGGTTTGACCAATGTAAAAGGGATTTTAGGGTTATGTTTGCGGCGCACAGGTTCGATCATATATATAATTCTATAGCAAACGTGTCTCTTATAACGTAAATGATTCACATCCGAATCGAACGTTTGATAAATGTCTACAAAATTGCTATCTTTGTGTATTATATGATCGAACCTGTGCGCCGCAAACATAACCCTAAAATTGATTTGAAAAATGTACGATCGAAAAATAATTTCTTCTTCGTAAAAGGGATTTTCTGAGAAGAATAGCAACGAGACTTGCGCAATTTTGCAGTGTACAGTAACGTCAGAGACCCCGATTTGAATGCAAGAAGATGGGCACGGGTTCAACGCGTGGAATCGTTCCAGTGCTTAGATCCTAGCGCCACTTCCGCCGGGTTTCTGGTTCAGGAGATACCGGGACTGATTTATAATCCGTTCGCATGGCATAATTGCGAACGCGGGCAGAAGCTCGATTAATGACTCAATCCTCACTTTCGATTCAAGTCGTACTCGCCTTTCTCTTCGAATCGACCCCTCGTATCGATACCGTATCAATGAGACGCCAGCTTGGCGCAAGTTATAAATAGACTGCGGATTTTCACGCTAAATAAAATGCTTCCAATTCGATTGTAAAACGTGGGAGCTGGATAACAATGTATTTCTTTTCTCAATTATTTTTGCACGTCGAAAATAATGTAACATTATATTGTAACCTCCTTAAATTTATATTTTTTTTCTTTTTTTTTTGAGTTTTGACACTTATCCATTTTTGTTATAAATGTATAAAATCCGCAGTCTAGTTATAAATAGAAGTGGTTGGAACGTATCAGATGATTGGAGAAGCTCGTGGCCAATTTGAAAATAAAATTCAATGGTTAAATTTTAAAAAATACAATTTTATTTATCAATTACATGTATAGTCACTATTATTTTCTACAATTAGAAAATGCGGAATCTATAAAAATTGGGCACAAACTTATGCAATTATATAATACAGTTAGGAGCAAAACAGATTCCACACACTTTAAATCAGAATAACTTTTTTATGAATGGACCAAACGATTTCAATTTCTCTGTAAGTCTTCAACTTCTTACTTTAACTTGTGCAAAATAATAGTATAAATACGCTCCGAAAATTTGATTGAAATTGGTTAATTGGTTTACGAGTTATGAACGATCGAAAGTGGTAAAAATGGCAGTTGTACGAAAAATTGCAATTCTTACCAATTTTGATCGGTCATAACTCGTAAACCAATTAACCAATTTCAATGAAATTTTCGGAGTGTATTTATATAATTATCTTACACAAGTTGACCAAACACATGTTTTAAATTTTCGTTATCAGCCTGGCTAAAAAATTCGTAAAAATCAATTTTTACTATTGTTCTTCACAATTCCGACCAAATGCATTTTTTCAACATATTTTCTTGACGTCGGTTACTAAACTAACTCTTCGAGCTTTACAGAGAAATTGAAGTCGTTTGGTCCGTTCATAAAAAAGTTATTCTGATTTTAAAGTTTGTCTGATCCTAACTGTATATTTAACATTTTCCATTTCACTCTAGCGTTATCGAACAAGTCCTGTCTTCTTCATCGACATCTCTTCAGGGTTAAATTACATGGTGATTTACGGACCAATGATTCGCAGATGATTATTATTCTTCGTGAGCAGCACAATCTAATGAAGCTTTCTTTCGCAATTAAATATAGCATAAAAGAAACCTAATAATGTGTTTGTGCGTGTCTGATGGCGCTCTGCGCATTTACTTACTACGTGCGAGGAATCTCGTGTTCAGGTTGCGACAATTATGGAATCCATTAGAAGAGTGTTGATTTTTACGACTTTTTTAGCTGGGTCTACAACGAAAATTTAAAACATGTGTTTGGTCAACTTGTGTAAGATAATTATACAAATACGCTCCGGAAATTTCATTGAAATTGGTGAATTGGTTTACGGGTTATAACCGATCAAAAGTGGTAAGAATTGCAATTTTTCATACAACTGCCATTTTTACCATTTTCGATCGTTTATAACTCGTAAACCAATTAACCAATTTCAATGAAATTTTCGGAGCGTATATAATTTATCCAAGTTGACCAAACGCATCTTTCAAATTTTCGTTATCGGCCGGGCTAAAAAAATCGTACAAATCAATTTTTACTATTGTTCTTCACAATTCCGACCAAATGCATTTTTTCAACATATTTTTCAGACGTCACTTACTAAACTAATTCTTCTAGCTTTACAGAGAAATTCGTTTCAATCTATCGTTATCGAACCAGTCCTACCTTCTTCATCGACATCTCTTCAGGGATAAATTACGTGATGATTTACGGACCAATGATTCGCAGATGATTATTATTCTTCGTGAGCAGCACAATCTAATGAAGCTTTCTTTCGCAATTAAATGTAGCATAAAAGAAACCTAATAATGTGTTTGTGCGTGTCTGATGGCGCTCTGCGCATTTACTTAGTACGTGCGAGGAATCTCGTGTTCAGGTTGCAACAATTATGGAATCCATTAGGAGAGTGTTGTTTACGTCGATGGAAGTAATTTTCGATCGTGTTTCACGCACTCGACAAATCCGTCGTCTAGTCTTTCTGCGCGATTTGCCATAATCGCATTCCATTCTCCGGGACTTTTCTTTATCCACTTATCCCCTTTCCACGTCTCTGTCTGTGCCTGTCAAACGACTCAATGTAATCCCGGCGAAGTCAGTCGGGGCCGAAGCGACGCGACGCTGCACACAAATCGCTTTGCATTGCAGATGTCACTCGAGCGAGTGCAACGCGGACGCAACGCAAGAATGCCTTGCATTTATGGGTGTGTTCCGGGCAGAGAGCTGCTTTTAATGCTCCGTCATCCCTTTCGAGACGCGAACAACGCCAGCGATCTCTTCGGCCGCGCCGCAAAGCGGTCCCGCCGCCCGGTCTAGCAGTTCATGAAGATTTTGGCACTATTCCGAAGTACTATTCCCGGTACAAACATACAGGTCGTTGAAAAATACGTTTTCACATCAGCTACAATCTTATCAAGTCAGAAATATACAGGGTGGCCCACATAACTCTGAACAGCTCAATATCTCCGTTACTTTTCGTTGCACAAAAAAACTTCGTAGGACAAAGTTACACTGTTTGAAGGGCCACATATAACGGTGTAAGGGAAAACAAATTTCAAGGTCATTTTTATGAGATTTCAAAGTTATCGATGTTTTTTTCAATGGAATGAGGTATTTTTTAATACATCAATCGATGCAGCTGGACATTCTTTATAAAAAAGTACTAACCTATGTATGTCGAAAAGTTAGTAGTTCACGAGATATTTCGATTTAAATAACTCTAAAATACCATTACTGTCGTGCTAAGATGTTACACAAGTAAGTAAACACTAACATCAATTTCATTTTCAACTTCAATTTTTCAATTTCAATTCTTCCATTTCAACTTCAATTTCTATTCTTCCATTTCAACATCAATTTCAATATCAATATCAACCCTTACACCTTCAATTTCAACTTCAATTTCAATATCAATATCAACCCTTACACCTTCAATTTCAACTTCAATTTCAATATCAACCCTTCAACTTCAATTTCAATTTTTCAATTTCATTTCGTTAATTTCAACGTCAATTTTTCAATTTCAATTCATTAATTTCAACTCTTCCATTTCAATTTCAACATCAAATTTTCCATTTCAACTTCAATTTTAACTCTCCCATTTCAACTTCAATTTCAATTTTTCAATTTCAATTCGTTAGTTTCAAATCTTCAATTTCATTTTCAACGTCAATTTTTCAATTTCAATTCGTTATTTTCAACTCTTCAATTTCAATTTCAGCATCAAATTTTCCATTTCAACTTCAATTTTAACTCTCCCATTTCAACTTCAATTTCAATTTCTCAATTTCAATTCGTTAGTTTCAAATCTTCAATTTCATTTTCAACGTCAATTTTTCAATTTCAATTCGTTATTTTCAACTCTTCAATTTCAATTTCAGCATCAAATTTTCCATTTCAACTTCAATTTTAACTCTCCCATTTCAACTTCAATTTCAATTTTTCAATTTCAATTCGTTAGTTACAAATCTTCAATTTCAATTTCAACATCAATTTTTCAATTTCAATTCGTTATTTTCAACTCTTCAATTTCAATTTCAGCATCAAATTTTCCATTTCAACTTCAATTTTAATTCTCCCATTTCAACTTCAATTTCAATTTCTCAATTTCAATTCGTTAGTTTCAAATCTTCAATTTCATTTTCAACGTCAATTTTTCAATTTTAATTCGTTATTTTCAACTCTTCAATTTCAATTTCAGCATCAAATTTTCCATTTCAACTTCAATTTTAACTCTCCCATTTCAACTTCAATTTCAATTTTTCAATTTCAATTCGTTAGTTACAAATCTTCAATTTCAATTTCAACATCAATTTTTCAATTTCAATTCGTTATTTTCAACTCTTCAATTTCAATTTCAGCATCGAATTTTCCATTTCAACTTCAATTTTAACTCTCCCATTTCAACTTCAATTTCAATTTTTCAATTTCAATTCGTTAGTTACAAATCTTCAATTTCAATTTCAACATCAAATTTTCCATTTCAACTTCAATTTTAACGCTCCCATTTCAATTTCAATTTCTCAATTTCAATTCGTTAGTTTCAAATCTTCAATTTCATTTTCAACGTCAATTTTTCAATTTCAATTTCAATTTCTTCAATTTACACTAGCAGGTAAACGCTAACGTCTTAGTACGACAGTAATGGTGTTTTAGAGTTATTTAAATCGAAATATCTCGTGAACTACTAACTTTTCGACATACATAGGTTAGTACTTTTTTATAACAAATTCCCAGCTGCATCGATTGATGTATTAAAAAATACCTCATTCCATTTAAAAAACATCGATAACCTTGAAATCTCATAAAAATGACCTTGAAATTTTTTTTCCCTTACACCGTTATATGTGGCCCTTTAAACAGTGTAACTTTGTCATACGAAGTTTTTTTGTACAACGAAAAGTAACGGAGATATTGAGCTGTTCAGAGTTATGTGGGCCACCCTGTATATTGAACTTAAAATATTAAAGGTGACCATGATTTTTTATAGAATAAACATATTTAAAAAACATCTTTTGTAGTGACATTTGTCGGCCGCTAGATGTTGATTCACTTTTGTTTGAAACATTTTTTTGCCTCATGAGGCAAAAATTTCGATAATGATCGGAACTGCCTGATAAAATCATAAATCATCGTTTTAAAATAAAGTAGGACTTTCAATAACTGTGCTGTGCCAAAAGAAAGCATTGAAATTTTCCTTTACGTTGCAATCTTAAATGAAACTATTAGATCAAGTTATTGAGGGTGACCTGTTAGTTCACAATGCTGCTGTTAGTTAAAATTGCGGGTAAACTTTACTTCACCTAAAATTGGTACCTTTCTCCTACGAATTATGATGTATTTGATATGTAATCCAGTAGATTTGTACCCGGCACGGATGCAGATCGAAGTTTCGATCCTCTAGGATCAATAGGTCAGGAGTTATGGCCGTTTAAAGTTGAGCATATTTACAGTTTGTAGTGACGCCCTTACCTGTCAAAAATGCTCAACTTTACGCGACCATATCTCCTCAACTATTGATCCTAGAGAAGCGAAACTTCGATCTGCATCCGCGCCGGGTACAAACCTACTGGATCATATACCAAATGTATCATAATTCGTAGGAGAAGGGTGCTAATTTTGAGTCCGGTAAAGTAAAGAGCAGCCGCAACCTGTACTGTCTACATTTAAAGCTTGGTAGGTTTAGTGTTACATCGAGAAATAGCTGTTTACCTTGTTATCTCGTCGATCTTTCACCACTGCATCAATTTAACACCGAGGGGCAGGTTCAGTTCGTGAAATGAGGGACGGATGAGGGTCAAACATGACCCAGTTCACTGAGACAGGGATGTGCTCCTCGTCCCCGAAGGGCGATGCTCTGAAATTGCTCTGATGTACCTAGCTCGGTTCCGGTCTGTGGAGGTCGATGGCTGCTATCGAGGGGTGGAAGGATCGATAAAATGGTTGTCGAGCGAGCCGAAGAATCCAAAATGGATTCTTAGGACGCTTAGGACGCGGAGGTATGCAAACCAGGAGCGGGAGGACGATCCTGCTAGGAAAAAGCCGGCAGTTTCCACTGGTTCTTACTCGTTTCCGATAACATGGCTGCCGGAGGGCAGTTAGCTCGGAGGAGCCAGGGTTTAGGGGGCGGGAGGCAGCGTATATAAATTGCAGCATCGTCGATAATTGAAAGCGTCGCCGCGGAGCATCGAAAAGAACGGCGTGTACCGTGAGTCACGCGATACCGATCGTTTCGAGGCTTTCCAGCTCGTGGCTCGCTGCCTTCTACGGTACATTCCATCGGTGAATTTCTTCGTCGGATGGATCGTCTCTAAAAAAAAGAACGGATTCAAAGAAAGTAAAAAAAGACCGGTAGAATTCACGCGGATGCTGGAAATACGATTATGCCTTCTCTTTTCCTCGGAGGACACGCCCTGCGCAGCGGCGAGCCGGTGTTGACCAGGGTTGATCGGTATAATGGAATCCACGGGTCACAGGATCCACTCAAGGACGACTGGCTGGGAACCAAAGCCGAGTTCCTCCGGGATGGCTTTCTTTTTTCTCCGGCTCTTTCAACTCTATTCCGGCGAAACGACGCGACGCGACGCCGCGTTCCTTTCGACTTTCTGCGAAATGGAAAAAACTTGCGGCCCCCAAGGTGGGCAGATAAGGAGAAATGGCTGGGCCGGAGACGCGCAGCAATGCGCGCTGCGCGGCGTGTGCTCGACATCGGCGGGGATGCTTGCACTCGTTACGCTACCTATTCTTGTCGTTGCTCATACAGGCCACCAGTTACAGAGACAAAGGTCTTGCAGGGGATGCTAGCCGAGTAGCCTACTCTGGTTTTAGTAGGCGAGGTTCCTCTTCTCTTTTCGCTGCGTATGAAATGTCGTTATTAGACTCCCAATTTCATGCATTTATAACACAGGGCTGGCCAACACGCGGCCCGCGAGCCGCATGTGGCCCTCCACGTTAAATTGTGCGTCCCGCCAGGAGATTTTTCTCCCGGGTTTCCTTCCCCTGATCTAAATAAAATTATGACATTGGTGACTATAAAAATAAAAGCGTCGAGCGCCCACGAAGATCACGTCAATATAGTTTAGCGCTCCACGCTTTTATGTTTATAGTCACTGATGTCATGATTTTATTTAAATTTATATTACATTTTTGGGAGAACCAGGAGAAAAATTATTTTTTTATTTTCTGCTTTCTAGTCTTTTTTAAATGGAACGCAAGATATAGTAATACTGGTGTGAAATAGTAAGATATTGAAACGCAAGATATGGAAATACCTGAAATAGAATGAGGGGATGACTCCGAGAGACGACGTTTCTTGATGGAGTCCGAAATTGTCTGAAACGGAACTGGATGAACGGAACACCACACTGACTATGAGTGGCTGTTCTCGAATAGATGCTGGTGGGTGAATGAAAGAAACGGTCCCTGCCAGCATCCCGAGGAGAATAAGGGAAAAATAAATCCCTGGGAAGAAAAAAAAGACCGCAATGACTGAGCTCTTTCGGTGCGAAGTGAGCCAGTGGAGTGTGGTTGAGACGTAGTGGGTACACATAGCGGAGTAGGGAGCGCTGGCGCGCGGAGTGGGGATCGCTGAACGCGATCACGTACTACAGAGCGTTGCGCGGGGAAGTGTAACGGTTAAATTTAATAGTTTATATCTCCTGAACGCATAGTTGTTTTTAAAATTTGTTTTTTTTTATATTGCATTGTCATCCAGTTCTGAGCTATGTTTAAAGTTTCAAGTTTCTAGTTCCTCTGGAAGCGGTTTAAAATTCGATTACAAAGTTTGACGCATACAACAACGACACTGCAAGCTAATATAAGCGTGGCAATAATATGGTCGATCGATTCGCTAGATGATTATTAATCGAACGGTGTATAGTTCCGAGTCAAGAAAACCCAAGCGCCTCAACCTATACAGGGTGAATTCGATAAAGCAGGACACCTAAATATTTCCGTTACTTTTCGTTGTACAAAAAAACTTGGTAGGACAAAGTTACACTGTTTGAAGGGCCACATATAACGGTGTAAGGGAAAAAAAATTTCAAGGTCATTTTTATGAGATTTCAAGGTTATCGATGTTTTTTTCAATGGAATGAGGTATTTTTTAATACATCAATCGATGCAGCTGGACATTCGTTATAAAAAAGTACTAACCTATGTATGTCGAAAAGTTAGTAGTTCACGAGATATTTCGATTTAAATAACTCTAAAATACCATTACTGTCGTGCTAAGACGTTAGTGTTTACCTGCTAGTGTAAATTGAAGAAATTGAAAAATTGACGTTGAAAATGAAATTGAAGATTTGAAACTAACGAATTGAAATTGAGAAATTGAAATTGAAGTTGAAATGGGAGAGTTAAAATTGAAGTTGAAATGGAAAATTTGATGTTGAAATTGAAATTGAAGATTTGTAACTAACGAATTGAAATTGAAAAATTGAAATTGAAGTTGAATTGGGAGAGTTAAAATTGAAGTTGAAATGGAAAATTTGATGCTGAAATTGAAATTGAAGAGTTGAAAATAACGAATTAAAATTGAAAAATTGACGTTGAAAATGAAATTGAAGATTTGAAACTAACGAATTGAAATTGAGAAATTGAAATTGAAGTTGAAATGGGAGAATTAAAATTGAAGTTGAAATGGAAAATTTGATGTTGAAATTGAAATTGAAGATTTGTAACTAACGAATTGAAATTGAAAAATTGAAATTGAAGTTGAAATGGGAGAGTTAAAATTGAAGTTGAAATGGAAAATTTGATGCTGAAATTGAAATTGAAGAGTTAAAAATAACGAATTGAAATTGAAAAATTGACGTTGAAAATGAAATTGAAGATTTGAAACTAACGAATTGAAATTGAAAAATTGAAATTGAAGTTGAAATGGAAAATTTGATGTTGAAATTGAAATTGAAGATTTGTAACTAACGAATTGAAATTGAAAAATTGAAATTGAAGTTAAAATGGGAGAGTTAAAATTGAAGTTGAAATGGAAAATTTGATGTTGAAATTGAAATTGAAGAATTGAAATTGAAAAATTGATGTTGAAATTAACGAAATGAAATTGAAAAATTGAAATTGAAGTTGAAGGGTTGATATTGAAATTGAAGTTGAAATTGAAGGTGTAAGGGTTGATATTGATATTGAAATTGAAGTTGAAATTGAAGGTGTAAGGGTTGATATTGATATTGAAATTGATGTTGAAATGGAAGAATAGAAATTGAAGTTGAAATGGAAGAATTGAAGTTGAAAATGAAATTGATGTTAGCGTTTACTTACTTGTGTAACATCTTAGCACGACAGTAATGGTATTTTAGAGTTATTTAAATCGAAATATCACGTGAACTACTAACTTTTCGACATACATAGATTAGTACTTTTTTATAAAGAATGTCCAGCTGCATCGATTGATGTATTAAAAAATACCTCATTCCATTTAAAAAAATGAAGGTGACCTTCATATCTAACAATATAGTATAAACACAAAAAAGTTACATACGCCATTGTGTTCCATACAAAAAACAGCATTACTTTTTCCTTTTACATTTTTTTCTAATATTTGCTATTTACAAGAAAAACGCTGGCTAGTAATAGCGTGAACACCCTGTATAATCCACAAAGGCGCAAGTTAATAAATGCCCTACTTACAAGGGAAGGACCTCAAGTGTCCGACTTCGATTTTCATAATTTTTTGTGAGACGATGGTACATGGATCCCTAATTATGTATGCAAAATATTAGCTGTAGTTACTCAATAGTTTTAAAGATATGAATAATTAAAGTTCAAACTGCTTACAATCTGCTAATGTAACACGTTAGTGTTTACTTACTTGTGTAACATCTTAGCACGACAGTAATTGTATTTTAGAGTTATTTAAATCGAAATATCTCGTGAACTACTAACTTTTCGACATACATAGGTTAGTACTTTTTTATAACGAATGTCCAGCTGCATCGATTGACGTATTAAAAAATACCTCATTCCATTTAAAAAAACATCGATAACCTTGAAATCTCATAAAAATGACCTTGAAATTTTTTTTCCCTTACACCGTTATATGTGGCCCTTCAAACAGTGTAACTTTGTCCTACGAAGTTTTTTTGTACAACGAAAAGTAACGCAGACATTTAGGTGTCCTGCTTTATCGAATTCACCCTGTATACATCAATCCCGTGGTCATTAGTTTTGTCACCGCTATTAATCCTGTGTTCTCATTACTACGACTTCGACAGTAGAAATCGCGCTTTAATGTGCTAGCTTATTGACGTTCCCCAATCAAAAGATCATCGACGCCGATAAAAAGACTGGTATCGACCGTCAACGATCATCAATCTCCCGGCTATTTTTCACTGTCGCCGGTCCAATTTGCCCCGCTATTGCTTCTACGAGGATAATTGATGGAAACTAATACCCCGCGGGAGTGTCGGGCTATTTTTCAAGGTTCGGAGCGCGTCGCCTCTTCTACGCGCGGCTCATCTATCTTCCCCTCCGTTAGGTTTCTCGCGAAGAGATCATCCACGCGACTGAATCTCGATCGAGGGATCGCGGAGTTATCATCGCGATCGCGCGGAGCCCGCGACATCGGCTGACGTTCGGCAACGAACGATCGCGTGTAAGCTTCTTCACCGCACTCGCAATTAACGGAAGAATGAACACGTTTCGATGGAGTAGATCCTGTCGAACGCCTCGACGTTTTCTTATTTATTCACAGTCCGTCGTAATTTATGGTTCGAGCACCGGATGCGAACAGTGTCATCCCTTGCTGGTACTCTCGGACGCGACTGATGCAGTCGACTGCGGATAGTCGCTTCGTTAACACTAGAAATAACTATTTCACATTATTTTATAAACACAGCAAATTTTTTGCCATTATCGCCATTAATCTTTATATGTATAACCAAACAAATAAATTTAGTAAATAATTTCTTGGGATAGTATAGAGGGGGGGGGGCTATTGTGACATAAACATTTTCTGCGTGGATGGAGGCATGGAGGAGATTTCATGGTCACCTTGATTTTTTTGAATGGAAACCACTACTTTCTGTATCACGAATCGATAGACTGTCGAATTCTGAGTAAAAATGTATTGACCTCCATATGTCCTAAATCTAATAGTTAACGTGATATTATCGAAACAATTTTCTTTTTTCTTTGGATAATATCTCGTTAACTATTAGGTTTAGGACATATGAAGGTCAACACTTTTATACTCAGAATTTGATAATCTATCGATCTATGGTATAAAAAATAGGTCATTCCATTTGATAAAATAAAGTTGACATTGGAATGACCTTGAAAACATAATGAAACTTTAATAAAATGGGTATGACTGCTGCATCAGCCCCTCCTTGACTTAAACTTTTTATTTGAAATATCTTTTCCTCCGGAATTTAGTTTTCGAGATACTCCAGGTGGCCAGGATAAATGCCCCACCCTGTATAGCTCTGAAACTTTGTTGTAATTTATATTTGTGGAACTCATATTTGTTTTAACTAAAAAATGGGACAAATAGAGGAAGAACCAAATACATATGAAATCCCATCTTATTTACATTTTTCTTTCTCTAATGTCGAGTGACGCTTAACAAAGGAGTGCAAAGGATTCATACCACTAAAATGAACAGAACATAAACGCTATAATGTAACGATTGACTTGTCAAAGATTCAATACAGTATAGAAAACAAAGGCTGCTCTTTACTTTACCGGACACAAAATTAGTACCTTTCTCCTACGAATTATGATGTATTTGATACGTAATCCAGTAGATTTGTACCCGGTGCGGATGCAGATCGAAGTTTCGATCCTGTAGGATTAATGATTTAGGAGATATGCTCACTTAAAGTTGAGCAATTTGCAGTGTTTTTGACAGGTAATGGGCTACCATATTGGTTTGTAGTGACCATTGCGCACTGCTTACCGAGCAGAACCTCTAGATGGCAGCACCAATATCCAATAACCAATATGGCGGCGCGCTTACCTGTCAAAAACATTGCAAATTGCTTACCTTTAAGTGACCATAACTTCCGTTCCATTCATCCTACAGGATTGAAACTTAGATCTGCAGGTTCCCCGGGTACAAATCTACTGGATTACGTACCAAATACATCTTAATTCGTAGGAGAAAGGTACTAATTTTGAGTCCGGTAAAGTGAAGTTTACCCCAGTTTTCTAATAAGTATCGAGTTGAAATCTTGCACGATAAAATGGAAATACAGGTACGAACTACATCAGAAATGCATTTACAATAAAAATGTCTGAAACATTGCGGTTGCTTGTATTAATTTGAACAAAATGCGAATTTTACAAAATCTTTTACACCAACCCAGGACTACATTTCTAACAAGAGATCGACGCGTGACGTCGCGAAAATGAAGATTGCATGGGGTAATATTTTAAAATGTGAATGCCCAATGAATGCTAATTAGCAGACTACGGATTTTATGCATTTATGACAAAAATGAGTAGGTGTAAACTAAAACAGCAAAGACATTAGACGAATTTAATGCCACTGATATATTATTTTCAATCTATAAATTATTTTAAGAAAAAAAGTACATTCTTGTTGCAGCTCAGTTTGTTGCTATTCATTGCAGTTTTCGTCTGCATTTTACTTTACCGGACTCAAAATTTGTGCCTTTCTCCTATAAATTATGATGGGTTTGCTATGTAATCCAGTATATTTGTACCCGGTGCGGATGCAGATCCAAGTTTCGTACCTCTAGGATCAATAGTTGAGGAGATATGGTCGCTTAAAGTTGAGCATATTCCCAGTTTCTTCAGTTTCTCAAAAATGCTCAACTTTAAGCGACCATATCTCCTCAACTATTGATCCCAGAGGCTCGAAACTTCGATCTGCATCCGCGCCGGGCACAAATCTACTGGATCACGTGCCAAATATATCATAATTCGTAGGAGAAGGGCGGTAATTTTGAGTCCGCTAAAGTAAAGTTTACCCGAAAGCAAAGTTACAGATTTTTGATCGCCGTGAGGTCGTTTGGTCCCACAGTGCGGCGGTAGTCTCGCGCATAATACGTTCATTAGACGGATTCTATAAACTTGCCGAGGTCCCTTGGAGTAGCGCGAGGCGATCATTAGTAGGACCATACGGAGTCGTAAACAGGCTCGTAAACAGGGTCCCGTAGGACATCGTATTTCCCGCGGCTGTCCCCCGGCTGTTCCCCGGCCCTGGGCTCCCATAAATCAACGTAATCACGTGTGAATGGCGCGCACGGAGTTTCGTCCAAAGTCGAGAGGTATCCCGAATCTCTTCGATTTTTTTCTCTGGAATATTTCTCTCCGTCTCTCTCTTTCTTCCGAACTTGTTTTCTCTCTCCCCGCAGTATTTATGCGAGGCATTCGTCACGGCGGATAGACTTTCGTCCTCCGAGGAACGTGGACCGGCGACGCAAAACGTCGCCGCGAGCCCGGCCTCGAACCGGCTGACCTCATTCGCCATTTTTTTCGCGAGACCGCTCACGTGCGTGTACACCGACCGGCCGTGTCGCGTGTCACGCTTTATCGCGTCGCCGCACCGCCGCCTGATTCGAAATCACGTGTGGACGGTCTCGCGCGACCGTCGATCCTTTCGAGGTTGATCGCCTCAAACTGGAATTCCATTTTTTTTTACACTCCACGCAAATATCAGGTGGCCGATCGCGGCAACGCTTTCGCGGAAATACAAGGTCGGCCGCGGTTATGCAACCAGGCGAACATGCCAGACTGTGCGATAGCGCCTTTAACATCCGTCAGGAACTAAACAGGTTATCTGAAAATTGTAATATTTCCGGTTGATGAAGAATGCTAAAAGAAAGAAGAGGTAGATATTTTTTCCGGAATTGGACTAACTTCACGTTTGGAAAATTGCAACGTCTAGTTGACTAGAAATTGTGATTGTTGCGGATGTTATGCGTTTATGTCAAAAATCGGTGGGTTAATACCTTTAATACCTTTAAAACAAGGATTAAAGGAAGACATTTACAAGGGGGATGCCACGGTTGATGGGTCACGAATTTGTCTGAAACTTTGCAGTACTTGAAGATGCCGTCTCCAAATGTAATTTAGCAAAGCAGTAGCGCGCGCTTCTCAAGATTTTCCGAGAAAATTGCATTTGAAAATCGATTATACGCGCGCGTTTTAAGGAGTTCGCGTGAAAAGGTTAACAAGAAGATGAGTAACCGAGAGTGTAACGAGAAATTAGTAATCGGTAGGTTGCTGGTTCGAGTCCCGGTTTCGATATTTTCTTTTTTTTTCTTGAAATTGATACCTACCTCAATTTTAAGCCTTAAAATCTATTATTTATAAGTTATTTTTATTTTTGGATAAGGTACAATGAGTAAATAAGTATTTATTTGTGACCATCTTATCCATTCGAGTTTTTACTAGTAATCGGTAGGTTGCTGGTTCGAGTCCCGCTTCCGATATTTTTTTTTTCTTGAAATTCATACCTACCTCAATTTTGAGCCTTAAAATCTATTTATTATTTATAAGTTAGTTTTATTTTTTAACTAGGAAATGCATGATTTTTATTCGTGGGCGTTGGGAAATAAATCGAACATGAAAATAATACAGAATGTTATATTTACTTTATTATTGAAAATTCTCTCTCTGTATTAATTAGATGCTAGAGATACGAGATGCTCTGTGATACTAGAGAGATATTTATAAATGTAGACGTCCTCAAAAAAGGGTGCTCTTGTACGATGCTGCATTTATAGTGTGTGCTAGATACCGCAAAAATGATTGTTTTCCATATTTTTACGATGAACATCACCTTGGCTCGTATCATACTAGCATGCAATTAATACAGAGAAAGAATTTTCGATAATAAAGTAAATATTACATTCTGTATGGTTTTTATGTTCATTTAAAAACATGCATTTTCTACTCAAAAAATAAAAATAACTTACAAATAATAGATTTTAAGGCTTAAAATATAGATAGGTATCAATTTCAAGAAAAAAAAAAGAAAATATCGGAAGCGGGACTCGAACCAGGAACCTACCGATTACTACAATTTCTCGCTACGCCCTCGGCTACTCATCTTCCTAACGCGAAGTCCTTATGAACATGTAAACCGATTTTCAAATGCAATTTTCTCGGAAAATCTTGAGAAGCTCGAGCTACTGCTTTGCTAAATTACATTTGGAGATGACATCTTCAAATACTGCAAGTTTCAGAAAAATCCGTGACCCATCAACCGTGGCATCCCCTTGTTAGACCTATTAGAAAGAGTAATAAATTCCTGTGAATTGATGGTGGAAACATTTTTTAAATCCCTCGCATAAACATTATAATTCAAAGAAGCATTGAAAAGTGCTATTGATATTTTGTTATCGCGATATACCTCTTATTAGACTCGATAGAATTTAGGCACTTGAC
The DNA here is from genome assembly GCA_933228785.1 of Lasioglossum pauxillum. Classification (NCBI taxonomy): domain Eukaryota; kingdom Metazoa; phylum Arthropoda; class Insecta; order Hymenoptera; family Halictidae; genus Lasioglossum; species Lasioglossum pauxillum. Next base: position 3,208,765 of record OW121701.1, on the reverse strand, counting down.
CCTTTTGTTATTGCGCGTAGTAACACAGTTTACATCTGTGGTAATGCTTCGACATAGGACATCGGTTAAATAGCCTTATTTTTTCGAGCCCTTCGAATTTATTTTCATGACATCGTTCCTAATCCTAAACTATAAAGTTCAATTAACGTATAAACTCAGATATAATTGTTTTTATTGACGGTATACACGTGTAGCGCGTCTTCGGCCGGGCCGATCCCGATTCGGGGGCAATCGCCGATCTTCGGTGAGAATCGGTCGCAAGGGCCCGACCGCAGCTTCATAATATACGCGAAAGTCAAAGTGAACACACATACTTTTGGTTACCTCCGAACCACCCTTCTGATCTTCTGAACCGCGTCGGTTGTTACCGGGACGCAGAAAGTGGACGGCCTCTGAGCAGGGACCATTACAAGGTGCGTACCGTTTCCGTGTTGCTTCGGTCGATTGGAATCAATATTATTTACCCTATTAGAATTATTTCTGTGTTCAAGCGAGGGTTAAACTTCAGCCTCGGTAACCAGAAATTTTTGTCATTTTCACGAGTAATCCTGTAGAAAATGCCAAAATTTCAAGTTTCAATCCTAGTTCAAAAGTTACGAGTAGATCGCGGATGTTTATGCAATTTTTAATTATTTAAAAATTTATTTATTTAATGTTGCTTCAACATCAAAGGTAATTCGCAACACTTTTTAATTTTTGTAGGCAAACTTTAAGAAAGTAGGAACGAATAAAACCTTATTTTCATTGGTAGTAGCCTTTTTAGATCTGAAACAAATAAAAATTGTATTAAATTCTGTGGAATTTTATATTTTAGCATTTTTTCCAAATTTTTCGAACCCATAAGCGCATAAGGATCCGCGATCTAGTTATGAGTGTTTAAACTTGAGCGTTTCTCAGTGTTTTTGACAGGTAACGGCGCCGCCATCTTGGTTATTGGTTAGCTGGGCAGTAAATGAGTTTGATCCGTCACGCTGCGAGGTGAAACGTGTATAAGAAAAAGTTATTGTCATTGAAATCGGCGAGGAATTATTCTTATGCAAAATGTAAATTGTGTTATTTTAAAAGTGTTTATCGTGTTTTAAAAGACGATCATCCACAGAAAAAATGAACGTAACCTTATCGCGACGGATGTGTCTGGGCAAATCATGCTTGAATGGTGCAACGAGAGTAGTTCTTTGTAGTTTCTCTGGAACGAGAGCTTATACGAGATTAGAGATAGTGTTATCAATATTTTCGACACGGTTCGACACAATTCCCCCGTAAAAATCGAACGGTATCGACGATCGCGCGCGGTTCACCACGCGACGTGCCAGTTACGTCGTCGCTGACAAAATAAATACTTTTGAGGCGCTCTCGGAGGCGTAGGATGACGTTTGCAAAGTATAAATCGGCTGGCCGGTACGCGAATAGGTAATTTTCTAGTCACGTGTGAAAGTACCTTAGGAATCCAGTGCCTGAGCCGGTCCCCTGACCTTTGCTGCCGTTGGTTCCCGACTGCTCAGCCGAGTCGGCCGAGAGAGTCACGAGAATGGTACAGCGAGCGATCCCTAATGGCTCTCGTGGATCGTGAACGCGGGACGAGGCACAGGCATTACTGTAATTTCAATGTAACTTAATAGATTTGAGGGATGTAACTTTGTTTATACGAGCAGCTCTTAACCTTGGGCCCGGGCGTCCCCTCGAAGCGCCTGTGCGTACGTCCCTGAAACGTCTTTTTAATTTGGGAAAGGGAATACTGTCGCATAAAATGCTTTTGGTCGCATCAATCGATAGGGCTTTTAAAGAAAACCCTCTGCGACAAGACAGGGTAGCACGTTTAATGAATTAGTTATTCTGTTCCACTCGGCCAAATATCACGAAAAAATTCATGGACATTCTATCTAATACCACACACGTTAGTGAATTATTTCAGAATTTTTGGTCGACAAATCGATTTTTAAAAAACTCCAGAAGCTTAAAATTGTGGTAGGATCCCCAACCTCACTACCTGTGCTAGACTACATATGAATTATGCTCTATTTCTTCTGTTCTACTCGGCCAAATATTAGGAAAAAATTCATCAACATTCTACCGATTCGCACACACATTAGTGAATTATTTCAGAATTGTTGGTCGAAGAATCGATTTTTAATAAAATCCGGAAGCTTAAAATTGTGGTAGGATCCCCAACCTCACTACCTGTGCTAGACTACATATGAATTATGCTCTATTTCTTCTGTTTTACTTGGCCAAATATTAGGAAAAAATTCATCAACATTCTACCGATTCGCACACACATTAGTGAATTATTTCAGAATTTTTGGTCGACAAATCGATTTTTAAAAAACTCCAGAAGCTTAAAATTGTGGTAGGATCCCCAACCTCACTACCTGTGCTAGACTACATATGAATTATGCTCTATTTCTTCTGTTCTACTCGGCCAAATATTAGGAAAAAATTCATCAACATTCTACCGATTCGCACACACGTTAGTGAATTATTTCAGAATTTTTGGTCGACAAATCGATTTTTAAAAAATTCCAGAAGCTTAAAATTGTGGTAGGATCCCCAACCTCACTACCTGTGCTAGACTACATATGAATTATGCTCTATTTCTTCTGTTTTGCTTAACCAAATGTTACGAAAAAATGTATGAACATTCTACCTAATAGTATACATGACAGAGAATTATTTCAGAATTTTTGGTGAAAAAATCCGGAAGCATAAAATTGTGATAAGATCCCCAACCTCACTACTAATTGTATCCAATGTCGATGTATACATAGATACAACAACTAATACACGGTTCGTTACGAAACAAGACTTCATCACTACGTGTCAATCAAGAGGTCTGTAATCGAGATAAGCTGGGGTTGCATGTCGGACGACTTTACCCTGGTACCTATTTTCACCGCATTTCCTTATAGAAAGTAAGATATTTTTTTCTTGTGCTTCCTTTCTTTTTCAAAGATGTAGATTACAGAATACTTTTACGTTCGTGTATTTTCGTCGATACTTTCCTTTGATGTTCTTTAACATTTCAAGCTTTTTATTTGTAGCATGAGAAATTCTGTGGCGCTTTCAATTCTTCGGAACAGTTTCAAAGTTCTTTACACATCACTATACTTGTTACTTCCCGTAACAATTTTTTAAATTTTCCAGCAATTTTGAATTTCACATGCTCAATTTTATTATAAATTAATCTAGTGATTAATGGATATTCCAGATATAACTTTAAACATTTTTAAGCGTAGAACCGCGGTACGTGACCATCGATTTCACACACTATACGCGCACGCAAAGTCGGTTCACCGGCAGCGACTCCACGATTTAATGCCGAGGCTCGTCTTCAATAAGGTCAAGACCTGGTTACATACCCTCGATCGTCTTCGTTCTCAATCGGTTTTCACAGAAAGTCGAGAACGCCGGTGGTGCACACAATAACCGAGTAAATGCAATTCATCGATCCGTTTGCATCTCCTTATTGCGTTTGCACAGTTAATCACCCGGAGCCTCTTTGTACTTCAATCGAATGCTGTCTTATACTTCAATTTCCGATACATTACTTAGTCTCTGTAAATCATTAATACACAGAGAAAATCCTTATTCAATTCTCTTCAAAAACCAAAGAGAAACTATCTTTTACATTTTACATGATGGAACTGTAGTTTCGATTCTGGCATTTGTAGGACTCGTGTCCATTTTGATCCAACATGCTGAACTTTATTATTTGTTTTTCGAATTAAGATGGCTGAAACGGCAAAATAACCTCTACCTGGAGATCCAAATTGCATTAAATTAAAAAAAAGATGGCTGAAGACGCATCATACATAAACATTTTGTTTTTAGATTTTACAGAAATAAATGGCAATTTAAATTGACCGCTACTCCCTTGTTACTTTCGCAAGTTAATCAAGAAATTAGAATGGATACAATGAAAAAAACACTTCTCAGAATTTGTATTAGGTTGCAGAGAAAGTTCTGTCGTATTTTAAACAATTAGGTATGGTATGGGGTATAATACCAATTTCATATCCATGAAATTTAAAAAATCATGGGGAATGGAAATATTTTAGGTTAGAAGAAGGATTGCAAAGAGTTAAATAAGTAGATAATTTTGCCTGTTAATCAGAAACACATATTGCTAGGGAATGATTGGGAAACAGGAATTGACAGGTAATCTGAAAAATGGCAACAAGCTGTTACAAATAATGGAAATTATATCATTGAATAAAATTAACCTAATACAAATTCATTATCAACAGATTGATCCACGGTGTATTATAGAGGTGTTACGACTAAGCACCTCTGTAAGGTTGACGTTTTGTGATAGATAGAGGTTAGTTGTTTGTTGTATGTACGGTACATAACCTTAGCATGGGTTACATGGAGACGCTGCTGCACACAATCTCATTCACACACGTACATGAAAGCTCGAGTCTGCCCGATATGCCGTCTAGCGACGAACTGACCTCTATCTATCACACTTTTCTTAGGAAAGTCTAAACACCTCTATCAGAGTTCGGCAGTAATTAATTACATACATCTTCTATTACATGTGCAAAAGTGGACTGTAATTGCAATAAGAAAACGGTTAAATGTTCCAAAACATAAAAATTAGTGGTTTAAAAGAACAATTACACTGAAGCCATTGTTAGACTCGATTACAATTACTGTACTCGTGTGAAGTAATTGCAATTACTCCTTTCACAATTACAATGATTCGTCAAGTAATTGCAATTACAAAAATCTTTATAAAAATGTTCGGCATTGATTCTGGCAAGCAGAAGTAAAATAAAAATTGATTTTATCCCCTAATCACTTTGTTGTATTGAAAACATAACCACAATGTAATTGTAAAATTTCATGTAATTGTAATTATATTTCTGCAATTTGAAATTACAATAATTGGTAAGTAATTGTAATTGTAATTGAAATTACATTTTGCCCAACTCTAACCTCTATAATACACCATGGATTGGTCTGTTATCAAAAACTGATCAGTAGACTGCGGATCTTTATGCATTTCTGAAAAGATTGGTCGGGTCAAATATAAAACAGTAAAGGATGAGAAAAATTGAAGAACATTGTAGTATTGTTTTCAATATAACAAAGTGATTAGGGGATGAAATCAATTTTTGTTTTACTTCTGCTTCCTAGAATCAATGTCGAACATTTTTATAAAGATCCGCAGTATACTGATCAGTTTGCGAATACTTTCTACGCGCAATGTGGTGTGGTCGCACTGTGTGCCGAGGAGAATTTAAATACGCCGACAAATGACCCGAATTACGTTCCCGCAGCCTACATCGGCGGGTCAGTTGCCTCTGGTACGATCGCGAGCCATTACCATCATTATGGCGCGGCTCCCGGAGTACCCTGGCAAAAACCGACCACCGCGAAGGTCGTAGCGATTGGCCGGCAGTAGCAAGTAGCGAGGCAGCAATCCGAAGACGTTAACCTTGTTGTTTTTGTTTTTGCGCGCAGGATGACGAGCCGCCGGAAATCACGTATTGCGTTGTGGAGCACACGGGCACGCTCACGCTTCAAGCGATGACGCCGACCCTGCCGATGCCTGCCGAGGAGGAGCTGAACAAGATGTTCCTCGAATTGGTCGACGAGCTGGACCTGACCCAGGCCAACCGGCAGGCGGTTCTGGCACTTTCAGCGAACAAAAAGTGGCAGATATACTGTTCCAGAAAAGGCAACGGGACGCTCGAGAATGGTGGCTTGAGGACCACGGATCTTAGCGGTGATCCTGAGGACTACATCAATAGGCTGAGGGCGGTGGCCAGTGTGAGTGTCGCGGCATTAATCTCGACTCTCTTTCATCTGTAGACTGAGGATCTTTATGCCAAACAAAAATTTTCTGCATCAATTATACAATACAACACATAGGGAGGACAATGATTCCTGTAGCTACGCAATTATAGTAGAGGCAAGAATTTTGGTAGATAGGTATGAATTGTGGAACAATAGATAGACACTAGGAGGCAGCAGAATTAACAGAAATCTCATATTTTAATATTTAAAGACAATGGGAATGCACCTACACAATCATTGTGGAGGCAAGAAGTTTGGTATACATGTAGGTATGAAGTGTGGAATAATAGCTAGACACTAGGAACTAGGTAGCAGAATGGAAATGTACCTACAAGGTCACAGTAGAGGCAAGAATTTTGGTAGATAGGTATCAATAGTGAAATAATAGCTAGACTCACTAGGAGGTAGCAGGATTAAGAAAAATCTCATGTTTTAATATTTAAATAGAATGGGAATGTACCTACACAATTATTGTGGAGGCAAGAAGTTTGGTATACATGTAGGTATGAAGTGTGGAATAATAGCTAGACACTAGGAACTAGGTAGCAGAATGGAAATGTACCTACAAGGTCACAGTAGAGGCAAGAATTTTGGTAGATAGGTATCAATTGTGAAATAATAGCTGGTCTCACTAGGAGGTAGCAGGATTAAGAAAAATCTTATGTGTTAATATTTAAAGAGAATGGGAATGTACCTACACAATCATTGTGGAGGCAAGAAGTTTGGTATACATGTAGGTATGAAGTGTGGAATAATAGCTAGACACTAGGAACTAGGTAGCAGAATGGAAATGTACCTACAAGGTCACAGTAGAGGCAAGAATTTTGGTAGATAGGTATCAATTGTGAAATAATAGCTGGTCTCACTAGGAGGTAGCAGGATTAAGAAAAATCTTATGTGTTAATATTTAAAGAGAATGGGAATGTACCTACACAATCATTGTGGAGGCAAGAAGTTTGGTATACATGTAGGTATGAAGTGTGGAATAATAGCTAGACACTAGGAACTAGGTAGCAGAATGGAAATGTACCTACAAGGTCACAGTAGAGGCAAGAATTTTGGTAGATAGGTATCAATTGTGAAATAATAGCTGGTCTCACTAGGAGGTAGCAGGATTAAGAAAAATCTCATGTTTTAATATTTAAATAGAATGGGAATGTACCTACACAATCATTGTGGATGCAAGAAGTTTGGTATACATGTAGGTATGAAGTGTGGAATAATAGCTAGACACTAGGAACTAGGTAGCAGAATGGAAATGTACCTACAAGGTCACAGTAGAGGCAAGAATTTTGGTAGATAGGTATCAATAGTGAAATAATAGCTGCACTCACTAGGAGGTAGCAGGATTAAGAAAAATCTCATGTTTTAATATTTAAAGAGAATGGGAATGTACCTACACAATCATTGTGGAGGCAAGAAGTTTGGTATACATGTAGGTATGAAGTGTGGAATAATAGCTAGACACTAGGAACTAGGTAGCAGAATGGAAATGTACCTACAAGGTCACAGTAGAGGCAAGAATTTTGGTAGATAGGTATCAATTGTGAAATAATAGCTGGTCTCACTAGGAGGTAGCAGGATTAAGAAAAATCTTATGTGTTAATATTTAAAGAGAATGGGAATGTACCTACACAATCATTGTGGAGGCAAGAAGTTTGGTATACATGTAGGTATGAAGTGTGGAATAATAGCTAGACACTAGGAACTAGGTAGCAGAATGGAAATGTACCTACAAGGTCACAGTAGAGGCAAGAATTTTGGTAGATAGGTATCACTAGTGAAATAATAGCTGGATTCACTAGGAGGTAGCAGGATTAAGAAAAATCTCATGTTTTAATATTTAAATAGAATGGGAATGTACCTACACAATTATTGTGGAGGCAAGGAGTTTGGTATACATGTAGGTATGAAATGTGGAATAATAGCTAGACATTAGGAACTAGGTAGCAGAATGGAAATGTACTTACAAGGTCACAGTAGAGGCAAGAATTTTGGTAGATAGGTATCAGTAGTGAAATAATAGCTGGTCTCACTAGGAGGTAGCAGGATTAAGAAAAATCTTATGTGTTAATATTTAAAGAGAATGGGAATGTACCTACACAATCATTGTGGAGGCAAGAAGTTTGGTGTACATGTAGGTATGAAGTGTGGAATAATAGCTGGACACTAGGAACTAGGTAGCAGAATGGAAATGTACCTACAAGGTCACAGTAGAGGCAAGAATTTTGGTAGATAGGTATCAATTGTGAAATAATAGCTAGCCTCACTAAGAGGTAGCAGGATTAAGAAAAATCTCATGTTTTTATATTTTAAATAGAATGTACCTACACAATCTTTGTACCTCCTACACATTCATGTACCTCCTACACATTCATGTACCTCCTATACATTCATGTACCTCCTATACATTCATGTACCTCCTACACATTCATGTACCTCCTACACATTCATGTACCTCCTACACATTCATGTACCTCCTACACATTCATGTACCTACACATTCATGTACCTACACAATTCTTGGATCTACACATTCATGCACTTACAATCATTGTACCTTCACATTCGTGTGTGTACCTCCACATTCGTGTGAGTACCTCCACATTCGTGTGAGTACCTCCACATTCGTGTGAGTACCTACACAATCATTGAAGATGCAGGAATGGTACACAAGAAGCTGAACACTGATCTCGTAACATTTCAAATATAATGGGAACCTTAACTAACCGACGACGCGTTTCAGAACCCCTTTCCCGAGGACGGGGACGAGGTATCGAATCAGATGCGCCAGGTGGAGGCCCTGAAGACAGCCCTGAGGACGCAGCCGCATAGTTTCGTGCTCAGATTCATAGAGCTGGATGGATTGAACACGTTGCTGCAGGTCCTCGGGACTATGGACGCGGGAACGGCGAACAGCAACCTGCACACGAGCGTGATAGGTTGTTTGAAGGCGTTGATGAACAACTCGGTGAGCAAAACAAGAACCAATCTCTCTCTCTTCGAGATTATTCTTCGATTTGTTCAGAAACAAGGAATGAAATGTTACAGAATGGAAGGGCACACGTTCTCGCGCATCCTACCGCGATCAACACGATATCCCAGTCGCTGGCGACTGAAAATATCAAAACGAAGATCTCGGTTCTGGAGATCCTGGGGGCGGTATGCTTGGTCCCGGGCGGTCATCGTAAGGTCCTCGAGGCGATGTTGCACTTCCAGCAGTATCATTCCGAGCGGACGCGTTTCCAAAGTATTATCAACGACCTGGACAAGAACTTCGGCATCTACAAGGACAACCTGTCGCTGAAGACGGCGATCATGTCGTTCATCAACGCCGTGTTGAATTATGGCCCCGGTCAGGTCACTCTGGAGTTCAGGCTCCATCTCAGATACGAGCTGCTGATGCTCGGCATACAACCGATCATCGAGAAGCTGCGCAAGTATGAGAACGAGACGTTGGACAGGCATCTCGACTTCTTCGACATGGTCAGGAACGAGGACGAGAAGGAGCTGGCCAGGAAGTTCGAGAAAGAGCACGTGGACACGAAAAGCGCCACCGCCATGTTCGATCTGCTCAGGAGGAAGCTCAGCCACACCGCTGCTTATCCACATTTGCTCAGTCTTCTCGAGCATTGTCTCCTCTTGCCACGTGAGTCTTCATTGTTTTCCCAGGCGCCCTCCGACTTCTACGACAGGTTTGGGGATAGAGACGTTTTGATCACTGTAAAGAAAATGATACGGCAAGGGGTTAATTCCTCCCTTAATAATTTTAATGGATGAGAGATCATTCCTACGAGTTTGAATTTTATCTATAAATGTATAAGTATCCGCAGTTTAGCGATGACGAAGTCCAACGATGAATTAACTCTTCATCCCCAATTAGAACAAAGACCTGATATGAAATGTACAGAACGAATTAAAGATTCTCCTCTTGTTCGCAGTGGATTACGGATCCCATCCGCAGCACTGGCTCCTCTTCGATCGAATCGTGCAGCAGATAGTCCTCCAGTCCGAGGGGAACGGGACCGGTACTATCAGGAATCCCGATGTAGCGCCGATCGAGATCAACGTGAAGGAAATCGTCCATTTGCTCGCTAAGGAAGAGGAACTGGTCGCGGCCAGGAAGAAGGCCGAGGAGTTGGAGCGAGAAAACTCGGACATGTCGACGAGACTGGCCAAGAAGGAACAAGAGCTCGACTTGAGGACTCAGGAGAAAGTAATTCGAAACGAATCGACAAAATGAGACTCGCCTGTCCACGATTCTCTGTCTCTGTCCATATTCGCGACTTCCGCGCTGGGGAAAAGCCAACGTTGGCGGCGCCGTTTCAATTGCATAACAAATAATAAATTAAATAATCACGAAAACGGTCGTCGTATCGCTTTCTAATTTATATAATATCTGCAGTATCAAAGATGAAGAGTCTCGATCAACTTTTAGGATGTTCACACTGGAACATTGCCTTGCAATAATGACAAAATTTCATTTATTTATATTTCTGAACAGTCTTGTTTAAATGTGTACTTCAATAGAGATGTTCGCTGAAAAATCTGTCAGAAATATTTATAGTTTTAATATTTCCAAAAGAACAAATCCGGAGCAAGACATTTTGACTCATCGGGTAGTTCCAGTGTTAATCGTATTGCTAACAAAGCTTAAATAATTTAAACACGTTGGACAATTAATTTATATAATATCTTGGCATACGTGCTCTTAATTTTGACACCCGAAATTTGTTGGAAAGCAGATTGTTAATTGGACAGAGGCAGAATGTAATCCAATCTAACGTTATTTGTAGACTGCGGATCTTTGTGCATTTAGGAAGAAATTAGTTGGGTCAAATATTATGTAATGTTGAATTGTAATATTGTTTTCAACGTGATAAAGTGATGAAACGAATTTTTATTTTGCACAAAGATCCGCAGTGTAGTTATTCGAGTTGGATCGCTTTCCTAACGGAAAATACGTGAACGATGATGTTCTTTTAGGAAGACATGGAGGCCAGCCTGGCAAGGGTCAAGGAACGTTTGGAAAAGGAGACCTCGATGCACATCGAGACGAAACAGAGAATCTCCGAGTTACAAGATAACGTGGAGGCTCTTTCGCGGCAGATAAACAACGAGAAATCCGAGAGAAAGCGGCTGGAACAATTGGTGGCTTCCGGGAGTTTATCGGACGATGCGAAAGCGTCGATCAAACTCGTCGAGGATGAGGTCCTCGAGAAGGTTGAAGCGAAACCGATGCCGCCGCCACCTCCTCCTCCGCCTCTAGCTCCTCCGCCACCTCCTTGTTTAATGCCTGCCGCGCCACCTCCTATGAAGGTATCAATTTACTAAGCCATCACCACCTGAAAAATTATTGCTTTCAATTTTTAAGAAATTTCACTCTTTGGAGACAGCCACATTTTCAAGAATTTTTTCTAATTACACCGTGAAAGCTGCACAAATTTTTTCTCTGCGTACAATGATTCTTTAGACTTTCGAGTACAACAGTGTACACTTTTATTGAACATTCTGAACGTATTGCAAACTGTAAAAGTGAAAGAATTGTACACGCACTTTCATTGCATTTGTACTGTACACAATTGTACATATAAAGTCGGTGTACCTACAACACATGATCATAATTAATAACTTGAAGATCAATGACAGTCTTCGACGGAGTGATATAATTTTTAGAAACCGTTTCGCAAGAAGGGAGGAGATTCTAGAAACGTGTATTCATATTCATGAGGAGACTTGCGAATGTTTACTCAAAATAGAAATTTTCTCCTTAGCAATTACTTTCGTTCTTTCTTCAATCACTTTAATTGATTGGAAGTATTCTCCCTTTCTATTAGGTTGGAGGGAAAGTTCTGTCGTATTTGAAATAAGCAGATAATTTTGCTTGTAAATATTGGGTATGGGAATAAGTTTTCGCCCTTTTGACGGATGTCGTTGTACTCGAGTAAAGGTGTTATATATTTACTATATTATATTTATTATATATTTACGGGGACGATGCTCCTTTAAAAACCATGATTCCGACGTAAGGACAAAGATTGCGATGGTATGCCAACAAAATTCGAAGATACAGATTTCCCAGCATTACTGATGGCAATCCACGTCAAACACTTGCAGAACTGTCAATTGAATTAAACGTCGATCGATCTACTGTTGGAAAACGTTTTCACGCTATGGGAAGTTTATACGCTTCTTTTCAACAAAAAGGTGCGGAAACTTATTCCCATACCCAATAAAAAAGACCCATGTTAGATGTGGACGTTGACAGGTTATTATCTGAAAAGTGGCAACGAGTTGTTGCTACTAATGGAAATTATATCAGTAAGAATAATATTAACCCCTTGCACTCGGAGCTATTAAAATAGTTAAAAAGGAAAATTGAACACGTCTACCGATCTAGGATATTCCCATTCCCTATGATCTTGGAAATTTTATGGATATGAAATTGGTATAATACCTCATACAATACCTAAATGTTTAGGAATCGATTAGATACCGATATATCTAATAATGTGAACAATATTTTGAATAATGGTACAGCAATTTAAGTGGTGTCTCTCGGAGGGGAAATGTTCTCTTTAAAATACGACAGAACTCTCCCTCCAACCTAATAAATGATACCTATAGCTTGTCAAACCTAGCTGTGCGGCTGAATGTCTCCCACAAGGGGAAATGTCCCTGCTGCGCAATGGTGAATAGGTGGAACCTTGCAACGATGGTGAACTGATTGTCGCCTGTCAAACGATGCACGTGGCGACAGTTCAGTTAAAAAGTAAAGTGACACAAGTGTATTCACACAAACATATAAACAGTTGTTTTGTATGTTTACTGCTGTAAGAAATAATGGACAGTACATAGTTTTGACGAGTTGTGTACCTTACTGTTCATATATTGTATCCTTCTCTCGTCAAGTGCGGTCTTTGTTTTTGTCTGCGTATTCCTAAGTTTTGGTCAACCGCACAGCTAGATTTGACAAGCTGTACTCATTTTTATTATAAATACACAATATCCGCAGTCTATTCATGACAAATCTAAAATATTCAATGTTCAGTAATTCTGAAAAGCTGAATGATCAAAATTCCTACAGATGGAGATCATCAAGAATGTCCCACAACCCAGCAACCCTCTGAAATCGTTCAATTGGTCGAAGATCCCCGAGCAGAAGTTGCAAGGGACGATATGGTCAGAGCTCGACGACACGAAGCTCTATAATGTGATGGATCTAGAATCGATCGACAAGATCTTCTGCGCTTATCAGAAGAACGGCGTGTCGACAGAGGGCTCGATCGAGGATCTTCGAACTCTGGGGAAGAATAAGAAGACCATGTCGGTGATCGACTCGAGGAGGGCGCAGAACTGTACGATACTGTTGTCGAAGTTGAAGATGTCCGACAACGAGATCACGAGAACGATTCTGTCTATGGATCAGCAGAACATTCTGCATATAGACATGGTCGAGCAGTTGCTGAAGTATATTCCGTCGTCGGAAGAGGCAGCTCTTTTGGACATCCATCAGAAAGACTTGCAGAGCAGAGCTGATTGTTTCTTGTACCAAATATCCAAGTATGTAGTTTCGATAGCTTCTTATTTCTTGTCGGTGATGGAACAAGGTGAAATAGGATGATGGCAAATATTTTTGTCAATTACAAAAATTGATAAAAACACAATACGTCAAGCGTGTATTCTGTGGTTGCAAGGAAACGCGCAGCACATTATACTGTATTACATTATACTATATTATCTGGAAAACCATTGTTTTCCACATAATATAAATAAAAATTGTGGGTGGGGCCACTGGACCAATCTTAGTCTGCTAGATCCTTCAGTTTATGCGCTAATTGAGCTTTAGACTATATAGGATTTACGTATTTACCAGAAAAGATATTTATAATATTATAATATTTAAAACCGATGGGGTGAACTTTACTTTACGGACTTAAATTTCTGACAGATAAGGGCGTCGCCATATTGGTTTGTAGTGTCGCCCCGTAACCAACTCAGTGAGCGGCGCGGACCGTCACTACAAACCAATGTGGCGGCGCCCTTACCTGTCAACAAACTGGAAATATGCTTAACTTTAAGTGATCATGGCTCCTGAAATATTGATCCTAGAGATTCGAAACTTCGATCTGCATCCGTGCCGAGTACAAATCTACTGGATTACATACCAAATACATCACAATTCGTAGGAGAAAGGCACAAATTTGGAGTCCGGTAAAGTAAAGAGCAGCCAACTGATGTCCTATGTCAAAGCATTAGTAATCAAAACTTTAAACTTGTTTTAAACAAAAGTTTAACGTGGCAATATCTCGAAAATAAAAGTATGTGAATGCAAATGTTTAAAAAACAATTGTTCCCTGGAACGAAGGGTGCAATTGATAATTCCATGAATTCCATCAGTCAGTAGCAAATCATAGTTGTTGTTCTGCCAGTCAGAACTTCAGAAAGTTAGTGTACGATTAGATATTTCAATTGAATAAATATTTAACAAGTTTGTAGAAAAATGTTGGAGTTATGAGGATGGTTATTTCAAATTGCTACTGTATCTTTATCAAACAAGTGTTTAGGCATTGCAAACCCTGTTTGAAGATAATCTCAATATTTTTCTTCTGCCCTCTACAAACTGTGTCATATCAACGTCCTCAATTTTCTTCTGCAGATAACCATGTCCATGTTTATCGACGGTCTGCAAATATTGGTTTCGGCTGATACAATATCTTGTTTTATGTATCGTTAACATCCAACTCGGATAAACGATGTTTGCAGAAAAAGTTCATTTAGATCTTTCAACTTCGGTGCATTAAATCGGATCGTCAGAAAATGCGAGCTTTTAGTGTGTGTTTGGAGAAATGAATTTGTGTACGAACTTGAAACCAGCCATTTTGACTGGTCTAATAGTTGTAGCGTTGATAGATTGATTTTATGCATTTACAGTAAAAATGGCTATCCGAATTACTAAAGAAATTGAGAGTCTTGTTTCATCCCTTGTAATTTATTAACTTGATTCAGAGAATGACTGTTTCTTGCAATTCTTGTAGACCATTTTTTTACTTTTCATAAATGTCTGCAGTTATAAGAATTATGTGATGTTGTGTGACATGTTTTTGTAAATATTCAACAATATTTTTGTTTCAGAGTACCACACTACGAGCAAAGGCTGCGATCGCTCCACTACAAAAAGAAATTCGCAGCAAGCATCGCGGAATTGACGCCGAGAATGCGCGCGGTTCTCGAAGCTAGTCGACAGGTAGCCAGATCGCGGCGGCTGAGGAAGCTCCTGGAATTGGTGTTAGCTCTAGGAAATTACGTAAATCGCGGAAACGCTCGTGGCAATGCTTGCGGCTTCCGTCTAGCCTCTTTGAACCGTCTAGTCGACACGAAATCTTCTTGCTCGAAAGGCACCACCTTGCTGCACTATTTGGTCCAAATCTTGGAGTCCAGATTCAGGGAGGTGTTGGACATCGAAGAGGACATGCCTCACGTCCGAACCGCAGCTAGGGTCAGCATGGCTGACTTGCAGAGGGAAGTGGCCAACTTGAAGAATGGTCTTCAGGATGTTCAGAGAGAAATAGGTGGGTCGAGTTGATCCAGCTTCTTCGTTAAACCTTCGTTAGACTTATCGTTCACCATTGGACGATGAATCCATGTGGGTCGAGTTGATCCAACTTCTTCTTTAAACCGGTTGACTTATTGTTAATGATCGGAACATGAATATGCTTGTGAAGTGGTTTACAACAAATGCTAATTCATTGGAAATTTCATAGTATTATTACAAGCAGTTTTACACTTTTATTATGGGTGAGAGAAATGGGTATCAGTAGAACAAATCACAAGCTTTTATTTTGCCTTTATATGATTTCAGTTAGAGACAAATTTAATGTAGGTCAGACAAATTTAATTTAATTCTCAGCTTTGCTGTCCGATTCGATTCTAATTCGAGTGTACGCTTTCAGAATTCCACCGTGGGCAGTCTCAGGTACTTCAGGGCGATATGTTCCTACCCGCGATGAGGGATTTCCAGGCGCAGGCCACGTGTAGGTTGGCTGAGGCAGAAGATCTGTTCCAAGACATGAAAACCAGGGTGAGATTGGATTACAATCACAACGTTTCACTAGTGTTTCTGTGCATAAACCAACTACATAATGTAGAGTAGATTATGAAGTTGAATTACTAGATTCAGTCAACACGAATCTCGAATCTCACAGTGAAACCTTATTTGAACAGTTCGACCGAGCAGTCAGACTGTTCGGCGAAGATTCAGCAGGAGTGCAGCCGGATGAATTCTTTGGCATCTTCGAGAACTTCCTTCAAGCCCTAGCCGAAGCTCGGCAGGATGTCGAGAACATGAGGAAGAAAATAGAGGAGGAGGAGCGCAGGGCGAAACAGGAACAGGAGGTACGTAGAAAATATCCAAACATTTTCTAACAAAGATGATTAACGTCTGATCATTTCTACGTAGTGATCAAAAATAGTTCTCAAAAATAGTTACATAAAAAGAACCCAGTTTTACGCTTTGAATAACAAAATTGTATTTCATTTACAATTTCACAAAACGAAAATAGAATGTTTTCGACATCTAACAAAACATAACAGGTGAAGTTTCATCGTGAGAGAGTTCGTATGCAAACTAATGAAATTTATTCGCGATGAAACATTATGAACGAGTTGGTATAAATTCTATGCTTAATTAACCACTTGTCAAACAATGTATTGCAGCTTCGCAAGAGGACAATGGAGAGGAAGAACTCCCGCGAAGGGATTCTGAACAGCATCTCGCTGAGCAAGAAGAACGAAGCGAACAGCAACGGACAGAACGACAACAAGGGTGAATTCGACGACCTGATATCAGCTCTCCGAACCGGCGACGTGTTCGGGGAGGACATTGCGAAGTTCAAGAGATCGAAACGTAGACCTGTCACGCCGAGCGGACAAGAATCGCGCAGACACAGCGCTCACAGAGAGGACTCGAGGGAACGGCATTGAAATCTCCGTTGCTCGGAGACTTGAACGTTTTGCTTCCTGCACAGGCGAGCACGGTTGCAGCTCGCTCTGTCGGTAACTTAGAAAACATTGTGTGATAAAGGTTTCACAGTCGCCCAAAAAGCTCCCTACACTGTTTAAGACAGAATATCTTTCTTGAAACTCGTATCTCTTTATAATAACAACAGGATAGAATTTATCCAGGTTTCGTACGATCTTTATAGTGCGGTAGAACTTCCATTATCCGAACCACTGATGTTTGTATTCTTGGTTGAACTTTCGAAAACTCTCGTGCTCCAAATTGGCTGAAAGTTTGTAGATGTGTGACTTCGGACGAGACAAATTAACTTGACAACACTAACGATAATAGACGATTTATTACAATTAACAAAGGACGTTAACAATTTGCAACTCGCACAACGCGGTGTTCTCTCGCTTCTACTACTCTGTACAATCGACTACTCTGTACGACTTTTTATCATAGACTGCTCTACACAACTTTTTACATCAGACTGCTTCTCGGTTTTCAAATCGTTTTCGTTAGTGATCAATGTTCAGCTACGCCGTCGTTAGCACACACTTCCTCGTAACGTACTATTTGTTCATATTTTTGAAAAAAAAGAACTTATTTCCAAAATTCCAACCAATTCGGAGCATAAGGGTCTTCAACTGACATTTATGAACAAAATGTCGGGTTTAGAATTAACATTTACATTTTCCTTTGCATTTTCTGTAAATTATGAATTCCTTAAAATGTTTCTACACGTCGTGTTCTAAACTGATCCTTTCAAGTTCGTGAAGAAATTCAAATGGTTCGATGCACTTTTCAAAGAGTGACTTTATTCTGAATAATTTTGGTGTATGGAGACTTTTTTGACAGACTGTGTTCGACGAGCAGAACTTCTTTGAATAAGGTGTTGCGTCTCGGTTGGGACGAAGAAAAAATTGGAATAGTGCCTACCTACATACACTGGCTTCGGTCCGGGGAATTGAGGACTCTTCGGAATGAATCTGAAAGATGTTTAGGGGGCAAAATTAATTTTATAAAATAATTAAATAAGAAAACAAAAAAGAAGCAAATAAAAGATTCAATCAGGCTCATAGGGGTACCATTATTATTATGATAAATCTGAATGGGGAGGGTGGATTACTATGTAGGTAGGCCAATTTTCTGATTGGATCTTGCGTCTCTGAATGAAATTGTACGGACGCGACAAAGGAAAGAATCGAGAATTGAAGTAGAGCATAGACAAAGTAGGAAACCGTGTAAATAGACGTGTCGAAAACAAACATAACGATATCGCGATTTTGTTCATCGATTTCGTAGAAGTGTTTCGATTCGTGGTTCTTGAAGCAGTCTTCCTCCACGTTCGCTCGTTAATTGTCCGACAAATCCCGTTTCAAGAACACGATCGAACTCCGATTCGACTAAATTCTGTATCATCGAGTCGTGCGTTCTTTTCGAAATGACTTGTGTAATTAATTTCTGCGGAGTAGTTTTTCTGTGGATATAGAATTGTCGAAGTGTCGGGATTATTTGTAGTAAATGCAACAATGTTGCGCTGGAACCTGTTGCCCGCGTAAATATTCAAATTTAGGGAGTCAAAGTGTCTTAGAGATTAGCAGCGACGTTACCAAGCGCGTCGGAAATATGGATTTTCAATTTTCAACTCTGTCTGAGTGAATTCCAGGGGTGTGCGAGAACCCGAAATACAAAGAATCGGGTTTCCCGAATATTTCGGGTTCTCGCATTCACCCCTGGTGAATCGAGACGTTTCCAGACAATATCGGAATTCGAACAGGAGAGCATGAGCGAATATCAATCTGTACATTGTTGAAAGCGTTGAGTTAGGTTAGGATTACGCCGCGATCATTTGTTGTATATAGTCATTATCCTATTGTTTCGTTCGTTTCGACCACACTCGGCGGGCAGATTATTCGCAAAACTTCGACATGAGTGTATTTCGTCAACAATCGGACCAAGGATAAAATTGACAGAGGAAAACCGCGTGTCGGGATTACGAGGTATTCCACGACTGAATTCGATTCTCGTAGACCCGGGCAGGCTTTTTTGTACGGAAGAACTTTCTTATTGTTCGTAAGAATTCTTCGTTTTTTACATTGTCGACAAAATATAGCAGAAGGGCCTAGAGGCGCGATTCGATTTTCGCGCCCCACGAAACCTACAAGTCTGATTTTGTATTTTAGAGAGCGACGAACGCGTAACGAATCATCGATTAGATTAATTAGGGGCTCGTTGACGGTTGCCATGTCATTAATGGAAAAAAAGATTCATGTTAGTTCTCAGTGTGTAGAGGGATGTAATATGGAAAGGCGAAACGATTCTAGACAGGAGGTTTGTTGTATAGTAGTCGATGTTTTGTAAGCTTTTGTATTTTTGTAAATATTCAGTATTGATGTCTCGTTCTTGTAGAGAGCTACCGAGCTCGACAAGAATACATGTCCAGTTAATATATTACTGCGTCATTAATCTCACATGTATTAATATATGAAGAAATATACCGAATAAATACGAAATTTAAATCATAAATCACTGTGCCCTATTTTATTCACTATCCACTCCCGATAGTAGGTAGGATCATTTTACTATTATATCGCTCAGATATAAGAATAAAGGCTGATTCACATGAACGGTATTGACACAACGTCAACAAATTCATTCCCATCTGAAGGAGGGAGGGGTCCAGACAACTTCTCATCTCTCACCATGATACACATTTAATATTGTAATTTTTTTTGGTGAAAAATAAAGAATTTTTGTTACAACAGATAATGTGTTCTTTTTACCCAACCTGTACATAAAAATTCAATAGTAGAATTAGATTAAGGTCTACGAAAATTCTGGATAGAGAACAATTTCTAATATTTGCTTTCGATTATCGAACAATTTTCGGCCGTCGGACTTGCCGTCGAGTTGTACTACTGAATTTCGAGCCACCTCCTTCGATATCATGTTTCCCTAATACAAAAGTCAATTTTCGAGATTTTTAAAAATTTTCGACCGTCTGACTTGCCATTGAGTTGTACTACTGAATTTCGTGCCACCTCCTTCGACATCATGTTCTCCTGATACAAAACTCAATTTTCGAGATTTTCGAAATTTTCGACCGTCTGACTTGTCGTTGACTTATACTACTGAATTTCGTGCCACCTCCTTCAACATCATGTTCTCCTGATACTTTCTCAATTTGCGAGATTTTCGCCAATTTTCGTCCGCCTGACTTGTCGTTGACTTATACTACTGAATTTCGTGCCACCTCCTGCGATATCATGTTTTCCTAATACTTTCTCAATTTTCGAAAATTTTCGGCCGTCTGACTTGGCGTTGACTTGTACTATTTCATTTCGAATACCTCCTTCGACATCATGTTCTCCTAATACAAAACTCAATTTTCGAGATTTTCGATCGTCTTACTCGTCGTTGACTTGTACTACTGAATTTCGAATACCTCCTTCGACATCATGTTCTCCTAATACAAAACTCAATTTTCGAGATTTTCGCCAATTTTCGTCCGTCTGACTTGTCGTTGACTTATACTACTGAATTTCGTGCCACCTCCTGCGATATCATGTTTTCCTAATACTTTCTCAATTTTCGAAAATTTTCGGCCGTCTGACTTTTCGTTGACTTATACTACCGAATTTCGAATACCTCCTTCGACATCATGTTCTCCTGATACAAAACTCAATTTTTTCGAGATTTTCGAAAATTTTCGACTTCGTTTGCAATCTTTGTGGACAAATTTTAAGAAAGTGTTACAACAAATAAATTTCTATTTTCATTGGTGGTAGCATTTGCAGATCCAAAATAAATAAAAATCGTACTAAATTCAGTCGAATTTAATACTCCAGCATTTTCTGAAAGGGTATAGCCGAATAAGCATGGGCCAGCGGCGCCCGCTCCGATTTTCCTGATTCCTGTCTTAAAACATCGTTCTATGTCTAAAAAAACATTGTGTAAAATTTCAAATGTCTACCCCCACCGATAGGGATGATATTGAGGTAAATTCCCCCGCACTTAAATGCAATTTGCGCTAAAACGAGAAAAGATATCGACATGGGATAAACGGCAAATAAAAGATACAGATACACTCTATATTTCAGATTTTTTTCAGAATTTTTTGCTAATTATTTATAGTTGAAAGTAATTAATTAATTTTTTGGGATTTTTTTTAACTATCTTCCCCTAGGTTGACACTTACCAAAAAATTCTAAAATATTGCTATGATTCTAACCTATTCTGTAAAAAAATCTCAGAAGTGTCCGTTTGGTGGAACAGTGTCAAAAAAAATAAAGTATGCCGGCGAACGCTCGGTTTGATCAGTAACGACGCAGCGACCGATTCCCCTTGCGGCGGCTAGTGACGGGAGCGAACGGGAAGTCGGCGCTTGTACGGAAAAGCTGATACATGTAAAAATGCGACTAAATCTTCTAATACATGATTACAGTTAGAAGTCTAAACAATTATATTCTAGACAATAAAAATCGTTTAGTTTATAAATACATATAAAAAAAAGAAGAAAACAAGAAAAGCGCCGACTTCCCGTTCGCTCCCGTCACTAGCCGCCGCAAGGGGAATCGGTCGCTGCGTCGTTACTGATCAAACCGAGCGTTCGCCGGCATACTTTATTTTTTTTGACACTGTTCCACCAAACGGACACTTCTGAGATTTTTTTACAAAATAAGTTAGAATCATAGCAATATTTTAGAATTTTTTGGTAAGTGTCAACCTAGGGGAAGATAGTTAAAAAAAATCCCAAAAAATTAATTAATTACTTTCAACTATAAATAATTAGCAAAAAATTCTGAAAAAAATCTGAAATATAGAGTGTATCTGTATCTTTTATTTGCCGTTTATCCCATGTCGATATCTCTTCTCGTTTTAGCGCAAATTGCATTTAAGTGCGGCGGAATTTACCTCAATATCACCCCTATCGGTGGGGGTAGACATTTGAAATTTTACACAATGTTTTTTTAGACATAGAACGATGTTTTAAGACAGGAATCAGGAAAATCGGAGCGGGCGCCGCTGGCCCATGCTTATTCGGCTATACCCTTTTAAGAAAGTGTTACAACAAATAAATTTCTATTTTCATTGGTGGTAGCATTTGCAGATCCAAAATAAATAAAAATCGTACTAAATTCAGTCGGATTTAATACTCCAGCATTTTCTGAAAATTTCCATAAGCATAAATCCATAAATATCAGCAGTCTGGTCACTTTTGATTTCACTTTTGAAACCCCAACGGAGAGTATTATTTTCTTATGGATTTTTAATCCACTGAAGTTTGTCAAAAGTTGCAATCGCATAACCGAAGTCTCGTACCAGGTCTTCACACGATTCGTGTTTACAATTCGCAACCAATTTCAATCAAGTGTATACTGTACTCCGAAACACCATGTCCGTTACCTAAAAATTTCCGTAAAAATGTAGCAACTCTTACCGATCTCGCTTTCTTAAAGTCGACTGCAATACGCGGGTGAAGCAATGGCGAAGCCGCCGAAGAAAAAGGGAGCGCCGAAAAGACGGAAGAAGAAAGTTAAAGACCCGGAGAGGGAGGAGGAAACTAGAAAGAGGGTAGCAGCGATCGAGGAAAAGAGACAAAAGGTTATACAAGTAGTTAAACGTTCATTGTACGAAAGAAGAATGGACAAAATTGCAGTAGAAAGAGGCCGTCTCGAGAAGGAGGAAAAATTTCGCGAGAAGGATGCAAGAGATGCCGCAAAAGAAGGGAGTGAAAAACTAATGTTAGAGGTCTCCGAACCGAACAATATACTATCATTCTCAACGTCACGTTAATACTAAACCTGCCGCTGCCGGTCAAATGACCTATCAAGGGATGGACCCTAAGTGTCCGATTTCGATTTTAATAATTTTTTGTGAGGTGATGGTATATGGATCCCTAATTATGCATGCAAAATATTAGGTGAAGTTACTCAATAGTTTGAAAGATATAAACAATTAAAGTTTCATATCTTGTTGTTACATTAGCAGGTTGTAAGCAGGTTGAACTTTAATTGTTTATATCTTTAAAACTATTGAGTAACTACACCTAATATTTTGCATATATAATTAGGGATTCATATACCATTATCTCACAAAAAATTATCAAAATCGAAGTCGGACACTTGGGGTCCTTGTAAATAACACTGGTCTTAAATTTTTAATTTTATAATTAATGCAATTCTGACGCGTTGCTTACATGGAAATTGATTCGATAAATTTCTTTACCCGGGCAAATATTGCTAAATAGAGCCACACCATTTTTATCAGCTGAAACATTTTAATCGCCTTCAGTGCTCGGTAGTTTAAGTGTTAACCCTCATCCGTCCCTCGTGTCAATTTGACACAGTTTTCGCGAATTAAGGGGTACTGTTCTGTTATTTGTCGGTAAATTTGCCCGAAAGTTTGTGACTTTTATTTTTTTAATGCGAAACACATATACCTAGCATTGTTCATGGAAAATAATAATGTCAAAACTGCAAGTCGAATTTGTTACGAAAGAGTCCCTGTGTGTCAATATGGCACATGTACTCTTACGTACTGTCGCGGAGTTTTTCAATCAGCATTATTTCAATGAGAAATTTATACGGCATTCGGAAATTGAAGGAAAATTGATTTTTTCTAAATTAGAAGAAAACGTATTACTCATATAGTATGGAAATTTACATGGGACGCGATCGAAACTGCCACACAGAAGTAAAGCAGGGTCAACGCGTAGTGCTACAATTAGTTGAAGGTTTGGGTGGACGCAATGTTATGTGTGACAATTTTTTTACTTCACACGAATTAGTAATTATATTACAAAAACAAAAGATGACGCTTGTAGGGACCATACGAAAAAATAGAAAAGAAATTTCACAAATTTTACTCGATACGAAGAAGAAGCCACTTCATCATTCGGAGTTTGTTTTTGAACACATACTAAAAGGTACAATGGTGTCTTATGTGACAAAAAGAAGACGATTTGTTATTCTACTTAGTACATACCATACGTCAAAGCAAATGAGTAGTGAAGTAGATAAAAAATCCTAAAATAATAAAGTATTATAACGCTACGAAAGGAGGCGTCGCGTCGATGTCCTCGATGATATGGAGATGGTGGGCACATACAGATGTAAGCGCGAAACAAATAGATGACCAATGGCAATTGTTGCTAATATGTTAGATATATCAGCATGCAATGCTTTTATAATATTTCCTTCACTCAATGCAACGTGGAATAAAAATAAAAAATATCGTCGACGCCATTTTTTTATTGAAATTGGACATTCTTTGGTGCATTCGTATATGTATTACGTTTCGCACACATCTACCGCGAGGATCTAATGCGACTGCACTTGTTGTACAAATAAAGGGCATACCAACAGTGATTGTACCGTCTTGTAGTAATCGTCTAATGCATACACCACCAACAAAAAAACGAGCCCGGTGTCACATATGTGAGAAATGACCGAATGCTAATATACATAGTGCCCGATGTGATTTGTCCAAAAAAGCAATATGTCCCACACATCGCTTTATTTTATGCGAAAATTGTGCAAAAACTAAGATGCAGATGTTAACGCATCCATTTGAATACAAAAACATCGAAAAATAACTTTCTATCTTGTTATTTCGTCGATATTTTACCACTGTGTCAATTTGACACCGAGGGACAGATTCAGTTCGCGAAATGAGGGACGGATCAGGGTTAATTAGACGTGTAGAGACAACTTTTATCACGTGTCTATGCAATTTCATGCTAAATGTAAATATCAAAGAATGTTTTACCTTTAGATATACTCTGATCTAGCAACGTGTTAATTGAGCGGTCCACTGCGAGGAGGTGCTATGCCACAAAATGTTAAAAAATGAGATTACATAAAAAGTTGTAGGCCCAATTTCAAGATTTCTACTGAAATACAAATTATTCGCTGGAGTCTTAAAATTGATATACCACTAAACACCACTAACAATAAGCACCACTAAAAATTGATATGCCATTTTAGCAGTACCGCGTTAGAACTAGTTGGGGCCTTGGGCAAAGTAGAATTTCGGGGCCCCTAACCCCAACTAAATAACTTTACGAGAGAAACGTAGAATTTGGATCTTGAACCTTGGTTTGTGTCTGGGGCTCCCTTTTGCTTGGGGCCCCGGGCATTTGCCCAAGTTGTCCATGGGGTAACGCGTTACTGACAGGGACTCCTACCCGTTCAAGTCCAAACCCGGAGATATCGGATACAGGGACCTACTATGCGCAATACTCCTGTATATCGAGTTGACGCATCGCTCCAGGTCTCAACTGACGCACTGGACATATTCTGTTCCGAACAGTAGCGCGTTATAACTAGTTGGGGCCTTGGGCAAAGTAGCATTTCGGGGCCCCTAACCCCAACTAAATAACTTTGCGAGGGAAACGTAGAATTTGGATCTTGCACCTTGGTTTGTGTTCGGGGCCCTTTTGCTTGGAGCCCCCTTTTGCTTGGGGCCCCCTTTTGCTTGGGGCTCCCTTTTGCTTGGGGCCCCTTTTGCTTGAGGCCCCAAGCATTTGCCCAAGTTGCCCATTGGGTAACGCGCCTCTGCTCCGACTGCAAAGGGTTAATATCTCACGAAACGAGTGTTGTGGCATGGCTGCCTCTCACAGCGGATCCCTAAATTGTCTATTACACTAATCCCCGGTGTTATCATACTTTCTCGTCGAGGTAGATCCGCGAGGACCTGAGCAGAGCCGTGGAGAGGGGAATAAAGTGCGTGTACACGTCGGTGATTCTACCGCAGAAAATCAAGTTCGACGGAAAGTCGGTGCTGTCGATTAAGGGTGTGAGATACAAGGTGAAGAAAAACTTGCATCTAGTTGGATGGGGTAAAGAAGCAATCACGATGAGCGCCGCGTTTGAGCGGATCGTCGGCAGACAATTGAAAAAAGGATGGGTGGTCGTGCCTCGTAAATCGCTTTTCCGGATGTGGAGCTACCCGGAAGCGTTCCCGAGGTTGGACAGTGCCATTTCATACGTCGAAGCCGGGTCGAACGGGCTCCCGGACGACAAGTCTGTCACGGCTACTAAGAGAATCGTCAATTATTGCAAGAGATTGAAGAGGAAAGATCTGTTGATCGTGATGCTGTCGCACGGGATCGACGATCTGCTCTGTTGCCCGCGGGAAGAAATTGCGCTCAGGGATAAACTTAGAGCAATAAACAGGTTGAAGGCAGCTGAGGCAACTCCCGAGGAGATTAACACAGTCAGGAACAAGCTGTCTGCTATCAGAGGTGAAACGTTAGAACTTTCCATTCGCGTACACCGCGTTTATGATCGATCGATTATACCACGTATCCACGGGGCAGGAGACGTTTATTTTGTGGGAAATGGCACAAACTGGAGTCCAATCTATTCCATATGCACATGCTGACATATAATACCGATAATAAAATAATCTGTCTAGTTGGGAGTGTTCAAAGTTGAGCGATTTACAGCATTTCAGCTGCCACCTAGCGCGTGTTACGTCCTGAGATGGACGTATTTTAGATTTTGAATAATAAAAATTGAAATTACGTTTAAATAGATTGAAATGATTGAAAAGATTATAATTGAGATATAACGCAGTTTTGAACCTACCTGCATTCACCGGCTTCGGTTCGGGTAATCGAGGATTTCTTAATATTCTAAGTGATTTTGATTGTGGAACTGGTGCGAAGAGATCGAAGATGGGTATACTCTTTAAAAATGATTTGAAGTTTTGATTTGTTTGATTAAAAATAAGCGAAACTATATTTTAAGCGTCAAATTTCGGATACATAGAGTTATTGTGATCTTATAATAAATTGTTAGTATTTACCGTTAGCTGGTTTCGCTCAGAATTTGGTTTGTAGAAATCGCTCGCTGTTTCGCTCGCTGGCGGAGTGTATCGCTTCAGCAACAAAATTTAAAAAGATGATGATGACGAGATGACGATGTTGATGTTAGTAACTTTATAAATCCGGCGGGTGTACACGCCTTGAATAACTATATAACTTCGTTGAACCTCCAAGATTGAACTCAGACTCTGAACTTTTATGTCTCTCAACCGCAACTGAACAAATTTGAATATAGACTGGACTGGACTTCTTCAAGAGCCATCCCTTTTATAGATTGATCAATCCTTTGTCTCGTCAATTTTGTCAGGTGATTATTGTCGTCATAATCGTCATAGCTAGATCTTATTACCCTGCGCATCTCCTAGATCGATTTCTTCTTAGCTGCTTTCTTATCTGTAGCTCCCCTGGCCAGATCGAATTACATTTACGTCGCTCATGGGGTGACGAACAATTATTACTCATCGATTCTCGATGGACAGTCTTCAGCGGATTTTAGTTCATGATTTATTTTTGGAAGTGATCTGGTCATTTTATGAAGTAATTTCGCTACGCAGTTCTTTCGCTCAAGACGATTCGAATGAAGTATGAATTTCTTAATTCTATCGCACGCAATGTGGTATAATATACGATAGTTCGATTTGATTTTAACAAGAGTATTGAATATTAGTTTCTCGTACAACATTATTAGATTATACATAAAAAGAGAAATTCAAAAGTATATGTAATACATGATTGATTATATTTAATTATTAATGATGGCTGAACCACCGGACGTGACACGTGTAAGTGTATTTTTAAGTGTATTTTCTAATGATGTGAAAAGTTTAAGTTGTGTACGAGTTGATACTTTTAATTGAGTATATCGGACATTAATAAAAAGGGCAAAACTTGCGAAAGCTGCCACCTAGCGGCTCCGCTCGGTAAGCGGCGCTCTTACCTATCAAAAACATTGTAAATCGCGCAACTTTAAACGCTCGTAACATTCGAACGATGGAACCTGGATTTCTCGCTCAAATCTACCGGATAAAGTAGTCCCTGATCTGCATGTAGGTGGGGACCTAGCGCGGATGGCGTTCCCGGCGAGAGTGATAGTCCTGGTGACGTCGGACGTGTCCGCGGAGCCGATGTCGCAGCTTTCTGGCGGGCCCTGCGTGTACGACCCGAAGGACGACACGGCCATGAAGATCCTGGCGAAGTACAGGCTGCTGGAGAGACTGTCACAGAGCGTGAGGGAGCTGGTGGAGGAGACGATTCCGTGGACAATGGCGGCGGACAAGCAGGTGACGGAGAACAAAAAGTACAAGTTCGTCCACGAGTACGTGATAGCTTGCAACGCGGACGCGATGGAGTGTATGGCCGAGGAGGTGTTCAAAGCGGGCTTGTTCCCGGTGAAACTGAACTCGGTCTGCTCCGGGAAGGTCCAAGAGTTTGCTCAGGAATACGTGAGAATCACCTCGCTGATGATTCTGGCGGTCGAGGGTAAGATCAATCAGCTGGACATGTTCATGGAGATGAGGGAGAGCCCTATCTGCCCGTTGACCGACAAGAAAGTGCAGGAGATATTCCCGGCGAAAGACAAATGGGGCTTGGGGCTGTGTCTTTTGTTGGGGGGTCGACAAACTGTCGAACTTTGCCAGGAGCCTGGCACCGGAGGACCCAATCACGAGCTGGCTCTATATTTTTCATTATATTGGTATCTGCGTACCGAGCAACATCCAATTTTGAGGGAGTACACCGTCTGGTTCCTCGGCGGCAGCTCCACAGGGACGGACGGCAATACCAACGCAGCTGGCGCTTTCGGCTATAAGAGCCTCGGTACTGATATTTATCCGGAATACGAAAAAGCCCTCGGCGCGTACAACACTGCTTACGCAAACTGGTGGAAACTTAAGGAGGATAAACGCAACCCGTACGCCATCGAGGTAAAACTACACTGTTTTCATGCGCTTTACGCCGCTAGAATTGATCGGGTTAGGTTCACGAGCTTCCGCTATGGGGTCGCTCAAAGTCGACCCTTTGGACTCCAACCAATTTTAACCTTTTGCAGCCGGAGCTATTTTAACTCGAAAATTAACTACCATATATTAATTAGTTTCTTTGTTGTACATGACTTTTTTCAATACAACAATATTTGAACAATATTGTGAATAATGATACAAGAATTTTTAGTGGTGCCTCTAGATCACCCTCGACTGCTAAGGGTTCTTTCCAAAGTCAAGACATTTCTTTCAACCCAGATCATTCTTATTCTATACAATCTTTTTTACATTGTGCCTGTTTTACATTGTTGGCAGTTCCATTTAAAAAAATGAACGTGACCATGAATGACCTTGAATAATTATAACCACTGAATTTGTAATGAAAGGGACGGTCATTGTACATGTTAAAAAAGGGTGGTTCCATTTTAAAATATGGCGGCAATAATCTGTTTGGGTCACCATCACTTTTCAAGGTCACCATCACTTTTTAAGGACACCATCATTTTTCAAGGTCACCCTCACGTTTTTAAATAGAATCATATATATTTTTTACACATTAGTTGTTGCAGCTCGACATTTTCTATAACAATGTATTTACAACGAGTCACAACGAACTTCTTAAAATTACAACGTGTTGGTTTCGTTTACTTTCAACATTTTTACAACATCATATGTTATTTAAAAATTTTTAACAATTTTTAAAAATTACATTTTATAAACATCTACCGATGATGACAGTCTCTGGTGTTAATTTTACATAAACATTTGATGTTTCCGGTTGAAATTCAACAAGTACGAATTCGCGTTCATGATATAAGAAAGTACGAATTCGTTCATGATATAAGAAAGTTAGAATTCGTTCATGATATAAGAAAGTACGATTCGTTCATGAAATAAGAAAGTACGATTCGTTCATGAAATAAGAAAGAACGAATTCGTTCATGAAATAAGAAAGAACGAATTTGTTCATGAAATAAGAAAGAACACATTTTCTATAACAATGTATTTACAACGAGTCACAATGAACTTTTCAAAATTACAACGTGTTGGTTTCGTTTACTTTCACAACATTTTTACAGCATGATATTTTATTTTTAAATTTTTAACAATTTTTGAAAATGATATTTCACAAACATCTATCGATGATGACGGTCTCTGGTGTTAATTGTACATAAATATTTTATGTTTCCGGTTGAAATTCAACAAGTTCCCTACACGTATAAATCCGCAGGGAAAAATGTGGTTGGAATAGTTCATTGCTCTGCTGTTTTATGGTTAGTTAACAAAATTCCACGAGGATTATTTCAAAATGAGTTACCGTCATTAGCTTTTTAACTGTCTCTGCTCCAGTGGCCATTAAACGAGCGGAACAAGCGCACCGCGCGTGCACAGTGATCGATTAAAAATTACATCCGTTATTAGCTCCTCGTTACACTATTAACGCCTTGCTAAACTTTTTACTCTCCCGATAACACGTTTCTACATTTGCGACGATAAATGTTAAACACATACATAGATGAATGTTAAATTTACGAATTATTAAGATCTAATTTTCAATGTAAACATATTTCTTAATCTTCTTTTTCACCCCGTTCCAACGCTTCGAGTTCGTTCTACATGTTTAATTAATTAAGAGGATTTCCCCGGAATAGTTGATATCGCCTCCCCTTCACATTCAGTAAATGTAAAAATATCGTTAAGTACGGTTCACAGTGTGCGAGTGTGGCGCAATTGAATCTCATTCTACAGTGTTTCATGCTCGAGGGACGGAATGAAAAGCATCTTCTTTTAAAAAATGAATAATGTTGGAAAAAGTTCTGTTCTTCAGCTATCTCGGTCATCCGAGCGAGCTTCCTTTGATTATTTTCTATGGACATATTACATAGAACTGCAACGTCCGTACGATGTCGAAGATACCGTTTGGCCTTGTCGTTATTCTTTCAGCATCGACCTTTCATCTGAAATTAAAAACGCCTTTCATATCCTCTCTAATGAAGCATTTATACTGTTATGAAATATTATAAAAATCGAAAAAGCCCTCAATAGATATATCAATTTTTATGTTACCTGTGTACAGACCACCCGGTATCGATTTTAAAAGTGTACTCAGTGTTATAGGTTGTCCCGAAAGTTCCATGATTTAAGAAGGAACGAATTCGTTCATGATTAAAGAAAGTACGAATTCGTTCATGATTTAAGAAAGTCCGAATTCGTTCATGATTTAAGAAAGTCCGAATTCGTTCATGATATAAGAAAGTACAAATTTGTTCGCGATATAAGAAAGTACGAATTCGTTTACGATATAAGAAAGTACAAATTCGCTCACGATATAAGAAAGAACGAATTCGTTCACGATATAAGAAAGAACGAATTCGTTCACGATATAAGAATGTACGAACTCGTTCATAATATAAGAAATAACGAATTCGTTCACGATATAAGAAAGTACGAATTCGTTCACGATATAAGAAAGTACGAATTCGTTCATGATATAAGAAAGAACAAATTCGTTCACGATATAACAAAGAACAAATTCGTTCATGATTTACGAAAATACGAATTCGTTCACGATATAAGAAAGTATGAATACGTTCACGATATAAGAAAGTACGAATTCGTTCACGATATAAGAAAGTATGAATTCGTTCATGATATAAGAAAGTACGAATTCGTTCATGATATAAGAAAGAACGAATTCGTTCACGATATAAGAAAGAACGAATTCGTTAACGATATAAGAAAGTACGAATTCGTTCATAATATAAGAAATAACGAATTCGTTCACGATATAAGAAAGTACGAATTCGTTCACGATATAAGAAAGTACGAATTCGTTCATAATATAAGAAATAACGAATTCGTTCACGATATAAGAAAGTGCGAATTCGTTCATGATATAAGAAAGTATGAATTCGTTCACGATATAAGAAAGTACGAATTCGTTCACGATATAAGAAAGTATGAATTCGTTCATGATATAAGAAAGTACGAATTCGTTCACGATATAAGAAAGTACGAAGTCGTTCATGATATAAGAAAGTGCGAATTCGTTCATGATATAAGAAAGTACGAATTCGTTCACGATATAAGAAAGTACGAATTCGCTCACGATATAAGAAAGAACAAATTCGTTCATGATTTACGAAAATACGAATTCGTTCACGATATAAGAAAGTATGAATACGTTCACGATATAAGAAAGTACGAATTCGTTCACGATATAAGAAAGTATGAATTCGTTCATGATATAAGAAAGAACGAATTCGTTCACGATATAAGAAAGAACGAATTCGTTAACGATATAAGAAAGTACGAATTCGTTCATAATATAAGAAATAACGAATTCGTTCACGATATAAGAATGTACGAATTCGTTCACGATATAAGAAAGTACGAATTCGTTCACGATATAAGAATGTACGAATTCGTTCATAATATAAGAAATAACGAATTCGTTCACGATATAAGAAAGTGCGAATTCGTTCATGATATAAGAAAGTATGAATTCGTTCACGATATAAGAAAGTACGAATTCGTTCACGATATAAGAAAGTATGAATTCGTTCATGATATAAGAAAGTACGAATTCGTTCACGATATAAGAAAGTACGAATTCGTTCATGATATAAGAAAGTGCGAATTCGTTCATGATATAAGAAAGTACGAATTCGTTCACGATATAAGAAAGTACGAATTCGCTCACGATATAAGAAAGAACGAATTCGTTCACGATATAAGAAAGAACGAATTCGTTCACGATATAAAAATGTACGAATTCGTTCATAATATAAGAAATAACGAATTCGTTCACGATATAAGAAAGTGCGAATTCGTCCATGATATAAGAAAGTACGAAATCGTTCACGATATAAGAAAGTACGGATTCGTTCACGATATAACAAAGAACAAATTCGTTCATGATTTACGAAAATACGAATTCGTTCATGATATAAGAATGTAAAAATGGTTAACAGTGGAATTGTGTTTGTTTTTTCCAGCGAGCTCACAGAGAAATGGTCGATCTGAAAGTTACGAAAGATCAGTTCGCTGCTATCATGCCCGGAAGAGTTTTAGCGCACAACGATACCAACGTAATGTTTTTGAGCATTAACAATGAAGACGAATTGTTGCTTCTAAAGACCGGAAACTATTACACTTTCACGGACGTTGGAGACCTTCACGTTATACGAATCGTTCGCTACCAGTGTTATTGCAACGGCGTCTGTCATGGACCGGAAGACAAGCTATGCTACGATAAGGAATGCCCTGTCAATATATCAGTGCCTGACCGCTCTAAATTACAATACTGTTGTCAAGTCGGCAGAGAGAAAGAAGAAAGTGACTTATAAAAACGAAGCAGACACATTCATTTTTCCAATGTACTTGTATCAGACTAAATATTAAGAATATCAGATTTTGTATCGTCACATCTTTCAGTTTGCAATTGATTTAACTATCCACATGTAACAAAGAATAAAGAGTACAGATTCAAATTCGAACGTCAACTTATTTGCTGAAATTTTCCAGAAGCAATTTCAAAATTGAGAAGTCAATTTTTTTTGACAAGGAGGAAGCTGAATCTTCAAATTTATAATGATTTCAGTCACGAAAATTTTTTTCAAATTTTCAAAAAATGCCCCTAGATCTTAAAAAGATTTTGGAATAAAATGAGCGGTGGATTGTAAAGGTGGAGAAATTCTTCTCTAGAAATTGAACGCGGCGCGATTATTTTGTAACGAAATTATCGGAGAATAAATATAGAGAACTCCTCGAGTATTTCGCGTTGAAATAGTTCTTGGATTCGGTGTATTTCTTCGAGTAAGAAAAAAGCCATTAATTTCCGTTTCCGAGGATCTTTCTTTTCGGCGAGACAGATCCGCGTGAATTATACAGGCTTCTCGTTGCGAGGAGTTTCAATCAGGGCAATCTGTTGAACGGATACTTCCAACTTCATCGTTTAAACTTGTCGATACGCCCGGGGCGAAATGATGTCTATTGAACGTTCGGTTTTTCGAGGAGGAATGAATGGAATGAAAATCCCGAGAAGCTCATTTCGCTCTTTCTTAACGTAATAGAGATCTTCTAGGGCAGCATGTCCCATGGGTTCGCTACCAATATTGTTCAACAAAGCCGCGGGAATGGACTGGACTAGCTCAATGACACCTTCCCGGCTGCAGGCCGGCTTCTCGCTATCTTCTTTTTAGCATTCCTTTCTGTCTAAAGTGAAAATGTCCCTCGGGAACGTCCACTTCAGCGCGTCCAACGATATCAAAATTTTCCGTCGACAGGTCGTAGCTTTCGAAAACGGAACGAGATTTAAATCTTTTCATGTGATCCGATATCGAACCGTGTTCGTGCACGAACTGGAAAAACTACTACTGAATAGCACGCTCTGTTATTTTCATGGATGTTTCAAACTTGGAAAAAAACTTACAGAATTTCCAGTGGGCAAAGGGTCAAGAGCTGACGAGAATAGAAGCACAGTAAAACCTCGATCTAAGAAGAACCCTCGGGTCCATGCTGTTTCTTAGATCCTGTAGAAACTTCCTGCTGACCGTCAATTAAACCACTAAATATAGTTCAAACAATATCGTGTTTAGTGTCATTTTAAACAGAAAAATTCCTGAAATAATTTGGTCGAAGTCTCATAAAAAAATAATGATAAACAAAGAAGTTTTGTAATTTGATTAGTAGTGGTTCACACCGTTTACAATCTACACTCCTTAGGGACCGAGGGAGCTCAAGATTGGTGGGCCTCTCGAGGGGTAATGGAGTGGTAATGGAGGGGATACTCGTTTTTCTTAGATCGTACAGTTCCCGTTTTCATAGACCAAGGCTGACTGTATTTCGCGACAGTGTAGGGGCAGAAAAACAATCAGATATAATTTCGTGCGATAAATGTCAAGCCGCCGAGTAATAAAACCGCTATGAATTAAGGCGCTTCAACACGAAATCGTGTAACACCGTCGAAAGGACGTAGTGCGTGTAAGCACGGTAGAAACTCGCGGAGGTTCACCGACGGGTGCGTGGTGGTTGGTTGAGTAACGAGCGGTGCATATTTAGTCGCGGCTTCTGCAGAGAGACATGCAAATCTACGATGATACCTCCTCTCGGTTGCCTTGCACCCCGAGCCGCATGAAATATACCTTGCTTTATGCTTAATCAAGATTTCGTGGATCATTATACACCTCGTGCTTCATACACTCTTACAGTCAGAAACGTTTCTTCCTTCGGCACGATAATTCGCAGAGTCCCCCGATCTTATCGTTTGATTGATGGTCAACTGGTCTCGCCGTAACTGATGCAACACCCGTTATAGTCTCGTCTGAAAATGTACTTTGAAACGAATCGAAATCGAAGTTTCCCTTTTAAAACATATTTTTAATGTTTTATATTAATCTTCAATGTTTGAGGTTAAGTGTCCTCTTCAACCTCTTGTACTATGTATAACATCGAGTCAGACTCGTGATGAAGATGTCGAACCTAGTCAGCTTATATCTTTATGCATTTTGGACTTCTGAAAATTTAAAAAAAATGCTAGAATATAAACAATTTTCAATATTTGAGGTTAAGTGTCCTCTTCAACCTCTTGTACTATGTATAACATCGAGTCAGACTCGTGATGAAGATATCGAACCTAGTCAGCTTATATCTTTATGCATTTTGGACTTCTGAAAATTTAAAAAATATGCTAGAATATAAACAATTTTCAATATTTGAGGTTAAGTGTTCTCTTCAACGCCCTGTACTATAACATCGAGTCAGACTCGTGATGAAGATGTTGAACCTAGTCAGCTTATATCTTTATGCATTTTGGACTTCTGACAATTTAAAAAAAATGCTAGAATATAAACAATTTTCAATATTTGAGGTTAAGTGTCCTCTTCAACCTCTTGTACTATGTATAACATCGAGTCAGACTCGTGATGAAGATATCGAACCTAGTCAGCTTATATCTTTATGCATTTTGGACTTCTGAAAATTTAAAAAATATGCTAGAATATAAACAATTTTCAATATTTGAGGTTAAGTGTCCTCTTCAACCTCTTGTACTATGTATAACATCGTGTCAGACTCGTGATGAAGATGTCGAACCTAGTCAGCTTATATCTTTATGCATTTTGGACTTCTGACAATTTAAAAAAAATGCTAGAATATAAACAATTTTCAATATTTGAGGTTAAGTGTCCTCTTCAACCCCCTGTACTATAACATCGAGTCAGACTCGTGATGAAGATATCGAACATAGTCAGCTTATATCTTTATGCATTTTGGACTTCTGACAATTTAAAAAAAATGCTAGAATATAAACAATTTTCAATATTTGAGGTTAAGTGTCCTCTTCAACCCCCTGTACTATAACATCGAGTCAGACTCGTGATGAAGATGTCGAACCTAGTCAGCTTATATCTTTATGCTTTTTGGACTTCTGACAATTTAAAAAAAATGCTAGAATATAAACAATTTTCAATATTTGAGGTTAAGTGTCCTCTTCAACCCCCTATACTATAACATCGAGTCAGACTCGTGATGAAGATGTCGAACCTAGTCAGCTTATATCTTTATGCATTTTGGACTTCTGACAATTTAAAAAAATGCTAGAATATAAACAATTTTGAATTTTTGAGGTTAAGTGTTCTCTTCAACCCCCTATACTATAACATCGAGTCAGACTCGTGATGAAGATGTCGAACATAGTCAGCTTAAATCTCTATGCATTTTTGGGTTCCGAAAATTTTTAAAATATGCTAGAAAATAAAATTCCACATGAATTAATACCATTTTTATTTATTTCAGAACTACAAAGACCATTACCACTGAAAATAAGATCTCGCATAATTCCACTTTCTTAAGGGGGTAGTCTACCCGCTGGTTACAACTAGAATCTTACTAGAAAACATGGGTTTGCGCGCTTCGGTTGTTTGGCCTTAGTTGAGCAAATTTTGGGCTGGGTGAGGGCTCATTCTAAAGAGGAAGGTTCATCACACTGTGCTCTGGTCATGAGGTCAACGAGATTATGTTTAATATGTATAATATAAGGGCCCAAAGTAGAGAAAAAATCTAGGAAAAAACCCGCGGATTTCAATGCATTTTTCTGTCTCTAAAAGACTTTTTGACTGCTCAGATGACCAGAGCGCAGTGTGATGAACCATCCTCTTTAGAATGAGCCCTCACCCAGCCCAAAATTTGCTGATATAAGGTCAAACAACCGAAGCGCGTAAACGCATTTTTTCGACCCAGAATCTAGTAGGATTCTAGTTATTTGCTAATTTACTAGAATCCTACTAGATTCTGGGTCGAAAAAATGCGTTTGCGCGCTTCGGTTGTTTGACCGTATTTGAGCAGATTTTGGGCTGGGTGGGTGAGGGCTCATTGTAAAGAGGAAGGTTTGACGCAGTGCGCTCTGGTCATTAGGGTAGTCAAAAAGTCTTTCAGAGACAGAAAAATGCATTGAAATCTGCGGGTTTTTTTCCTAGATTTTTTCTCTACTTTGGGCACTTATATTATACATATTAAACATAATCTCGTTGACCTCATGGCCAGAGCGCAGTGTGATGAACCTTCCTCTTCAGAATGAGCCCTCACCCAGCCCAAAATTTGCTCAAATAAGGTCAAACAACCGAAGCGCGCAAACCCATGTTTTCTAGTAAGATTCTAGTAAGATTCTAGTTGTAACCATCGGGTAGACTACCCCCTTAAGGGGGATATATACCCTCAGAATTTGGGGTATTTATCAATGTTATCAACCTCTGTGCAGAAAAAAAGTTTGGTAACATTGATAAGCACGCAACTGCATAATGAACACGAGATGGAGTTGCTTGCTATTTTCATATTCTATTCAGCTCGTCGCGAATGCCGTTATACAGGGCAGGTCGCACTAATATTAGTGCCACCGATGAGAATATGTACCTCGTCTGTGTCAGTTTTTCTATGATTCCACATTGACACCAGTGCAGCAGTGAAATGTTGCACACTATCGCAGCACTGATTGACAGTCCTTCTGACTAGGCACCATCTCGTCTAAACTAACTGAAATAAAATTGGCTCTAGATTGGCTCTACATCAGAGATAACCTTTGTCTTCATGAACGTGATATGGGGAAATCTCTGCTATGTGAATGAAATCACGCGCATCGATTTTTTGTCCTTATACGAGCATATTTTGAGCTACACAATAGTTCATTTGATAGAGGAAGGTTCATCACGGCGCGCTCTGCTCATCACATCAGTCAAAAAAGTCTCTTTGAGACAGAAAAATACATTGAAATCTGCGGTTATTTTTCTAGATTTTTTCTCTACTTTGGGTACTCATATTATTAGATATAAACATAATCTCGTTAAATCAATAGCAGAGTGCGCGGTATTTAATCTTCCTCTATAGAATGAGCCCACACCCAGCCATAAACCGGCTCAAATAAGGACAAAAAATCGATGCGCGTAAACCCATGTTTAGACCCAAAATCTAGTAAGATTCTAGTTCCCTTCTAGTTACTTCAGTAGGGTATAGATCCCCCTTAAAATTTGTCTAGAAAAAATAAAATCGCAAAAACATCCGCGGTCTAGTAATGATGATAGAATGAAGATACAATAGCCGAATCCTCGTGGTGATTCAGTCATCGATTTGTACCCTCCGAGTTCCATCGATATTAGTCTGGCCGGTTGACCCGAGTTAAGCGAGACGCAATTGTTCGAACCCAGATCAGCAGTTTCGGATGTCCTGAATTGCTTAAACTTCTTGAGAAAACAAACGGAACCTTCGTTTCCGTAGGGTGGGTTTCAGATGTCCCACTCTGCGTAATCTTAGTACATATCACACGATTTACGACTTCCGTTTCAACAATTACCTTTTCCGTCTGTTCGAAAAGATTCTTTCGCAACCACTGGAACAATTCATCCAGGTCTAAATGCGCTTGACATTATTTGCACAATTCTGAAAGTAATTCTATGTTGTTGCTCCTATAAAATAATGACTCAATAGTGTATGAAAAAATATCATAAAATTGATTGAAACGAAGCGATTTTATGTTGTCTGTCCTATAAAATGATTACCAGAATGGTAAGTATAAAATCGATCGGAACGAAGCGATTCATTTGGTTGTCTATCCTGTAATACGACTACTCGAAAAGTAATCGTAAAATCCATCAAAATTAAGGAATATCTGTGTCGAATCAAAAAGTACATACAGAACTAGGAAATGTAAAGCTAGAAAATATAGAACTAGAAAAAATATAGAGCTAGAAAATATAGAACTAGAAGATATAAAGCTAGAAGATATAGAGCTAGAAGATATAGAGCTAGAAGATATAGAGCTAGAAGACAGATATAAAATTGGAAAATATAGAGCTAGAAAAAATATAGAGCTAGAAAAAATATAGAGCTAGAAAAAATATAGAGCTAGCAAAAATATAGAGCTAGAAAATGTAAAGCTATTTATCGAGCTAGAAAAAATATAGAGCTAGCAAAAATATACATCTAGCAAAAATATAGAGCTAGAAAATGTAAAGCTAGAAATTGTAGAACTGGAAAATATAAAACTACAAAATGTAAATCTAGAATAGAAAATATGAAGCTAGAAAATATAAAGCTAGAAAATAGAGTGCTAGAAAATAGAGAGCTAGAAAATAGAGAGCTAGAAAATAGAGAGCTAGAAAATAGAGAGCCAGAAAATAGAGCTAGAAAATAGAGAGCCAGAAAATAGAGAGCCAGAAAATAGGGAGCCAGAAAATAGAGAAGTAGAGAATATAGAACTAAAAAACATAAAGTTAGAAATTAAAGAACTAGAAAATATAAATATACAAAATGTAAAGCTAGAATAGAAAATATGAAGCCAGAAAATAAAAAGCTAGAAAATAGAGAGCTAGAAAATAGAGATCCAGAAAATAGAGAACTAGAGAATATAGAACTAGAAAACATGAAGCTAGAAGACAGTTATAGAATTAGAACATATGGACCTAGAGAAAAAGCTAGACAAAATATAGAGCTGGGACAAATGTAGAGCTAGAAAAAATATGGAACTATATAGAAAAAATATAGAGCTAGAAAAAAATATAGAACTAAACAAAATATAGAGCTAGGACAAAATATAGAACTAGACAAAACATAGAGCTAGGACAAAATATAGAACTAGGATAAATATAGAACTAGGATAAATATAGAGTTAGGACAAATATATAGTTAGGACAAATATATAGTTAGGACAAATATATATTGGGTTGGCAAGAAAGTAATTTCGGTATTTTTAGATGAAATAAAATCCAATTGTTTTATCAAAGCAATGAACTTTAATCAATAAAATATTTTCCATTTTGTTGTATGATCTTTTGCCATCTTTCTGGTAGCTTCATAATTCCGCGCTCATAAAACTTCTGATCCTTTTCGGTGAAAAACTGATCCAAGTTCGATTTCAGATCATCATCATTAGTGAATGTTTTACCATTCAAAGAGTTTTGTAAACTTCGGAATAAATGATAATCTGATGGTGCAATGTCAGGGCTATATGGTGGATGTGACATCACTTCCCAACCAAGCTCCAATAACTTTTCACGTGTTACCAAAGATGTGTGTGGCCTAGCGTTATCATGGTGGAACACGATTCCTTTGCGATTTGCCAATTCTGGCCGTTTTTCTTTGATTGCTATGTCCAGTTTTGTTAGTTGTCGACAATAAACATCTGAATTGATGGTTTGGTTCCTTGGGAGCAGCTCAAAATACACAATACCTTTGTAATCCCACCAAATTGACAACACGGTCTTCTTTTGGTGCAATTCAGCTTTCGGTGTGGTTTGGGCTGGTTCATCACGCTTGGACCATGATCGTTTTCGAGTTGTGTTATTGTAAACAACCCATTTCTCATCACCGGTGATGATTCGCTTGAGAAAAGGGTCGATTTCATTTCGTTTGAGATGCATATCGCATATGTTGATGCGTTGCATTAAGTGAATTTCTTTCAACTCGTGTGGAACCCAAATATCGAGCTTCTTAACGATTCCGAGACTTTTTAAACGATATTCTATGATTGTATGCGAGACATTTAACCTGTCTGCAATCTCTCGGACAGTTATATGACGATCCGATTCAATAATGGCTTTCATTTGGTCATCATCAACTCCAGATGATCGACCAGAACGTTGGTCGTCTTTAAGTGAGAAATTTCCAGAACGGAATTTTTTAAACCAATTCTGGCACGTGCGTTCTGTTAAGCAATGAACTTCGTGAACTTCGTGAACACCGTGAACTTCGCATATATCTTTGTGAGCCTCGGCAGCTTTTTTACCTCTACGGAAATAAAAAAGCAATATATGCCTATAATGTTCGTTTCTGCACTCCATGTTCAAATTGACACAGAACTAACAATTTTAATCAAAATTACGTGTAATTTGCTTCAAAAGTACCCTAAAAGATGCAGTTATGAAATGTCAGAAAGAAAACAAACGCAACGTTAACAGAAGCCAATCAAACAAAACATAACGCCATCAGTTAGTGAAAACCGAAATTACTTTCTTGCCAACCCAATAGTTAGGACAAATATAGAGTTAGGACAAATATAGAGCTAGGGCAAATATAGAGCAAGAAAAAATATAGGTTTAGACAAAATATGGAACTATATGGAACAAATAAAGAGCTAGAAAAAAATATAGAACTAGAAAACTAGGAAACGAATCACCACCGTTTCCTAAATGATTTTGTCTAAATAATAAAGATGTTTATTAAATCATTCATTATAAAGGCATCTTGACAACCTCAACACGATAGCAAAATAAAAAATCTAGAACCGGTTATCGGACCGTTTAGTGTTAAAAATGGAAGGGATCTTCTGCAGAATGGCTACTGTTTCTCGCAATCGGATAATTTTTATTTTGCACAAAGATCCACTGTCTACCGTCGAGAATGGACGCTGTCGATACGAATCGCATATCGACTGGCGAAAAGAGTTTGAAACGTTCGAGCGTACCCAGATTTTGAGGTAATACCGAGAGGCTAACTGCAGGCACGCATGTGAGTAGTCGATTCGGTCGGGCTATTCAATATTGACGTGCCTGGATAAAACAATGGAAATATGTTGCGCGGGGCAGGGACGTCGAGGAGATGCGTAAATATTGAGTAAATTAGCATTAATCTGTTAGCGTTCGCGTCGACGTTACTCAGCGGCCTATCCGTTATAAACGCATCGAAAATCACGTCGGCTTTTCGACAGAGTGCGTCATCATTTCGTATTTGTCGTTCGCTCGAAAGTACTGGAACGCGATACCTATCCCAATTGCCTATCACTTTTACCGATTGTGCCGAGAACAGTGGGGTGGAACGCGAAATCGCCGGCCGGGCCCGGTTATACCAATATTTCATCCTAGCTGCGACTGAATTTCCACGAGGTAAAACTGGAAAGCCTGAATTCCGTTTGCCGGAAAAGTTCTATTCCGACGGTATCACGTTATTTTCCATTCCTGAACGGCCGCGCGCAGGCTTGTGTATGTATTGTATATTTCGAGAATCATCGGCCGTGTCACGGTTCGTTAAATTTTATCATTAAGTCTTTAATATCACACTGGACAGTGCGTATATGCGTTTAATGCAATCGATTAACGCAATTAACGTGTTGACTGTCTGGCCGCCGCGCGTGCCGCGCCGTACAGTGCATTTCTATGGCAACGAATCCGAAGAACCAACACCAAGAAACTTTACAAGAATATTGTCATCCCACCACGTTTACAATTCGTATCGAGGCAATGTGCAAATATAATATATAAGATAATACATTTTATGCATTTATAAGAAAAAAATATGTAGGTGTAATTTCAAACAATATTATTTTCAACCTAATAAACATATTAAGAAAGAGAATAAATATCTATACCGCTTCAGTTTGTTGCAACTCGGGTAGTAAATTTTTATTTTGTATTAGATCCGCGCAGTCTGATAACACTGTCCAACAAATTTCAACTTTTTTTATGTTCCCTAATTACTGTTGGGTCCTTCTTATAGAGTTTTTTGCACTGATTCCGAATCTGTTTTTAATTTGTTTCCTATACGCACAGTTTTTGAGGAACATGGCTTTGAAAAGAAAACATATTTTTCAACTTTGAACAAATATTGTGATGTTATTATAAAAGATATTGAATTGTTCTTTATAGCAAAAAATTCTGCAGACTTTCCCGAATACAGCGATATCAAATATTAATACATTATGATTGTTTAAACATGTTTAAACAATCATTAAAGACGGAGAGACACCACTTTTGCACCAATTTTTGAGGATATTTTTCAATTTATCTCAAAAAATAGGGGTCCAGCGGAAAATCGAACTATACCACTCGATAGAGCAGACTTTTATCTTGAGAAACCACCCTGTCAAGTTTGGATCGTCGACGTTTTTTTCGAACCGGAAAGCA
The DNA here is from genome assembly GCA_933228785.1 of Lasioglossum pauxillum. Classification (NCBI taxonomy): domain Eukaryota; kingdom Metazoa; phylum Arthropoda; class Insecta; order Hymenoptera; family Halictidae; genus Lasioglossum; species Lasioglossum pauxillum. Next base: position 3,165,760 of record OW121701.1, on the reverse strand, counting down.
AAATATCTTCGCCCGACATGAGTTGCCGCCAGTGGACGGCGAACGACCGTTGTAATGGTGAGCGCCACTGGCGGCAACTCGTGTCGGGCGAAGATATTTTGCTTTCTGGTTCGAAAAAAACGGCGACGTTTCAAACTTCAAAGCGGGGTTTCTCAAGATAAAATTCTGCTCTATCGCATGGTATAGTTCGATTTTCCGTTGGACCCTTATTTTTTCAGATAAACTGAAAAATATCCTCAAAAATTGGTGCAAAAGTGGTGTCTCTCCGCCTTTAGTGATTATTTAAACATGTTTAAACAATCATAATGTATTAATATTGGATATCACTGTATTCGGGAAAGTCTACAGAATCTTTTGCTGTAAAGAACAATTCAATATCTTTTATAATAACATCACAATATTTGTTTAAAGTTGAAAAATATGTCTTTTTTTCAAAGTCATGTTTCTCAAAAACTGTGCGTATAGGGAAAAATTAAAAACAGATTCGGAATCAGCGCAAAAAACTCTATACGAAGGACCCAACAGTAATTAGGGAACAAATTTGGTGTTGGACAGTGTAAGTAGACAGCGTAGTATGCATTTGTGACAAAAAATTATTTAAATAAAAGTAAATTTCTAAAAATACCACGTATTTAAACGGACTAAAAAGCATAAAATAATTTAAATAAAAATAGATTTTTGAAAATATATCATGTTTAAAAAACGGACTAAAATGTATAAAATAATTTCTCCTACCCCATACAGGTTCCTAACCCCATACAGATTCCTAATCCCATACAGATAATTCTGAAAATTGGTGATTGCACATTTTTAATAGCTATGAAAATACTTGTAAGATTTAAAGCAACGGCAGCTACTCTCTACACTCCTTACTATTATCTTGGAGTGAAGTGGGGATCGCTGAACACGATCACGTACTACCGAGCGGCGCGCGGAGAGGTGTAACAGTTAAATTTAATAGTTTATATCTCCTAAACGCATAGGCTTTCTTACAAATTTTTTTAAAATATTGCATTGTCATCCAGTTCTGAGCTATGTTTCAAAATTCAAGTCTCTAGCTCATCGGGAAGCTAGTTTGAAATCAATTGCGAAGTTTGTAACTAAGAGACAGACAAACAGATAGACAAGAGAGCGAGCTAATAAAAACGTGGTAAAATTGCAATTGGTCATAATTACAGGGAAAATACCAAAATTGCTGTTGGGAAGGGGAACCTCTATTGAAAATTGCAAAAATACATTTTCTAAACTAATTGCTCTAACTTTACTATGAAACGCGAGAATGGTCGGAATTACAGAGAAAGTACTAAAATTGTTGCTGCAACTTTTTTATGTGGGGTTATATTGAAAATTGAGCAAATAAATATTGTGAACTAATACTTCTAACGTTATTACAAGACGCGACAACAAATTGTTTCAAAAAATTGCAATTGGTCGGTATTACAAGGAAAATACTAAAATTACTGTTGGGAAGGGGAAGGGGAACCTCTATTGAATATTGAAAAAATACATTTTCTAAGCTATTTCCTCTAACTTTACTATGTAACGCGAAAACCAATTGTTTGGAAAAATTGCAATTGATCGGAATTACAGAGAATATACTAAAATCGCTGTTGGGAAGGGGAAGGGGAACCTCTATTGAAAATTGCAAAAATACATTTTCTAAACTAATTGCTCTAACTTTACTATGAAACGCGAGAATGGTCGGAATTACAGAGAAAATACTGAAATTGTTGCTGCAACTTTTTTATGTGGGGTTATATTGAAAATTGAGCAAATAAATATTGTGAACTAATACTTCTAACGTTATTACAAGACGCGACAACAAATTGTTTCAAAAAATTGCAATTGGTCGGTATTACAAGGAAAATACTAAAATTACTGTTGGGAAAGGGAAGGGGAACCTCTATTGAAAATTGAAAAAATACATTTTCTAAGCTATTTCCTCTAACTTTACTATGTAACGCGAAAACCAATCGTTTGGAAAAATTGCAATTGGTCGGAATTACAGGGAATATACTAAAATCGCTGTCGGGAAGGGGAAGGGGAACCTCTATTGAAAATTGCAAAAATACATTTTCTAAACTAATTGCTCTAACTTTACTATGAAACGCGAGAATGGTCGGAATTACAGAGAAAATACTAAAATTGTTGCTGCAACTTTTTTATGTGGGGTTATATTGAAAATTGAGCAAATAAATATTGTGAACTAATACTTCTAACGTTATTACAAGACGCGACAACAAATTGTTTCAAAAAATTGCAATTGGTCGGTATTACAAGGAAAATACTAAAATTACTGTTGGGAAGGGGAAGGGGAACCTCTATTGAATATTGAAAAAATACATTTTATAAACTATTTCCTCTAACTTTACTATGTAACGCGAGAATCAATTGTTTGGAAAAATTGCAATTGGTCGGAATTACAGAGAAAATACTAAAATTGCTGTTGGGAAGGGGAAGGGGAAGGAGAAGGGGAACCTCTATTGAATATTGAAAAAATACATTTTCTAAACTATTTCCTCTAACTTTACTATGTAACGCGAAAACCAATCGTTTGGAAAAATTGCAATTGGTCGGAGTAACAGAGAAAATACTAAAATTGCTGTTGGGAAGGGGAAGGGGAAGGAAAGGGGAACCTCTATTGAACATTGAAAAAATACATTTTATAAACTATTTCCTCTAACTTTACTATGTAACGCGAGAATCAATTGTTTGGAAAAATTGCAATTGATCGGAATTACAGAGAATATACTAAAATCGCTGTTGGGAAGGGGAAGGGGAACCTCTATTGAAAATTGCAAAAATACATTTTCTAAACTAATTGCTCTAACTTTACTATGAAACGCGAGAATGGTCGGAATTACAGAGAAAATACTAAAATTGTTGCTGCAACTTTTTTATGTGGGGTTATATTGAAAATTGAGCAAATAAATATTGTGAACTAATACTTCTAACGTTATTACAAGACGCGACAACAAATTGTTTCAAAAAATTGCAATTGGTCGGTATTACAAGGAAAATACTAAAATTACTGTTGGGAAGGGGAAGGGGAACCTCTATTGAATATTAAAAAAATACATTTTATAAACTATTTCCTCTAACTTTACTATGTAACGCGAGAATCAATTGTTTGGAAAAATTGCAATTGGTCGGAATTACAGAGAAAATACTAAAATTGCTGTTGGGAGGGGGAAGGGGAAGGAGAAGGGGAACCTCTATTGAATATTGAAAAAATAAATTTTCTAAACTATTTCCTCTAACTTTACTATGTAACGCGAAAACCAATCGTTTGGAAAAATTGCAATTGGTCGGAGTAACAGAGAAAATACTAAAATTGCTGTTGGGAAGGGGAAGGGGAAGGAAAGGGGAACCTCTATTGAACATTGAAAAAATACATTTTACAAACTATTTCCTCTAACTTTACTATGTAACGCGAGAATCAATTGTTTGGAAAAATTGCAATTGATCGGAATTACAGAGAATATACTAAAATCGCTGTTGGGAAGGGGAAGGGGAACCTCTATTGAAAATTGCAAAAATACATTTTCTAAACTAATTGCTCTAACTTTACTATGAAACGCGAGAATGGTCGGAATTACAGAGAAAATACTAAAATTGTTGCTGCAACTTTTTTATGTGGGGTTATATTGAAAATTGAGCAAATAAATATTGTGAACTAATACTTCTAACGTTATTACAAGACGCGACAACAAATTGTTTCAAAAAATTGCAATTGGTCGGTATTACAAGGAAAATACTAAAATTACTGTTGGGAAGGGGAAGGGGAACCTCTATTGAATATTAAAAAAATACATTTTATAAACTATTTCCTCTAACTTTACTATGTAACGCGAGAATCAATTGTTTGGAAAAATTGCAATTGGTCGGAATTACAGAGAAAATACTAAAATTGCTGTTGGGAGGGGGAAGGGGAAGGAGAAGGGGAACCTCTATTGAATATTGAAAAAATAAATTTTCTAAACTATTTCCTCTAACTTTACTATGTAACGCGAAAACCAATCGTTTGGAAAAATTGCAATTGATCGGAATTACAGAGAATATACTAAAATCGCTGTTGGGAAGGGGAAGGGGAACCTCTATTGAAAATTGCAAAAATACATTTGCTAAACTAGTTCCTCTAACTTCATTATAAGGCGCGACAACAAACTGTTTGAAAAAATTGCAATTGATCGGAATTACAGAGAAAATACTAAAATTGCTGTTGGGAAGGGGAAGGAGAAGGGGAACCTCTATTGAATATTGAAAAAATAAATTTTCTAAGCTATTTCCTCTAACTTTACTATGTAACGCGAAAACCAATCGTTTGGAAAAATTGCAATTGGTCGGAATTACAGAGAAAATACTAAAATTGCTGTTGGGAGGGGGAAGGGGAAGGAGAAGGGGAACCTCTATTGAATATTGAAAAAATAAATTTTCTAAGCTATTTCCTCTAACTTTACTATGTAACGCGAAAACCAATCGTTTGGAAAAATTGCAATTGATCGGAATTACAGAGAATATACTAAAATCGCTGTTGGGAAGGGGAAGGGGAACCTCTATTGAAAATTGCAAAAATACATTTTCTAAACTAATTGCTCTAACTTTACTATGAAACGCGAGAATGGTCGGAATTACAGAGAAAATACTGAAATTGTTGCTGCAACTTTTTTATGTGGGGTTATATTGAAAATTGAGCAAATAAATATTGTGAACTAATACTTCTAACGTTATTACAAGACGCGACAACATATTGTTTCAAAAAATTGCAATTGGTCGGTATTACAAGGAAAATACTAAAATTACTGTTGGGAAGGGGAAGGGGAACCTCTATTGAAAATTGAAAAAATACATTTTATAAACTAGTTCCTCTAACTTTATTATAAGACGCGACAACAAACTGTTTGACAAAATTGCAATTGGTCGGAATTACAGGGAAAATACTAAAATTGCTGTTGGGAAGGGGAAGGAGAAGGGGAACCTCTATTGAATATTGAAAAAATACATTTTCTAAACTATTTCCTCTAACTTTACTATGTAACGCGAAAACCAATCGTTTGGAAAAATTGCAATTGATCGGAATTACAGAGAATATACTAAAATCGCTGTTGGGAAGGGGAAGGGGAACCTCTTTTGAAAATTACAAAAATACATTTTCTAAACTAGTTCCTCTAACTTTATTATAAGACGCGACAACAAACTGTTTGACAAAATTGCAATTGGTCGGAATTACAGGGAACATACTAAAATTGCTGTTGGGAAGGGGAAGGGGAAGGTAGAGTGGGGGTGTATCTTACCTCAATCTTTATTGTCCATTTACCACTTAATTTGTTTACCTGTGATATACCACGCATCGAAATAAACGTTTATTCCGCGGATATCTCGCGAGGAACGAATTAATTACGTCTCACGGAAATGATAATAGCAGGGACATTCGGTCGAACGATTTCGAGTCGGGAAACGAATCTCTGGAGAGCAAGTATGATTGACACGTTGCCGAAGTTGGGGGCGAAGAACACGCGTAGAGACATGACGCGGCTGACACAAACCGTCAAACGTGACGGCAAGAGAACGAGCAGATTGTCCTGGCCACTGTACGTGATCAGCGTGGACAGCCCTCTAATTTCTCGTGCACCACTGTTGGAAACGAGATCTATGGCTGGCAACGCGTGTTTAATGCTTCAGGAATGAAAGGGGCTTCACGGTAAGAGAGTAAAAGATCGTATCACCGATCCGACAGCAACGTCGTTTACGTTCGTTTAACGTCACACACCGTTTCCCTTGAAAATTTCTTCGACGTTTATCAATTAGACTGACAAACCAAATTATCAGCCATATCGAATCTGTCCGCATTGAAAAGCGGTTCTGAAGCATTTACACGCGTTCGTTATCTGCTCCTATTCCACTATTTGTTGGTCAAACCATAACTCGATGTTTATATGTACGTATGCAGTCAGTGTTAGGTAATAAATAAATTTATTTAAATAAAAATTTAAATGACATGTCATTTGTTATTTGGATATTCAAAATAAAAAGTAAATATAATTATTTATTATTTGAGCAAGTCTAAATATGTAGAATAATTTAAAATAATAAAATTACAATAACTTCCCTATAAAATCGGGAAGTTAATTAATTGTTATTTACAAATACAATTTCAATTATTATTTGTATTGACAAATAACAATAAATAATCTTTTATTTGCAAATAAGAATTAATAAAGAGATCACTTTTGGAATTATTGAAATTACTGTTATTTAAATAAAAAGTTTAGTTAATATTTGCAATTAAAATTACACGTTTATTTATCATATAATTAAGATTTATTATTTAAAATAAAATTTGCCTAACACTGTATGCAGCGAACCTCGGTAATAGTCGAACACGTTTAAAAAGGCCATTACTTTTTTAATAGTGGACCATACGACTTCGATTTTTTGAGGAGTTACAACAATTGGTTTTAATAATTGACACAGATCTACGAAATGGTGTATGAAAATGTTGTAACAGCAATTTTAGTATTTTCTCTGTAATTCCGACCAATTGCAATTTTTTCGAAACATTTTATTTCGCATCGTATAGTAAAGTTAGAAAAGAATATTTGTGGAAAAAATTGCAATTGGTTGGAATTTCAGAGAAAATATTATAAGGTGGAGGGGGGTGAGTCCGCCCCAGATTTTGCGAAGTTGGACTTTAAACTGATGTATTTTCAGTTTGGTATGTAAAAACATAACGTTCCTGGTATCAAACTCTTGCCACAGTTATTACTGATGAATTAGTATTATGTAGGATTCTAATTTTGCTTGAAAATTATCATTTCGACAGGATATTGTACAAAGTGTCAACTAGGACGCACTTGCCCCGAAAGTGGGGCAAGTCCGTCTCTGAGAGTTAAAAATGCTTTCGAACCTTGTTTCAAGTGCTACGGGTCGAGAAAAGAATTATTACCAAGCCTGCTACAAAATACTTTTTATTCCATTAAATACAGGGTGGCCCACATAACTGTGAACAGCTCAATATCTCCGTTACTTTTCGTTGTACAGAAAAACTTCGTAGGACAAAGTTACACTGTTTGAAGGACCACATATAACGGTGTAAGGGAAAAAAAATTTCAAGGTCATTTTTATGAGATTTCAAGGTTATCGATGTTTTTTTTAATGGAATGAGGTATTTTTTAATACATCAATCGATGCAGCTGGACATTCTTTATAAAAAAGTACTAACCTATGTCTGTCGAAAAGTTAGTAGTTCAGGAGATATTTCAATTTAAATAACTCCAAAATACCATTACTGTCGTACTAAGGCGTTAGTGTTTACTTACTTGTGTAACGTCTTAGTACGACAGTAATGGAATTTTAGAGTTATTTAAATCGAAATATCTCGTGAACTACTAACTTTTCGACATACATAGGTTAGTACTTTTTTATAACGAATGTCCAGCTGCATAGATTGACGTATTAAAAAATATCTCATTCCATTTAAAAAAATGAAGGCGACCTTCATATCTAACAAAATAGTATAAACACAAAAAAGTTACATAGGCCATTGTGTTGCATACAAAAAACAGCACTACTTTTTCCTTTTACATTTTTTTCTAATATTTGCTATTTACAAGAAAAACGCTGGCTAGTAATAGCGTGAACACCCTGTATAATCCACAAAGGCGCAAGTTAATAAATGCCCTACTTACAAGGGAAGGACCTCAAGTGTCCGACTTCGATTTTCATAATTTTTTGTGAGACGATGGTACATGGATCCCTAATTATGTATGCAAAATATTAGCTGTAGTTACTCAATAGTTTTAAAGATATGAATAATTAAAGTTCAACCTGCTTACAACCTGCTAATGTAACACGTTAGTGTTTACTTACTTGTGTAACATCTTAGCACGACAGTAATTGTATTTTAGAGTTATTTAAATCGAAATATCTCGTGAACTACTAACTTTTCGACATACATAGGTTAGTACTTTTTTATAAATAATATCCAGCTGCATCGATTGATGTATTAAAAAATACCTCATTCCATTTAAAAAAACATCGATAACCTTGAAATCTCATAAAAATGACCTTGAAATTTTTTTTCCCTTACACCGTTATATGTGGCCCTTCAAACAGTGTAACTTTGTCCTACGAAGTTTTTTTGTACAACGAAAAGTAACGGAGATATTGAGCTGTTCAGAGTTATGTGGGCCACCCTGTATATTGTTTAGTTTTATAGTTACCCATACAGTACGGGCTTACCCCACCGTGATAGTACGGACTTGCCCCGTGTAGTAATATTTGCGGGGCAAGATCATCTTAGTGTTTTTCTGAATAAATTTAAAAGACCAACATCAATATTTGTTGTACTTACCTAAAATAACAACACAGAACATATTAATAGTTTGTGAACTATTGCACGTTCAGGGTAACCTCAAAGTTGTACGTGAAACTCGCACGTGACTGTTTGTCAACCTTTATTGTTGGGCGACATCTATGTAGAATAGTTCATACTAACTAATACTACATTAATAAATACAAGCTAGAGAAATTTCGTTCATATCATAATAAAAATAACCAATTAACGGACTTACCCCACTCCACCTTACTAAAATTGTGGTAACAACTGATGGGCCCTGAAATGTTGTCCAAAGATTTTCACCAAAATATTAATGGCGAACGGAGGGGGGAAAATTGTTGCCATATCTCCGCGGAGTCAAATTTTTTGGAAAATCGTTTTGCCTAATATTTCCACTCCTCGCCGGTCATAATTTGTCAAACTCCACTGGTTCTCATTTGCGTCCGGCGGTAGCTCAACTGTTCTAACGCTACTTTTCACAGTAAATTTATTCATTTTCATATCCGGCTGCATTTGCGTGGAATACGTGGCAGATAACTAAGTCATTAATTCTGCTTTACTGCCTGGAGCTACTCCATTGTAGAATGACTCTACTTAAAATGTCCTTTCTGTAGAGAAGCATGGAGCGTTTAAAACATTAATGTACCGATGAACCATCGGTCATGATCGTGATCATAGATTGTACTGGTTATCATTATAAATTATCGATAAGGTAATTAATCAGTTCCTGGTTCTAATTTTCTGATTGTTGGTTGTTCTAAAATTCGGAAAAATCATTAAACCTCTTCACATACAATTTCAATGCAAAATCACTGAATTTCGAATTCTCTTTCGAGATTCACTCCATCCAATTATCGAATTCAATTAACACTGTTGGACGAAATTTTCAGAATATGTGTGATTCATACGAAATATATTTTTCCAATTTTAAATATGGGCCCACATAAAAATCGATCTTTTGAATGTAAAATCGTCGATGCCTGTGGTTCTAATATTCCATCGTTTCTCTAACAACGAATTTTTGTGTGGACATAGCTTACGCGCCTTTATGAACTATCCAATTGGTTTTAGCCGCCAACGCGAACCCGTTTTCGAGATAATCGATATTGAAATGCGACATGTACGTTATATACCATGAGTGAAAACCTCTCGCCAGAGCCATCGGTGGCCAAGCGTGTTGAGATAGACCATAAGTTAATAATCCTAAGATAACGCCAAAGAAGATTAGCTATAAGTTATGCCTACGAGCATCAAATAGCTATTAACTGCAATACTGCAATAGGTATATTTTTTTCTATGTTTGTTAAAACCTAAAATATATACGACTGTACCTGAGCAAAATAATAAACATGTTTCACAAAAAAAAAAAAGAAAACCAAGCGTGTTGAGCGAATGTCTACCACGAGATTGGTCGGGGTTCGCGTCCCGTGTTGGCATTTTTTATAAATATTTTTTTTTCACTTTCTTTTTTATATTTCCACGTGCTACACATTATTTCTAATATAATAAATGACAAGTAATCTAGCTTTACGATGTACAAGATATATGTTTGATAAAAATCTAACATATTCGTTGTGGTAGGTATTATAACGACAATTATTAACTTCCCGATTTTATAGGGAAGTTATTGTAATTACCCCGAAAATCGAAAATCGAGTTTTTAGCAGATCTTCACGTTTCATGGTCATTGGAGTCATTTTAGACTATTTTTATCAAAATGTCGGTATGTGTGTGTGTGTGTGTGCGTATGTCCGTTTCTATGGTATCAAATTTTTCGTTAACGTTTTCAGAAAAAGTAACAACGCGATCAGGATGATGAATGATGCAATCGATGTGCCCCGCTGTTACTTAGAGCTGATTAGATTTTGGTCCATTTTGGTCAAGTAGTTTTTTAGTTTTTTTAGTTTTTTTCGAAAGAAGTTCATTCAACAATGCAATTTATACGAGAGAACGGAAAGTTTCCACCGAAGAAACAAACGTAATTACACAAAAAATTTTTTTTCGATTTTTTTAAAATTAGAAAAAAAATTTTTTTTGTTTAAATCTTTTTTTGTACCTTAATATGATGTTTCCGCTTACAATAATCGAAAATTATCCCAATGCAAGAGTGAGTTAATCATCTCTACTCCCGAGAATACATTTTCAAAGAATATCGATGAAAGTACAAAAACATTTATATTACAATCTTTAAATAAACAATCAGTTCAAAACGAATTGTTAACTGAGATTAAATTGAAAATTAATATAAAATATATGATAATTAATAACATTGATGTTGAAGACGGATTGGTTAATGGAGCATGCGGAATATTAAAATTTATTACTTTTCAAGAAAATACTAAAATTCCGTCTATATTGTGGTTAGATTTTCAATTGGCCATAGTAGGAGTGAAAGTAAGAACTCGTTATCGTGATTATATGAAAAATGCAAATATAAATCAAAATTTAACACCAATAATAACAAAATATCGAATCAAGTAAATATTTCGAGTGAAGGAAAATAACAAATCACACGTAGTCAATTTCCAGTGGTTCCTGCTGAAGCGATTGCGATTCATAAAAGTCAGGGACAAACATACGAGAAAGTATGTATGGATTTTAAAACATCAGAAATACGAACTTTACAAATGTTGTATGTAGCACTGAGCAGAGTTTCAAAATTGAGCGGTTTATATATTTTGAGAAAATTTAAATTAATAGTATCGAAGAAAACCAAGATCAATAGTGCAAACCCGGATAATGATGAGTTGTATCGTTTGCGAAAAACTAATTAAGACAATTTATTTTGCAACATTAGTATGCTGTAACAAGGAACCAAGCGAGCAACGAGCATACGATATTGGTTTAATGCGACGCCATATAGCAAACATTTTGATAAGTAGAAAACTATTGAATTTCCCTGAAAACGTATAATCTTCTTAAAACGTACACTTAATAAATAATAATAATAATATACAGCAACTAACGAATCGGGAAGTTCTTTGTGTGGTTCGTGGAGAGTCACACACAAAATGAAAGACATTAATAGCTGTGGGCCCTACTAGCCATGCGTACCACTAACATTCTCGCAAGAGCAGTCCTGCCCGCGAGCTCGCGAAGCGAGCGAGCAACAACAACCCTACTCGCGAGCGAGCGAAGCGAGCGAGCAACAATAGCCCTCTAGTTTTTGCTGTGTATTTCTTCACGGAGTACGAAAGAGAGTTCTGTAACGGTTTTAACCATAAAACGAGATATACCTGCGCGGGTCTACCGCCAACGATTGTCTTAACGATGCCCCTTTATTATGTTAAACTATACGTGTTTAAACACAGTTGGAAAGTAGGAAGTACACCCCTAAACGGAGGGTGTCGGTACAAGTATCAGTTCCATGGCATTTTTAGCTAGGAACGCTACTGTCTGTTTCTGGTCATTCAGTCACTGTTTTACCGATACAGTGACCGATACTGTAACTGTATCGGTAACACAGTGACTGAATAATCGGAAACAGACATTAGCGCTCCTAGCGTAAAATGCCGGAACTATAATTCTACCCAACCCTCCGTCCAGGGATATACTTCGGCTTATATTGTTAATATGTTTAATTTGTTGCTTATTTCTTGTAAAATTATTGTAGATTATTGTAAAAACTTCGAAAAAGAAAAAAAAATGTCCCCGCACGGGGCGCGAACCTGGGACATCCGAGTTGTACGAATTTTTCCAATTTCAAAATCGATTTTCTCAAAAACGGGTTCGCGTTGGCGGCTAAAACCAATTGGACAATTCATGAGGGTGCGTAAGCTATGTCCACACAAATCTCGTTGCGATCCGGCGTTCTCGATACGCGAGGTCTCCTCGTAAGTAAGATGCGAGTATGTGACGTTGTAGCGTAACGTCCCGTCGCTCAAAAAGCGTTGTTTGCACGCGAAACACGAGCGCTGCTTTTTCCGTATTTGCGTAAAAGTGAACATTGCGCGTCATAAAATGTTCACTTTGTCATCAGTTTGTCCGTCCGTGTTTGCAGGCATTTACGGGACAATCGGGCCGGGTTTCCCGTGTGCGTGTCGCGCGGTCTTCTGGGGAATTAGCTCTCTCTCGCTCCCTCTCTTTCGAGGTTTCCAGCAACAAAATACAGTGGTAACACGCGGATCGATGCGAAACGGAATAAAGTATCCTGCGGTCCCGCGGTATTCCCAAGGAAACTTATTACCGTACAATCGCGCGACTGTGGATACAATTCATACAATATCCTTCCGCGGCAGAACACACATGCTGCTAACGTACGCCTCGCTTGGTGCATGCCTTGTTTCCGCATAAAAGCACGCGCATGAATGCACATCATGCGGGGTAGGACTAACTAACATACCAACAATGCCCGGCACAACAGCAGCGAACGTTAAACGATCGTCCGTGCAGACTTTATCACGAATAATATGTTCGTTGCTCATCTTTCAAAACCGTAGCAAATAAATTAGGGAGAGCGATCGTTGAATGCATCCTGCGGTTTCAATGCGTCTTACAATCTCAATACGCACAACTGTGTTCTCTTTGAATCTTCGTTGCTTCGTTTCAAGTTTTATTTCTTTGTTATTAATGCAGTTTACATGCAGGAATTTCAACGGTTATTATCGAATGCATCGTACGGTTTCAATGCATGTTGTTCCTCGATCATTCATTCTGGACAATTTGCCTATACAGGGTATCCCAAAAATGTTGTACTTCCTTCATAGGATTCCTGAAGTCATTTCAAGCAACTTTTTCCTTTGCGAAAATGCTTCACGCCGCTTCGTTCAGAAGTTATTATCGAAAAACGCTAAGCGCAATCCGCACCCCCATCAACGCGCCAATTGGTCAGTGTTTTTCGTTCATAACTCCTGAACTAAGCCGCGGAGAAGATTTTCGCAAAGGAAAAAGTTGCTTCAAATCACCTCGGGAATCACCCTTGAAGCTCTCTTGTATTTTCATGAATGTTCATATTATTTTGTTCTTAAAATGTTGAAAATTTCAGAGAAATATTTGACGATCAAAGTTTAATCACGTTTTAAATATTTATTGTAAGAATTATTATTGAAAGAAAACTGTTCTTGTCAATAAAATCATCAAGAAAAGAAATCAATTTTTATGTAACTCCTCTGACTTGTAATTGATACTAAAAATTTTTTAAAAATCCTCACATTATTACTAATGCTTTCGTTTTGCAAGATGACCCGAGAAAAAGTTATTACATCTGGATAAAGAAGATCAATTCGAGAATTTTTGAGAGGCGATTTATGTGAATGGAATGGACTGATTCGCAAAAAGACATAACGTATAATACGTAAGAACTGCCAGGTTCTCCGGTGTCGATTTTATGGCGCATGGAAGATGTAAGGTGCGCCATAATTTTGTCCGGCATTGTACATAAATTGAGGGACATGTCGAGAGAACGTTAGATTCTCCTCTTCTCTTATTCGGTCTCTCTTTCTCTTGCTCTCCCCCCCCCCTTCCACCGTATTTGTCTTTGACTCCGCCTTGTTTCTACGACAGGAATACTTTCGCAACACATTTGCGAATAAACAAAACGACGGTAATCCGTGCGAACCGTTCGCGCGTGTATACTCCTTTGTCGTTGAAACGCCGTTTACCCGTTTCAATATCAGACCGTAAACGAGATCCCAAAGGATCCTAGAGGTCCCACAGATTTTTTCAAAGCCGTTTGCGAGATTCCACTAGAAAATGACACACGCGGAACGCGTCCCTTTCTCCCTTCCGCCACGTGATCGTTAAAAGTGCATTTTCGAATGCCGGGAAAAATTACAAAAGTTTATTCATTAAAGATACAGATGCTTCGCTTAGTCTCGTTATTCGTACAAAAAGATTATTGACAGCCACTCAACCTTTCCGCTTTTATTTTTCTTTGCTTGATCCCCTTCGACTACTGCAAGGTCTCTCCTGCCTATGCCGGGGTCATTTCTGACCCAGGCCGATATTTTATTGATACATATTGAGGGACGCCGGCGACTCTCCCCAAATTTCAAATATTCAATATGATTGTTCTATGAAAATGTTTAATGTGAATGTATTGATACATATTGAGGGACGCCGGGGACTCTCCCCAAATATTCAACTTTTCATATTTTAAATTGTCAAATTCCAAATGTTCAATATGAATGGGCAATGTGAATGTACAATGTGAATGTACAATGTAAATGTACAATGTGAATGTACAATGTGAATGTTCAATGTGAATGTTTAATGTCAATGTTAATGTTAAATGGTGAAAGTTCAATGGTGAATGTTCAATGGTGAATGTTCAATGGTGAATGCTCAATGATGAATGTTCAATGGTGAATGTTCAATGGTGAATGTTCAATGATGAATGTTCAATGGTGAATGTTCAATGGTGAATGTTCAATGGTGAATGTTCAATGGTGAATGTTCAATGATGAATGTTCAATGGTGAATGTTCAATGATGAATGTTCAATGATGAATGTTCAATGATGAATGTTCTATGATGAATGTTCAATGATGAATGTCCAATGATGAATGTTCAATGGTGAATGTTCAATGATGAATGTTCAATGATGAATGTTCAATGATGAATGTTCAATGATGATTGTTCAATGATGAATGTCCAATGGTGAATGTTCAATGATGAATGTTCAGTGGTGAATGCTCAATGATGAATGTTCAGTGGTGAATGCTCAATGATGAATGTTCAGTGGTGAATGTTCAATGATGAATGTTCAATGATGAATGTTCAATGGTGAATGTTCAATGATGAATGTTCAATGATGAATGTCCAATGATGAATGTTCAATGATGAATGTCCAATGATGAATGTTCCATGGTGAATGTTCAATGATGAATGTTCAGTGGTGAATGTTCAATGATGAATGTTCAGTGGTGAATGTTCGATGTGAATTTTCAATGTGAATTTTCAATGATGAATTTTCAATGATGAATGCTCAATGGTGAATGTTCAATGATGAATGTTCAATGGTGAATGTTCAATGGTGAATGTTCAATGATGAATTTTGAATGATGAATGTTCAATGATGAATGTTCAGTGGTGAATGTTCAATGTGAATTTTCAATGTGAATTTTCAATGATGAATTTTCAATGATGAATTTTCAGTGATGAATGTTCAATGATGAATGTTCAATGGTGAATGTTCAATGATGAATGTTCAATGGTGAATGTTCAATGGTGAATGTTCAATGATGAATGTTCAATGATGAATGTTCAATGATGAATGTTCAATGATGAATGTCCAATGGTGAATGTTCAATGATGAATGTTCAGTGGTGAATGCTCAATGATGAATGTTCAGTGGTGAATGCTCAATGATGAATGTTCAGTGGTGAATGTTCAATGATGAATGTTCAATGATGAATGTTCAATGGTGAATGTTCAATGATGAATGTTCAATGATGAATGTCCAATGATGAATGTTCAATGATGAATGTCCAATGATGAATGTTCCATGGTGAATGTTCAATGATGAATGTTCAGTGGTGAATGTTCAATGATGAATGTTCAGTGGTGAATGTTCGATGTGAATTTTCAATGTGAATTTTCAATGATGAATTTTCAATGATGAATGCTCAATGGTGAATGTTCAATGATGAATGTTCAATGGTGAATGTTCAATGGTGAATGTTCAATGATGAATTTTGAATGATGAATGTTCAATGATGAATGTTCAGTGGTGAATGTTCAATGTGAATTTTCAATGTGAATTTTCAATGATGAATTTTCAATGATGAATTTTCAGTGATGAATGTTCAATGATGAATGTTCAATGGTGAATGTTCAATGATGAATGTTCAATGGTGAATGTTCAATGGTGAATGTTCAATGATGAATGTTCAATGGTGAATGTTCAATGATGAATGTTCAATGATGAATGTTCAATGATGAATGTTCAATGGTGAATGTTCAATGGTGAATGTTCAATGGTGAATGTTCAATGATGAATGTTCAATGGTGAATGTTCAATGATGAATGTTCAATGGTGAATGTTCAATGGTGAATGTTCAATGATGAATGTTCAATGGTGAATGTTCAATGATGAATGTTCAATGATGAATGTTCAATGATGAATGTTCAGTGGTGAATGTTCAATGGTGAATGTTCAATGGTGAATGTTCAATGGTGAATGTTCAATGGTGAATGTTCAATGGTGAATGTTCAATGGTGAATGTTCAATGATGAATGTTCAATGATGAATGTTCAATGATGAATGTTCAATGATGAATGTTCAATGATGAATGTTCAATGATGAATGTTCAGTGGCGAATGTTCAATGATGAATGTTCAATGACGAGTGTTCAGTGGTGAATGTTCAATGATGAATGTTCAATGATGAATGTCCAATGATGAATGTTCAATGATGAATGTCCAATGATGAATGTTCAATGATGAATGTTCAGTGGTGAATGTTCAATGATGAATGTTCAGTGGTGAATGTCCAATGATGAATGTTCAATGATGAATGTTCAATGATGAATGTTCAATGATGAATGTTCAATGATGAATGTTCAATGATGAAAGTTCAATGGTGAATGTTCAATGATGAATGTTCAATGATGAATGTTGAATGATGGATGTTCAATGTGAATTTTTAATGTGAATTTTCAATGTAAACGTTCAATGTGAATGTTCAATAACTTCCACAATTTTAATATACATAGAAAAATGAAGGCTATACGTACAATTCAACGCGCGATGAGAACATCGACTAAATTGCAGATGTTTCCGACGCGATAGAATCTCACGTTACAGTAAAACTCAAATAATCACAAAGTTAGTCTTCTCAGAAATTGTAATAATTAACGTAAATCATTGATCTTCTGACATTCTTGAAAACGCTGTACGTTCGGTGCGTAGACGTAGCAGTCTGTCAGAATAGAGTGGTCCGACAGTCGATATCGATTTCTGATAATCAAACGCATTTCACGTGCAAAACGATTGTCAGTCGTACTGATCGATTGGTCACATACGTAGACGTCGCTCCGATTAGATTGTTAAATTTGCTTTCAAGTGGACTGTGTATCGGTGTAACTATTTAACAATAGGTTCACTGGACCCGTCAGAATGGTGGGTTCTAATATTTTTAGATTTATAAATATTTACATTGTAAAGACACATCCATCCAATGTTATCACTGTTTTCAATTGCAACAACTCATTTTCGATTTAAATGCATAAGATCCGTTGTCTAGTCACGACTAACCCGATGATGGTAGAGGGGGAGTCATTTGGTCAACAGTGCAGTCTCCAGTTGTCGCTTTAGCTGCATCCTTCGTGTCTTTACAATCTTGTAAATTTAAAATTTGTGCTTACTGAATTTCAAAGATCAGTGTAGTGCAACTTACGAATTTCGTGCTTTCGCGATAAAAATGAATGCTTTTTACCACGTTTTCATTAGCTCGCTTTCTTGTCTGTCTGTTCGGTACAAATTTTGCAATTGATTTTGAACTAACTTCCCGGCGAGCTAGAGACTTGAAATTTTAAACATAGCTCAGAGCTGGATGACAATACTATATTTAAAAAAGAATTTTAAAGAAGCCTATGCGTTTAGGAGATATAGACTATTAAATTTAACCGTTACACCTCCCCGCGCGACCCAAGGTAGTACGCGATCGCGTTCAGCGATCCCCACTCCGCGCGCCAGCGCTCCCTACTCCACTACGCGTTCCCACTCCGACTCATCCCCACTCTACTGACCCACTTCGCATCGAAGGAGCTCAGTCAGTGTGGTGTTCCGTTCATTCAGTTCCATTTCGGACTCCATCAAAAGACGTCGTCTGTCGGAGTCATCCCCTTATTCTATCTAACGTATTTCCATATCCTGCGCTTATATATCTTACTATTTCATACCAGTATTACTATATCTTAAGTTCTATTTAAAAAAGACTAGAAAGTAGAAAATAAAAAAGTATATGAAAAACATCTTTTTCAAAACCACGCTGTTCGAAATGTAATTCATTATGCGTTATTGAAAACATTATTTAGGTTATTTAAAAAAAATATATAAAAGAACTATTTAAAAATCACGCTTGTATTAAAATGCACTAAAAAGGAGAAAATAATTTTTTTAGTCATTAGTGACTATAAATAAAAGCGTGGAGTGCCCACGAAGATTACGTCAATATAGTTTAGCGCTCCACGTTTTTATTTGTAGTCACTAATGTCTAAAAAAATTATTTTCTCCATTTTAGTGCATTTTATTACAAGCGTGGTTTTTAAATAGTCTTTTTATATATTTTTTTTAAATAACCTAAACAATGTTTTGAATAACGCACAATGAATTACATTTCGAACAACGAGGGACAATGAACAATATGTTAATAATAATTTAAAAAATACAGTTACGTAAAAATAGTAAATCTGTAAAGTTTGTACAGGGTGTAAAAAAAGTAATGGTCATCCGTCCTAGGGGTGAATCTACACCTCTGGATCGGTGGACATTTGTAAGAGAAACTTGCCGCAAAATTGTTTATAACACAGAAAATTAGTGTTAAAGTTTTTTTTTGCATCAACGCATTCTACTCATCGAGAAGAGGAAAAGTTTGAAAGGAGCCATATGTCACAAACAAATAGTTATTGAGATATAAGCTGTTAAAGTTTTTGCAAAATTTGATTGTGTGGAAATATATGTATAGACAAAAGCCTACTACTACAGTCCACACGTCCGTGTCGATGAGACAGACGATGATCGTGTGCGTGCCGCGAGACAGACGAAATTTAAAGGAGCCTAACGACGAATGCGCCTTTAAATTTCGTCTGTCTCGCGGCACGCACACGATCATCGTCTGTCTCATCGACACGGACGTGTGGACTGTAGTAGTAGGCTTTTGTCTATACGTATAATTCCACACAATCAAATTTTGCAAAAACTTTAACAGCTTATATCTCAATAACTATTTGTTTGTGACATATGGCTCCTTTCAAACTTTTCCTCTTCTCGATGAGTAGAATGCGTTGATGCAAAAAAAAACTTTAACACTAATTTTCTGTGTTATAAACAATTTTGCGGCAAGTTTCTCTTACAAATGTCCACTGATCCAGAGGTGTAGATTCACCCATAGGACGGACGACCATTACTTTTTTTACACCCTGTACAGCTCCAGGGATTGTAAATTGCAAGAAAAATAAAAAAGTATACGAACTACATAAATTCTAGGCAGAGACATACGATTAATCTTGCAACTTTTTCAACAATTTATCCAGCCACGTGGATGCGACAAAGTTTCAAGAAAATTTGTTAATTTCACGGAGTCTTTACGATCCTATTCCCCGGCCGGGTAAAAGCTATGTTTATTCGGCAAGTTCATAGTAGGATTTTATACGGAAGTTTTCGACTCGTAGAGGCGCGCCGGCAACGTAAAAAGGGAAGATGGCGACGTCTCGATACTTCTCTTCTCCACTTGGAAGCTCAAGAATGCTCCTCTATAAACTTGGCAATGACCCGGAAAACTCCACGTGATATTACGAATTTGAAGTATTTCGGTGAAAGTTTTGATCGTGTTTTCTTTGCCATTGTGTGTTTTCTCTGGCTCGGATCCGCTATGTTTTCCGTCCGGATTATTACCGAATCGAAGTCTGCCTTTCTCCAAAGAACATCTTTCTTTCGACCTCGAATATAAAACCGTGATATACAATTATAAGTTTTTCGATGCCATCATCGTTTTCACAGAATTCATTTCCTCTTCTGTCGACTGAAAGAACCGCTATTTTCAAGTTGAGGAAAATATAATAGCATTCGTAAATTCCAATAATTATTTAAATAAAAATAAATTTTTTAAAAATACCACGTTTTTAAAACGGACTAAAAAGTATAAAACAAATTTTAAAAAATTATTTAAATAAAAATAAATTTTTTAAAAATACCACGTTTTTAAAACGGACTAAAAAGTATAAAATAAAATTTTTAAAAACGCCACGTTTAAAAAACGGATTAAAAAGTATAAAATAATTTTTTCTAGCCCCATACGGATTCCTAACCCCTGAAAATTTGTGATTGCGAATTTTTAATAGCTAAGAAAATACTTGTAAGATTTAAAACGAAAAACGCGGGGCGCATGCAATAGATAATTGATGCATGAACACTAAATCACCAACAACTTTATTGCACTGCAAATGATATGAAGTGTTGTACGAGATTTCTCAGCGGCAGCTACTCTCTACACTCCTTACTATGTATTATCTTGCGCCCCACGTTTTTCGTTTTAAATCTTACAAGTATTTTCTTAGCTGTTAAAAATTCACAATCGCAAATTTTCAGGGGTTAGGAATCCGTATGGGGCTAGAAAAAATTATTTTATACTTTTTAGTCCGTTTTTTAAACGTGGCGTTTTTAAAAATTTTATTTTATACTTTTTAGTGCGTTTTAAAAACGTGGTATTTTTAAAAAGTTTATTTTTATTTAAATAATTATTTTCTGCTTTTTAGTCTTGTATGTGTGAAATTTTACAATCGATTTTGAACATTTTTATGAGATTATAACAGAGACATGTAGTAAATTTCAGACGGTATTGCGACGCGTCATATCGAAAACGAACGCCGTGGTAAAATGTCAAAGATAAAGGTTCGACGGAGAATTTCGGTGTAACTGTTCGTTCGCTTGGTAAACAAACATTATATTATACTAATACGTAGTAACTTCGTAAACACCGCACGGAGCTCGAACGCACACTGAGCTCCTTCGGTGCGAAGCAGGTCAGGGGAGTGGGGATGAGTCAGAGTGGGAACCGAGTGGGCACTACCGGTCGTCGCGCGGGGACGTGTAACGGTTAAATTTTTAATAGTTTATATCTCCTAAACGCGTAGGCTGTTGCAAATTAAAAAAATTTTGTTTTAAATATTGCATTGTCATATAGTACTGAGCTATGTTTAAAATTTCAAGTCTCTAGCTCATCGAGAAGTTAGTTTAAAATCAGTTGTAAAATTTGTACCGAACAGACAAACAGACATACAAGAAAGCGACCTAATAAAAACGTGGTAAAATATTTAATGGCATACCTGGTGATTTGGCGACTTCTCTGTGAAAATCATCATTAACGAACTGCTCCTTTTTTGTAGACATTATTTCGAGATTATAACAGAGACATGTAGTAAATTTCAGACGGTATTGGGACCGCATCATATCGAAACGCCGTGGTAAAATGTCAAAGATAAAGGTTCGACCGAAAATCTCGGTGTAACTGTCCCTTCGATTGGTAAACAAACATTATAGTATAATAATACGTAGTAACTTTGTAAAGACCGCACGGAGCTCAAACGCACACTGACGCACACTGACGCACACTGACGCACACTGAGCTCCTTCGGTGTGAATCGGGTCAGTGGAGTGGGGATGAGTCAGAGAGGGAACGGGTAGTGGAGTAGGGAGCGCTGTCGCGCCGCGTAGCGATCGCAAGTCTCTAGCTCATCAGGAAGTTAGTTTAAAATCAATTGCAAAATTTGCCACCGAACAAACAGACAAACAAACAAGAAAGCGAGCTAATAAAAACGTGGTAAAAACACCACGTTTAAAAATCGGACTACAAAGTATAAAATAATTTTTTCTAGCCCCATACAGATTCCTAACCCCGTACAGATAGTCCTGAAAATTTGTGATTGGGAATTTTTAAAAGCTATGATAATACTTGTAAGATTTAAAACGAAAATCTCCTGTTTAGTGCATTTTAATATAAGCGTGGCTTTTAAAAAGTTTCTTCTCATATATTTTTTAATTTTCTACTTCTTAGACTTTTTCAAATGGAACGCAAGATATAGCAATACTGGTGTGAAATAGTAAGATGTAGAAACGCAAGATATGGAAATACGCGAGAAAGAATGAGGGGATGACTCCGAGAGACGATGTCTCTTGATGGGGTCCGAAATTGTCCAAAATGGAACTGAATAAAGGATGAGTCGGAGTGAGAACGCGTAGTGAAGTAGGGAGCGCTGGCGCGCGGAGTGGGGATCGCTGAACGCGGTCACGTACTACCGAGCTTCGCGCGGAGAGGTGTAACAGTTAAATTTAATAGTTCATATCTCCTAACCGCAGAGGCTTCTTTAAAATTTCTTTTTTAATATTGCATTGTCATCCAGTTCTGAGCTATGTTTAAAGCTTCAAGTCTCTAGCTCATCGGGAAGTTAGTTTAAAATCAATTGCAAAATTTGCCACCGAACAAACAGACAAACAAACAAGAAAGCGAGCTAATAAAAACGTGGTAAAAACACCACGTTTAAAAATCGGACTACAAAGTATAAAATAATTTTTTCTAGCCCCATACAGATTCCTAACCCCGTACAGATAGTCTTGAAAATTTGTGATTGTGAATTTTTAAAAGCTATGATAATACTTGTAAGATTTAAAACGAAAATCTCCTGTTTAGTGCATTTTAATATAAGCGTGGCTTTTAAAAAGTTTCTTCTCATATATTTTTTAATTTTCTACTTCTTAGACTTTTTCAAATGGAACGCAAGATATAGCAATACTGGTGTGAAATAGTAAGATGTAGAAACGCAAGATATGGAAATACGCGAGAAAGAATGAGGGGATGACTCCGAGAGACGATGTCTCTTGATGGGGTCCGAAATTGTCCAAAATGGAACTGAATAAAGGATGAGTCGGAGTGAGAACGCGTAGTGAAGTAGGGAGCGCTGGCGCGCGGAGTGGGGATCGCTGAACGCGGTCACGTACTACCGAGCTTCGCGCGGAGAGGTGTAACAGTTAAATTTAATAGTTCATATCTCCTAACCGCAGAGGCTTCTTTAAAATTTCTTTTTTAATATTGCATTGTCATCCAGTTCTGAGCTATGTTTAATGCTTCAAGTCTCTAGCTCATCGGGAAGTTAGTTTAAAATCAATTGCAAAATTTGCCACCGAACAAACAGACAAACAAACAAGAAAGCGAGCTAATAAAAACGTGGTAAAAACACCACGTTTAAAAATCGGACTACAAAGTATAAAATAATTTTTTCTAGCCCCATACAGATTCCTAACCCCGTACAGATAGTCCTGAAAATTTGTGATTGGGAATTTTTAAAAGCTATGATAATACTTGTAAGATTTAAAACGAAAATCTCCTGTTTAGTGCATTTTAATATAAGCGTGGCTTTTAAAAAGTTTCTTCTCATATATTTTTTAATTTTCTACTTCTTAGACTTTTTCAAATGGAACGCAAGATATAGCAATACTGGTGTGAAATAGTAAGATGTAGAAACGCAAGATATGGAAATACGCGAGAAAGAATGAGGGGATGACTCCGAGAGACGATGTCTCTTGATGGGGTCCGAAATTGTCCAAAATGGAACTGAATAAAGGATGAGTCGGAGTGAGAACGCGTAGTGAAGTAGGGAGCGCTGGCGCGCGGAGTGGGGATCGCTGAACGCGGTCACGTACTACCGAGCTTCGCGCGGAGAGGTGTAACAGTTAAATTTAATAGTTCATATCTCCTAACCGCAGAGGCTTCTTTAAAATTTCTTTTTTAATATTGCATTGTCATCCAGTTCTGAGCTATGTTTAATGCTTCAAGTCTCTAGCTCATCGGGAAGTTAGTTTAAAATCAATTGCAAAATTTGCCACCGAACAAACAGACAAACAAACAAGAAAGCGAGCTAATAAAAACGTGGTAAAAACACCACGTTTAAAAATCGGACTACAAAGTATAAAATAATTTTTTCTAGCCCCATACAGATTCCTAACCCCGTACAGATAGTCTTGAAAATTTGTGATTGTGAATTTTTAAAAGCTATGATAATACTTGTAAGATTTAAAACGAAAATCTCCTGTTTAGTGCATTTTAATATAAGCGTGGCTTTTAAAAAGTTTCTTCTCATATATTTTTTAATTTTCTACTTCTTAGACTTTTTCAAATGGAACGCAAGATATAGCAATACTGGTGTGAAATAGTAAGATGTAGAAACGCAAGATATGGAAATACGCGAGAAAGAATGAGGGGATGACTCCGAGAGACGATGTCTCTTGATGGGGTCCGAAATTGTCCAAAATGGAACTGAATGAAGGATGAGTCGGAGTGAGAACGCGTAGTGGAGTAGGGAGCGCTGGCGCGCGGAGTGGGGATCGCTGAACGCGATCACGTACTACCGAGCTTCGCGCGGAGAGGTGTAACAGTTAAATTTAATAGTTCATATCTCCTAACCGCAGTTCTGAGCTATGTTTAAAGCTTCAAGTCTCTAGCTCATCGGGAAGTTAGTTTAAAATCAATGGCAAAATTTGTACCGAACAAACAGACAGACAAGAAAGCGAGGTAATAAAAACGTGGTAAAATATTGTTAAATTCTTTCTGGTAGCGAGGTTGCAATTTGTTGATAGTAAATTATATCAAGATTGCATTGTTCCCTTAAAACTTTGCAGGTTTAAAGAGTACCCTAAGAATTCTGTATAATGCGTTAGAAATACTTTCGAACACCTTGATACTTTCGACAAACTGATAGTCGTATGAAGTTGTTAGTAACCGGTTTTCTAGAGAGACACAGTTCGCATTGTCCCCAAGCTGCTATTCTTAAGTTCGACCCGCGGCCGAGTGGTTTCCACAATTTTTCCGAGTGCCGATTTAAAATTGAATAGAAATTTTTCCGTTTGCAAGAACGCGGGGCGAAACTTCAAACGCTTCGTAGACCGGCAAGGAAATATCTGGTTCCTTGAACAATTTATAAGTTACAGAAGAATCGTAAAAGTCTGTGTTGACCGTTGTTGAACCGAGGTTATTGGTTACCGGAATTTTCTCGATTTCCTTTTCAACCTGGGAGAAGTTTCCTCAAAATACCACTTCAAAGAAAGCTTGCCTCCAAATCTTCGAGCCGGCTTCCAAAGAAGTTTATTCTGTAGCGCAACAGTTACCCAATCAGAAGTAGCGGAGAGAGATTTCTACATTGTACGTGTAATATATTTCCGAGGAAAACGCGGGCTCGTAAAACTGCTCAACTGAGTTTAGCAAATTCAGATATTCCCTTGGATTTCGTCTGTATCTTTTCGGCATACCGTTTCCCCTATTGTGTTGTTTACAAAGCGATAAAGTGACATGAGAAATCTCGCGTATGCAAAGCGCAGATCTCCAAAGCATTATTTGCGAATTTCTACGATTTATTTTTAACCGGAGGTTTCTCGTCGCTCACACAGACTGTAATCGACAACATTTTCATTTCGACCAGAGGTACCGGGTGCATGGAAAGTAATGACATACATTTGCAAAAGAAACTTGGTCGAAACATTAGAACCACAATAATACTCGACAATATTTAATGATTGTTTTGGCTGCTGTTTACTTTACCGGACTCAAAGTGCCTTTCTCCTACGAATTATGATGTATTTGGCATGTAATCCAGTAGATTTATACCTGGCGCGGATGCAGATCGAAAATCGAACCTCTAGGATCAATAGTTGAAGAGATATGGTCGCTTAAAGTTGAGCATTTTTGGTGCCGCTAAGAAACTGGAAATATGCTCAACTTTAAGTGACTATAACTCCTGAACTATTGATCCTAGAGGATCGAAACTTCTATCTGCAGGTTCTCCGGGTACAAATCTACTGGATTACATACCAAATACATCATAATTTATAGGAGAAAGGCACAAATTTTGAGTCCGGAGAAGTAAAGAGCAGTCATCATTATTTGTACCAACTACTAAGTTTAACTTCCGCGCGTCAGCAACCTGTGTCTTTCATGTTCCCTGCCAACTGTTTACTGCCTCACATTTTAAGAAATCTAAAAAATTCTAGAATCCGTATCGAAGTCCTTATTTTAATATACCGGGCGAGGCACCTAATTTGATCGAATGATTTCGATAAAATTATGCGTTGTACGTGCCGTGTAAACAGTAATGGACATTCGTAAAAGAAACTTGACTAACGAATTAGAACCACTGATAACTTTCAATATATTCGTATTTCCAGTCAAGTTTTAATTCCTCGACAATATTTAATCATTGTGGGTAAACTTTACTTTACCGGAGTCAAAATTAGTACCTTTCCCCTACGAATTATGATGTATTTGGTGTGCAATCCAGTAGATTTGTACCCGGCGCGGATGCAGATCGAAGTTTCGATCCTCTAGGATCAATATTTGAGGAGTTACAGTCGCCTAAAGTTGAATATTTTTGAGAAACTGAAGAAACTGTAAATATGCTCAACTTTAAGCGACCATAACTCCTGAACTATTGATCCTACAGGATCGAAACTTCGATCTGCATCCGCGCCAGGTATAAATCTACCGGATTACATACCAAATACATCATAATTTATAGGTGAAAGGCAGAAATTTTGAGTCCGGAAAAGTAAAGAGCAGTCATCATTATTTGTATCAACTACTAAGTTTAACTTCCGCGCGTCAGCAACCTGTGTCTTTCATGTTCCCTGCCAATTGTTTACTGCCTCACATTTTAAGAAATCTAAAAAATTCTAGAATCCGTATCGAAGTCCTTATTTTAATATACCGGGCGAGGCACCTAATTTGATCGAATGATTTCGATAAAATTATGCGTTGTACGTGCTGTGTAAACAGTAATGGACATTCGTAAAAGAAACTTGACTAACGAATTAGAACCACTGATAACTTTCAATATTTTCGTATTTCCAGTCAGGTTTCAATTCCTCGACAATATTTAATCATTGTGGGTAAACTTTACTTTACCGGAGTCAAAATTAGTACCTTTCTCCTACGAATTATGATGTATTTGGTATGCAATCCAGTAGATTTGTACCCGGCGCGGATGCAGATCGAAGTTTCGATCCTCTAGGATCAATATTTGAGGAGTTATAGTCGCTTAAAGTTGAGCATTTTTGAGAAACTGAAGAAACTGGAAATATGCTCAACTTTAAGCGACCATATCTTCTCAACTATTGATCCTAGAGGATCGAATCTTCGATCTGCATCCGCGCCGGGTACAAATCTACTGGATTACTTATAATTCGTAGGAGGAAGGTACTAATTTTGAGTCCGGTAAAGTAAAGTTTTCCCCAAAAGCCTACTACAGTAATTCTTCGATCGGAGTCCCAACACCCGTGTTTTGAACGTACTTGGGTAGCGTAGAGAGGCTATTTTTTTATGACTCCGTCGACCGCGCCGAGACTTCAAACGACGAGCCGAACATAGAGAAGGACAGAATGAAATAGGATCGCGTGGCCGAAGCGTGTCGCTGTCGCCGGCACAGTTTAAAGGCCCGTGCGTCATCACAATGAAACACCAAAATCTTAACTTCTTTATTTTCTATGATATCATGATGGGACTTTAACTAGCTTATTCCTGGCGTTTCGCTGATTAAAATGGTACCAAAAATGATACAATTGGGCCAATATTTAGTGGTTTAATCGACGATGAAAGTTTCGAACGCAACGAAGAACAGCGACAACGCGGGCCTTTGAACTGTGCCGACGGCGGCTACTGTTCGCGTCTCTTTCTTTCCAATACGCTCTTCTTCGTTGCGTTCGAAACTTTCATCGTCGATTAGACCACTAAATATTGGCCCAATTATATCGTTCTTGGTACCATTTTAATCAGCGAAACGCCAGGAATAAGCTAGTTAAAGTCCCATAAACCGATCATTAAAATTAAGAAGTTTGAGACTTCGATTCAGTCGAGTCAATGTGTGGTGTTCACATCGATATACCCTAGCCGAGATCAAACATCGCCGCCCTACGGCACGGCGCAGCGTTGCGCCGGCAGTGGAGTGAGTAGGCACTGGACTACGGTTAGATAGGCGATCCAGGACTCCGATTGAAGAATTACTGTACTACAGTCCACCTGACCGTGTCGAAGAGACAGAACATGATCGGGAATTTAAAAAGACATTCGTCGCTATAAGTTTGAAGTTGCAAAATATGATAGGAAACATTGTTCTACATAAGAACAAAAATACTAACGTAAAATACAGTGAGTCACAAAATTATTCGCTCACTCGATAATGCGGCAAAGATATACGAAATAATCAGACAATGCAGGGTATTTTTCAATTTTTTATTTGGATATACATCGTTCAAAGTTTAATTCAACAGAATCGTAAAACAAAATTGCGAAATTTTCATTTAATATTAGAGAAATATGAGTTTAAAGAAATCTTGACGGTTTTTCACGCCGCAAAATTATTCGCTCATTTTAGATTAACTATTATTATAACAATATTAATATTTGGTGGGATATCCTTTTTGTCTTATGACTTCTGCGAGACGTTTGGGCATTGATTCTACTAATGTTTCCAAATATTTTTTGTCTATTTTTGGCCATTCCTCCTGTAATCTGCTTTGTAACTCTTTTTTATTAGTAATTGAATGTTTACGAATTTTTGTGTCCAGCATGTTCCATACCATCTCGAGAGGATTCAAGTCGGGAGATTGAGGCGGGGTTTGCATTATTTTGGGACAGTTATACAGTAACCATTCCTGTACCAATCTCGATTTATGTTTGGGGTCGTTGTCCTGGTAGAAGTGAAACACTTCTGAAATCCCCATTACTTCCGCGCTTGGCTTCAAATTTTTTTTTAGGATATCCATGTACATTACTTTATCCATGGTAGCCTCAATCATCTGCAATTTCCCAACACCGTGATAACTAATGCAACCCCAAACCATAACATGACCACCTCCATGCTTGACTGTGCTACACAGGTTTTTGAGATCCATCTCCGCGTTTGATTTTCGCCAAACTTTTTGATGACCGTCAGAACCCCAAATATTAAATTTACTCTCGTCGCAAAATATCACATTGTGCCAAAATTCAGGGGGCTTTGTGATGTATTTTTTTGCGAATTCTACCCTTTTCTTCCTATTAATTTCGCTTACGTAAGGCTTTCTTCTTGCTACGCGGCCGTTGTACCCGTTCTTTCGCAACACTCTTCGTACTGTTTCATCAGAAACTTCTTTTTCACTAAAATTTTTCAAACTTGTATTGATTTTGGGAGCACTTATTTTCGGATTTTCTTTAACTTCTCTCACAACAAAACGCTCTTCCGAGGAATTCAATATCTTTTTCCTACCACGGCCAGCTTTGTTTATTATTCGTCCTTCTTCTTCGTACCGTTTTATAATATAACGTACTGTTGAATAACTTCTACAAACGATATTTCCAATTTCTCTGATGGATTTTCCACTTTCCCAATGAAAAATTATAACTTCCCTAATCTCTAGACTAGTTTCTTTACTTTTTCTACCCATTGTAACGAATTCTTGAAAATCAAAGAAATAGATGAAAATAGATCCTTACTGAGCGAATGTTTATGTTATACTGACTCTCTTTAGCAACTATCAGAAACAAATGCCTGTCAGAGTTTGTAAATTGCATTTGTTTCAGTGGATTTCGTGGCGTGAGCGAATAATTTTGTGGCGTGAAAAACGGTCAAGATTTCTTAAAACTCACATTTCTCTAATAATAAATGAAAATTTCGCAATTTTCTTTTACGATTCTGTTGAATTAAACTTTGAGCTATGTATATCCAAATAAAAAATTGAAAAATACCCTGCGTTGTCTGATTATTTCGTATATCTTTGCCGCATTACCGAGTGAGCGAATAATTTTGTGACTCACTGTATATTGGTACATAGAAATTTCTCAGAATCTTCTGTTCCTCCGTCGGATCCACAGCACACGTGCCATATACGCGAAAACGTCTCGATAACTGTGAAGCACGAAGCACTACACTTCTACACCGTCACTAAACATTACGCAACACGCTTTCCGAGATCGTAACAGCGAACGAGAAGAAGTTACTCCGACCGCGATCAAAATGGTACTGCGAATGTCACCTCAGTTTTTTCTTGAATGGTTAAGGTGAGGAAATGGTTAACGTATGTCGGAAGGACTTTAAATTAAGGAGTGGGGCACTGTGAAAGAAATTTCTTTCGTATTGTCATCGGTCGTCAATGGCGTGATTTACGAGTGTCGCACGTGTTGTCCATGTGTGGCGATTGATGTCGAAGCGCGGTGGTTGTAAAATAATCGGTCAGTTCGCAGCCGATTCCCGATGCGTTTTTTGCTTGCTATAACGTCCCTTTCAGGTACATCGTCAGCAGTCGGGCCTTTGTGCCCGCAACAATAATACGAAGAAGCGGTACGCGACGAAACACAGTGATTCTCGAAAAATCAATATCTCCTTGGAATAGGACTTCTTTTGTTTCAAACGATCAGCTTTGATCGAATACATTGTATGCTGGGAGAACAGACGCAGAACTATATTTTTTCTCGTTTACTATCACGATTTCGAAAAGTGTAGTGCTCAGTGATATTGCTAAACGTCAATTTTGGTTTTTTAAATTCAACCGCATATTTTTCATGCACCGATCAATGTGGTTTTTTATTCTTTGTAAAAAGTGTTACCCTTGAAAAATGATTAATCTAGCAGAAATTTTAATTTGGATATTGCTGAAAAAACCTTTCTATGGTGGTAGTATACAAAGTTATCATTAGTGAGAGAGTGCGGTTACCTTAGCTATGTTTAAATTAAACTATCTGGTAATATACAAGGTATCTAAATTAAGGTTAGATTGTAACTTGAGTAACCAGAAATGTTTGCCTTTCTCCTATGTAATCTAGTAGATTTGGCTGAGACAATGAAAAAAATACAAGTTTCAATCTTAGGAGATCAGTGGTTCAAAAGATATGAGTATTTAAAGTTCAGTATAAAACGCTGAAAATCGCAGAAGTTTAAACACTCATAACTTTTGAACCACTGATCCCCTAGCATTGAAATTTGGAATTTTGGCATTTTCTCACGGAAATCTACTGCGTTGCATAGGAGAAAGGCAAAAATTTCTGGTTACCCAAGGTACGGAGCAGCCTAAATTAATTTTTGTGTTCAGAAATAATAGCAGTAAAAAACGTGACAATGTTGAAAAATGGTTACAATTTTCCGGAGAACTTAAATGTACGATAATTAGTGAGTGCATCGTCCATGAAACAAGATGGACTTCTTTTTAATACTATCTGGTAATGTACAAGGTATCTAAGTTAAGGTTAGATCGTAACTCGAGTAACCAGAAATTTTTGCCATTCTCCTATGTAATCCAGTAGATTTGGCTGAGAGAATGTCAAAAATACAAGTTTCAATCTTAGGAGATCAGTGGTTCAAAAGATATGAGTATTTAAAGTTCAGTATAAAACGCTGAAAATCGCAGAAGATTATACACTCATAACTTTTGAACCACTGATCCCCTAGCATTGAAATTTGGAATTTTGGCATTTTCTCACGGAAATCTACTGCGTTGCATACGAGAAAGGCAAAAATTTCTGGTTACCAAGGTACGGAGCAGCCTAAATTAATTATTGTGTTCAGAAATAATAGCAATAAAAATCGTGAAAATGTTGAAAAATGGTTACAATTTTCCGGAGAACTTAAATGTACGATAATTAGTGAGTGCATCGTCCATGAAACAAGATGGACTTCTTTTTAATACTATCTGGTAATGTACAACGTATCTAAATTAAGGTTAGATCGTAACTCGAGTAACCAGAAATTTTTGCCATTCTCCTATGTAATCTAGTAGATTTGGCTGAGAGAATGTCAAAAATACAAGTTTCAATCTTAGGAGATCAGTGGTTCAAAAGATATGAGTATTGAAAGTTCAGTATAAAACGCTGAAAATCGCAGAAGTTTAAACACTCATAACTTTTGAACCACTGATCCCCTAGCATTGAAATTTGGAATTTTGACATTTTCTCACGGAAATCTACTGCGTTGCATACGAGAAAGGCAAAAATTTCTGGTTACCAAGGTACGGAGCAGCCTAAATTAATTTTTGTGTTCAGAAATAATAGCAGTAAAAATCGTGAAAATGTTGAAAAATGGTTATAATTTTCCGGAGAACGTAAATGTACTATAATTAGTGAGTGCATCGTCCATGAAACAAGATGGACTTCTTTTTAATACTATCTGGTAATGTACAACGTATCTAAATTAAGGTTAGATCGTAACTCGAGTAACCAGAAATTTTTGTCATTCTCCTATGTAATCTAGTAGATTTGGCTGAGAGAATGTCAAAAATACAAGTTTCAATCTTAGGAGATCAGTGGTTCAAAAGATATGAGTATTTAAAGTTCAGTATAAAACGCTGAAAATCGCAGAAGATTAAACACTCATAACTTTTGAACCACTGATCCACTAGCATTGAAATTTGGAATTTTGGCATTTTCTCGCCGAGATCTACTGGCTTGCATAAGAGAAAGGCAAAAATTTCTGGTTACCCAAGGTACGGAGCAGCCTAAATTAATTGTTGTCCTATCATCGCAGAGACGTCTCTGTGTGTAATTATTTGGTCCCGTACGCGCTGTAAACTAATTTAAGTAATTATCGATATTTAGCTAGCAGAAATTGAGGGGAAGTTCCCACCTTAATCCTCGACAGGTGCGAGTTAACTTCAGTAACTTTGGGTGGATATAAACTGTGTATTGCACCAAAATAAACTTGGGCATTCTTCCTATAATACATAACGCATTAATTTTCTATGGAAAAGGAAAGAGTGTTAATTTATGATTACATGGTGGGTTCATAACCTTCCAAAATGCATTCACAAATATTTTAAACATTTTTTGCAGCTTTCCATTTTCTATAATTCCAAACAGCGAGAAGAAGATTGCGCTCGTTATTAAATTGAGCGAGAACCGCGAGAATGATTAACTTGAATCTGCACGAATCGAGGATGGTCGTTTTTACAGGGAGACATAATTCTTTTAGCGTTAATGAAATACGGTCGACATGTGAATCTTTCATACGGACACGCGGCCGACTTTAAAACTAAACACGATTCAAATGCTGCTTCAATAAAGCCTGATTGCAGCTGTTCTAGCTCGTACCTACTTCATAAATTTCTTGAATGAAATTAGAGTTTACTACGCACGGCTCTAATTAATGCGCCATTCATTTTATCTTGCAAATTGTGCATGTCCGGACAGATCTCCAACGTGTTTTATTTCTGTAGAGTGCAAACCTTCCATACACACAGTTTTTTCGTTCTAATCTCCACATATAATCTCGAATTGTACACATACAATATACAAATTATGGTCAATATGATCTCCATGAGGTAAACTTTCTCCAATAAATGATGATGTATTTGGTATGTAATCCAGTAGATTTGTACCCGGAGAACCTGCAGATCGAAGTTTCGATCCTGTAGGATCAATGGTTCAGGAGATATGGTCGCTACAAGTTGAGCATTTTGACAGGTAAGGGCGCCGCCAAGAACCTGGAAATATGCTCAACTTTAAGTGACCATAACTCCTCAACCATTGATTCTAGAGGATCGAAACTTTGATCTGCATGTTCTCCGGGTACAAATCTACTGGATTACATATCAAACACATCATAATTTGTAGGAGAAAGGTACTAATTTTGAGCCCGGTAACGTAAAATGTACCCCAAACAAGTATTATGAGAGTGTTAACGCGTATGCTTTTTATGTGAGTGGGGAAATAAATACATCAATGATATTTTTGTCATAAAATCTCGAGAATCCTGAAATTTTCTAACTGTCATTGATGTATTCATTTCCCGACTCACAATATAATCCCCGCGAGATGATCGAATTTTTCAAATCGTCAGATGTTTTCACTGTTCTGTGTTTCACATACTTACTAATTTTTGTCATAAAATCTCGGGACTCTGGAAACTTTCAGGGGCTGCTCTTTACTTCACCGGACTCAAAATTTGTGCCTTTGTCCTACGAATTATGATGCATTTGGTATGTGATCCAGTAGATTTGTACCCGGAGAACCTGCAGATAGAATTTTCGATCCTGTAGGATCAATGGTTCAGGA
Organism: Lasioglossum pauxillum; assembly: GCA_933228785.1. NCBI lineage: Eukaryota > Metazoa > Arthropoda > Insecta > Hymenoptera > Halictidae > Lasioglossum > Lasioglossum pauxillum. Next base: position 3,131,706 of record OW121701.1, on the reverse strand, counting down.
GTTATGCTTGTTTAAAGTTGAGCAATCTGCAGTGTTTTTGGTAAGGGCGCCGCCATATTGGTCTGTAATGACTGTAATGTCTGTTGTCACGACCAACTTAATCGCCAACCAGCTACCACCTAGCGGCTCTGCCCGGTAAGCAGCGCGCGACACTACAAACCAATATGGCGGCGCTCTTACCTGTCAAAAACAGTGAAAAATGCTCAACTTTAAGCAAGCGTAACTCCTGAACCATTGATCCTACAGGATCGAAATTTCAGGCTCGAAAATCCATCATAATTTATAGTAGAAAGGCAAAAATCAATTCGATGTCGTCACGGTTTAATAAAACTTTTATGGCATCAATATTTAAATTTTACTGCGTATGTTTGGACGACTTCTGCAGCGTCGAATGTCCCCGTGCGACCCCTCCCGAAAACGCTTTGCGGAAAATCGACTCGGGAAACGTTACGGACGGGCGTGTCCACAATTTATATTCAGGAAGTACTGTTTATGGAAACGTGTGTTATTTTCCGGGAGAACGCGTTCCAATAGAAACTCGAACGTAAACGGCGGCGCGCGGCGCGGCGAGGTAAGAAGTGGAGACACGAGTAATAAGTTTATTGTCCTAGAGTTTAGCTCGGGCGATAGTGTGCCTCCTATGGCAACGATAATGACTCAAATTTACGCAGAAACATTAAACCACCCCGGAAGTTCGTACGTACAAGCAGGATCGTTTACTACATGTATAACGGTGCTCGAATGGAATTTCGTATTGATCACTTTAACGACAGGAAGCTGATTTTATTTCAGGCTTGGTAATTTAATATTATTCCATACGCCAACCTCGACATTTTTAACGGGGACGCGCATTACCGGCCCCATAGTTAATTATTTGTTACCGAAGATAATACGTCCATAATAGAATAACTCTGGCGGAAATCGAATAAAGTCATTTATATGTAATGATACAGTCATTATACAGAGTGGGGCAATTGCAGTGTCCACCTTGAACGTTCCCGTCACTCGTAATAATATTCAAAATGAAATCTCAAGGTCATCCACGTTTCTTTACTTCTTTACTTCTCTAACCTACTTTTTGTATCCTGAGTCGATACAGTGTCGAATTCCACGTAACAATTTATTGACCTTCATATGTCCTTCATACGACCTTCATCCTAAACCTAATAGTTACCGAGATATTATCGAAATAATTTCATCTAGCCGAGTTCAACGGCCTAGTATATCACGATTTTAACATGGACCTTAACCTAATAGTTAACTAATAATTAACGAGATATTGTCGAAATAATTTTCCATATTATCATAGAAATATTATTATAACCTTAACCTAATAGTTAACGAGATATTATGGAAATAATTTTCCACATTATTATGGAAATATTATTATGACCTTAACCTAATAGTTAACTAATAGTTAACGAGATATTATGGAAATAATTTTCCACATTATTATGGAAATATTATTATGATCTTAACCTAATAGTTACCTAGTAGAAATATTATTGCTTATGTCGGGACAAGTTCAACAGTAAGGCAGGCTCGAGTTGTTTATGAGTATATCGATAGTAACTCGTAAACTGTTAGACCTAGGGCGCACAGTGGGAACATTCGACCATTCTCTATTCAAAATCAAAGAACTTGCGATAGAAATGAGGTAGAGCGATGAAATTTTTTTTAAATTAAAGCTGAAACTTTGCAGAATATGGGAAAAATAGGGAGATTACGGTACGAACGGTTTTTAACCTTGAGAAAATTCGTTAAACTTTCACAATTTCCAGAAAATGTGGTTTCTGCGTTACCACGGGCAGAAAAAAATTTTTTAAATTTTTGCTATATATCATTTCCCGTAGATTTTTTCACGCTGATTTCAAATCTGGTCTCAAAATTTGTCTACGACTTTAGGATTTTACAAGAAATCGATTTTTGTGAACGAATTGTTTAACGAATTTTCTCAAGGTTATAAAACGTTCGTACCATAATCTTCCTATTTCCCCATATTCTGCCAAGTTTCAGCTTTAATTTAAAAAAAATTTCATCGCTCTACCTCACTTCTATCGAAAGTTCTTTGATTTTGTCTCCGATTTGGACGAAAGATCCCACACTGTGAGGCGTAAATTCCACTGTGCGCCGTATCCCATGGAACGCCTCACAGTGTGGGATCTTTCGTCCAAATCGGAGACAAAATCAAAGAACTTTCGATAGAAGTGAGGTAGAGCGATGAAATTTTTTTTAAATTAAAGCTGAAACTTGGCAGAATATGAGGAAATAGGAAGATTATGGTACGAACGTTTTATAACCTTGAGAAAATTCGTTAAACAATTCGTTCACAAAAATCGATTTCTTGTAAAATCCTGAAGTCGTAGACAAATTTTGAGACCAGATTTGAAATCAGCGTGAAAAAATCTACGGGAAATGATATATAGCAAAAATTTTAAAAATTTTTTTCTGCCCGTGGTAACGCAGAAACCACATTTTCTGGAAATTGTGAAAGTTTAACGAATTTTCTCAAGGTTAAAAACCGTTCGTACCGTAATCTCCCTATTTTTCCCATATTCTGCAAAGTTTCAGCTTTAATTTTAAAAAAAGTTCATCGCTCTACCTCATTTCTATCGCAAGTTCTTTGATTTTGAATAGAGTGTTTTGTCGCGGAACTGTGGGTTCGCGAATGTTCCGGATCACTGCCCGCCAAGCTAATCTTGGGCAGCTAGTTCAAAGTTTTGATTATCGCAAAAGACAATTATCGATTCGCGTGACAATGAAATACCCATGAATACGTTAAAGAAAGCGTTTCGTCCCGGACCTGCTAGTGGACTCGTCAGTAAGGCTGATCTAGCAGGTCCTGCCTTATACGCGCGCAGATATGAGATAATGATTCGCGTTTCTAATTGTAACGCACGCAAGGGATCTTGACCGACGCGATCCCGTTTGTTAGGTGTCCTGACTGTTGGACTACGAACTACCGTGATGCTAGTTTTATGTGTGATTAAACAATTGACAAGACAACGGCTCGTGCGTTGTACTTGTCTACCCGAGGACTAGAGAATGTCGCGACGTTAGAGTGTAAGACTCAACTGACGAACGCGGTCTCAACGCGATGTTCGTCAGGCTTCTCGAGCAGGAAATAAGATGCACTGATTGGTTCCTGCCGAAAGTTGCATTTCCCAATCAGTACACTTTTGACTATTGGAACCTCCTTCCCGTAGCTCTGAATGAGGCCCTGGAAGGAGGAGTGGGGCGATATCTTACTCGGTCGACGACGCGACGGGTCTCGGTAATTCGACACCGTGCGTACCGATCGCGGGCGGTCCTTCGGAGGGACTAGATTTATGACACTTTGTATTTTCGAGGCTGTATAAAAACTGAACATTAGCCAGATGCCTTGACTGGTCGCCGAATGACCCTAGTTTGTTTAATCCTTGAAGAGGATATTTACGCACGTTCGCATGATAAATCTTGTCCGAAGGAAAACTACGAATTCTGTTCCTGCGCGACGGAACATAGAGAATGGTCGAATGTTCCCACTGTGGGGCGTATGGAGGTCAATACATTTTTACGCAGAATTCGATATTCTATCGATTCAAGGCGACCTTGGAATCTCTGAACACCTTCGCACTCGTATAAAATGTTTACATCACAATATTTGCCCCTCTTTGCACACCATGCAGGATTTATACAGGGTGAGTCACCTAACGTTTGTACCTGAACTATCCTTGTCGTTTTCATAGATACATTAAATGTCTTCAGGAATTTAAACAATTGTTATGTTCACGTCATTGTTCCTTAGAAATATCAAGGTCAACCTAATGTTTAAAAAATGGAACCATCCTTCTTTAAACGGCTACAATGACAGTCATTACATATTAGATTCCGATAAAGATATGTTGTTGGAAAGGAAAAGGGAGCATTTCGTCCTAGGCCCGCTAGAGGACACATCGGTAAGGCTATCTAGCGCAGTGATGCCATTTGCCACCAAAAACTGGTGCTAAATACACTCCTCCTTTTCCCCTTCCACTATCATATTCCAGCACCATGCACACACTCCAACGCCCCCCACCGAGACCATAGACCACGGCGCCCATGCCGTAGACTGGTCTGGTCATCAGAGAGGGGGTACATCATCTCACCGCGATTGCTCTCACCTGACATCACTGTTCTAGCGGGCCCTGCCTTTGACGCTGGGATATCGGAAGGTGGTCGAGGATGGTATATACAGGGTGGCCCACATAACTCTGAACAGCTCAATATCTCGAAAACTATGCCATTGATTTTAAAGTTCTTAGTCTTAAATTGCATGGAACTGAAGGGCCTTTCGGACTACATAAACGTGACGTGCCTCCTTTCCCCTTTAACGGGGGAGGGGAGGTACCTTTGTAATTTTAAATGGAACCCCCTATAAAATGTTACATATTTAGATTCTACCGGAAGAAACAAGTCAATTTTGTCTGAAACATTTTTTTGTCAGATACTTCCATGATGAGATATAACAGTTTGAAGTTTCGAGTTGTAGGTACTTGAAGCTCTCGGAAATAGCGTTATGGAATTATACGCGCTTGAGTCCTTTGCTTATTCATGAAGAAACACAAACAATAATATTTACAATTCTTGAGTTTGACTCACTTATCTATAAAAAAAATTTTCAGTTTAGAGCTGTTATTCAAGCAGTAACATTGTGATTATGGCTACTTTTGACACAGAAGTGAATATGTGATTAACGTTAGGTGAATCCCAAAAAAATTATCGGCGTACAGCAGTGATGTTTTTGTGAACGTTATAGTATCAAAAAATGTCATGCAACATTTCATAATTTAGAAAAGCGGCTTCGCGAGCACGGTGAATTGTGTAAAAAAACTCGCAATAAACCTAAAGCTGTCACTAATGAAAATAATAGTGCCAGTATTCTTGCCGCAATTACATTAAATCCTCATATTAGTCAACGTACACTTGCACAAACATCACATATTAGTCGTTCATCGATTCAACGAATTTTGAAACGGCAAAAGTATCATCCATATCACATGGTTTTATCACAAGAGCTTTCGATAGCAGATTACGATCACCGTGTAAGATTTTGTGAGTGGCTGCAGGGTGTTGTGGAAAATGACTTTTTATGCAAAATACTTTTTTCCGATGAGGCCACTTTTATGAATTCAGGGCATGTAAATAGACATAATCTGCATTATTGGGCCGTGGAAAACCCAAATTGGATGCGATGCGTTCCCTTTCAACATCGATGGTCTTTAAATGTTTGGTGTGGCCTAATAGGAGATTTTGTGATTGGACCTTATTTTTTTCAAGAAACTGTAACATCTGCAAGTTTTGTGATTTCTTAAAAAATCATTTGCCTGCGCTTTTGGAAGATGTGCCACTGCACGTTAGAAGAGAAATGTGGTTCCAACAAGACGGCGCTCCTCCACATTTTGCAATCATCACCAGGCAATTTTTGAACGAAAAATTTGGGAACAAATGGATAGGTCGTGGGGGACCTCGTCAATGGCCTCCTCGATCCCCCGATCTAACACCATTAGATTTTTTCTTATGGGGATATGTAAAGGACAAAGTTATGCTTGAACCACCGACGACAAAAGAGGATATGAAACAAAGAATACGTGACGCTTGCGCTTCAGTGACTCCCGAAATGTTAAAAAATGTTAGAACAACTTTGATGTTTCGAGTAAATAAATGTTTACAAGCCCGTGGTGGACATTTTGAACATTTAATTTAAAGTACATTTTATTTTTTCACGAATAAGCAAAGGACTCAAGCGCGTATGTACAATTCCATAACGCTATTTCCGAGCGCTTCCAGTACCTACAACTCGAAACTTCAAACTGTTATATCTCATCATGGAAGTATCTGACAAAAAAATGTTTCAGACAAAATTGACTTGTTTTTTCCGGTAGAATAGGTTCCAGTTAAAATTACAAAGGTACCTCCCCTCCCCCGTTAAAGGGGAAGGGGGGCCACTTCACGTTTATGTAGTCAGAAAGGCCCTTCAGTTCCATGCAATTTAAGACTAAGAACTTTAAAATCCATGGCATAGCTGTTCAGAGTTATGTGGGCCACCCTGTATAGGGATTGATGACGGATCAGGTAGTAGCGGGAAAGGTCTTTGACTATCTGTCCATCTTGTGACGAGTGTACGAGGTTAGCCGCCACATTACCCCCTTGCCAGTGAACAACGATAATCTTGACGAGTCCCCTTTTTCTACGATGATCCAAGTCAGACTCCGAGGAGGTACGATGCGATGCTTGCAGGTCGTTGCCCACTCGATTGATCCGTGTCGAGTTCTGAGAAGCGCGTTTTAGCTCGAACTGTAAACACACATCGTGGCGAGCTAGTAAGTCGCATGGCCGTTCGAGGAGGACGTGGATTCGGTGCGCTGATCCTCCTTGAGTCCGTCGTGATCTGCTGACGTCGGTCTTAGGTCCGCGGGTCTCGTGCCTTCTGGATACCTGGCGGTAGTCTGCGACAGATCGACGGGTGGCCACACTAGGAGAGGGATTACGTATTCTCGGCGGTTTTGCAGTAGAATCTCCATCCTCCTGATGTTGCTGGGCTCAGTTGTTGTAGTCGTCGTTTCCTCCGGTCGTTCTCCGTGTTGCGTTTCTATTCTACGTCGCGATCACCAATTTGGCGGCTCTAAAGATGTGTTGTTGAGAACACATAGAGGACTAGATGACTCAGCGGTAAGGCTATCTAGCGGGCCCTGCCTTAGACGCCGAGCTATCTGAAGGCGGTCGAGGACGGTATATACAGGGTGAGTTCGCAGTAACAGAACACCTAAATATCTCCGTTACTTCTCGTTGTACAAAAAAATTCCTTAGGACAAAGTTACACTGTTTGAAGGGCCACATGTAACGGTGTAAGGGAAAAAATTTTCAAGGTCTTTTTTTTACAAGATTTCAAGGTCATCGATATTTTTTTAAACGGAATGAAGTATTTTTTAATACATCAATCGATGCAGCTGGACATCCGTTATAAAAAAGTACTAACCTATGTATGTCGAAAAGTTAGTAGTTCACGATATATTTCAATTTAAATAACTCTAAAACACCATTACTGTCGTACTAATGCGTTACACAAGTAAGTAAACGCTAACATCAATTTCCTTTTCAATTTCAATTTTTCAATTTCAACTCTTCCATTTCAACTTCAATTTCTACTCTTCCATTTCAACTTCAATTTCAATATCAACCCTTACAACTTCAATTTCGACTCGTCAATTTCAACTTTTCAATTTCAATTTTTCAATTTCATTTCGTTAATTTCAACGTCAATTTTTCCATTTCAATTCGTTAATTTCATCTCTTCAATTTCAATTTCAACATCAAATTTTCCATTTCAACTTCAATTTTAACTCTCCCATTTCAACTTCAATTTCAATTTTTCAATTTCAACTCTTCCATTTCAACTTCAATTTCTACTCTTCCATTTCAACCCTTACAACTTCAATTTCAACTCGTCAATTTCAACTCTTCAATTTCAATTTTTCAATTTCATTTCGCTAATTTCAACGTCAATTTTTCCATTTCAATTCGTTAATTTCATCTCTTCAATTTCAATTTCAACATCAAATTTTCCATTTCAACTTCAATTTTAACTCTCCCATTTCAACTTCAATTTCAATTTTTCAATTTCAACTTCAATTTTTCAATTTCAACTCTTCAATTTCAATTTCAACTTCAATTTTAACTCTCCCATTTCAACTTCAATTTCAATTTTTCAATTTCAACTTCAATTTCAATATCAACCCTTACAACTTCAATTTCGACTCGTCAATTTCAACTCTTCAATTTCAATTTTTCAATTTCATTTCGTTAATTTCAACGTCAATTTTTCCATTTCAATTCGTTAATTTCATCTCATCAATTTCAATTTCAACATCAAATTTTCCATTTCAACTTCAATTTTAACTCTCCCATTTCAACTTCAATTTCAATTTTTCAATTTCAACTCTTCCATTTCAACTTCAATTTCTACTCTTCCATTTCAACTTCAATTTCAATATCAACCCTTACAACTTCAATTTCAACTCGTCAATTTCAACTCTTCAATTTCAATTTTTCAATTTCATTTCGTTAATTTCAACGTCAATTTTTCCATTTCAATTCGTTAATTTCATCTCTTCAATTTCAATTTCAACATCAAATTTTCCATTTCAACTTCAATTTTAACTCTCCCATTTCAACTTCAATTTCAATTTTTCAATTTCAACTTCAATTTTTCAATTTCAACTCTTCAATTTCAATTTCAACTTCAATTTTAACTCTCCCATTTCAACTTCAATTTCAATTTTTCAATTTCAACTTCAATTTTTCAATTTCAACTCTTCAATTTCAATTTCAACATCAAATTTTCCATTTCAACTTCAATTTCAATTTTTCATCTTCAATTTTTCCATTTCAATTCGTTAATTTCAACTCTTCAATTTCAATATCAAATTTTCAATTTCAACTTCAATTTTAACTCTCCCATTTCAACTTCAATTTTTCAATTTCAACTCTTCAATTTCAATTTCTACATCAAATTTTCCATTTCAACTTCAATTTCAATTTTTCAATTTCAATTCGTTAATTTCAACTCCTCAATTTGAATATCAAATTTTCAATTTCAACTTCAATTTTAACTCTCCCATTTCAACTTCAATTTCAATTTTTCAATTTCAATTCGTTAATTTCATCTCTTCAATTTCAATTTCAACATCAAATTTTCCATTTCAACTTCAATTTTAACTCTCCCATTTCAACTTCAATTTCAATTTTTCAATTTCAACTTCAATTTTTCAATTTCAACTCTTCAATTTCAATTTCAACTTCAATTTTAACTCTCCCATTTCAACTTCAATTTCAATTTTTCAATTTCAACTTCAATTTCAATATCAACCCTTACAACTTCAATTTCAACTCGTCAATTTCAACTCTTCAATTTCAATTTTTCAATTTCATTTCGTTAATTTCAACGTCAATTTTTCCATTTCAATTCGTTAATTTCATCTCTTCAATTTCAATTTCAACATCAAATTTTCCATTTCAACTTCAATTTTAACTCTCCCATTTCAACTTCAATTTCAATTTTTCAATTTCAACTTCAATTTTTCAATTTCAACTCTTCAATTTCAATTTCAACTTCAATTTTAACTCTCCCATTTCAACTTCAATTTCAATTTTTCAATTTCAACTTCAATTTCAATATCAACCCTTACAACTTCAATTTCGACTCGTCAATTTCAACTCTTCAATTTCAATTTTTCAATTTCATTTCGTTAATTTCAACGTCAATTTTTCCATTTCAATTCGTTAATTTCATCTCATCAATTTCAATTTCAACATCAAATTTTCCATTTCAACTTCAATTTTAACTCTCCCATTTCAACTTCAATTTCAATTTTTCAATTTCAACTCTTCCATTTCAACTTCAATTTCTACTCTTCCATTTCAACTTCAATTTCAATATCAACCCTTACAACTTCAATTTCAACTCGTCAATTTCAACTCTTCAATTTCAATTTTTCAATTTCATTTCGTTAATTTCAACGTCAATTTTTCCATTTCAATTCGTTAATTTCATCTCTTCAATTTCAATTTCAACATCAAATTTTCCATTTCAACTTCAATTTTAACTCTCCCATTTCAACTTCAATTTCAATTTTTCAATTTCAACTTCAATTTTTCAATTTCAACTCTTCAATTTCAATTTCAACTTCAATTTTAACTCTCCCATTTCAACTTCAATTTCAATTTTTCAATTTCAACTTCAATTTTTCAATTTCAACTCTTCAATTTCAATTTCAACATCAAATTTTCCATTTCAACTTCAATTTCAATTTTTCATCTTCAATTTTTCCATTTCAATTCGTTAATTTCAACTCTTCAATTTCAATATCAAATTTTCAATTTCAACTTCAATTTTAACTCTCCCATTTCAACTTCAATTTTTCAATTTCAACTCTTCAATTTCAATTTCTACATCAAATTTTCCATTTCAACTTCAATTTCAATTTTTCAATTTCAATTCGTTAATTTCAACTCCTCAATTTGAATATCAAATTTTCAATTTCAACTTCAATTTTAACTCTCCCATTTCAACTTCAATTTCAATTTTTCAATTTCAATTCGTTAATTTCATCTCTTCAATTTCAATTTCAACATCAAATTTTCCATTTCAACTTCAATTTTAACTCTCCCATTTCAACTTCAATTTCAATTTTTCAATTTCAACTTCAATTTTTCAATTTCAACTCTTCAATTTCAATTTCAACTTCAATTTTAACTCTCCCATTTCAACTTCAATTTCAATTTTTCAATTTCAACTTCAATTTCAATATCAACCCTTACAACTTCAATTTCAACTCGTCAATTTCAACTCTTCAATTTCAATTTTTCAATTTCATTTCGTTAATTTCAACGTCAATTTTTCCATTTCAATTCGTTAATTTCATCTCTTCAATTTCAATTTCAACATCAAATTTTCCATTTCAACTTCAATTTTAACTCTCCCATTTCAACTTCAATTTCAATTTTTCAATTTCAACTTCAATTTTTCAATTTCAACTCTTCAATTTCAATTTCAACTTCAATTTTAACTCTCCCATTTCAACTTCAATTTCAATTTTTCAATTTCAACTTCAATTTCAATATCAACCCTTACAACTTCAATTTCGACTCGTCAATTTCAACTCTTCAATTTCAATTTTTCAATTTCATTTCGTTAATTTCAACGTCAATTTTTCCATTTCAATTCGTTAATTTCATCTCATCAATTTCAATTTCAACATCAAATTTTCCATTTCAACTTCAATTTTAACTCTCCCATTTCAACTTCAATTTCAATTTTTCAATTTCAACTCTTCCATTTCAACTTCAATTTCTACTCTTCCATTTCAACTTCAATTTCAATATCAACCCTTACAACTTCAATTTCAACTCGTCAATTTCAACTCTTCAATTTCAATTTTTCAATTTCATTTCGTTAATTTCAACGTCAATTTTTCCATTTCAATTCGTTAATTTCATCTCTTCAATTTCAATTTCAACATCAAATTTTCCATTTCAACTTCAATTTTAACTCTCCCATTTCAACTTCAATTTCAATTTTTCAATTTCAACTTCAATTTTTCAATTTCAACTCTTCAATTTCAATTTCAACTTCAATTTTAACTCTCCCATTTCAACTTCAATTTCAATTTTTCAATTTCAACTTCAATTTTTCAATTTCAACTCTTCAATTTCAATTTCAACATCAAATTTTCCATTTCAACTTCAATTTCAATTTTTCATCTTCAATTTTTCCATTTCAATTCGTTAATTTCAACTCTTCAATTTCAATATCAAATTTTCAATTTCAACTTCAATTTTAACTCTCCCATTTCAACTTCAATTTTTCAATTTCAACTCTTCAATTTCAATTTCTACATCAAATTTTCCATTTCAACTTCAATTTCAATTTTTCAATTTCAATTCGTTAATTTCAACTCCTCAATTTGAATATCAAATTTTCAATTTCAACTTCAATTTTAACTCTCCCATTTCAACTTCAATTTCAATTTTTCAATTTCAATTCGTTAATTTCATCTCTTCAATTTCAATTTCAACATCAAATTTTCCATTTCAACTTCAATTTTAACTCTCCCATTTCAACTTCAATTTCAATTTTTCAATTTCAACTTCAATTTTTCAATTTCAACTCTTCAATTTCAATTTCAACTTCAATTTTAACTCTCCCATTTCAACTTCAATTTCAATTTTTCAATTTCAACTTCAATTTCAATATCAACCCTTACAACTTCAATTTCAACTCGTCAATTTCAACTCTTCAATTTCAATTTTTCAATTTCATTTCGTTAATTTCAACGTCAATTTTTCCATTTCAATTCGTTAATTTCATCTCTTCAATTTCAATTTCAACATCAAATTTTCCATTTCAACTTCAATTTTAACTCTCCCATTTCAACTTCAATTTCAATTTTTCAATTTCAACTTCAATTTTTCAATTTCAACACTTCAATTTCAATTTCAGCTTCAATTTTAACTCTCCCATTTCAACTTCAATTTCAATTTTTCAATTTCAACTTCAATTTCAATATCAACCCTTACAACTTCAATTTCGACTCGTCAATTTCAACTCTTCAATTTCAATTTTTCAATTTCATTTCGTTAATTTCAACGTCAATTTTTCCATTTCAATTCGTTAATTTCATCTCATCAATTTCAATTTCAACATCAAATTTTCCATTTCAACTTCAATTTTAACTCTCCCATTTCAACTTCAATTTCAATTTTTCAATTTCAACTCTTCCATTTCAACTTCAATTTCTACTCTTCCATTTCAACTTCAATTTCAATATCAACCCTTACAACTTCAATTTCAACTCGTCAATTTCAACTCTTCAATTTCAATTTTTCAATTTCATTTCGTTAATTTCAACGTCAATTTTTCCATTTCAATTCGTTAATTTCATCTCTTCAATTTCAATTTCAACATCAAATTTTCCATTTCAACTTCAATTTTAACTCTCCCATTTCAACTTCAATTTCAATTTTTCAATTTCAACTTCAATTTTTCAATTTCAACTCTTCAATTTCAATTTCAACTTCAATTTTAACTCTCCCATTTCAACTTCAATTTCAATTTTTCAATTTCAACTTCAATTTTTCAATTTCAACTCTTCAATTTCAATTTCAACATCAAATTTTCCATTTCAACTTCAATTTCAATTTTTCATCTTCAATTTTTCCATTTCAATTCGTTAATTTCAACTCTTCAATTTCAATATCAAATTTTCAATTTCAACTTCAATTTTAACTCTCCCATTTCAACTTCAATTTTTCAATTTCAACTCTTCAATTTCAATTTCTACATCAAATTTTCCATTTCAACTTCAATTTCAATTTTTCAATTTCAATTCGTTAATTTCAACTCCTCAATTTGAATATCAAATTTTCAATTTCAACTTCAATTTTAACTCTCCCATTTCAACTTCAATTTCAATTTTTCAATTTCAATTCGTTAATTTCATCTCTTCAATTTCAATTTCAACATCAAATTTTCCATTTCAACTTCAATTTTAACTCTCCCATTTCAACTTCAATTTCAATTTTTCAATTTCAACTTCAATTTTTCAATTTCAACTCTTCAATTTCAATTTCAACTTCAATTTTAACTCTCCCATTTCAACTTCAATTTCAATTTTTCAATTTCAACTTCAATTTCAATATCAACCCTTACAACTTCAATTTCAACTCGTCAATTTCAACTCTTCAATTTCAATTTTTCAATTTCATTTCGTTAATTTCAACGTCAATTTTTCCATTTCAATTCGTTAATTTCATCTCTTCAATTTCAATTTCAACATCAAATTTTCCATTTCAACTTCAATTTTAACTCTCCCATTTCAACTTCAATTTCAATTTTTCAATTTCAACTTCAATTTTTCAATTTCAACTCTTCAATTTCAATTTCAACTTCAATTTTAACTCTCCCATTTCAACTTCAATTTCAATTTTTCAATTTCAACTTCAATTTCAATATCAACCCTTACAACTTCAATTTCGACTCGTCAATTTCAACTCTTCAATTTCAATTTTTCAATTTCATTTCGTTAATTTCAACGTCAATTTTTCCATTTCAATTCGTTAATTTCATCTCATCAATTTCAATTTCAACATCAAATTTTCCATTTCAACTTCAATTTTAACTCTCCCATTTCAACTTCAATTTCAATTTTTCAATTTCAACTCTTCCATTTCAACTTCAATTTCTACTCTTCCATTTCAACTTCAATTTCAATATCAACCCTTACAACTTCAATTTCAACTCGTCAATTTCAACTCTTCAATTTCAATTTTTCAATTTCATTTCGTTAATTTCAACGTCAATTTTTCCATTTCAATTCGTTAATTTCATCTCTTCAATTTCAATTTCAACATCAAATTTTCCATTTCAACTTCAATTTTAACTCTCCCATTTCAACTTCAATTTCAATTTTTCAATTTCAACTTCAATTTTTCAATTTCAACTCTTCAATTTCAATTTCAACTTCAATTTTAACTCTCCCATTTCAACTTCAATTTCAATTTTTCAATTTCAACTTCAATTTTTCAATTTCAACTCTTCAATTTCAATTTCAACATCAAATTTTCCATTTCAACTTCAATTTCAATTTTTCATCTTCAATTTTTCCATTTCAATTCGTTAATTTCAACTCTTCAATTTCAATATCAAATTTTCAATTTCAACTTCAATTTTAACTCTCCCATTTCAACTTCAATTTTTCAATTTCAACTCTTCAATTTCAATTTCTACATCAAATTTTCCATTTCAACTTCAATTTCAATTTTTCAATTTCAATTCGTTAATTTCAACTCCTCAATTTGAATATCAAATTTTCAATTTCAACTTCAATTTTAACTCTCCCATTTCAACTTCAATTTCAATTTTTCAATTTCAATTCGTTAATTTCATCTCTTCAATTTCAATTTCAACATCAAATTTTCCATTTCAACTTCAATTTTAACTCTCCCATTTCAACTTCAATTTCAATTTTTCAATTTCAACTTCAATTTTTCAATTTCAACTCTTCAATTTCAATTTCAACTTCAATTTTAACTCTCCCATTTCAACTTCAATTTCAATTTTTCAATTTCAACTTCAATTTTTCAATTTCAACTCTTCAATTTCAATTTCAACATCAAATTTTCCATTTCAACTTCAATTTCAATTTTTCATCTTCAATTTTTCCATTTCAATTCGTTAATTTCAACTCTTCAATTTCAATATCAAATTTTCAATTTCAACTTCAATTTTAACTCTCCCATTTCAACTTCAATTTTTCAATTTCAACTCTTCAATTTCAATTTCTACATCAAATTTTCCATTTCAACTTCAATTTCAATTTTTCAATTTCAATTCGTTAATTTCAACTCCTCAATTTGAATATCAAATTTTCAATTTCAACTTCAATTTTAACTCTCCCATTTCAACTTCAATTTCAATTTTTCAATTTCAATTCGTTAATTTCATCTCTTCAATTTCAATTTCAACATCAAATTTTCCATTTCAACTTCAATTTTAACTCTCCCATTTCAACTTCAATTTCAATTTTTCAATTTCAACTTCAATTTTTCAATTTCAACTCTTCAATTTCAATTTCAACTTCAATTTTAACTCTCCCATTTCAACTTCAATTTCAATTTTTCAATTTCAACTTCAATTTCAATATCAACCCTTACAACTTCAATTTCAACTCGTCAATTTCAACTCTTCAATTTCAATTTTTCAATTTCATTTCGTTAATTTCAACGTCAATTTTTCCATTTCAATTCGTTAATTTCATCTCTTCAATTTCAATTTCAACATCAAATTTTCCATTTCAACTTCAATTTTAACTCTCCCATTTCAACTTCAATTTCAATTTTTCAATTTCAACTTCAATTTTTCAATTTCAACTCTTCAATTTCAATTTCAACTTCAATTTTAACTCTCCCATTTCAACTTCAATTTCAATTTTTCAATTTCAACTTCAATTTCAATATCAACCCTTACAACTTCAATTTCGACTCGTCAATTTCAACTCTTCAATTTCAATTTTTCAATTTCATTTCGTTAATTTCAACGTCAATTTTTCCATTTCAATTCGTTAATTTCATCTCATCAATTTCAATTTCAACATCAAATTTTCCATTTCAACTTCAATTTTAACTCTCCCATTTCAACTTCAATTTCAATTTTTCAATTTCAACTCTTCCATTTCAACTTCAATTTCTACTCTTCCATTTCAACTTCAATTTCAATATCAACCCTTACAACTTCAATTTCAACTCGTCAATTTCAACTCTTCAATTTCAATTTTTCAATTTCATTTCGTTAATTTCAACGTCAATTTTTCCATTTCAATTCGTTAATTTCATCTCTTCAATTTCAATTTCAACATCAAATTTTCCATTTCAACTTCAATTTTAACTCTCCCATTTCAACTTCAATTTCAATTTTTCAATTTCAACTTCAATTTTTCAATTTCAACTCTTCAATTTCAATTTCAACTTCAATTTTAACTCTCCCATTTCAACTTCAATTTCAATTTTTCAATTTCAACTTCAATTTTTCAATTTCAACTCTTCAATTTCAATTTCAACATCAAATTTTCCATTTCAACTTCAATTTCAATTTTTCATCTTCAATTTTTCCATTTCAATTCGTTAATTTCAACTCTTCAATTTCAATATCAAATTTTCAATTTCAACTTCAATTTTAACTCTCCCATTTCAACTTCAATTTTTCAATTTCAACTCTTCAATTTCAATTTCTACATCAAATTTTCCATTTCAACTTCAATTTCAATTTTTCAATTTCAATTCGTTAATTTCAACTCCTCAATTTGAATATCAAATTTTCAATTTCAACTTCAATTTTAACTCTCCCATTTCAACTTCAATTTCAATTTTTCAATTTCAATTCGTTAATTTCATCTCTTCAATTTCAATTTCAACATCAAATTTTCCATTTCAACTTCAATTTTAACTCTCCCATTTCAACTTCAATTTCAATTTTTCAATTTCAACTTCAATTTTTCAATTTCAACTCTTCAATTTCAATTTCAACTTCAATTTTAACTCTCCCATTTCAACTTCAATTTCAATTTTTCAATTTCAACTTCAATTTCAATATCAACCCTTACAACTTCAATTTCAACTCGTCAATTTCAACTCTTCAATTTCAATTTTTCAATTTCATTTCGTTAATTTCAACGTCAATTTTTCCATTTCAATTCGTTAATTTCATCTCTTCAATTTCAATTTCAACATCAAATTTTCCATTTCAACTTCAATTTTAACTCTCCCATTTCAACTTCAATTTCAATTTTTCAATTTCAACTTCAATTTTTCAATTTCAACTCTTCAATTTCAATTTCAACTTCAATTTTAACTCTCCCATTTCAACTTCAATTTCAATTTTTCAATTTCAACTTCAATTTCAATATCAACCCTTACAACTTCAATTTCGACTCGTCAATTTCAACTCTTCAATTTCAATTTTTCAATTTCATTTCGTTAATTTCAACGTCAATTTTTCCATTTCAATTCGTTAATTTCATCTCATCAATTTCAATTTCAACATCAAATTTTCCATTTCAACTTCAATTTTAACTCTCCCATTTCAACTTCAATTTCAATTTTTCAATTTCAACTCTTCCATTTCAACTTCAATTTCTACTCTTCCATTTCAACTTCAATTTCAATATCAACCCTTACAACTTCAATTTCAACTCGTCAATTTCAACTCTTCAATTTCAATTTTTCAATTTCATTTCGTTAATTTCAACGTCAATTTTTCCATTTCAATTCGTTAATTTCATCTCTTCAATTTCAATTTCAACATCAAATTTTCCATTTCAACTTCAATTTTAACTCTCCCATTTCAACTTCAATTTCAATTTTTCAATTTCAACTTCAATTTTTCAATTTCAACTCTTCAATTTCAATTTCAACTTCAATTTTAACTCTCCCATTTCAACTTCAATTTCAATTTTTCAATTTCAACTTCAATTTTTCAATTTCAACTCTTCAATTTCAATTTCAACATCAAATTTTCCATTTCAACTTCAATTTCAATTTTTCATCTTCAATTTTTCCATTTCAATTCGTTAATTTCAACTCTTCAATTTCAATATCAAATTTTCAATTTCAACTTCAATTTTAACTCTCCCATTTCAACTTCAATTTTTCAATTTCAACTCTTCAATTTCAATTTCTACATCAAATTTTCCATTTCAACTTCAATTTCAATTTTTCAATTTCAATTCGTTAATTTCAACTCCTCAATTTGAATATCAAATTTTCAATTTCAACTTCAATTTTAACTCTCCCATTTCAACTTCAATTTCAATTTTTCAATTTCAATTCGTTAATTTCATCTCTTCAATTTCAATTTCAACATCAAATTTTCCATTTCAACTTCAATTTTAACTCTCCCATTTCAACTTCAATTTCAATTTTTCAATTTCAACTTCAATTTTTCAATTTCAACTCTTCAATTTCAATTTCAACTTCAATTTTAACTCTCCCATTTCAACTTCAATTTCAATTTTTCAATTTCAACTTCAATTTCAATATCAACCCTTACAACTTCAATTTCAACTCGTCAATTTCAACTCTTCAATTTCAATTTTTCAATTTCATTTCGTTAATTTCAACGTCAATTTTTCCATTTCAATTCGTTAATTTCATCTCTTCAATTTCAATTTCAACATCAAATTTTCCATTTCAACTTCAATTTTAACTCTCCCATTTCAACTTCAATTTCAATTTTTCAATTTCAACTTCAATTTTTCAATTTCAACTCTTCAATTTCAATTTCAACTTCAATTTTAACTCTCCCATTTCAACTTCAATTTCAATTTTTCAATTTCAACTTCAATTTCAATATCAACCCTTACAACTTCAATTTCGACTCGTCAATTTCAACTCTTCAATTTCAATTTTTCAATTTCATTTCGTTAATTTCAACGTCAATTTTTCCATTTCAATTCGTTAATTTCATCTCATCAATTTCAATTTCAACATCAAATTTTCCATTTCAACTTCAATTTTAACTCTCCCATTTCAACTTCAATTTCAATTTTTCAATTTCAACTCTTCCATTTCAACTTCAATTTCTACTCTTCCATTTCAACTTCAATTTCAATATCAACCCTTACAACTTCAATTTCAACTCGTCAATTTCAACTCTTCAATTTCAATTTTTCAATTTCATTTCGTTAATTTCAACGTCAATTTTTCCATTTCAATTCGTTAATTTCATCTCTTCAATTTCAATTTCAACATCAAATTTTCCATTTCAACTTCAATTTTAACTCTCCCATTTCAACTTCAATTTCAATTTTTCAATTTCAACTTCAATTTTTCAATTTCAACTCTTCAATTTCAATTTCAACTTCAATTTTAACTCTCCCATTTCAACTTCAATTTCAATTTTTCAATTTCAACTTCAATTTTTCAATTTCAACTCTTCAATTTCAATTTCAACATCAAATTTTCCATTTCAACTTCAATTTCAATTTTTCATCTTCAATTTTTCCATTTCAATTCGTTAATTTCAACTCTTCAATTTCAATATCAAATTTTCAATTTCAACTTCAATTTTAACTCTCCCATTTCAACTTCAATTTTTCAATTTCAACTCTTCAATTTCAATTTCTACATCAAATTTTCCATTTCAACTTCAATTTCAATTTTTCAATTTCAATTCGTTAATTTCAACTCCTCAATTTGAATATCAAATTTTCAATTTCAACTTCAATTTTAACTCTCCCATTTCAACTTCAATTTCAATTTTTCAATTTCAATTCGTTAATTTCATCTCTTCAATTTCAATTTCAACATCAAATTTTCCATTTCAACTTCAATTTTAACTCTCCCATTTCAACTTCAATTTCAATTTTTCAATTTCAACTTCAATTTTTCAATTTCAACTCTTCAATTTCAATTTCAACTTCAATTTTAACTCTCCCATTTCAACTTCAATTTCAATTTTTCAATTTCAACTTCAATTTCAATATCAACCCTTACAACTTCAATTTCAACTCGTCAATTTCAACTCTTCAATTTCAATTTTTCAATTTCATTTCGTTAATTTCAACGTCAATTTTTCCATTTCAATTCGTTAATTTCATCTCTTCAATTTCAATTTCAACATCAAATTTTCCATTTCAACTTCAATTTTAACTCTCCCATTTCAACTTCAATTTCAATTTTTCAATTTCAACTTCAATTTTTCAATTTCAACTCTTCAATTTCAATTTCAACTTCAATTTTAACTCTCCCATTTCAACTTCAATTTCAATTTTTCAATTTCAACTTCAATTTCAATATCAACCCTTACAACTTCAATTTCGACTCGTCAATTTCAACTCTTCAATTTCAATTTTTCAATTTCATTTCGTTAATTTCAACGTCAATTTTTCCATTTCAATTCGTTAATTTCATCTCATCAATTTCAATTTCAACATCAAATTTTCCATTTCAACTTCAATTTTAACTCTCCCATTTCAACTTCAATTTCAATTTTTCAATTTCAACTCTTCCATTTCAACTTCAATTTCTACTCTTCCATTTCAACTTCAATTTCAATATCAACCCTTACAACTTCAATTTCAACTCGTCAATTTCAACTCTTCAATTTCAATTTTTCAATTTCATTTCGTTAATTTCAACGTCAATTTTTCCATTTCAATTCGTTAATTTCATCTCTTCAATTTCAATTTCAACATCAAATTTTCCATTTCAACTTCAATTTTAACTCTCCCATTTCAACTTCAATTTCAATTTTTCAATTTCAACTTCAATTTTTCAATTTCAACTCTTCAATTTCAATTTCAACTTCAATTTTAACTCTCCCATTTCAACTTCAATTTCAATTTTTCAATTTCAACTTCAATTTTTCAATTTCAACTCTTCAATTTCAATTTCAACATCAAATTTTCCATTTCAACTTCAATTTCAATTTTTCATCTTCAATTTTTCCATTTCAATTCGTTAATTTCAACTCTTCAATTTCAATATCAAATTTTCAATTTCAACTTCAATTTTAACTCTCCCATTTCAACTTCAATTTTTCAATTTCAACTCTTCAATTTCAATTTCTACATCAAATTTTCCATTTCAACTTCAATTTCAATTTTTCAATTTCAATTCGTTAATTTCAACTCCTCAATTTGAATATCAAATTTTCAATTTCAACTTCAATTTTAACTCTCCCATTTCAACTTCAATTTCAATTTTTCAATTTCAATTCGTTAATTTCATCTCTTCAATTTCAATTTCAACATCAAATTTTCCATTTCAACTTCAATTTTAACTCTCCCATTTCAACTTCAATTTCAATTTTTCAATTTCAACTTCAATTTTTCAATTTCAACTCTTCAATTTCAATTTCAACTTCAATTTTAACTCTCCCATTTCAACTTCAATTTCAATTTTTCAATTTCAACTTCAATTTTTCAATTTCAACTCTTCAATTTCAATTTCAACATCAAATTTTCCATTTCAACTTCAATTTCAATTTTTCATCTTCAATTTTTCCATTTCAATTCGTTAATTTCAACTCTTCAATTTCAATATCAAATTTTCAATTTCAACTTCAATTTTAACTCTCCCATTTCAACTTCAATTTTTCAATTTCAACTCTTCAATTTCAATTTCTACATCAAATTTTCCATTTCAACTTCAATTTCAATTTTTCAATTTCAATTCGTTAATTTCAACTCCTCAATTTGAATATCAAATTTTCAATTTCAACTTCAATTTTAACTCTCCCATTTCAACTTCAATTTCAATTTTTCAATTTCAATTCGTTAATTTCATCTCTTCAATTTCAATTTCAACATCAAATTTTCCATTTCAACTTCAATTTTAACTCTCCCATTTCAACTTCAATTTCAATTTTTCAATTTCAACTTCAATTTTTCAATTTCAACTCTTCAATTTCAATTTCAACTTCAATTTTAACTCTCCCATTTCAACTTCAATTTCAATTTTTCAATTTCAACTTCAATTTCAATATCAACCCTTACAACTTCAATTTCAACTCGTCAATTTCAACTCTTCAATTTCAATTTTTCAATTTCATTTCGTTAATTTCAACGTCAATTTTTCCATTTCAATTCGTTAATTTCATCTCTTCAATTTCAATTTCAACATCAAATTTTCCATTTCAACTTCAATTTTAACTCTCCCATTTCAACTTCAATTTCAATTTTTCAATTTCAACTTCAATTTTTCAATTTCAACTCTTCAATTTCAATTTCAACTTCAATTTTAACTCTCCCATTTCAACTTCAATTTCAATTTTTCAATTTCAACTTCAATTTCAATATCAACCCTTACAACTTCAATTTCGACTCGTCAATTTCAACTCTTCAATTTCAATTTTTCAATTTCATTTCGTTAATTTCAACGTCAATTTTTCCATTTCAATTCGTTAATTTCATCTCATCAATTTCAATTTCAACATCAAATTTTCCATTTCAACTTCAATTTTAACTCTCCCATTTCAACTTCAATTTCAATTTTTCAATTTCAACTCTTCCATTTCAACTTCAATTTCTACTCTTCCATTTCAACTTCAATTTCAATATCAACCCTTACAACTTCAATTTCAACTCGTCAATTTCAACTCTTCAATTTCAATTTTTCAATTTCATTTCGTTAATTTCAACGTCAATTTTTCCATTTCAATTCGTTAATTTCATCTCTTCAATTTCAATTTCAACATCAAATTTTCCATTTCAACTTCAATTTTAACTCTCCCATTTCAACTTCAATTTCAATTTTTCAATTTCAACTTCAATTTTTCAATTTCAACTCTTCAATTTCAATTTCAACTTCAATTTTAACTCTCCCATTTCAACTTCAATTTCAATTTTTCAATTTCAACTTCAATTTTTCAATTTCAACTCTTCAATTTCAATTTCAACATCAAATTTTCCATTTCAACTTCAATTTCAATTTTTCATCTTCAATTTTTCCATTTCAATTCGTTAATTTCAACTCTTCAATTTCAATATCAAATTTTCAATTTCAACTTCAATTTTAACTCTCCCATTTCAACTTCAATTTTTCAATTTCAACTCTTCAATTTCAATTTCTACATCAAATTTTCCATTTCAACTTCAATTTCAATTTTTCAATTTCAATTCGTTAATTTCAACTCCTCAATTTGAATATCAAATTTTCAATTTCAACTTCAATTTTAACTCTCCCATTTCAACTTCAATTTCAATTTTTCAATTTCAATTCGTTAATTTCATCTCTTCAATTTCAATTTCAACATCAAATTTTCCATTTCAACTTCAATTTTAACTCTCCCATTTCAACTTCAATTTCAATTTTTCAATTTCAACTTCAATTTTTCAATTTCAACTCTTCAATTTCAATTTCAACTTCAATTTTAACTCTCCCATTTCAACTTCAATTTCAATTTTTCAATTTCAACTTCAATTTCAATATCAACCCTTACAACTTCAATTTCAACTCGTCAATTTCAACTCTTCAATTTCAATTTTTCAATTTCATTTCGTTAATTTCAACGTCAATTTTTCCATTTCAATTCGTTAATTTCATCTCTTCAATTTCAATTTCAACATCAAATTTTCCATTTCAACTTCAATTTTAACTCTCCCATTTCAACTTCAATTTCAATTTTTCAATTTCAACTTCAATTTTTCAATTTCAACTCTTCAATTTCAATTTCAACTTCAATTTTAACTCTCCCATTTCAACTTCAATTTCAATTTTTCAATTTCAACTTCAATTTCAATATCAACCCTTACAACTTCAATTTCGACTCGTCAATTTCAACTCTTCAATTTCAATTTTTCAATTTCATTTCGTTAATTTCAACGTCAATTTTTCCATTTCAATTCGTTAATTTCATCTCATCAATTTCAATTTCAACATCAAATTTTCCATTTCAACTTCAATTTTAACTCTCCCATTTCAACTTCAATTTCAATTTTTCAATTTCAACTCTTCCATTTCAACTTCAATTTCTACTCTTCCATTTCAACTTCAATTTCAATATCAACCCTTACAACTTCAATTTCAACTCGTCAATTTCAACTCTTCAATTTCAATTTTTCAATTTCATTTCGTTAATTTCAACGTCAATTTTTCCATTTCAATTCGTTAATTTCATCTCTTCAATTTCAATTTCAACATCAAATTTTCCATTTCAACTTCAATTTTAACTCTCCCATTTCAACTTCAATTTCAATTTTTCAATTTCAACTTCAATTTTTCAATTTCAACTCTTCAATTTCAATTTCAACTTCAATTTTAACTCTCCCATTTCAACTTCAATTTCAATTTTTCAATTTCAACTTCAATTTTTCAATTTCAACTCTTCAATTTCAATTTCAACATCAAATTTTCCATTTCAACTTCAATTTCAATTTTTCATCTTCAATTTTTCCATTTCAATTCGTTAATTTCAACTCTTCAATTTCAATATCAAATTTTCAATTTCAACTTCAATTTTAACTCTCCCATTTCAACTTCAATTTTTCAATTTCAACTCTTCAATTTCAATTTCTACATCAAATTTTCCATTTCAACTTCAATTTCAATTTTTCAATTTCAATTCGTTAATTTCAACTCCTCAATTTGAATATCAAATTTTCAATTTCAACTTCAATTTTAACTCTCCCATTTCAACTTCAATTTCAATTTTTCAATTTCAATTCGTTAATTTCATCTCTTCAATTTCAATTTCAACATCAAATTTTCCATTTCAACTTCAATTTTAACTCTCCCATTTCAACTTCAATTTCAATTTTTCAATTTCAACTTCAATTTTTCAATTTCAACTCTTCAATTTCAATTTCAACTTCAATTTTAACTCTCCCATTTCAACTTCAATTTCAATTTTTCAATTTCAACTTCAATTTCAATATCAACCCTTACAACTTCAATTTCAACTCGTCAATTTCAACTCTTCAATTTCAATTTTTCAATTTCATTTCGTTAATTTCAACGTCAATTTTTCCATTTCAATTCGTTAATTTCATCTCTTCAATTTCAATTTCAACATCAAATTTTCCATTTCAACTTCAATTTTTCAATTTCAACTCTTCAATTTCAATTTCTACATCAAATTTTCCATTTCAACTTCAATTTCAATTTTTCAATTTCAATTCGTTAATTTCAACTCCTCAATTTGAATATCAAATTTTCAATTTCAACTTCAATTTTAACTCTCCCATTTCAACTTCAATTTCAATTTTTCAATTTCAATTCGTTAATTTCATCTCTTCAATTTCAATTTCAACATCAAATTTTCCATTTCAACTTCAATTTTAACTCTCCCATTTCAACTTCAATTTCAATTTTTCAATTTCAACTTCAATTTTTCAATTTCAACTCTTCAATTTCAATTTCAACTTCAATTTTAACTCTCCCATTTCAACTTCAATTTCAATTTTTCAATTTCAACTTCAATTTTTCAATTTCAACTCTTCAATTTCAATTTCAACATCAAATTTTCCATTTCAACTTCAATTTCAATTTTTCATCTTCAATTTTTCCATTTCAATTCGTTAATTTCAACTCTTCAATTTCAATATCAAATTTTCAATTTCAACTTCAATTTTAACTCTCCCATTTCAACTTCAATTTTTCAATTTCAACTCTTCAATTTCAATTTCTACATCAAATTTTCCATTTCAACTTCAATTTCAATTTTTCAATTTCAATTCGTTAATTTCAACTCCTCAATTTGAATATCAAATTTTCAATTTCAACTTCAATTTTAACTCTCCCATTTCAACTTCAATTTCAATTTTTCAATTTCAATTCGTTAATTTCATCTCTTCAATTTCAATTTCAACATCAAATTTTCC
The DNA here is from genome assembly GCA_933228785.1 of Lasioglossum pauxillum. Lineage (NCBI taxonomy): Eukaryota > Metazoa > Arthropoda > Insecta > Hymenoptera > Halictidae > Lasioglossum > Lasioglossum pauxillum. Next base: position 3,106,312 of record OW121701.1, on the reverse strand, counting down.
ATTTCAACTTCAATTTTAACTCTCCCATTTCAACTTCAATTTCAATTTTTCAATTTCAACTTCAATTTTTCAATTTCAACTCTTCAATTTCAATTTCAACTTCAATTTTAACTCTCCCATTTCAACTTCAATTTCAATTTTTCAATTTCAACTTCAATTTCAATATCAACCCTTACAACTTCAATTTCAACTCGTCAATTTCAACTCTTCAATTTCAATTTTTCAATTTCATTTCGTTAATTTCAACGTCAATTTTTCCATTTCAATTCGTTAATTTCATCTCTTCAATTTCAATTTCAACATCAAATTTTCCATTTCAACTTCAATTTTAACTCTCCCATTTCAACTTCAATTTCAATTTTTCAATTTCAACTTCAATTTTTCAATTTCAACTCTTCAATTTCAATTTCAACTTCAATTTTAACTCTCCCATTTCAACTTCAATTTCAATTTTTCAATTTCAACTTCAATTTCAATATCAACCCTTACAACTTCAATTTCGACTCGTCAATTTCAACTCTTCAATTTCAATTTTTCAATTTCATTTCGTTAATTTCAACGTCAATTTTTCCATTTCAATTCGTTAATTTCATCTCATCAATTTCAATTTCAACATCAAATTTTCCATTTCAACTTCAATTTTAACTCTCCCATTTCAACTTCAATTTCAATTTTTCAATTTCAACTCTTCCATTTCAACTTCAATTTCTACTCTTCCATTTCAACTTCAATTTCAATATCAACCCTTACAACTTCAATTTCAACTCGTCAATTTCAACTCTTCAATTTCAATTTTTCAATTTCATTTCGTTAATTTCAACGTCAATTTTTCCATTTCAATTCGTTAATTTCATCTCTTCAATTTCAATTTCAACATCAAATTTTCCATTTCAACTTCAATTTTAACTCTCCCATTTCAACTTCAATTTCAATTTTTCAATTTCAACTTCAATTTTTCAATTTCAACTCTTCAATTTCAATTTCAACTTCAATTTTAACTCTCCCATTTCAACTTCAATTTCAATTTTTCAATTTCAACTTCAATTTTTCAATTTCAACTCTTCAATTTCAATTTCAACATCAAATTTTCCATTTCAACTTCAATTTCAATTTTTCATCTTCAATTTTTCCATTTCAATTCGTTAATTTCAACTCTTCAATTTCAATATCAAATTTTCAATTTCAACTTCAATTTTAACTCTCCCATTTCAACTTCAATTTTTCAATTTCAACTCTTCAATTTCAATTTCTACATCAAATTTTCCATTTCAACTTCAATTTCAATTTTTCAATTTCAATTCGTTAATTTCAACTCCTCAATTTGAATATCAAATTTTCAATTTCAACTTCAATTTTAACTCTCCCATTTCAACTTCAATTTCAATTTTTCAATTTCAATTCGTTAATTTCATCTCTTCAATTTCAATTTCAACATCAAATTTTCCATTTCAACTTCAATTTTAACTCTCCCATTTCAACTTCAATTTCAATTTTTCAATTTCAACTTCAATTTTTCAATTTCAACTCTTCAATTTCAATTTCAACTTCAATTTTAACTCTCCCATTTCAACTTCAATTTCAATTTTTCAATTTCAACTTCAATTTCAATATCAACCCTTACAACTTCAATTTCAACTCGTCAATTTCAACTCTTCAATTTCAATTTTTCAATTTCATTTCGTTAATTTCAACGTCAATTTTTCCATTTCAATTCGTTAATTTCATCTCTTCAATTTCAATTTCAACATCAAATTTTCCATTTCAACTTCAATTTTAACTCTCCCATTTCAACTTCAATTTCAATTTTTCAATTTCAACTTCAATTTTTCAATTTCAACTCTTCAATTTCAATTTCAACTTCAATTTTAACTCTCCCATTTCAACTTCAATTTCAATTTTTCAATTTCAACTTCAATTTCAATATCAACCCTTACAACTTCAATTTCGACTCGTCAATTTCAACTCTTCAATTTCAATTTTTCAATTTCATTTCGTTAATTTCAACGTCAATTTTTCCATTTCAATTCGTTAATTTCATCTCATCAATTTCAATTTCAACATCAAATTTTCCATTTCAACTTCAATTTTAACTCTCCCATTTCAACTTCAATTTCAATTTTTCAATTTCAACTCTTCCATTTCAACTTCAATTTCTACTCTTCCATTTCAACTTCAATTTCAATATCAACCCTTACAACTTCAATTTCAACTCGTCAATTTCAACTCTTCAATTTCAATTTTTCAATTTCATTTCGTTAATTTCAACGTCAATTTTTCCATTTCAATTCGTTAATTTCATCTCTTCAATTTCAATTTCAACATCAAATTTTCCATTTCAACTTCAATTTTAACTCTCCCATTTCAACTTCAATTTCAATTTTTCAATTTCAACTTCAATTTTTCAATTTCAACTCTTCAATTTCAATTTCAACTTCAATTTTAACTCTCCCATTTCAACTTCAATTTCAATTTTTCAATTTCAACTTCAATTTTTCAATTTCAACTCTTCAATTTCAATTTCAACATCAAATTTTCCATTTCAACTTCAATTTCAATTTTTCATCTTCAATTTTTCCATTTCAATTCGTTAATTTCAACTCTTCAATTTCAATATCAAATTTTCAATTTCAACTTCAATTTTAACTCTCCCATTTCAACTTCAATTTTTCAATTTCAACTCTTCAATTTCAATTTCTACATCAAATTTTCCATTTCAACTTCAATTTCAATTTTTCAATTTCAATTCGTTAATTTCAACTCCTCAATTTGAATATCAAATTTTCAATTTCAACTTCAATTTTAACTCTCCCATTTCAACTTCAATTTCAATTTTTCAATTTCAATTCGTTAATTTCATCTCTTCAATTTCAATTTCAACATCAAATTTTCCATTTCAACTTCAATTTTAACTCTCCCATTTCAACTTCAATTTCAATTTTTCAATTTCAACTTCAATTTTTCAATTTCAACTCTTCAATTTCAATTTCAACTTCAATTTTAACTCTCCCATTTCAACTTCAATTTCAATTTTTCAATTTCAACTTCAATTTCAATATCAACCCTTACAACTTCAATTTCAACTCGTCAATTTCAACTCTTCAATTTCAATTTTTCAATTTCATTTCGTTAATTTCAACGTCAATTTTTCCATTTCAATTCGTTAATTTCATCTCTTCAATTTCAATTTCAACATCAAATTTTCCATTTCAACTTCAATTTTAACTCTCCCATTTCAACTTCAATTTCAATTTTTCAATTTCAACTTCAATTTTTCAATTTCAACTCTTCAATTTCAATTTCAACTTCAATTTTAACTCTCCCATTTCAACTTCAATTTCAATTTTTCAATTTCAACTTCAATTTCAATATCAACCCTTACAACTTCAATTTCGACTCGTCAATTTCAACTCTTCAATTTCAATTTTTCAATTTCATTTCGTTAATTTCAACGTCAATTTTTCCATTTCAATTCGTTAATTTCATCTCTTCAATTTCAATTTCAACATCAAATTTTCCATTTCAACTTCAATTTTAACTCTCCCATTTCAACTTCAATTTCAATTTTTCAATTTCAACTTCAATTTTTCAATTTCAACTCTTCAATTTCAATTTCAACTTCAATTTTAACTCTCCCATTTCAACTTCAATTTCAATTTTTCAATTTCAACTTCAATTTCAATATCAACCCTTACAACTTCAATTTCAACTCGTCAATTTCAACTCTTCAATTTCAATTTTTCAATTTCATTTCGTTAATTTCAACGTCAATTTTTCCATTTCAATTCGTTAATTTCATCTCTTCAATTTCAATTTCAACATCAAATTTTCCATTTCAACTTCAATTTTAACTCTCCCATTTCAACTTCAATTTCAATTTTTCAATTTCAACTTCAATTTTTCAATTTCAACTCTTCAATTTCAATTTCAACTTCAATTTTAACTCTCCCATTTCAACTTCAATTTCAATTTTTCAATTTCAACTTCAATTTTTCAATTTCAACTCTTCAATTTCAATTTCAACATCAAATTTTCCATTTCAACTTCAATTTCAATTTTTCATCTTCAATTTTTCCATTTCAATTCGTTAATTTCAACTCTTCAATTTCAATATCAAATTTTCAATTTCAACTTCAATTTTAACTCTCCCATTTCAACTTCAATTTTTCAATTTCAACTCTTCAATTTCAATTTCTACATCAAATTTTCCATTTCAACTTCAATTTCAATTTTTCAATTTCAATTCGTTAATTTCAACTCTTCAATTTCAATTTCAACATCAAATTTTCCATTTCAACTTCAATTTCAATTTTTCAATTTCAACTTCAATTTCAATATCAACCCTTACAACTTCAATTTCGACTCGTCAATTTCAACTCTTCAATTTCAATTTTTCAATTTCATTTCGTTAATTTCAACGTCAATTTTTCCATTTCAATTCGTTAATTTCATCTCTTCAATTTCAATTTCAACATCAAATTTTCCATTTCAACTTCAATTTTAACTCTCCCATTTCAACTTCAATTTCAATTTTTCAATTTCAACTCTTCCATTTCAACTTCAATTTCTACTCTTCCATTTCAACTTCAATTTCAATATCAACCCTTACAACTTCAATTTCAACTCGTCAATTTCAATTTTTCAATTTCATTTCGTTAATTTCAACGTCAATTTTTCCATTTCAATTCGTTAATTTCATCTCTTCAATTTCAATTTCAACATCAAATTTTCCATTTCAACTTCAATTTTAACTCTCCCATTTCAACTTCAATTTCAATTTTTCAATTTCAACTTCAATTTTTCAATTTCAACTCTTCAATTTCAATTTCAACTTCAATTTTAACTCTCCCATTTCAACTTCAATTTCAATTTTTCAATTTCAACTTCAATTTCAATATCAACCCTTACAACTTCAATTTCAACTCGTCAATTTCAACTCTTCAATTTCAATTTTTCAATTTCATTTCGTTAATTTCAACGTCAATTTTTCCATTTCAATTCGTTAATTTCATCTCTTCAATTTCAATTTCAACATCAAATTTTCCATTTCAACTTCAATTTTAACTCTCCCATTTCAACTTCAATTTCAATTTTTCAATTTCAACTTCAATTTTTCAATTTCAACTCTTCAATTTCAATTTCAACTTCAATTTTAACTCTCCCATTTCAACTTCAATTTCAATTTTTCAATTTCAACTTCAATTTCAATATCAACCCTTACAACTTCAATTTCGACTCGTCAATTTCAACTCTTCAATTTCAATTTTTCAATTTCATTTCGTTAATTTCAACGTCAATTTTTCCATTTCAATTCGTTAATTTCATCTCATCAATTTCAATTTCAACATCAAATTTTCCATTTCAACTTCAATTTTAACTCTCCCATTTCAACTTCAATTTCAATTTTTCAATTTCAACTCTTCCATTTCAACTTCAATTTCTACTCTTCCATTTCAACTTCAATTTCAATATCAACCCTTACAACTTCAATTTCAACTCGTCAATTTCAACTCTTCAATTTCAATTTTTCAATTTCATTTCGTTAATTTCAACGTCAATTTTTCCATTTCAATTCGTTAATTTCATCTCTTCAATTTCAATTTCAACATCAAATTTTCCATTTCAACTTCAATTTTAACTCTCCCATTTCAACTTCAATTTCAATTTTTCAATTTCAACTTCAATTTTTCAATTTCAACTCTTCAATTTCAATTTCAACTTCAATTTTAACTCTCCCATTTCAACTTCAATTTCAATTTTTCAATTTCAACTTCAATTTTTCAATTTCAACTCTTCAATTTCAATTTCAACATCAAATTTTCCATTTCAACTTCAATTTCAATTTTTCATCTTCAATTTTTCCATTTCAATTCGTTAATTTCAACTCTTCAATTTCAATATCAAATTTTCAATTTCAACTTCAATTTTAACTCTCCCATTTCAACTTCAATTTTTCAATTTCAACTCTTCAATTTCAATTTCTACATCAAATTTTCCATTTCAACTTCAATTTCAATTTTTCAATTTCAATTCGTTAATTTCAACTCCTCAATTTGAATATCAAATTTTCAATTTCAACTTCAATTTTAACTCTCCCATTTCAACTTCAATTTCAATTTTTCAATTTCAATTCGTTAATTTCATCTCTTCAATTTCAATTTCAACATCAAATTTTCCATTTCAACTTCAATTTTAACTCTCCCATTTCAACTTCAATTTCAATTTTTCAATTTCAACTTCAATTTTTCAATTTCAACTCTTCAATTTCAATTTCAACTTCAATTTTAACTCTCCCATTTCAACTTCAATTTCAATTTTTCAATTTCAACTTCAATTTCAATATCAACCCTTACAACTTCAATTTCGACTCGTCAATTTCAACTCTTCAATTTCAATTTTTCAATTTCATTTCGTTAATTTCAACGTCAATTTTTCCATTTCAATTCGTTAATTTCATCTCATCAATTTCAATTTCAACATCAAATTTTCCATTTCAACTTCAATTTTAACTCTCCCATTTCAACTTCAATTTCAATTTTTCAATTTCAACTCTTCCATTTCAACTTCAATTTCTACTCTTCCATTTCAACTTCAATTTCAATATCAACCCTTACAACTTCAATTTCAACTCGTCAATTTCAACTCTTCAATTTCAATTTTTCAATTTCATTTCGTTAATTTCAACGTCAATTTTTCCATTTCAATTCGTTAATTTCATCTCTTCAATTTCAATTTCAACATCAAATTTTCCATTTCAACTTCAATTTTAACTCTCCCATTTCAACTTCAATTTCAATTTTTCAATTTCAACTTCAATTTTTCAATTTCAACTCTTCAATTTCAATTTCAACTTCAATTTTAACTCTCCCATTTCAACTTCAATTTCAATTTTTCAATTTCAACTTCAATTTTTCAATTTCAACTCTTCAATTTCAATTTCAACATCAAATTTTCCATTTCAACTTCAATTTCAATTTTTCATCTTCAATTTTTCCATTTCAATTCGTTAATTTCAACTCTTCAATTTCAATATCAAATTTTCAATTTCAACTTCAATTTTAACTCTCCCATTTCAACTTCAATTTTTCAATTTCAACTCTTCAATTTCAATTTCTACATCAAATTTTCCATTTCAACTTCAATTTCAATTTTTCAATTTCAATTCGTTAATTTCAACTCCTCAATTTGAATATCAAATTTTCAATTTCAACTTCAATTTTAACTCTCCCATTTCAACTTCAATTTCAATTTTTCAATTTCAATTCGTTAATTTCATCTCTTCAATTTCAATTTCAACATCAAATTTTCCATTTCAACTTCAATTTTAACTCTCCCATTTCAACTTCAATTTCAATTTTTCAATTTCAACTTCAATTTTTCAATTTCAACTCTTCAATTTCAATTTCAACTTCAATTTTAACTCTCCCATTTCAACTTCAATTTCAATTTTTCAATTTCAACTTCAATTTCAATATCAACCCTTACAACTTCAATTTCAACTCGTCAATTTCAACTCTTCAATTTCAATTTTTCAATTTCATTTCGTTAATTTCAACGTCAATTTTTCCATTTCAATTCGTTAATTTCATCTCTTCAATTTCAATTTCAACATCAAATTTTCCATTTCAACTTCAATTTTAACTCTCCCATTTCAACTTCAATTTCAATTTTTCAATTTCAACTCTTCCATTTCAACTTCAATTTCTACTCTTCCATTTCAACTTCAATTTCAATATCAACCCTTACAACTTCAATTTCAACTCGTCAATTTCAATTTTTCAATTTCATTTCGTTAATTTCAACGTCAATTTTTCCATTTCAATTCGTTAATTTCATCTCTTCAATTTCAATTTCAACATCAAATTTTCCATTTCAACTTCAATTTTAACTCTCCCATTTCAACTTCAATTTCAATTTTTCAATTTCAACTTCAATTTTTCAATTTCAACTCTTCAATTTCAATTTCAACTTCAATTTTAACTCTCCCATTTCAACTTCAATTTCAATTTTTCAATTTCAACTTCAATTTCAATATCAACCCTTACAACTTCAATTTCAACTCGTCAATTTCAACTCTTCAATTTCAATTTTTCAATTTCATTTCGTTAATTTCAACGTCAATTTTTCCATTTCAATTCGTTAATTTCATCTCTTCAATTTCAATTTCAACATCAAATTTTCCATTTCAACTTCAATTTTAACTCTCCCATTTCAACTTCAATTTCAATTTTTCAATTTCAACTTCAATTTTTCAATTTCAACTCTTCAATTTCAATTTCAACTTCAATTTTAACTCTCCCATTTCAACTTCAATTTCAATTTTTCAATTTCAACTTCAATTTTTCAATTTCAACTCTTCAATTTCAATTTCAACTTCAATTTTAACTCTCCCATTTCAACTTCAATTTCAATTTTTCAATTTCAACTTCAATTTTTCAATTTCAACTCTTCAATTTCAATTTCAACATCAAATTTTCCATTTCAACTTCAATTTCAATTTTTCATCTTCAATTTTTCCATTTCAATTCGTTAATTTCAACTCTTCAATTTCAATATCAAATTTTCAATTTCAACTTCAATTTTAACTCTCCCATTTCAACTTCAATTTTTCAATTTCAACTCTTCAATTTCAATTTCTACATCAAATTTTCCATTTCAACTTCAATTTCAATTTTTCAATTTCAATTCGTTAATTTCAACTCCTCAATTTGAATATCAAATTTTCAATTTCAACTTCAATTTTAACTCTCCCATTTCAACTTCAATTTCAATTTTTCAATTTCAATTCGTTAATTTCAACTCTTCAATTTCAATTTCAACATCAAATTTTCCATTTCAACTTCAATTTCAATTTTTCAATTTCAACTTCAATTTCAATATCAACCCTTACAACTTCAATTTCGACTCGTCAATTTCAACTCTTCAATTTCAATTTTTCAATTTCATTTCGTTAATTTCAACGTCAATTTTTCCATTTCAATTCGTTAATTTCATCTCTTCAATTTCAATTTCAACATCAAATTTTCCATTTCAACTTCAATTTTAACTCTCCCATTTCAACTTCAATTTCAATTTTTCAATTTCAACTTCAATTTTTCAATTTCAACTCTTCAATTTCAATTTCAACTTCAATTTTAACTCTCCCATTTCAACTTCAATTTCAATTTTTCAATTTCAACTTCAATTTCAATATCAACCCTTACAACTTCAATTTCAACTCGTCAATTTCAACTCTTCAATTTCAATTTTTCAATTTCATTTCGTTAATTTCAACGTCAATTTTTCCATTTCAATTCGTTAATTTCATCTCTTCAATTTCAATTTCAACATCAAATTTTCCATTTCAACTTCAATTTTAACTCTCCCATTTCAACTTCAATTTCAATTTTTCAATTTCAACTTCAATTTTTCAATTTCAACTCTTCAATTTCAATTTCAACTTCAATTTTAACTCTCCCATTTCAACTTCAATTTCAATTTTTCAATTTCAACTTCAATTTCAATATCAACCCTTACAACTTCAATTTCGACTCGTCAATTTCAACTCTTCAATTTCAATTTTTCAATTTCATTTCGTTAATTTCAACGTCAATTTTTCCATTTCAATTCGTTAATTTCATCTCATCAATTTCAATTTCAACATCAAATTTTCCATTTCAACTTCAATTTTAACTCTCCCATTTCAACTTCAATTTCAATTTTTCAATTTCAACTCTTCCATTTCAACTTCAATTTCTACTCTTCCATTTCAACTTCAATTTCAATATCAACCCTTACAACTTCAATTTCAACTCGTCAATTTCAACTCTTCAATTTCAATTTTTCAATTTCATTTCGTTAATTTCAACGTCAATTTTTCCATTTCAATTCGTTAATTTCATCTCTTCAATTTCAATTTCAACATCAAATTTTCCATTTCAACTTCAATTTTAACTCTCCCATTTCAACTTCAATTTCAATTTTTCAATTTCAACTTCAATTTTTCAATTTCAACTCTTCAATTTCAATTTCAACTTCAATTTTAACTCTCCCATTTCAACTTCAATTTCAATTTTTCAATTTCAACTTCAATTTTTCAATTTCAACTCTTCAATTTCAATTTCAACATCAAATTTTCCATTTCAACTTCAATTTCAATTTTTCATCTTCAATTTTTCCATTTCAATTCGTTAATTTCAACTCTTCAATTTCAATATCAAATTTTCAATTTCAACTTCAATTTTAACTCTCCCATTTCAACTTCAATTTTTCAATTTCAACTCTTCAATTTCAATTTCTACATCAAATTTTCCATTTCAACTTCAATTTCAATTTTTCAATTTCAATTCGTTAATTTCAACTCCTCAATTTGAATATCAAATTTTCAATTTCAACTTCAATTTTAACTCTCCCATTTCAACTTCAATTTCAATTTTTCAATTTCAATTCGTTAATTTCATCTCTTCAATTTCAATTTCAACATCAAATTTTCCATTTCAACTTCAATTTTAACTCTCCCATTTCAACTTCAATTTCAATTTTTCAATTTCAACTTCAATTTTTCAATTTCAACTCTTCAATTTCAATTTCAACTTCAATTTTAACTCTCCCATTTCAACTTCAATTTCAATTTTTCAATTTCAACTTCAATTTCAATATCAACCCTTACAACTTCAATTTCAACTCTTCAATTTCAATTTTTCAATTTCATTTCGTTAATTTCAACGTCAATTTTTCCATTTCAATTCGTTAATTTCATCTCTTCAATTTCAATTTCAACATCAAATTTTCCATTTCAACTTCAATTTTAACTCTCCCATTTCAACTTCAATTTCAATTTTTCAATTTCAACTTCAATTTTTCAATTTCAACTCTTCAATTTCAATTTCAACTTCAATTTTAACTCTCCCATTTCAACTTCAATTTCAATTTTTCAATTTCAACTTCAATTTCAATATCAACCCTTACAACTTCAATTTCGACTCGTCAATTTCAACTCTTCAATTTCAATTTTTCAATTTCATTTCGTTAATTTCAACGTCAATTTTTCCATTTCAATTCGTTAATTTCATCTCATCAATTTCAATTTCAACATCAAATTTTCCATTTCAACTTCAATTTTAACTCTCCCATTTCAACTTCAATTTCAATTTTTCAATTTCAACTCTTCCATTTCAACTTCAATTTCTACTCTTCCATTTCAACTTCAATTTCAATATCAACCCTTACAACTTCAATTTCAACTCGTCAATTTCAACTCTTCAATTTCAATTTTTCAATTTCATTTCGTTAATTTCAACGTCAATTTTTCCATTTCAATTCGTTAATTTCATCTCTTCAATTTCAATTTCAACATCAAATTTTCCATTTCAACTTCAATTTTAACTCTCCCATTTCAACTTCAATTTCAATTTTTCAATTTCAACTTCAATTTTTCAATTTCAACTCTTCAATTTCAATTTCAACTTCAATTTTAACTCTCCCATTTCAACTTCAATTTCAATTTTTCAATTTCAACTTCAATTTCAATATCAACCCTTACAACTTCAATTTCGACTCGTCAATTTCAACTCTTCAATTTCAATTTTTCAATTTCATTTCGTTAATTTCAACGTCAATTTTTCCATTTCAATTCGTTAATTTCATCTCATCAATTTCAATTTCAACATCAAATTTTCCATTTCAACTTCAATTTTAACTCTCCCATTTCAACTTCAATTTCAATTTTTCAATTTCAACTCTTCCATTTCAACTTCAATTTCTACTCTTCCATTTCAACTTCAATTTCAATATCAACCCTTACAACTTCAATTTCAACTCGTCAATTTCAACTCTTCAATTTCAATTTTTCAATTTCATTTCGTTAATTTCAACGTCAATTTTTCCATTTCAATTCGTTAATTTCATCTCTTCAATTTCAATTTCAACATCAAATTTTCCATTTCAACTTCAATTTTAACTCTCCCATTTCAACTTCAATTTCAATTTTTCAATTTCAACTTCAATTTTTCAATTTCAACTCTTCAATTTCAATTTCAACTTCAATTTTAACTCTCCCATTTCAACTTCAATTTCAATTTTTCAATTTCAACTTCAATTTCAATATCAACCCTTACAACTTCAATTTCGACTCGTCAATTTCAACTCTTCAATTTCAATTTTTCAATTTCATTTCGTTAATTTCAACGTCAATTTTTCCATTTCAATTCGTTAATTTCATCTCATCAATTTCAATTTCAACATCAAATTTTCCATTTCAACTTCAATTTTAACTCTCCCATTTCAACTTCAATTTCAATTTTTCAATTTCAACTCTTCCATTTCAACTTCAATTTCTACTCTTCCATTTCAACTTCAATTTCAATATCAACCCTTACAACTTCAATTTCAACTCGTCAATTTCAACTCTTCAATTTCAATTTTTCAATTTCATTTCGTTAATTTCAACGTCAATTTTTCCATTTCAATTCGTTAATTTCATCTCTTCAATTTCAATTTCAACATCAAATTTTCCATTTCAACTTCAATTTTAACTCTCCCATTTCAACTTCAATTTCAATTTTTCAATTTCAACTTCAATTTTTCAATTTCAACTCTTCAATTTCAATTTCAACTTCAATTTTAACTCTCCCATTTCAACTTCAATTTCAATTTTTCAATTTCAACTTCAATTTTTCAATTTCAACTCTTCAATTTCAATTTCAACATCAAATTTTCCATTTCAACTTCAATTTCAATTTTTCATCTTCAATTTTTCCATTTCAATTCGTTAATTTCAACTCTTCAATTTCAATATCAAATTTTCAATTTCAACTTCAATTTTAACTCTCCCATTTCAACTTCAATTTTTCAATTTCAACTCTTCAATTTCAATTTCTACATCAAATTTTCCATTTCAACTTCAATTTCAATTTTTCAATTTCAATTCGTTAATTTCAACTCCTCAATTTGAATATCAAATTTTCAATTTCAACTTCAATTTTAACTCTCCCATTTCAACTTCAATTTCAATTTTTCAATTTCAATTCGTTAATTTCATCTCTTCAATTTCAATTTCAACATCAAATTTTCCATTTCAACTTCAATTTTAACTCTCCCATTTCAACTTCAATTTCAATTTTTCAATTTCAACTTCAATTTTTCAATTTCAACTCTTCAATTTCAATTTCAACTTCAATTTTAACTCTCCCATTTCAACTTCAATTTCAATTTTTCAATTTCAACTTCAATTTCAATATCAACCCTTACAACTTCAATTTCAACTCGTCAATTTCAACTCTTCAATTTCAATTTTTCAATTTCATTTCGTTAATTTCAACGTCAATTTTTCCATTTCAATTCGTTAATTTCATCTCTTCAATTTCAATTTCAACATCAAATTTTCCATTTCAACTTCAATTTTAACTCTCCCATTTCAACTTCAATTTCAATTTTTCAATTTCAACTCTTCCATTTCAACTTCAATTTCTACTCTTCCATTTCAACTTCAATTTCAATATCAACCCTTACAACTTCAATTTCAACTCGTCAATTTCAATTTTTCAATTTCATTTCGTTAATTTCAACGTCAATTTTTCCATTTCAATTCGTTAATTTCATCTCTTCAATTTCAATTTCAACATCAAATTTTCCATTTCAACTTCAATTTTAACTCTCCCATTTCAACTTCAATTTCAATTTTTCAATTTCAACTTCAATTTTTCAATTTCAACTCTTCAATTTCAATTTCAACTTCAATTTTAACTCTCCCATTTCAACTTCAATTTCAATTTTTCAATTTCAACTTCAATTTCAATATCAACCCTTACAACTTCAATTTCAACTCGTCAATTTCAACTCTTCAATTTCAATTTTTCAATTTCATTTCGTTAATTTCAACGTCAATTTTTCCATTTCAATTCGTTAATTTCATCTCTTCAATTTCAATTTCAACATCAAATTTTCCATTTCAACTTCAATTTTAACTCTCCCATTTCAACTTCAATTTCAATTTTTCAATTTCAACTTCAATTTTTCAATTTCAACTCTTCAATTTCAATTTCAACTTCAATTTTAACTCTCCCATTTCAACTTCAATTTCAATTTTTCAATTTCAACTTCAATTTTTCAATTTCAACTCTTCAATTTCAATTTCAACTTCAATTTTAACTCTCCCATTTCAACTTCAATTTCAATTTTTCAATTTCAACTTCAATTTTTCAATTTCAACTCTTCAATTTCAATTTCAACATCAAATTTTCCATTTCAACTTCAATTTCAATTTTTCATCTTCAATTTTTCCATTTCAATTCGTTAATTTCAACTCTTCAATTTCAATATCAAATTTTCAATTTCAACTTCAATTTTAACTCTCCCATTTCAACTTCAATTTTTCAATTTCAACTCTTCAATTTCAATTTCTACATCAAATTTTCCATTTCAACTTCAATTTCAATTTTTCAATTTCAATTCGTTAATTTCAACTCCTCAATTTGAATATCAAATTTTCAATTTCAACTTCAATTTTAACTCTCCCATTTCAACTTCAATTTCAATTTTTCAATTTCAATTCGTTAATTTCAACTCTTCAATTTCAATTTCAACATCAAATTTTCCATTTCAACTTCAATTTCAATTTTTCAATTTCAACTTCAATTTCAATATCAACCCTTACAACTTCAATTTCGACTCGTCAATTTCAACTCTTCAATTTCAATTTTTCAATTTCATTTCGTTAATTTCAACGTCAATTTTTCCATTTCAATTCGTTAATTTCATCTCTTCAATTTCAATTTCAACATCAAATTTTCCATTTCAACTTCAATTTTAACTCTCCCATTTCAACTTCAATTTCAATTTTTCAATTTCAACTCTTCCATTTCAACTTCAATTTCTACTCTTCCATTTCAACTTCAATTTCAATATCAACCCTTACAACTTCAATTTCAACTCGTCAATTTCAATTTTTCAATTTCATTTCGTTAATTTCAACGTCAATTTTTCCATTTCAATTCGTTAATTTCATCTCTTCAATTTCAATTTCAACATCAAATTTTCCATTTCAACTTCAATTTTAACTCTCCCATTTCAACTTCAATTTCAATTTTTCAATTTCAACTTCAATTTTTCAATTTCAACTCTTCAATTTCAATTTCAACTTCAATTTTAACTCTCCCATTTCAACTTCAATTTCAATTTTTCAATTTCAACTTCAATTTCAATATCAACCCTTACAACTTCAATTTCAACTCGTCAATTTCAACTCTTCAATTTCAATTTTTCAATTTCATTTCGTTAATTTCAACGTCAATTTTTCCATTTCAATTCGTTAATTTCATCTCTTCAATTTCAATTTCAACATCAAATTTTCCATTTCAACTTCAATTTTAACTCTCCCATTTCAACTTCAATTTCAATTTTTCAATTTCAACTCTTCAATTTCAATTTCAACTTCAATTTTAACTCTCCCATTTCAACTTCAATTTCAATTTTTCAATTTCAACTTCAATTTTTCAATTTCAACTCTTCAATTTCAATTTCAACATCAAATTTTCCATTTCAACTTCAATTTCAATTTTTCATCTTCAATTTTTCCATTTCAATTCGTTAATTTCAACTCTTCAATTTCAATATCAAATTTTCAATTTCAACTTCAATTTTAACTCTCCCATTTCAACTTCAATTTTTCAATTTCAACTCTTCAATTTCAATTTCTACATCAAATTTTCCATTTCAACTTCAATTTCAATTTTTCAATTTCAATTCGTTAATTTCAACTCCTCAATTTGAATATCAAATTTTCAATTTCAACTTCAATTTTAACTCTCCCATTTCAACTTCAATTTCAATTTTTCAATTTCAATTCGTTAATTTCAACTCTTCAATTTCAATTTCAACATCAAATTTTCCATTTCAACTTCAATTTCAATTTTTCAATTTCAACTTCAATTTCAATATCAACCCTTACAACTTCAATTTCGACTCGTCAATTTCAACTCTTCAATTTCAATTTTTCAATTTCATTTCGTTAATTTCAACGTCAATTTTTCCATTTCAATTCGTTAATTTCATCTCTTCAATTTCAATTTCAACATCAAATTTTCCATTTCAACTTCAATTTTAACTCTCCCATTTCAACTTCAATTTCAATTTTTCAATTTCAACTCTTCCATTTCAACTTCAATTTCTACTCTTCCATTTCAACTTCAATTTCAATATCAACCCTTACAACTTCAATTTCAACTCGTCAATTTCAACTCTTCAATTTCAATTTTTCAATTTCATTTCGTTAATTTCAACGTCAATTTTTCCATTTCAATTCGTTAATTTCATCTCTTCAATTTCAATTTCAACATCAAATTTTCCATTTCAACTTCAATTTTAACTCTCCCATTTCAACTTCAATTTCAATTTTTCAATTTCAACTTCAATTTTTCAATTTCAACTCTTCAATTTCAATTTCAACTTCAATTTTAACTCTCCCATTTCAACTTCAATTTCAATTTTTCAATTTCAACTTCAATTTTTCAATTTCAACTCTTCAATTTCAATTTCAACATCAAATTTTCCATTTCAACTTCAATTTCAATTTTTCATCTTCAATTTTTCCATTTCAATTCGTTAATTTCAACTCTTCAATTTCAATATCAAATTTTCAATTTCAACTTCAATTTTAACTCTCCCATTTCAACTTCAATTTTTCAATTTCAACTCTTCAATTTCAATTTCTACATCAAATTTTCCATTTCAACTTCAATTTCAATTTTTCAATTTCAATTCGTTAATTTCAACTCCTCAATTTGAATATCAAATTTTCAATTTCAACTTCAATTTTAACTCTCCCATTTCAACTTCAATTTCAATTTTTCAATTTCAATTCGTTAATTTCATCTCTTCAATTTCAATTTCAACATCAAATTTTCCATTTCAACTTCAATTTTAACTCTCCCATTTCAACTTCAATTTCAATTTTTCAATTTCAACTTCAATTTTTCAATTTCAACTCTTCAATTTCAATTTCAACTTCAATTTTAACTCTCCCATTTCAACTTCAATTTCAATTTTTCAATTTCAACTTCAATTTCAATATCAACCCTTACAACTTCAATTTCAACTCGTCAATTTCAACTCTTCAATTTCAATTTTTCAATTTCATTTCGTTAATTTCAACGTCAATTTTTCCATTTCAATTCGTTAATTTCATCTCTTCAATTTCAATTTCAACATCAAATTTTCCATTTCAACTTCAATTTTAACTCTCCCATTTCAACTTCAATTTCAATTTTTCAATTTCAACTTCAATTTTTCAATTTCAACTCTTCAATTTCAATTTCAACTTCAATTTTAACTCTCCCATTTCAACTTCAATTTCAATTTTTCAATTTCAACTTCAATTTCAATATCAACCCTTACAACTTCAATTTCGACTCGTCAATTTCAACTCTTCAATTTCAATTTTTCAATTTCATTTCGTTAATTTCAACGTCAATTTTTCCATTTCAATTCGTTAATTTCATCTCTTCAATTTCAATTTCAACATCAAATTTTCCATTTCAACTTCAATTTTAACTCTCCCATTTCAACTTCAATTTCAATTTTTCAATTTCAACTTCAATTTTTCAATTTCAACTCTTCAATTTCAATTTCAACTTCAATTTTAACTCTCCCATTTCAACTTCAATTTCAATTTTTCAATTTCAACTTCAATTTCAATATCAACCCTTACAACTTCAATTTCAACTCGTCAATTTCAACTCTTCAATTTCAATTTTTCAATTTCATTTCGTTAATTTCAACGTCAATTTTTCCATTTCAATTCGTTAATTTCATCTCTTCAATTTCAATTTCAACATCAAATTTTCCATTTCAACTTCAATTTTAACTCTCCCATTTCAACTTCAATTTCAATTTTTCAATTTCAACTTCAATTTTTCAATTTCAACTCTTCAATTTCAATTTCAACTTCAATTTTAACTCTCCCATTTCAACTTCAATTTCAATTTTTCAATTTCAACTTCAATTTTTCAATTTCAACTCTTCAATTTCAATTTCAACATCAAATTTTCCATTTCAACTTCAATTTCAATTTTTCATCTTCAATTTTTCCATTTCAATTCGTTAATTTCAACTCTTCAATTTCAATATCAAATTTTCAATTTCAACTTCAATTTTAACTCTCCCATTTCAACTTCAATTTTTCAATTTCAACTCTTCAATTTCAATTTCTACATCAAATTTTCCATTTCAACTTCAATTTCAATTTTTCAATTTCAATTCGTTAATTTCAACTCTTCAATTTCAATTTCAACATCAAATTTTCCATTTCAACTTCAATTTCAATTTTTCAATTTCAACTTCAATTTCAATATCAACCCTTACAACTTCAATTTCGACTCGTCAATTTCAACTCTTCAATTTCAATTTTTCAATTTCATTTCGTTAATTTCAACGTCAATTTTTCCATTTCAATTCGTTAATTTCATCTCTTCAATTTCAATTTCAACATCAAATTTTCCATTTCAACTTCAATTTTAACTCTCCCATTTCAACTTCAATTTCAATTTTTCAATTTCAACTCTTCCATTTCAACTTCAATTTCTACTCTTCCATTTCAACTTCAATTTCAATATCAACCCTTACAACTTCAATTTCAACTCGTCAATTTCAATTTTTCAATTTCATTTCGTTAATTTCAACGTCAATTTTTCCATTTCAATTCGTTAATTTCATCTCTTCAATTTCAATTTCAACATCAAATTTTCCATTTCAACTTCAATTTTAACTCTCCCATTTCAACTTCAATTTCAATTTTTCAATTTCAACTTCAATTTTTCAATTTCAACTCTTCAATTTCAATTTCAACTTCAATTTTAACTCTCCCATTTCAACTTCAATTTCAATTTTTCAATTTCAACTTCAATTTCAATATCAACCCTTACAACTTCAATTTCAACTCGTCAATTTCAACTCTTCAATTTCAATTTTTCAATTTCATTTCGTTAATTTCAACGTCAATTTTTCCATTTCAATTCGTTAATTTCATCTCTTCAATTTCAATTTCAACATCAAATTTTCCATTTCAACTTCAATTTTAACTCTCCCATTTCAACTTCAATTTCAATTTTTCAATTTCAACTTCAATTTTTCAATTTCAACTCTTCAATTTCAATTTCAACTTCAATTTTAACTCTCCCATTTCAACTTCAATTTCAATTTTTCAATTTCAACTTCAATTTCAATATCAACCCTTACAACTTCAATTTCGACTCGTCAATTTCAACTCTTCAATTTCAATTTTTCAATTTCATTTCGTTAATTTCAACGTCAATTTTTCCATTTCAATTCGTTAATTTCATCTCATCAATTTCAATTTCAACATCAAATTTTCCATTTCAACTTCAATTTTAACTCTCCCATTTCAACTTCAATTTCAATTTTTCAATTTCAACTCTTCCATTTCAACTTCAATTTCTACTCTTCCATTTCAACTTCAATTTCAATATCAACCCTTACAACTTCAATTTCAACTCGTCAATTTCAACTCTTCAATTTCAATTTTTCAATTTCATTTCGTTAATTTCAACGTCAATTTTTCCATTTCAATTCGTTAATTTCATCTCTTCAATTTCAATTTCAACATCAAATTTTCCATTTCAACTTCAATTTTAACTCTCCCATTTCAACTTCAATTTCAATTTTTCAATTTCAACTTCAATTTTTCAATTTCAACTCTTCAATTTCAATTTCAACTTCAATTTTAACTCTCCCATTTCAACTTCAATTTCAATTTTTCAATTTCAACTTCAATTTTTCAATTTCAACTCTTCAATTTCAATTTCAACATCAAATTTTCCATTTCAACTTCAATTTCAATTTTTCATCTTCAATTTTTCCATTTCAATTCGTTAATTTCAACTCTTCAATTTCAATATCAAATTTTCAATTTCAACTTCAATTTTAACTCTCCCATTTCAACTTCAATTTTTCAATTTCAACTCTTCAATTTCAATTTCTACATCAAATTTTCCATTTCAACTTCAATTTCAATTTTTCAATTTCAATTCGTTAATTTCAACTCCTCAATTTGAATATCAAATTTTCAATTTCAACTTCAATTTTAACTCTCCCATTTCAACTTCAATTTCAATTTTTCAATTTCAATTCGTTAATTTCATCTCTTCAATTTCAATTTCAACATCAAATTTTCCATTTCAACTTCAATTTTAACTCTCCCATTTCAACTTCAATTTCAATTTTTCAATTTCAACTTCAATTTTTCAATTTCAACTCTTCAATTTCAATTTCAACTTCAATTTTAACTCTCCCATTTCAACTTCAATTTCAATTTTTCAATTTCAACTTCAATTTCAATATCAACCCTTACAACTTCAATTTCGACTCGTCAATTTCAACTCTTCAATTTCAATTTTTCAATTTCATTTCGTTAATTTCAACGTCAATTTTTCCATTTCAATTCGTTAATTTCATCTCATCAATTTCAATTTCAACATCAAATTTTCCATTTCAACTTCAATTTTAACTCTCCCATTTCAACTTCAATTTCAATTTTTCAATTTCAACTCTTCCATTTCAACTTCAATTTCTACTCTTCCATTTCAACTTCAATTTCAATATCAACCCTTACAACTTCAATTTCAACTCGTCAATTTCAACTCTTCAATTTCAATTTTTCAATTTCATTTCGTTAATTTCAACGTCAATTTTTCCATTTCAATTCGTTAATTTCATCTCTTCAATTTCAATTTCAACATCAAATTTTCCATTTCAACTTCAATTTTAACTCTCCCATTTCAACTTCAATTTCAATTTTTCAATTTCAACTTCAATTTTTCAATTTCAACTCTTCAATTTCAATTTCAACTTCAATTTTAACTCTCCCATTTCAACTTCAATTTCAATTTTTCAATTTCAACTTCAATTTTTCAATTTCAACTCTTCAATTTCAATTTCAACATCAAATTTTCCATTTCAACTTCAATTTCAATTTTTCATCTTCAATTTTTCCATTTCAATTCGTTAATTTCAACTCTTCAATTTCAATATCAAATTTTCAATTTCAACTTCAATTTTAACTCTCCCATTTCAACTTCAATTTTTCAATTTCAACTCTTCAATTTCAATTTCTACATCAAATTTTCCATTTCAACTTCAATTTCAATTTTTCAATTTCAATTCGTTAATTTCAACTCCTCAATTTGAATATCAAATTTTCAATTTCAACTTCAATTTTAACTCTCCCATTTCAACTTCAATTTCAATTTTTCAATTTCAATTCGTTAATTTCATCTCTTCAATTTCAATTTCAACATCAAATTTTCCATTTCAACTTCAATTTTAACTCTCCCATTTCAACTTCAATTTCAATTTTTCAATTTCAACTTCAATTTTTCAATTTCAACTCTTCAATTTCAATTTCAACTTCAATTTTAACTCTCCCATTTCAACTTCAATTTCAATTTTTCAATTTCAACTTCAATTTCAATATCAACCCTTACAACTTCAATTTCAACTCGTCAATTTCAACTCTTCAATTTCAATTTTTCAATTTCATTTCGTTAATTTCAACGTCAATTTTTCCATTTCAATTCGTTAATTTCATCTCTTCAATTTCAATTTCAACATCAAATTTTCCATTTCAACTTCAATTTTAACTCTCCCATTTCAACTTCAATTTCAATTTTTCAATTTCAACTCTTCCATTTCAACTTCAATTTCTACTCTTCCATTTCAACTTCAATTTCAATATCAACCCTTACAACTTCAATTTCAACTCGTCAATTTCAATTTTTCAATTTCATTTCGTTAATTTCAACGTCAATTTTTCCATTTCAATTCGTTAATTTCATCTCTTCAATTTCAATTTCAACATCAAATTTTCCATTTCAACTTCAATTTTAACTCTCCCATTTCAACTTCAATTTCAATTTTTCAATTTCAACTTCAATTTCAATATCAACCCTTACAACTTCAATTTCAACTCGTCAATTTCAACTCTTCAATTTCAATTTTTCAATTTCATTTCGTTAATTTCAACGTCAATTTTTCCATTTCAATTCGTTAATTTCATCTCTTCAATTTCAATTTCAACATCAAATTTTCCATTTCAACTTCAATTTTAACTCTCCCATTTCAACTTCAATTTCAATTTTTCAATTTCAACTTCAATTTTTCAATTTCAACTCTTCAATTTCAATTTCAACTTCAATTTTAACTCTCCCATTTCAACTTCAATTTCAATTTTTCAATTTCAACTTCAATTTTTCAATTTCAACTCTTCAATTTCAATTTCAACTTCAATTTTAACTCTCCCATTTCAACTTCAATTTCAATTTTTCAATTTCAACTTCAATTTTTCAATTTCAACTCTTCAATTTCAATTTCAACATCAAATTTTCCATTTCAACTTCAATTTCAATTTTTCATCTTCAATTTTTCCATTTCAATTCGTTAATTTCAACTCTTCAATTTCAATATCAAATTTTCAATTTCAACTTCAATTTTAACTCTCCCATTTCAACTTCAATTTTTCAATTTCAACTCTTCAATTTCAATTTCTACATCAAATTTTCCATTTCAACTTCAATTTCAATTTTTCAATTTCAATTCGTTAATTTCAACTCCTCAATTTGAATATCAAATTTTCAATTTCAACTTCAATTTTAACTCTCCCATTTCAACTTCAATTTCAATTTTTCAATTTCAATTCGTTAATTTCAACTCTTCAATTTCAATTTCAACATCAAATTTTCCATTTCAACTTCAATTTCAATTTTTCAATTTCAACTTCAATTTCAATATCAACCCTTACAACTTCAATTTCGACTCGTCAATTTCAACTCTTCAATTTCAATTTTTCAATTTCATTTCGTTAATTTCAACGTCAATTTTTCCATTTCAATTCGTTAATTTCATCTCTTCAATTTCAATTTCAACATCAAATTTTCCATTTCAACTTCAATTTTAACTCTCCCATTTCAACTTCAATTTCAATTTTTCAATTTCAACTTCAATTTTTCAATTTCAACTCTTCAATTTCAATTTCAACTTCAATTTTAACTCTCCCATTTCAACTTCAATTTCAATTTTTCAATTTCAACTTCAATTTCAATATCAACCCTTACAACTTCAATTTCAACTCGTCAATTTCAACTCTTCAATTTCAATTTTTCAATTTCATTTCGTTAATTTCAACGTCAATTTTTCCATTTCAATTCGTTAATTTCATCTCTTCAATTTCAATTTCAACATCAAATTTTCCATTTCAACTTCAATTTTAACTCTCCCATTTCAACTTCAATTTCAATTTTTCAATTTCAACTTCAATTTCAATATCAACCCTTACAACTTCAATTTCGACTCGTCAATTTCAACTCTTCAATTTCAATTTTTCAATTTCATTTCGTTAATTTCAACGTCAATTTTTCCATTTCAATTCGTTAATTTCATCTCATCAATTTCAATTTCAACATCAAATTTTCCATTTCAACTTCAATTTTAACTCTCCCATTTCAACTTCAATTTCAATTTTTCAATTTCAACTCTTCCATTTCAACTTCAATTTCTACTCTTCCATTTCAACTTCAATTTCAATATCAACCCTTACAACTTCAATTTCAACTCGTCAATTTCAACTCTTCAATTTCAATTTTTCAATTTCATTTCGTTAATTTCAACGTCAATTTTTCCATTTCAATTCGTTAATTTCATCTCTTCAATTTCAATTTCAACATCAAATTTTCCATTTCAACTTCAATTTTAACTCTCCCATTTCAACTTCAATTTCAATTTTTCAATTTCAACTTCAATTTTTCAATTTCAACTCTTCAATTTCAATTTCAACTTCAATTTTAACTCTCCCATTTCAACTTCAATTTCAATTTTTCAATTTCAACTTCAATTTTTCAATTTCAACTCTTCAATTTCAATTTCAACATCAAATTTTCCATTTCAACTTCAATTTCAATTTTTCATCTTCAATTTTTCCATTTCAATTCGTTAATTTCAACTCTTCAATTTCAATATCAAATTTTCAATTTCAACTTCAATTTTAACTCTCCCATTTCAACTTCAATTTTTCAATTTCAACTCTTCAATTTCAATTTCTACATCAAATTTTCCATTTCAACTTCAATTTCAATTTTTCAATTTCAATTCGTTAATTTCAACTCCTCAATTTGAATATCAAATTTTCAATTTCAACTTCAATTTTAACTCTCCCATTTCAACTTCAATTTCAATTTTTCAATTTCAATTCGTTAATTTCATCTCTTCAATTTCAATTTCAACATCAAATTTTCCATTTCAACTTCAATTTTAACTCTCCCATTTCAACTTCAATTTCAATTTTTCAATTTCAACTTCAATTTTTCAATTTCAACTCTTCAATTTCAATTTCAACTTCAATTTTAACTCTCCCATTTCAACTTCAATTTCAATTTTTCAATTTCAACTTCAATTTCAATATCAACCCTTACAACTTCAATTTCAACTCGTCAATTTCAACTCTTCAATTTCAATTTTTCAATTTCATTTCGTTAATTTCAACGTCAATTTTTCCATTTCAATTCGTTAATTTCATCTCTTCAATTTCAATTTCAACATCAAATTTTCCATTTCAACTTCAATTTTAACTCTCCCATTTCAACTTCAATTTCAATTTTTCAATTTCAACTTCAATTTTTCAATTTCAACTCTTCAATTTCAATTTCAACTTCAATTTTAACTCTCCCATTTCAACTTCAATTTCAATTTTTCAATTTCAACTTCAATTTCAATATCAACCCTTACAACTTCAATTTCGACTCGTCAATTTCAACTCTTCAATTTCAATTTTTCAATTTCATTTCGTTAATTTCAACGTCAATTTTTCCATTTCAATTCGTTAATTTCATCTCATCAATTTCAATTTCAACATCAAATTTTCCATTTCAACTTCAATTTTAACTCTCCCATTTCAACTTCAATTTCAATTTTTCAATTTCAACTCTTCCATTTCAACTTCAATTTCTACTCTTCCATTTCAACTTCAATTTCAATATCAACCCTTACAACTTCAATTTCAACTCGTCAATTTCAACTCTTCAATTTCAATTTTTCAATTTCATTTCGTTAATTTCAACGTCAATTTTTCCATTTCAATTCGTTAATTTCATCTCTTCAATTTCAATTTCAACATCAAATTTTCCATTTCAACTTCAATTTTAACTCTCCCATTTCAACTTCAATTTCAATTTTTCAATTTCAACTTCAATTTTTCAATTTCAACTCTTCAATTTCAATTTCAACTTCAATTTTAACTCTCCCATTTCAACTTCAATTTCAATTTTTCAATTTCAACTTCAATTTCAATATCAACCCTTACAACTTCAATTTCGACTCGTCAATTTCAACTCTTCAATTTCAATTTTTCAATTTCATTTCGTTAATTTCAACGTCAATTTTTCCATTTCAATTCGTTAATTTCATCTCATCAATTTCAATTTCAACATCAAATTTTCCATTTCAACTTCAATTTTAACTCTCCCATTTCAACTTCAATTTCAATTTTTCAATTTCAACTCTTCCATTTCAACTTCAATTTCTACTCTTCCATTTCAACTTCAATTTCAATATCAACCCTTACAACTTCAATTTCAACTCGTCAATTTCAACTCTTCAATTTCAATTTTTCAATTTCATTTCGTTAATTTCAACGTCAATTTTTCCATTTCAATTCGTTAATTTCATCTCTTCAATTTCAATTTCAACATCAAATTTTCCATTTCAACTTCAATTTTAACTCTCCCATTTCAACTTCAATTTCAATTTTTCAATTTCAACTTCAATTTTTCAATTTCAACTCTTCAATTTCAATTTCAACTTCAATTTTAACTCTCCCATTTCAACTTCAATTTCAATTTTTCAATTTCAACTTCAATTTCAATATCAACCCTTACAACTTCAATTTCGACTCGTCAATTTCAACTCTTCAATTTCAATTTTTCAATTTCATTTCGTTAATTTCAACGTCAATTTTTCCATTTCAATTCGTTAATTTCATCTCATCAATTTCAATTTCAACATCAAATTTTCCATTTCAACTTCAATTTTAACTCTCCCATTTCAACTTCAATTTCAATTTTTCAATTTCAACTCTTCCATTTCAACTTCAATTTCTACTCTTCCATTTCAACTTCAATTTCAATATCAACCCTTACAACTTCAATTTCAACTCGTCAATTTCAACTCTTCAATTTCAATTTTTCAATTTCATTTCGTTAATTTCAACGTCAATTTTTCCATTTCAATTCGTTAATTTCATCTCTTCAATTTCAATTTCAACATCAAATTTTCCATTTCAACTTCAATTTTAACTCTCCCATTTCAACTTCAATTTCAATTTTTCAATTTCAACTTCAATTTTTCAATTTCAACTCTTCAATTTCAATTTCAACTTCAATTTTAACTCTCCCATTTCAACTTCAATTTCAATTTTTCAATTTCAACTTCAATTTTTCAATTTCAACTCTTCAATTTCAATTTCAACATCAAATTTTCCATTTCAACTTCAATTTCAATTTTTCATCTTCAATTTTTCCATTTCAATTCGTTAATTTCAACTCTTCAATTTCAATATCAAATTTTCAATTTCAACTTCAATTTTAACTCTCCCATTTCAACTTCAATTTTTCAATTTCAACTCTTCAATTTCAATTTCTACATCAAATTTTCCATTTCAACTTCAATTTCAATTTTTCAATTTCAATTCGTTAATTTCAACTCCTCAATTTGAATATCAAATTTTCAATTTCAACTTCAATTTTAACTCTCCCATTTCAACTTCAATTTCAATTTTTCAATTTCAATTCGTTAATTTCATCTCTTCAATTTCAATTTCAACATCAAATTTTCCATTTCAACTTCAATTTTAACTCTCCCATTTCAACTTCAATTTCAATTTTTCAATTTCAACTTCAATTTTTCAATTTCAACTCTTCAATTTCAATTTCAACTTCAATTTTAACTCTCCCATTTCAACTTCAATTTCAATTTTTCAATTTCAACTTCAATTTCAATATCAACCCTTACAACTTCAATTTCAACTCGTCAATTTCAACTCTTCAATTTCAATTTTTCAATTTCATTTCGTTAATTTCAACGTCAATTTTTCCATTTCAATTCGTTAATTTCATCTCTTCAATTTCAATTTCAACATCAAATTTTCCATTTCAACTTCAATTTTAACTCTCCCATTTCAACTTCAATTTCAATTTTTCAATTTCAACTCTTCCATTTCAACTTCAATTTCTACTCTTCCATTTCAACTTCAATTTCAATATCAACCCTTACAACTTCAATTTCAACTCGTCAATTTCAATTTTTCAATTTCATTTCGTTAATTTCAACGTCAATTTTTCCATTTCAATTCGTTAATTTCATCTCTTCAATTTCAATTTCAACATCAAATTTTCCATTTCAACTTCAATTTTAACTCTCCCATTTCAACTTCAATTTCAATTTTTCAATTTCAACTTCAATTTTTCAATTTCAACTCTTCAATTTCAATTTCAACTTCAATTTTAACTCTCCCATTTCAACTTCAATTTCAATTTTTCAATTTCAACTTCAATTTCAATATCAACCCTTACAACTTCAATTTCAACTCGTCAATTTCAACTCTTCAATTTCAATTTTTCAATTTCATTTCGTTAATTTCAACGTCAATTTTTCCATTTCAATTCGTTAATTTCATCTCTTCAATTTCAATTTCAACATCAAATTTTCCATTTCAACTTCAATTTTAACTCTCCCATTTCAACTTCAATTTCAATTTTTCAATTTCAACTTCAATTTTTCAATTTCAACTCTTCAATTTCAATTTCAACTTCAATTTTAACTCTCCCATTTCAACTTCAATTTCAATTTTTCAATTTCAACTTCAATTTTTCAATTTCAACTCTTCAATTTCAATTTCAACTTCAATTTTAACTCTCCCATTTCAACTTCAATTTCAATTTTTCAATTTCAACTTCAATTTTTCAATTTCAACTCTTCAATTTCAATTTCAACATCAAATTTTCCATTTCAACTTCAATTTCAATTTTTCATCTTCAATTTTTCCATTTCAATTCGTTAATTTCAACTCTTCAATTTCAATATCAAATTTTCAATTTCAACTTCAATTTTAACTCTCCCATTTCAACTTCAATTTTTCAATTTCAACTCTTCAATTTCAATTTCTACATCAAATTTTCCATTTCAACTTCAATTTCAATTTTTCAATTTCAATTCGTTAATTTCAACTCCTCAATTTGAATATCAAATTTTCAATTTCAACTTCAATTTTAACTCTCCCATTTCAACTTCAATTTCAATTTTTCAATTTCAATTCGTTAATTTCAACTCTTCAATTTCAATTTCAACATCAAATTTTCCATTTCAACTTCAATTTCAATTTTTCAATTTCAACTTCAATTTCAATATCAACCCTTACAACTTCAATTTCGACTCGTCAATTTCAACTCTTCAATTTCAATTTTTCAATTTCATTTCGTTAATTTCAACGTCAATTTTTCCATTTCAATTCGTTAATTTCATCTCTTCAATTTCAATTTCAACATCAAATTTTCCATTTCAACTTCAATTTTAACTCTCCCATTTCAACTTCAATTTCAATTTTTCAATTTCAACTCTTCCATTTCAACTTCAATTTCTACTCTTCCATTTCAACTTCAATTTCAATATCAACCCTTACAACTTCAATTTCAACTCGTCAATTTCAATTTTTCAATTTCATTTCGTTAATTTCAACGTCAATTTTTCCATTTCAATTCGTTAATTTCATCTCTTCAATTTCAATTTCAACATCAAATTTTCCATTTCAACTTCAATTTTAACTCTCCCATTTCAACTTCAATTTCAATTTTTCAATTTCAACTTCAATTTTTCAATTTCAACTCTTCAATTTCAATTTCAACTTCAATTTTAACTCTCCCATTTCAACTTCAATTTCAATTTTTCAATTTCAACTTCAATTTCAATATCAACCCTTACAACTTCAATTTCAACTCGTCAATTTCAACTCTTCAATTTCAATTTTTCAATTTCATTTCGTTAATTTCAACGTCAATTTTTCCATTTCAATTCGTTAATTTCATCTCTTCAATTTCAATTTCAACATCAAATTTTCCATTTCAACTTCAATTTTAACTCTCCCATTTCAACTTCAATTTCAATTTTTCAATTTCAACTCTTCAATTTCAATTTCAACTTCAATTTTAACTCTCCCATTTCAACTTCAATTTCAATTTTTCAATTTCAACTTCAATTTTTCAATTTCAACTCTTCAATTTCAATTTCAACATCAAATTTTCCATTTCAACTTCAATTTCAATTTTTCATCTTCAATTTTTCCATTTCAATTCGTTAATTTCAACTCTTCAATTTCAATATCAAATTTTCAATTTCAACTTCAATTTTAACTCTCCCATTTCAACTTCAATTTTTCAATTTCAACTCTTCAATTTCAATTTCTACATCAAATTTTCCATTTCAACTTCAATTTCAATTTTTCAATTTCAATTCGTTAATTTCAACTCCTCAATTTGAATATCAAATTTTCAATTTCAACTTCAATTTTAACTCTCCCATTTCAACTTCAATTTCAATTTTTCAATTTCAATTCGTTAATTTCAACTCTTCAATTTCAATTTCAACATCAAATTTTCCATTTCAACTTCAATTTCAATTTTTCAATTTCAACTTCAATTTCAATATCAACCCTTACAACTTCAATTTCGACTCGTCAATTTCAACTCTTCAATTTCAATTTTTCAATTTCATTTCGTTAATTTCAACGTCAATTTTTCCATTTCAATTCGTTAATTTCATCTCTTCAATTTCAATTTCAACATCAAATTTTCCATTTCAACTTCAATTTTAACTCTCCCA
Organism: Lasioglossum pauxillum; assembly: GCA_933228785.1. NCBI lineage: Eukaryota > Metazoa > Arthropoda > Insecta > Hymenoptera > Halictidae > Lasioglossum > Lasioglossum pauxillum. Next base: position 3,076,408 of record OW121701.1, on the reverse strand, counting down.
TTTCAACTTCAATTTCAATTTTTCAATTTCAACTCTTCCATTTCAACTTCAATTTCTACTCTTCCATTTCAACTTCAATTTCAATATCAACCCTTACAACTTCAATTTCAACTCGTCAATTTCAATTTTTCAATTTCATTTCGTTAATTTCAACGTCAATTTTTCCATTTCAATTCGTTAATTTCATCTCTTCAATTTCAATTTCAACATCAAATTTTCCATTTCAACTTCAATTTTAACTCTCCCATTTCAACTTCAATTTCAATTTTTCAATTTCAACTTCAATTTTTCAATTTCAACTCTTCAATTTCAATTTCAACTTCAATTTTAACTCTCCCATTTCAACTTCAATTTCAATTTTTCAATTTCAACTTCAATTTCAATATCAACCCTTACAACTTCAATTTCAACTCGTCAATTTCAACTCTTCAATTTCAATTTTTCAATTTCATTTCGTTAATTTCAACGTCAATTTTTCCATTTCAATTCGTTAATTTCATCTCTTCAATTTCAATTTCAACATCAAATTTTCCATTTCAACTTCAATTTTAACTCTCCCATTTCAACTTCAATTTCAATTTTTCAATTTCAACTTCAATTTTTCAATTTCAACTCTTCAATTTCAATTTCAACTTCAATTTTAACTCTCCCATTTCAACTTCAATTTCAATTTTTCAATTTCAACTTCAATTTTTCAATTTCAACTCTTCAATTTCAATTTCAACATCAAATTTTCCATTTCAACTTCAATTTCAATTTTTCATCTTCAATTTTTCCATTTCAATTCGTTAATTTCAACTCTTCAATTTCAATATCAAATTTTCAATTTCAACTTCAATTTTAACTCTCCCATTTCAACTTCAATTTTTCAATTTCAACTCTTCAATTTCAATTTCTACATCAAATTTTCCATTTCAACTTCAATTTCAATTTTTCAATTTCAATTCGTTAATTTCAACTCCTCAATTTGAATATCAAATTTTCAATTTCAACTTCAATTTTAACTCTCCCATTTCAACTTCAATTTCAATTTTTCAATTTCAATTCGTTAATTTCAACTCTTCAATTTCAATTTCAACATCAAATTTTCCATTTCAACTTCAATTTCAATTTTTCAATTTCAACTTCAATTTCAATATCAACCCTTACAACTTCAATTTCGACTCGTCAATTTCAACTCTTCAATTTCAATTTTTCAATTTCATTTCGTTAATTTCAACGTCAATTTTTCCATTTCAATTCGTTAATTTCATCTCTTCAATTTCAATTTCAACATCAAATTTTCCATTTCAACTTCAATTTTAACTCTCCCATTTCAACTTCAATTTCAATTTTTCAATTTCAACTCTTCCATTTCAACTTCAATTTCTACTCTTCCATTTCAACTTCAATTTCAATATCAACCCTTACAACTTCAATTTCAACTCGTCAATTTCAATTTTTCAATTTCATTTCGTTAATTTCAACGTCAATTTTTCCATTTCAATTCGTTAATTTCATCTCTTCAATTTCAATTTCAACATCAAATTTTCCATTTCAACTTCAATTTTAACTCTCCCATTTCAACTTCAATTTCAATTTTTCAATTTCAACTTCAATTTTTCAATTTCAACTCTTCAATTTCAATTTCAACTTCAATTTTAACTCTCCCATTTCAACTTCAATTTCAATTTTTCAATTTCAACTTCAATTTCAATATCAACCCTTACAACTTCAATTTCAACTCGTCAATTTCAACTCTTCAATTTCAATTTTTCAATTTCATTTCGTTAATTTCAACGTCAATTTTTCCATTTCAATTCGTTAATTTCATCTCTTCAATTTCAATTTCAACATCAAATTTTCCATTTCAACTTCAATTTTAACTCTCCCATTTCAACTTCAATTTCAATTTTTCAATTTCAACTTCAATTTTTCAATTTCAACTCTTCAATTTCAATTTCAACTTCAATTTTAACTCTCCCATTTCAACTTCAATTTCAATTTTTCAATTTCAACTTTAATTTTTCAATTTCAACTCTTCAATTTCAATTTCAACATCAAATTTTCCATTTCAACTTCAATTTCAATTTTTCATCTTCAATTTTTCCATTTCAATTCGTTAATTTCAACTCTTCAATTTCAATATCAAATTTTCAATTTCAACTTCAATTTTAACTCTCCCATTTCAACTTCAATTTTTCAATTTCAACTCTTCAATTTCAATTTCTACATCAAATTTTCCATTTCAACTTCAATTTCAATTTTTCAATTTCAATTCGTTAATTTCAACTCCTCAATTTGAATATCAAATTTTCAATTTCAACTTCAATTTTAACTCTCCCATTTCAACTTCAATTTCAATTTTTCAATTTCAATTCGTTAATTTCAACTCTTCAATTTCAATTTCAACATCAAATTTTCCATTTCAACTTCAATTTCAATTTTTCAATTTCAACTTCAATTTTAATTTCAATTTCTTGATTGATGTATTAAAAAATACTTCATTCCGTTTAAAAAAATATCGATGACCTTGAAATCTTGTAAAAAAAAGACCTTGAAAATTTTTTCCCTTACACCGTTACATGTGGCCCTTCAAACAGTGTAACTTTGTCCTAAGAAGTTTTTTTGTACAACGAAAAGTAACGGAAATATTTAGGTGTTCTGTTTCTGCGGACTCACCCTGTATAGGGATTGATGACGGATCAGGTGTTAGCAGTGTCGCCAGATGAGGGGAATCACGGTGAGATGATGTACCTCCTCTCTGATGACCAGACCAGTCCACGGCACGGGCACCGTGGTCTACGGTCTTAGTAGGGGACGTTAGAGTGTGTTCATGGTGCTGGAATGGGATAGTGGAAGGGGAAAAGGAGGAGAGGAAATGAAGCCGGTTTCTACCTCATCTGGCGACACTGGGTGGTAGCGGGAAGGTTTTTGACTATCTGTCCATCTTGTGGGGAGTGTACTATAATTATTCCAGAACACCAGGACATCCAGGGGTGCGTCAGAGGCCCTCCAGGTCCAAGTGAAACGAATGTAGCTCCACTTTTTAGGGGATTGATATTTCCTGCATGGGCCGAAACTGGGCGCGCTATCATAAAAGGACTGGTATGCAATCGGAAGCATAAATCGAAGGATAAACCGGACCCGACGAGGCGATCGTTTCAGCGTTTTCTTATTCTTTCTGACGCAGCGGTCGTTAAACCGTCACGCTACGAAACACTCGAGGAAGTAGCGTCTCGCGGAAGAACAGGCATGGCGCGCGGTGCTGGTCTACATCTTTCTGCCGATGCTCCACCGGTCTCGCGTCTCCCCGAATAAGATCACGAAATTTACGGCCTACTTCCTCGAACGTAGCAGGCCACCCTGACATCCGTGGACGTCGATCCGATTGCTTCCTCCGTCCGGCTCGCCCGATCCCCCTGTATCTCCATTCGGGGATCATTCGGAACCCCTTAATGGCACGCCAACTATTTCACGGCACGGCGGAACAATCTCCAACTATGCAACCGAACTTTGTCCTTGCGCGCCACGTTTATTTGCAACGTGCTCCACAAGCCTAGTTTACAGCCTCCATCGCCGTAAATAAACTACCGGAACTTTATACACCCGCTATTCATCCAATTTGCATTAACTCTATGCCGCTCGGCGCTCCCATGTAGCCCTTTTAACCTTCGTGCATTGTTTACGTCCATTTTACCCTAGTTTTCTTGCAAAAATGAATTTAATGCTCTTTATGTCATACCAGCATAATACCCGTTGCAAACTCAACGGCTGGCTTGTTTCTGCAGGTGTGCCACTATTTTAGACTTTAGCAACGATTTTAGAGACTCGCTAGCATGATCAGCCCTTACAATATTATTTGACGTACCGTTGAGTGCTGACAAGAAGGTCCCTGGCAAGAATGCGGTGACGTAGGCAAGAATGCGCGCCCGATTGGTTAGCTTGGAAGGAGCGCGCCTTTTATTGGCCGAAGCGGTCACACACACACATTACTAATGCTATGAAGAACGATAGACCCCTCTTGCCTCTGTGCCCCTCCCCCCCCCCCCGAGGATCTTCTTGTCAGCACTCAACGGTACTTGTCACGTACATTAAAAGCCAAGAACAGTAGTGGTTAACTCTGTGGTAGGTGGGGCGATGTATTGCGAAGAGCTGGTCGCGCACCCTCCGTTAGCCGCAGACAATTTTGAGGCGACGCACAGTGTGTCGATCAATGGAAAAAAGTCCGAAAATCAAAGTTTAAGATCGGCAAATTTATGTATCCTAAAATGTTCGTAACAAAACATAGTTTCTAAAACTGCCTTCAATTTTAACTGAATAAATCAATTTGTTGTTAAAAACTGAGGCTGAAACTTCACTGTCAAATTCCGTGCATTTTTTAAAACATGCGTCCCTCGCAAGCTATTTGTTCTTTTAATTTGATTTTTACAGAGTGTGTTTAGCATTATTAGACATTCAATCTCCCAAAAAAATTTTTTTTAAATAATCGCAATTTTTCCTAACTTTTTATGTTTAACATTTATCAACTTTGATTAGAGTTTTAAAAAAAGTATCTCGAGGTAACCCCGTAAATTTTTTTACAGTAATTGGTGGCATATTAAACTTCAATTTCGCGTTGGTTTAAATCTGCTCACGTTTGCTCAAGGGGAGAAAATAATAAAAAACCATATTAAGACGCTCGCGCTCGGCGGCTTTCTGCGTAGTCTTTCGAAGAAATTTGTTGCAATTATTTTTAGACGCATGCCATTTGATAAGTACTTACATATGTGATCAATTTTATTCTTATAAATTATATATTTAGTTTCAAAATTGTTTAAATATTTACAATCTTTCAATTCAGTATTAAAGAAAGTACCAAAAGGTTCCTTTGAGATTTTGTATTATATTAATTTAAAGTACATTAGACTTGATATGACGGTCGATCTTAAGTGCATAAATATACACAAATATTAAAAATAGTAGAAAATGTTGACGTTGAGACGCGTGCGTTCGCCGTCCACGCCTTTAACGTAGTCTATCGAGTTCCCACTTGAGTCCGCGCGAAACGATAAGACACTATGTTTACTCATTATGCTATTCTAAATATACAGTCCCTTATTTTCAATTGCTTATACGATATCTGTCGAACATAATACCCGCAAGACATCAAGACAACATTCAAATAAAGACCTATTAAATCATCTTCTACTGGAGTCGGATCCAATTATTGCCTATTATAAAAAAAAACATACGAAAAAAGAAAAAAAGGATTTCGGAGATATAAGAGACTACTTATTATTAAATGAAACATCCGACTTATCAGATTCCAACCCAGACACTTGTTCTGATGATAGTGAAGCTGAAGTAGTATAGTACGTACACATATTATTTAATAACATATTATCTATGTTAATTGATTAATTCATTAATTTATTCATTTTATTTATTTCTAGGTAAAATAAAGGATTTTTCTTAAAGATTCCTAAGTTTTAATTCCACCTTATGAAGATTTAAATAAGTAATGTATACAATTTAGTACTTTTTTTTTAATTTTCGTTAAAATTGTAAACTACTACTTTTTATGCAATAAAAAAACATAAGAAACAAGGTCATCACAATTAAAAAAAAAATTTTTTTTATACCAATCGATTCGTCTTTGCATTTTATTTCAAAAAGTATTAAGGTACTTTACTCGAAAATTGCATAGTTTAAGAGTTACGACTTTTTTCCCGAACTCCCGTATACTCGACACACTGTGCGACGGGCTCAAGAGGCCTTGGGCGGTGGGGGTTTAGTGGGTATGGGTAGGGGTATAGTCCCTATAGTCCCGTTTCCCCCAAATTCCATCTAGGGGGCGCCGAGTCCCACACTACCCCCTCCAGACGTCATCTGAGGAGGGGGTGTGCGTAAGTGACATTCCCCCACCGCCCTCAAACAAAAAAAAGGTACTTGTAAATCACTAATTTAATTTTAGCAATTAATCCTGGAGGACTTCCGGGATAAAAACACATTCGTGCACCCCTCCGAGCTAATGGCTACCGACGTGCCGAATTTTAACTGTCTGTACCTTCTTTATTTGAAGATGTATTCAAAGATGTAGAGGGACTTTTCTGATCGTTTCCTCGTGTAGAATGTCACTGTGACAAAGAAAACATTTGTGTCTTTATTTTTCTCCAAGGTCATTTCAAGGTTACTTCGTGATTTTTGTTTCTTATAAAAGCATAGAAAGGGACAAGTTCAGCATACGTCTTGGCAAGGACGACTTGTGCGCCAAATTTCAGTTTTCTATGTCGACAGAGGAATAACACTAATTTAATTTTAGCAATTAATCCTGGAGAACTTCCGGGATAAAAACACATTCGTGCACCCCTCCGAGCTAATGGCTACCGATGTGCCGAATTTTAACTGTCTGTACCTTCTGTATTTCAAGATGTATTCAAAGACGTAAAGGGACTTTTCTCATCGTTTCCTCGTGTAGAATGTCACTGTGACAAAGAAAACATTTGTGTCTTTATTTTTCTCCAAGGTCATTTCAAGGTCACTTCGTGTTTTTTGTCTCTTATGAAAGCACAGAGAAGAACAAGTTCAGCACACGTCTTGGGAATTACCTCGAGGTAGTCCAAAGTTGCAGAAATGAACAAAGAACATAGACGAGAATCAATGTCTCTATTACTTTGAAGCATTTTTCAAAACTGTATGCTGAACTTGTTTTTGTTTCTGTACTCTCGTAAAATATCGAAATGAAAATATGATATACCATTTAAAAAAACACGAAGTGACCTGGAAATAACCTTGGAAAAAATAAAAATAAAATGATTTTTTGTCAGAATGACGTTCTACATAGAAAATGATGATAAAAGTTTATATCAAGCTGTATATACGTAACCGGGCGTATAACTATTTTACCGTGGAAACGTAAGATGCGGTTGTTGTTTTAGACCGTCAAACTCGGAAGTCAAGAGAGAGAGAGAGAGAGAGAGAGAGAGAGAGAGAGAGAGAGAGAGAGAGAGAGAGAGAGAGAGAACTTTCTGAGCACGGTGTTGTAAGAAGGGAAGGTCTTTTCACAGTAACTCTGTTAAAGGCTCGTGATTAAAGTTTCGGTTAAAGGGTTAGGCACTCTCCGCGCGGTTGTCACGCGGTGGTTTTATTGAAAAAGTTCACACCCGACTCTATAAACCAGTAATACCGGACTTAGCGAGATGAAGATCGGTAGTTTCGTCTCTCTGGAATTATTTTGGGCGGATCCACAGTGGTTCGGGCCGCCGATCCAGCAGTTCATAAAGATTTTAATACTGCTGAGAAGTTTAAGTTTGATCTTGATTTTTTATAGAATAAGCATATTTAAAAATATTGAAAGTAGACCGCTAAATGTTGATTCACTTTTGTTCAAAACATTTTTTTGTCTCAGTTTTCAAATAAACTATAATCCACAATGGTGTTCATAAAATGTTGATTTTTAAAAGCTCGTACAATTTTTAATAAATCTTCTTTGAACAATTTTTAATAAATTTGAGGTATGCATTTTCAAGATAAGAGAATATATGCTCTTCATTTCAAGGAAAAAAATTTCTAGAAACGTTAAATAGGTTCGGCAAGGTTCACAAATAGTCCAGTCAATGAATGCTCATACGGGGGTTTGGAAGGAACACAATTCTTAACTTTCGGACTTTGTTTGGACTAGTTAGGAGGTAAACATAATAAAAGTCAGGGGGGCACGTAGAAGGTCCCTTTTTTCGGTTTCCGCTTATATCTCGGAAACTATGCGTCCTAGCGATAAAACCATTCAACACAAAATTAAAGCTGACAAAATGTGCCACAAGATTGATTCGATTCAGTTTTTCGCTATCTCGCCTAGCTTCCGAGATATCCGCGCTCAAAGTTCACTAACTCTTCAGCACAATTAGTGAACTTTGAGCGCGGATATCTCGGAAACTTTGTGTCCTAGCGATAAGACCGTTCTATACAAAAATAAAGCTGGAAAAATGTGCCACAAGATTGATTGGGTTCAGTTTTTCGCTATCTCGCTTAGTTTCCGAGATATCCGCGCTCGAAGTTCACTAACTCTTCAACACAATTAGTGAACTTTGAGTGCGGATATCTCGAAAACTATGCGAGATAGCGAAAAACAGAATCGAAGCAATCTTGTGGAAAATTTTGTCAGCTTTAATTTTGTATGGAATGGTCTTATCGCTAGGACGCATAGTTTCCGAGATATAAGCGGAAACCGAAAAAGGGACCTTCTACGTGCCCCCTGCACCCGCTCACTTCCTAGGAGTGGGGACTTTTAGTATGTTTACCACCTAACTAGTCCAAGCAAAGACTCAAATTAACTTCCCGATTTTATAGGGAAGTTATTGTAATTACCCGAATATCGAAAATCGATTTTTCAGCAGATCTTCACGTTTCATGGTCATTGGAGTCATTTTAGACTATTTTTATCATAATGTTCGTATGTGTGTGTGTATGTCTGTTTCTATGGTATCAAATTTTTCGTTAACGTTTTCTGAAAAAGTAACAACGCGATCAGAATGATGAATGATGCAATCGATGTGCCCCGTCGTGACTTAGAGCTGATTAGATTTTGGTCCATATTGGTCAAGTAGTTTTCTAGATTTTTAGTTTTTTTCGAAAAGAGTTGATTCTACAATGCAATTTATAAGGGAGGACGAAAATTTTCCACCAAAGAACGAAACGCAATTACATAAAAAATTTTTTCCTTAATTTATTTTTTTTTAGATTTAAAAAAATTTTCTTTTTTTAACTGATGCTAATGTTACCGCTTGGAATAATCGAAAATTATTCCAATGCAAGAGTGAATTTATCATTTCTACTCCCAAGAATACATTTTGGGAGAATATCGATGAAAGTACAAAAAAAACGATGTTAGCGATGTTGGCGAAGGAGTAACGAATCGGGAAGCTCTTTGTGTGACTCTTGGAGAGCCACACACCAAATAAAAAACATTAATAGCAGTAGGCCCTACTAGCCATGCGTATCACTAACCCTCTCGCAAGAGCAGTTCTACCCGCGAGCTCGCGAAGCGAGCGAGCAAAAACAACCCTACTCGCGAGCGAGCAGCAATATCCCTCTAGTTTAAAAATTGTGTTCCTTCCATTTTCCTCTACAGCTTTTCTCAGATTGGACTAAAAAGATAACCTCGAAATGTTTATTTCTAATTGCTGAACATTTCTAAAGTAGTGTAAACGCATTAAATTATTTTTATTTATTTTATGTTGTTTACCAAATGATCCGGTAGATCGTCGGAACACTGTGGGGCCGTCAGATTTAGGACATTTTATCCGAGCCGCAAGTTTTCCATTATATCAGTTCGCGTTTCGTTATTGTACACGCCGTATACAGGTTTCACATTACCGAGCCAGTGAGTTGCAAATTTCGTTCACTAGACCAGAGAACTTCGTTGTGTTTGAGTAACATCTAAATATTATACACTATATATATTCTATATATGTATGTACACATGTGTGTACATAAATATTTCTCGCATGCGAACTAAAGTCAAAATTTGAGTGAGGCGATCTAAAATTCCCTTTTCATTAGAACGTTTTAGCATGAAAATGAGAGCAGGAGAACGCGGAAGTGAACGTATCAAATAAATTATTAACGCACCGTGATCTACAGTAATTGTATTAGTAACACATCGTTATTCTACGTTATATTATAGTTCGAAGCTGACGTGGATATCAAGTGTACGGTGTGTTTAGTTTCCGACAGTGCAATGCTGCAGCAACAGCGTATTGTGGAACAACGTGAAAATAATACGGTTATACAGCTTTGCGGATGATACAGCGTTTCGGTTCGGAATCAATTTCGATAGAAAAACTATCAATGAACCATGAACCATATTTTCAATGTGGAAAATGTGTATTCCCATTTTCAATGTAAAAAACATGTATTCCCATTTTCAACGTGGAAAATATGTATTCCCATTGTCAATGTGGAAAATATGTATTGCCATTTTCAATGTTGAAATTATGTATTCCCATTTTCAACATGGAAAATATGTATTCCCATTTTCAATGTGGAAAATATTTATCCCCTTTTTTAATGTGGAAATTATATATTCCCATTTTCAATGTGGAAAATATGTATTCCCATTTTCAACGTGGAAAATGTGTATTCCTATTTTCAATGTGGAAAACATGTATTCCCATTTTTAATCTGGAAAATGTATGTATATTTAGGAATGTGCAATGTAGAAAATATTCACGTTTTCAATGTGGAAATTATGTATTCCCATTGTCAATGTGGAAAATATGTATTGCCATTTTCAATGTGGAAATTATGTATTCCCATTGTCAACATGGAAAATATGTATTCCCATTTTCAATATGGAAAATATTTATTCCCTTTTTAATGTGGAAATTATATATTCCCATTTTCAATGTGGAAAATATGTATTCCCATTTTCAACGTGGAAAATGTGTATTCCTATTTTCAATGTGGAAAACCTGTATTCTCTTTTGCAATGTGGATATTATATATTTCCATTTTCAATGTGGAATATATGTATTCCCATTTTTAATGTGGAATATATGTATTCCCATTTTTAATGTGGAAAATGTATGTATATATAGGAATGTGCAATATAGAAAATATTCACGTTTTCAATGTGGAAATTATGTATTCCCATTTTCAACGTGGAAAATATGTATTCCCATTTTCAACGTGGAAAATATGTATTCCCAATTTTAATGTGGAAAATATTTATTCCTTTTTTTAATGTTTAAATTATATATTCCCATTTTCAATGTGGAAAATATGTATTCCCATTTTCAACGTGGAAAATGTGTATTCCTATTTTCAATGTGGAAAACATGTATTCTCTTTTTCAATGTGGATATTATATATTCCCATTTTCAACGTGGAAAATATATGTATATTCCCATATTCAATGTAGAACATATTCACATTTTCAATGTGGAATATACGTATTCCCATTTTTAATGTGGAATATATGTATTCCCATTTTTAATCTGGAAAATGTATGTATATATAGGAATGTGCAATGTAGAAAATATTCACGTTTTCAATGTGGAAATTATGTATTCCCATTGTCAATGTGGAAAATATGTATTGCCATTTTCAATGTGGAAATTATGTATTCCCATTGTCAACATGGAAAATATGTATTCCCATTTTCAATATGGAAAATATTTATTCCCTTTTTAATGTGGAAATTATATATTCCCATTTTCAATGTGGAAAATATGTATTCCCATTTTCAACGTGGAAAATGTGTATTCCTATTTTCAATGTGGAAAACATGTATTCTCTTTTGCAATGTGGATATTATATATTTCCATTTTCAATGTGGAATATATGTATTCCCATTTTTAATGTGGAATATATGTATTCCCATTTTTAATGTGGAAAATGTATGTATATATAGGAATGTGCAATATAGAAAATATTCACGTTTTCAATGTGGAAATTATGTATTCCCATTTTCAACGTGGAAAATATGTATTCCCATTTTCAACGTGGAAAATATGTATTCCCAATTTTAATGTGGAAAATATTTATTCCTTTTTTTAATATTTAAATTATATATTCCCATTTTCAATGTGGAAAATATGTATTCCCATTTTCAATGTGGAAAATGTGTATTCCTATTTTGAATGTGGAAAACATGTATTCTCTTTTTCAATGTGGATATTATATATTTCCATTTTCAACGTGGAAAATATGTATTCCCATTTTCAACGTGGAAAATATATGTATATTCCCATATTCAATGTAGAACATATTCACATTTTCAATGTGGAATATATGTATTCCCATTTTTAATGTGGAATATATGTATTCCCATTTTTAATGTGGAATATATGTATTCCCATTTTTAATGTGGAATATATGTATTCCCATTTTTAATGTGGAAAATGTATGTATATATAGGAATGTGCAATGTAGAAAATATTCACGGTTTCAATGTGGAAATTATGTATTTCCATTTTCAATGTCGAAAATATGTATCCACATTTTTAATATGGAAAATATGTTATTCCCATTAATATAAAATTTTTATTATATTAATAAATTTATAATATTTTTTTCAAAATTTAAATCACTGAGCCCAATCATTAAAAAAAACGCAAAAGAAGAATTTGTTTAAATTTTTCGACATTATAGAGTTGATTTTCGAGGTTGAAAAAATTATTTTGTAATAGCCCAATCCTTTCCGAATAAAACAAAAAAAAATTTAGCTCAATCGGACAAACGGTTCTTGAGATAAAAATTCGTAAGTGAGGCCCGTTTTCGCCGAAATGGGCAAAAATTGAAAAATTTGAAGGCATTTCTAAAAAAATTCGAAACCGGCAAAATGATGACTTAAACCCCCCCCTAATTTCACATGGACTACAACATATTTCATTTAGAACAAAATCGGCGATGGTGCCCGCAAAAAGTGATCGATCCGGCATGGAATGACCCATATATAAAAAAAATATAATACAAAAAATTATGAGGCTGGCTTTTTCATAATGTACAGAATGAGCTAATTAGACACTGATTTAAGGAAGGGTATAATCACCCCCACGCATTCAGAATAATTTTTTAGTACATAATAAAAGTACATATGACCTTCACATGACCTTGTACTTCGAAGTGTTATTTGAAGGTCACGTCACAGTACACCTTTTAATACATTTTTTAAATACGATGTTTTATGATAGAAAATGTTCTACTTTGTCGGAATTAGAGAGGATATTCTTCTGTTTGGAAACTTGTTCTGGTTAAAAAAATGTCTCAATGGTTTTTCACGTTAGACTGCCTTCTTTTAGGTTATGTTTCAGGAATTTTGCGATAGTGTGGGATTGCCGGTAATTGTTCAGAATGTTTGCCGAAGGAAGTTTCCTTAAAATTAGAGTCAGCTAATGGATTCGAGGAAAAGTTGAACATCTGTGGCGGAACAGTTCGAGAAACAAAGTCAGAAAAAGCAAACACAGAAGAAGAATAGCTTAAGAAAGTCGACGGGGAGTGTGGTCGTTCGACAACTCCCTCCCTAATCCGCCATTTGTAACGAAACTGCGGACGTTCAAGTAGGAATGACTAAAACGAAATCTTTAATACAATCCTTTGCACGATTGTACCAACTAAGGTGTTCGTCTACTATCCGATGAATAAAAAGCCCGAACTCTAGATCCGACTCTACCATATTTAATATAAATCTTCGTTATGTTCAGTTGGAATATATGTATAGCAAAAACGTAACCATCTATCAAAATCGGAAACTTCGATTGAAGAGTGCAGCAACGAAACCGACACGGTAGAAAATTGCAACCTGTCTTTTCGCTGCAATTTCAAATCCAGCGGACAGTCGAAATTTTTCTAAAATGTCCGCTAAATACAACGGAAATGAAGCCGACGCGGTAAAGTTGCGCTTACGATTGTTTTACATAAATTGCGTTTGCACATTAAGATGAATTGTATTTCAACGAGAAAATACAATTAGCTGTTGTTTTGCTTTGGCGACGTTTTCGTAAAAGTGGACTCTTAAAAATGGACAGACATTCTGAAGGTTGTCCATTTACATCATTCAACGTAAAAATACCCACCAGGATGAATAGAGTCTCCTAAATTCCACCATTTTGTAAGGGGTCATCGTCATTTTCTCCTGAACTGGAAACCTTCACGGAACTGTTCGACTATCTGGAGAAAATTATTAAATCGGACTACTGCAATGTCATTGGAATTAGTCGCATTTTCAATGTGGAAAATATGTATTCCCATTCTCAATATGGAAACTATGTATTCCCATTTGAACGTGGAAAATATGTATTCCTATTTTCAATGTGGAAAATATGTATTTCCTTTTTAAATGAGGAAATTATGTATTCCAATTTTCAATGTGGAAATTATGTATTCCCATTTTCAACGTGGAAATTATGTATTCCCATTTCCAATGTGGAAAATATGTATTCCCTTTTTCAATGTGGAAATTATGTATTCCCATTTTCGATGTGAAAAATATGTATTGCCATTCTCAATGTGGAAAATATGTATTCCCATTTTCAATGTGGAAAATATGCATTCCCATTTTCAACTTGGAAAATGTGTATTCCCTTTTTCAATGTGCAAATAATGTATTCCCATTTTCGATGTGGAAAATATGTATTCCCATTTTCAATGTGGAAAATATGTATTCCCATTTTCAACGTGGAAAATATGTATTGCCATTTTCAATGTGAAAAATATGTATTCCCTTTTTCAATGTGGAAAATACATATGTGTTGCCATTTTCGATGTGAAAAATATGTATTGCCATTCTCAATGTGGAAAATATGTATTCCCATTTTCAATGTGGAAAATATGCATTCCCATTTGCAACTTGGAAAATGTGTATTCCCTTTTTCAATGTGCAAATAATGTATTCCCATTTTCGATGTGGAAAATATGTATTCCCATTTTCAATGTGGAAAATATGTATTCCCATTTTCAACGTGGAAAATATGTATTGCCATTTTCAATGTGAAGAATATGTATTCCCTTTTTCAATGTGGAAAATACATATGTGTTGCCATTTTCGATGTGGAAAATATGTATTGCCATTCTCAGTGTGGAAAATATGTATTCCCATTTTCAATGTGAAAAATATGTATTCCCATTTTCAACGTGGAAAATATGTATTGCCATTTTCAATGTGAAAAATATGTATTCCCTTTTTCAATGTGGAAAATACATATGTATTGCCATTTTCGATGTGGAAAATATGTATTGCCATTCTCAGTGTGGAAAATATGTATTCCCATTTTCAATGTGAAAAATATGTATTCCCATTTTCAAGGTGGAAAATATGTATTGCCATTTTCAATGTGAAAAATATGTATTCCCTTTTTCAATGTGGAAATTATGTATTCCCATTGTCAATGTGGAAAATATGTATTCCCATTTTTAACGTGGAAAATGTGTATTCCCTTTTTCAATGTGGAAATAATGTATTCCCATTTTCAATGTGGAAAATATGTATTCCCATCTTCAACGTGGAAAATATATATTGCCATTTTCAATGTGAAAAATATGTATTCCCTTTTTCAATGTGGAAAATACATATGTATTGCCATTTTCGATGTGGAAAATATGTATTGCCATTCTCAGTGTGGAAAATATGTATTCCCATTTTCAATGTGGAAATAATGTATTCCCTTTTTCAATGTGGAAATAATGTATTCCCATTGTCGATGTGGAAAATATGTATTGCCATTCTCAATGTGGAAGATATTCCCATTTATATAAGTCGTATATACAGGGTGGCCCACATAACTCTGAACAGCTCAATATCTCCGTTACTTTTCGTTGTACAACAAAACTTCGTAGGACAAAGTTACACTGTTTGAAGGGCCACATATAACGGTGTAAGGGAAAAAAATTTCAAGGTCATTTTTATGAGATTTCAAGGTTATCGATGTTTTTTTAAATGGAATGAAGTATTTTTTAATGCAATCGATGCAGCTGGACATTCTTTATAAAAAAGTACTCACCTATGTTTGTCGAAAAGTTAGTAGTTTAGGAGATATTTCAATTTAAATAACTCCAAAATACCATTACTGTCGTACTAAGGCGTTACACAAGTAAGTAAACACTAACGCCTTAGTACGACAGTCATGGTATTTTGGAGTTATTTAAATTGAAATATCTCCTGAACTACTAACTTTTCGACATACATAGGTTAGTAATTTTTTATAAAGAATGTCCAGCTGCATCGATTGATGTATTAAAAAATACCTCATTCCATTTAAAAAAACATCGATGACCTTGAAATCTCATAAAAATGATCTTGAAATTTTTTTTCCCTTACACCGTTATATGTGGCCCTTCAAACAGTGTAACTTTGTCCTACGAAGTTTTTTTGTACAACGAAAAGTAACGGAGATATTGAGCTGTTCAGAGTTATGTGGGCCACCCTGTATAAAAAAAATATTAATACAAACAATTGCGAGGTTGGCTTTTTCATAATGTTGGCGGGGGTGGCCGAAACTACGCATTAGGGTTTCGAATGTAAAGTGAGATCAAAAGGGAATTTGGAAATTTGGGAGAGAGTCGTGGAGCAATGAGGGATAGGAATCTATTGGAAGCGCATATGCCGTTTCATGACAGATCGGCGACCCACAAGAAGGTAGCCTCGTATACAAACAAACCACTTCGATATATAGGGTTGAAGGTGGTAAACGATGTACTCCTGGTTCGAGTATAACCCCTATTCCAGTAATGTTGTTCCCCAGGCGAAGTGCCTTCGAACATCAAAAGGTGGAATATTTTCTGATGGAAAAGCGCACCTTTCTGCTCGCGAGGGCTTGCAAGGGGATCACGCGTACACCACATGAAAGAAGGACTTCTAATAAAAATAAACCCTGACCATTCACATTTCCATAAAGTTTTCCACAGAAAACGCCTGCCACCATCTGGCATATTTACGCCTCGTTGTGGACGGGAGAGAAGCATACTTTAAAAGCCGGCTATTTACATCCGCGGTCTCTGTTAAATAAAATATGTACCGACAGGAAATATACGCTGACGCGGCCCGACCCGGCCCGCCGCGAACATTCAAGGATTTTAAAAGCCGACAATAGGCAACGGGGAGAGGGGCAAACTGAATTTCACGAACGCCATATCAAAACAAGATTCACTACGCGATATTACCCCCTCCTCTCCTCCCTCCCACCGCCACAGCCAACTAGAAATGTCGTTTTATACGGCGCGGCACTTTGACAAGCGTTTACAGATTCTGTAAAAATTCCAAACATTTCCTCGCCTCGAGCAACTTCATTTACCCGCGGTGACTGCGCGAAATTCAACACCCGCGCCGCCAGAAACTGGACCTTCCATTTTGAAATAATCGATTTTCCGCCTCTCGTAGTTTCCTTCATCTGAATTCGTAAAATTAACGTAGTCGTAATAATATTGTTTGGAGAATGTGTAAACTCTGAAATATTGACAATTTTTGTGAAGTATTAAAGAATCGTAATGTTTTTACAGAGTTTTGGATTCATAAATTGTTGCATTTTCTTGAAGGGGGTGATTGCTGAGGTGATTCGAAATCACTTGTTCCTTTGCGAAAATGCTCTACGCCATTTCGTTCAGAAGTTATTAACGAAAAACGCTCAGCGGGGCGTGTCGCCGAGTCGCAATCCGCCCGCCCCCAACGGTCTGATTGGTCCGTGTTTTTCGTTAATAACTCCTAAACGGAGCTGCAGAGAAGATTTTCGCAAAGGAAAAAGTTGCTTCAAATGATCTCAAGGATCCATTTGAGGAAGTACAAGTTAATATTGTTTGGAGAATGTATAAACTCTGAAATATTGACATTTTCGTGAAGCATTAAAAAATCTTATTGTTTCCACAGAGGTTTGGATTTATAGAATGTTGCATTTTCTTGAAGGGGGCAATGATAACTGTAAGTAATTTCGTCACTTACGATCATTATGTCTGCTAATTTCAGTTCTTTAATTTCCCCAAGGCAGAAAGAGCAACAATATCTTTGTTTTGCTGTAACATTATCGCGATCTTGCGAAATGTTAGGAAAAACCGCGTTATATTCCGAGGAGTGCAAGGAAATTGTTTACTAAGATATATGTCATCCGTTTCTCAACATTACTCGAAATGTATCGCGCAGCCGAGGACCGCAGCCGGGTTTATAGTGAGAATTGTATGACGTCGGGTCGAGAAAACCTCGAAAACTCTGTTCGTATAACAGAATATCCGGATTACGTGCGGATACACAGAAGTTATTAACGAAAAACGCTCAGCGGGGCGTGTCGCCGAGTCGCAATCCGCCCGCCCCCAACGGTCTGATTGGTCCGTGTTTTTCGTTAATAACTCCTAAACGGAGCTGCAGAGAAGATTTTCGCAAAGGAAAAAGTTGCTTCAAATGATCTCAAGGATCCATTTGAGGAAGTACAAGTTAATATTGTTTGGAGAATGTATAAACTCTGAAATATTGACATTTTCGTGAAGCATTAAAAAATCTTATTGTTTCCACAGAGGTTTGGATTTATAGAATGTTGCATTTTCTTGAAGGGGGTGATTGCTGAGGTGATTCGAAATCACTTGTTCCTTTGCGAAAATGCTCTACGCCGCTTCGTTCAGAAGTTATTAACGAAAAACGCTCAGCGGGGCGTGTCGCCGAGTCGCAATCCGCCCGCCCCCAACGGTCTGATTGGTCCGTGTTTTTCGTTAATAACTCCTAAACGAAGCCGCAGAGAAGATTTCCACAAAGGAAAAAGTTGCTTCAAATGATCTCAAGGATCCATTTGAGGAAGTACAAGTTAATATTGTTTGGAGAATGTATAAACTCTGAAATATTGACATTTTCGTGAAGCATTAAAAAATCTTATTGTTTCCACAGAGGTTTGGATTTATAGAATGTTGCATTTTCTTGAAGGGGGTGATTGCTGAGGTGATTCGAAATCACTTGTTCCTTTGCGAAAATGCTCTACGCCGTTTCGTTCAGAAGTTATTAACGAAAAACGCCTAGCGGGGCGTGTCGCCGAGTCGCAATCCGCCCCGCCCCCAATGGTCTGATTGGTCCGTGTTTTTCGTTAATAACTCCTAAACGAAGCCCAGAGAAGATTTCCACAAAGGAAAAAGTTGCTTCAAATGATCTCAAGGATTCATTTGAGGAAGTACAAGTTAATATTGTTTGGAGAATGTATAAACTCTGAAATATTGACATTTTCGTGAAGCATTAAAAAATCTTATTGTTTCCACAGAGGTTTGGATTTATAGAATGTTGCATTTTCTTGAAGGGGATGATTGCTGAGGTGATTCGAAATCACTTTTTCCTTTGCGAAAATGATCCACGCCGCTTCGTTCAGAAGTTATTAACGAAAAACGCCTAGCGGGGCGTGTCGCCGAGTCGCAATCCGCCCCGCCCCCAATGGTCTGATTGGTCCGTGTTTTTCGTTAATAACTCCTAAACGAAGCCCAGAGAAGATTTCCACAAAGGAAAAAGTTGCTTCAAATGATCTCAAGGATCCATTTGAGGAAGTACAAGTTAATATTGTTTGGAGAATGTATAAACTCTGAAATATTGACATTTTCGTGAAGCATTAAAAAATCTTATTGTTTCCACAGAGGTTTGGATTTATAGAATGTTGCATTTTCTTGAAGGGGGTGATTGCTGAGGTGATTCGAAATCACTTTTTCCTTTGCGAAAATGCTCTACGCCTCTTCGTTCAGAAATTATTAACGAAAAACGCTCAGCGGGGCGTGTCGCCGAGTCGCAATCCGCCCGCCCCCAACGGTCTGATTGGTCCGTGGTTTTTCGTTAATAACTCCTAAACGAAGCCGCAGAGAAGATTTCCACAAAGGAAAAAGTTGCTTCAAATGATCTCAAGGATCCATTTGAGGAAGTACAAGTTAATATTGTTTGGAGAATGTATAAACTCTGAAATATTGACATTTTCGTGAAGCATTAAAAAATCTTATTGTTTCCACAGAGGTTTGGATTTATAGAATGTTGCATTTTCTTGAAGGGGGTGATTGCTGAGGTGATTCGAAATCACTTGTTCCTGTGCGAAAATGCTCTACGCCGCTTCGTTCAGAAGTTATTAACGAAAAACGCTCAGCGGGGCGTGTCGCCGAGTCGCAATCCGCCCGCCCCCAACGGTCTGATTGGTCCGTGTTTTTCGTTAATAACTCCTAAACGAAGCCGCAGAGAAGATTTCCACAAAGGAAAAAGTTGCATCAAATGATCTCAAGGATCCATTTGAGGAAGTACAAGTTAATATTGTTTGGAGAATGTATAAACTCTGAAATATTGACATTTTCGTGAAGCATTAAAAAATCTTATTGTTTCCACAGAGGTTTGGATTTATAGAATGTTGCATTTTCTTGAAGGGGGTGATTGCTGAGGTGATTCGAAATCACTTTTTCCTGTGCGAAAATGCTCTACGCCGCTTCGTTCAGAAGTTATTAACGAAAAACGCTCAGCGGGGCGTGTCGCCGAGTCGCAATCCGCCCGCCCCCAACGGTCTGATTGGTCCGTGTTTTTCGTTAATAACTCCTAAACGAAGCCGCAGAGAAGATTTCCACAAAGGAAAAAGTTGCATCAAATGATCTCAAGGATCCATTTGAGGAAGTACAAGTTAATATTGGTTGGAGAATGTATAAACTCTGAAATATTGACATTTTCGTGAAGCATTAAAAAATCTTATTGTTTCCACAGAGGTTTGGATTTATAGAATGTTGCATTTTCTTGAAGGGGGTGATTGCTGAGGTGATTCGAAATCACTTTTTCCTGTGCGAAAATGCTCTACGCCGCTTCGTTCAGAAGTTATTAACGAAAAACGCTCAGCGGGGCGTGTCGCCGAGTCGCAATCCGCCCGCCCCCAACGGTCTGATTGGTCCGTGTTTTTCGTTAATAACTCCTAAACGAAGCCGCAGAGAAGATTTCCGCAAAGGAAAAAGTTGCTTCAAATGATCTCAAGGATTCATTTGAAGACGTACAAGATTTTTGGGACAGCCTATACAAACGGGAAGAGTATACTTCTAGATTGTAATATATTTTTTAAAGATTGTTTTATGCAGATTAATTATATTCACGGAATAAACGAAGAAATACAATTGAAGAAGAAGATAGGAAACATTTCAAAGACCGTTGAAAATAAAATCATCCGATGTTAATGCTTTTAAACCCGTATAATATCGCTTCGGTAATTCCAGGACAAATGCTGCGGTTTTCTCCACCCTCCCAGATCATCCACCAATCCCGACCGATCTCGTTTTTCTCCCCAGTTTTTTTCAAATATATTATGTGCACATGCAGGATCCCACCTAGAAAGGTAACCGCTACACACGTACAGATGAAGGAGGATGTATAAGAAGCTCGCCACGGGCAGCGAATTTACTGGAGTAATGAAACTATCAGATGGTCTGAGTTATATTGGAGCTTTGCCGCAAGCCCGCTCGCCAATAGCCCGTGGCTACTATTTGTCTACTTGCCGACTGCACCGATTAAAATACTTACGCGATTAAATCGTGCTTCCTCGGTGGATCTACAGCGACGGAAAAAAATATATATAAAATATATTTATAAAGCTTATCCGCCAGCCAGTTCTTTCAGAGGAGAAACCATTATAAAACCACACGTACTTGTGTCATAATTAGACTGCGACCGTCGCGAAATAACCACAGCAGTTACTTCCACATTGAAAATGGGAATACATATTTTCCACATTGAAATTGTGAATAATTCAATAACAATGAGTAGTCCGATTAAATAATTTTCTCCAGCTGGTCGAATAATTTCGTGAAGGTTTTCGGTTCAGGAGAAAATGACGATGCTCCCTTAAAAAGGGGTGGAATTGTTGGAGACTCTATTCATTCTGGTGGATGAAGTCGGTGGGGATGCGTCGGAGTGGGAACGCAGTGGAGTAGGGAGCGCTGGCGCGCGGAGTGGGGATCGCTGAACGCGATCACGTACTACCGAGCGTCGCGCGGGGATGTGTAACGGTTAAATCTAACAGTTTACATCTCCTAAACGCATAGGCTTGTCTAAAAATTGTTTTTTTTAATATTACATTGTCATCCAGTTCTGAGCTATGTTTAAAGTTTCAAGTGTCTAGCTCATCGGGAAGTGGTTTAAGATTCGATTACAAGATTTGACGCATACAACAACGACAACTCGGCAAGCTAATATAAGCGTGGTAAAGAGGTATTGACTTATGTATGTCGAAGAATTGTTAGTTTGTCAGATATTTCAAACTTGAATTCTCAAAAATCACACTCGCGTTCCCACAGAAATGACAGAATTTGTTATTTAAAATTGAATTGGCGTAGGCAGTACCGCACAATGGAATGTCCCATAAACTTTCCGATCGGTTCGAGTATGAGTGATCGGAGATGCCTGCGATAGCTGCACGAACACGTTCCGGAATCCCACAGAATCGAAATCATTCGGATAATGGGACCGAAATGGAGGTTGACGTAAAAATCGTGTGCGCGATCGTAACATCGTTATTTACGGGAAAGGGAAGATTTTCGGGGGAGCGTATCGGAAATCGTTGCGGCGTAGGTGCACTGCTGAGAGATAGCACGTGCTCGCATCGTTTTTGAGCTTGCTACATTACACGAAATTTCGCTAATAATCCCGGCAAATGGCCGTATTCGCGCACCGGCTTCAAGTGTTCGCGGTAATGAATTTAACGTCGTTGTCGAAAAGTAGAGCCATAAAATAAATCTCGCTGGTGCCGACGGCCGTCCGGAGCATTTCACAGACGTTTATTACGTACTCTCATTAAAATCTTTATGAAATAGTGCTGGCAGGCTTTACGGGAAGAAGGTGCGAATTACTGCGAACTTCCATCAGCGCGATGGCAATCGGACACATGGAAACCAACTCCGCCATTGTCCGCTGCTAATAACCAAGATACTTCTTCCGGCGCAACCTTGGACTCGCTATCGTACCATGATCCATAAGAATGCGCGACGTCTCTTTCCAGAAATCTTTGGAAATTTAAAAATAATTTATGCTGCATTAGTTGACAGCGGATTTTATGCATTTACGACGAAAAATGGAATGTTTTAAAATACTGTTATATTACTTTCAACCTGTTAAACATATTAGGATAGAAAATAAATTTCTAAAAATATGTTGAAAAAATGCACCTGGTCGGAATTGTGAAAAACAATAGCAAAAATTGATTTTTACGACTTTTTTAGCTGGGCCAATAACGAAAATTTAAAAGATGTGTTTAGTCAGTTTATATATGGTAAATTATATACGCTCCGAAAATTTCATAGAAATCGGTTAGTTGGTTTACGAGTTATAATCGATCAAAGGTGGTAAAAATTGCAATTTTTCAAGATGTTGAGCCTATTACCACTTTCGATCGATCATAACTCGTAAGTCAATTAACCAATTTCAATGAAATTTTCGGAGCGTGTATAATTTATACAAGTTGACCAAACACATCTTGTAAAAATGTAAAATCTTGTAAAAATCAATTTTTACTATTGTTTTTCACAATAACAAACCTAACCAACTCCACCATTGTCCGCTGCTAATAACCAAGATACTTCTTCCGGCGCAATTTTGGACTCGCTATCGTAGCATGATCCATAAGAATGCGCGACGTCTCTTTCCAGAAATCTTTGGAAATTTAAAAATAATTTATGCTGCATTAGTTGACAGCGAATTTTATGCATTTACGACGAAAAATGGAATGTTTTAAAATACTGTTATATTATTATCAACCTGTTAAACATATTAGGATTCAAAATAAATTTCTAAAAGTATGTTGAAAAAATGCACCTGGTCGGAATTGTGAAAAACAATAGCAAAAATTGATTTTCACGACGTTTTTAGCTGTGCCGATAACGAAAATTTCAAAGATGTGTTTGGTCAATTTGTATAAATTATATACGCTCCGAAAATTTCATAGAAATTGGTTAGTTGGTCTACGAGTTATAATCGATCAAAGGTGGTAAAAATTGCAATTTTTCAAGATTTTTAGCCTTTTACCACTTTTGATCGATCATAACTCGTAAGCCGATTAACCAATCTCAATGAAATTTTCGGAGCGTGTATAATTTATACAAGTTGACCAAACACATCTTGTAAAAATGTAAAATCTTGTAAAAATCAATTTTTACTATTGTTTTTCACAATAACTAACCTAACCAACTCCACCATTGTCCGCTGCTAATAACCAAGATACTTCTTCCGGCGCAATTTTGGACTCGCTATCGTAGCATGATCCATAAGAATGCGCGACGTCTCTTTCCAGAAATCTTTGGAAATTTAAAAATAATTTATGCTGCATTAGTTGACAGCGGATTTTATGCATTTACGACGAAAAATGGAATGTTTTAAAATACTGTTATATTACTTTCAACCTGTTAAACATATTAGGATAGAAAATAAATTTCTAAAAATATGTTGAAAAAATGCACCTGGTCGGAATTGTGAAAAACAATAGCAAAAATTGATTTTTACGACTTTTTTAGCTGGGCCAATAACGAAAATTTAAAAGATGTGTTTAGTCAGTTTATATATGGTAAATTATATACGCTCCGAAAATTTCATAGAAATTGGTTAGTTGGTTTACGAGTTATAATCGATCAAAAGTGGTAAAAATTGCAATTTGTCAAGATTTTTAGCCTTTTACCACTTTTGATCGGTCATAACTCGTAAGTCAATTAACCCATTTCAATGAAATTTTCGGAGCGTGTATAATTTATACAAGTTGACCAAACACATCTTGTAAAAATGTAAAATCTTGTAAAAATCAATTTTTACTATTGTTTTTCACAATAACAAACCTAACCAACTCCACCATTGTCCGCTGCTAATAACCAAGATACTTCTTCCGGCGCAATTTTGGACTCGCTATCGTAGCATGATCCATAAGAATGCGCGACGTCTCTTTCCAGAAATCTTTGGAAATTTAAAAATAATTTATGCTGCATTAGTTGACAGCGAATTTTATGCATTTACGACGAAAAATGGAATGTTTTAAAATACTGTTATATTATTATCAACCTGTTAAACATATTAGGATTCAAAATAAATTTCTAAAAGTATGTTGAAAAAATGCACCTGGTCGGAATTGTGAAAAACAATAGCAAAAATTGATTTTCACGACGTTTTTAGCTGTGCCGATAACGAAAATTTCAAAGATGTGTTTGGTCAATTTGTATAAATTATATACGCTCCGAAAATTTCATAGAAATTGGTTAGTTGGTCTACGAGTTATAATCGATCAAAGGTGGTAAAAATTGCAATTTTTCAAGATTTTTAGCCTTTTACCACTTTTGATCGATCATAACTCGTAAGCCGATTAACCAATCTCAATGAAATTTTCGGAGCGTGTATAATTTATACAAGTTGACCAAACACATCTTGTAAAAATGTAAAATCTTGTAAAAATCAATTTTTACTATTGTTTTTCACAATAACTAACCTAACCAACTCCACCATTGTCCGCTGCTAATAACCAAGATACTTCTTCCGGCGCAATTTTGGACTCGCTATCGTAGCATGATCCATAAGAATGCGCGACGTCTCTTTCCAGAAATCTTTGGAAATTTAAAAATAATTTATGCTGCATTAGTTGACAGCGGATTTTATGCATTTACGACGAAAAATGGAATGTTTTAAAATACTGTTATATTACTTTCAACCTGTTAAACATATTAGGATAGAAAATAAATTTCTAAAAATATGTTGAAAAAATGCACCTGGTCGGAATTGTGAAAAACAATAGCAAAAATTGATTTTTACGACTTTTTTAGCTGGGCCAATAACGAAAATTTAAAAGATGTGTTTAGTCAGTTTATATATGGTAAATTATATACGCTCCGAAAATTTCATAGAAATTGGTTAGTTGGTTTACGAGTTATAATCGATCAAAAGTGGTAAAAATTGCAATTTGTCAAGATTTTTAGCCTTTTACCACTTTTGATCGGTCATAACTCGTAAGTCAATTAACCCATTTCAATGAAATTTTCGGAGCGTGTATAATTTATACAAGTTGACCAAACACATCTTGTAAAAATGTAAAATCTTGTAAAAATCAATTTTTACTATTGTTTTTCACAATAACAAACCTAACCAACTCCACCATTGTCCGCTGCTAATAACCAAGATACTTCTTCCGGCGCAACCTTGGACTCGCTATCGTAGCATGATCCATAAGAATTGCGCGACGTTTCTTTCCAGAAATCTTTGGAAATTTAAAAATAATTTATGCTGCATTAGTAGACGGCGGATTTTATGCATATATAACGAAAAATGGAATGTTTTAAAATACTGTTATATTACTTTCAACCTGTTAAACATATTAGGATAGAAAATAAATTTCTAAAAATATGTTGAAAAAATGAACCTGGTCAGGAATTGTGAAAAACAATAGTAAAAAGTGATTTTGACGACTTTTTTAGCTGGGCCAATAACGAAAATTTAAAAGATGTGTTTAGTCATTTTATATATGGTAAATTATATACGCTCCGAAAATTTCATAGAAATTGGTTAGTTGGTTTACGAGATATAATCGATCAAAGGTGGTAAAAATTGCGATTTTTCAAGATTTTTAGCCTTTTACCACTTTTGATCGATCATAACTCGTAAGCCGATTAACCAATCCCAATGAAATTTTCGGAGCGTGTATAATTTATACAAATTGACCAAACACATCTTATAAAAATGTAAAATCTTGTAAAAATCAAATTTTACTATTGTTTTTCACAATAACTAACCTAACCAACTCCACCATTGTCCGCTGCTAATAACCAAGATACTTCTTCCGGCGCAATTTTGGACTCGCTATCGTGGCATGATCCATAAGAATGCGCGACGTCTCTTTCCAGAAATCTTTGGAAATTTAAAAATAATTTATGCTGCATTAGTAGACGGCGGATTTTATGCATATATAACGAAAAATGGAATGTTTTAAAATACTGTTATATTACTTTCAACCTGTTAAACATATTAGGATAGAAAATAAATTTCTAAAAATATGTTGAAAAAATGCACCTGGTCGGAATTGTGAAAAACAATAGCAAAAATTGATTTTTACGACTTTTTTAGCTGTGCCGATAACGAAAATTTAAAAGATGTGTTTGGTCAATTTGTATAAATTATATACGCTCCGAAAATTTCATAGAAATTGGTTAGTTGGTCTACGAGTTATAATCGATCAAAAGTGGTAAAAATTGCAATTTTTCAAGATTTTTAGCCTTTTACCACTTTTGATCGATCATAACTCGTAAGCCGATTAACCCATTTCAATGAAATTTTCGGAGCGTGTATAATTTATACAAATTGACCAAACGCATCTTGTAAAAATGTAAAATCTTGTAAAAATCAATTTTTACTATTGTTTTTCACAATAACTAACCTAACCAACTCCACCATTGTCCGCTGCTAATAACCAAGATACTTCTTCCGGCGCAATTTTGGACTCGCTATCGTAGCATGATCCATAAGAATGCGCGACGTCTCTTTCCAGAAATCTTTGGAAATTTAAAAATAATTTATGCTGCATTAGTTGACAGCGAATTTTATGCATTTACGACGAAAAATGGAATGTTTTAAAATACTGTTATATTACTTTCAACCTGTTAAACATATTAGGATAGAAAATAAATTTCTAAAAATATGTTGAAAAAATGCACCTGGTCGGAATTGTGAAAAACAATAGCAAAAATTGATTTTTACGACTTTTTTAGCTGTGCCGATAACGAAAATTTAAAAGATGTGTTTGGTCAATTTGTATAAATTATATACGCTCCGAAAATTTCATAGAAATTGGTTAGTTGGTCTACGAGTTATAATCGATCAAAAGTGGTAAAAATTGCAATTTTTCAAGATTTTTAGCCTTTTACCACTTTTGATCGATCATAACTCGTAAGCCGATTAACCCATTTCAATGAAATTTTCGGAGCGTGTATAATTTATACAAATTGACCAAACGCATCTTGTAAAAATGTAAAATCTTGTAAAAATCAATTTTTACTATTGTTTTTCACAATAACTAACCTAACCAACTCCACCATTGTCCGCTGCTAATAACCAAGATACTTCTTCCGGCGCAATTTTGGACTCGCTATCGTAGCATGATCCATAAGAATGCGCGACGTCTCTTTCCAGAAATCTTTGGAAATTTAAAAATAATTTATGCTGCATTAGTTGACAGCGAATTTTATGCATTTACGACGAAAAATGGAATGTTTTAAAATACTGTTATATTATTATCAACCTGTTAAACATATTAGGATAGAAAATAAATTTCTAAAAGATATGATGAAAAAATACACCTGTTCGGAATTGTGAAAAACAATAGTAAAAATTGATTTTCACGACGTTTTTAGCTGTGCCGATAACGAAAATTTAAAAGATGTGTTTGGTCAATTTGTATAAATTATATACGCTCCGAAAATTTCATAGAAATTGGTTAGTTGGTCTACGAGTTATAATCGATCAAAGGTGGTAAAAATTGTAATTTTTCAAGATTTTTAGCCTTTTACCACTTTCGATCGATCATAACTCGTAAGTCAATTAACCAATTTCAATGAAATTTTCGGAGCGTGTATAATTTATACAAGTTGACCAAACACATCTTGTAAAAATGTAAAATCTTGTAAAAATCAAATTTTACTATTGTTTTTCACAATAACTAACCTAACCAACTCCACCATTGTCCGCTGCTAATAACCAAGATACTTCTTCCGGCGCAATTTTGGACTCGCTATCGTAGCATGATCCATAAGAATGCGCGACGTCTCTTTCCAGAAATCTTTGGAAATTTAAAAATAATTTATGCTGCATTAGTTGACAGCGAATTTTATGCATTTACGACGAAAAATGGAATGTTTTAAAATACTGTTATATTATTATCAACCTGTTAAACATATTAGGATAGAAAATAAATTTCTAAAAGATATGATGAAAAAATACACCTGGTCGGAATTGTGAAAAACAATAGTAAAAATTGATTTTCACGACGTTTTTAGCTGTGCCGATAACGAAAATTTAAAAGATGTGTTTGGTCAATTTGTATAAATTATATACGCTCCGAAAATTTTATAGAAATTGGTTAGTTGGTTTACGAGTTATAATCGATCAAAGGTGGTAAAAATTGCAATTTTTCAAGATGTTTAGCCTTTTACCACTTTCGATCGATCATAACTCGTAAGTCAATTAACCAATTTCAATGAAATTTTCGGAGCGTGTATAATTTATACAAGTTGACCAAACACATCTTGTAAAAATGTAAAATCTTGTAAAAATCAATTTTTACTATTGTTTTTCACAATAACTAACCTAACCAACTCTGCCATTGTCCGCTGCTAATAACCAAGATACTTCTTCCGGCGCAACCTTGGACTCGCTATCGTACCATGATCCATAAGAATGCGCGACGTCTCTTTCCAGAAATCTTTGGAAATTTAAAAATAATTTATGCTGCATTAGTTGACAGCGAATTTTATGCATTTACGACGAAAAATGGAATGTTTTAAAATACTGTTATATTATTTTCAACCTGTTAAACATATTAGGATACAAAATAAATTTCTAAAAATATGTTGAAAAAATGCACCTGGTCGGAATTGTGAAACACAATAGCAAAAATTGATTTTTACGACTTTTTTAGCTGGGCCAATAACGAAAATTTAAAAGATGTGTTTAGTCATTTTATATATGGTAAATTATATACGCTCCGAAAATTTCATAGAAATTGGTTAGTTGGTTCACGAGTTATAATCGATCAAAAGTGGTAAAAATTGCAATTTTTCAAGATTTTTAGCCTTTTACCACTTTTGATCGATCATAACTCGTAAGCCGATTAACCAATCTCAATGAAATTTTCGGAGCGTGTATAATTTATACAAATTGACCAAACGCATCTTTTAAAAATGTAAAACCTTGTAAAAATAAATTTTTACTATTGTTTTTCACAATTCCGACCAAACGGATTTTTTAAAATCTAAAATGGTGATCGGACAGGCATCGTTATTGTTATTTAAGATTTGTGTTGGATCTATGGTTGGTTCAACGTCCATTTAAAATATTTAAATACAGCGTGTATAATTTTTGTAGAATTCTCTCCGTAGCGGACGCCCGACTGTTTTCAAATTTCACGGCATGAACACACTCTCCCTCCCTCGTCACAAATTTTTACTAGTCACACAAGATTAATTTGGCGTGTGACACGAAAGTTGTTGCAGCGAACGCGGCAGTTTTTATATCACAGCATATAAATGCTGACAAGACCAATGCCTGGCTTTTCACTGTAAAAATTATTCCGTGTACCGGGGCCGCACTTCGTACAGCTCCGTTTAAAATAAATTCACCTCTAACGCGGCGCGGCGGAACTGTTTTCGCTAGCGATGAATCTGGAACTCGGCGAAATATGTGAAAATCATCTAAATGTTGGTCATCGGGTCTGATCGGAAACACGACATTTTTTTACCCCAAATAAAGTCTTCAAAGTCGTGAACCAATGGTGTTCCATCCCATAAACAGAGTAGTTTATATATTTTATTAAAAAATGAATTCAATGAAAAATGGTCATCTTCATGTTTTAAAATGACATTACATATATTTTCGTACGTAATATTATTGCTCATGTCAAGACGAGTTCAACGGCCTGGTAGACTATGACTCTGACACGACCTTGAACTGAAAAAAAAACGAAATCAATGACCTGTTTTCGTTGAATATAATTATTTATTAACTGCTTCTTCGTTGTACACATGTTATACTAAAGTCATTTTGAATGAGCCACAGTGATTTACTTTTCATTATTGGTTCCTAACATCATCGATCATGTAAACATCTCAACTTAGTGATTTTACATGTTGATCTCTCGAAACTCGAAAGAAAAATCGCATTTTTGAGTTCAAGGTCAACTCAAGGTCACAGTAGTAATAGGCCACAGAATTGATCTTGACATAGGCAATAATATTACGTACTAAGAAATGAAGGTCCCTTCATTTCTCATGAACAAATTTAATTTTTGAAATTTTTCTACTTTGTAACCGACTATAAACTAATTAATATCGTTTCAGAAATTTTTTATCTGGCTACCGGAAGTGCCCGAAAGACGTGGCGACAGTTGCGTGGGACACCCTGTATTTTAACGTTTTCATATTATTGGAAAATCTAAACAATACTTTGTCACGAGTTTTCACAACTGGCGCGGACTGTTGGGAACAGAAATTGCAGGAAAAACCGTGGAACGCGGAGCTGGCAATGATAACTGTAAGTAATTAAACTTTAAATGTTATCGGCGCCAGGTTCGATCAATTTTAGAACAACAACAAATGTATATAATTATACAAAGTTGTTTTTTTGTATCACACAAACTTGTAAAACACCAAGTTTGAAAATAAGACATATTTGAGTTTAATTTTTTCTTTATAATATATTATATGTATTTTCCGTTCACAATTTAGAAAAAAGGTTTTTCCCTTAATTTGTGATACAAACTCATTAGAAAATTATATTTAATATCAAAGAAAATCGATGTAACCATGAGGTTACATTTGAAATTGCCGCCAGTTTCGTCCATGCATCATTATGGATCGTTATCGATCCACCAATCGTTGACGAGTTCTGTCACATATATGTCACAGCACTCTTACCGTTTGAATAGCATGTGCCCAGTCACACATCTGCCACCATGAGGTTTAAATAGTATTCATACTAACTTCAATAATTGTTATAATGTATTGTCCATTTTTCTGCACAACATGTAAGTATTATTTATATACGGGGTTGTGGTTTCCTTTAATTTTGCATACTGTTATATCATTTAAAATATTTTCCAGACGCAATAATGATTCTTTGAAAAAGATCCACATCGGGATCGAAACGTTAGAAACATGTAATAATTGCACATTTGTTGTTGTTCTAAAATTGATCGAACCTGGCGCCGATAACATTTAAAGTTTAATTATCTAAAATTGCGATCGAGAAGAATTTACCTTTATAACTGTAAGTAATTTCGTCACTTACGATCATTATGTCTGCTAATTTCAGTTCTTTAATTTCCCCAAGGCAGAAAGAGCAACAATATCTTTGTTTTGCTGTAACATTATCGCGATCGCGCGAAATGTTAGGAAAAACCGCGTTATATTCCGAGGAGTGCAAGGAAATTGTTTACTAAGATATATGTCATCCGTTTCTCAACATTACTCGAAATGTATCGCGCAGCCGAGGACCGCAGCCGGGTTTATAGTGAGAATTGTATGACGTCGGGTCGAGAAAACCTCGAAAACTCTGTTCGTATAACAGAATATCCGGATTACGTGCGGATACACAGAAGTTTTTATGGGAACACGAGCCTTAAACGATAAAATAATATTAATCATTACAACATAGCTTCTTTTAATCTCACTGGAAAACCACTGACCACTTTATATACGTTCGTAAAAATCACAGATCAACAATTAATAAATTTTGTTTGTAAGCCAGCAACTTGTCTCGCTCAACATCTTGAGGGATTCATTCTAGGAGATAATGATTGAGCAACGTTGTTCGATGAATTATTTGAGCGTATATTAAATATGAAAAATAGTATTGCTTATACTTTAGACAAATATATGGTACAAGAATAAATATCGTGCACTCTTTCGCTTTTTTCACCAAATATAATATATTCCTATATTCAATGTAGTAAAATATTCACATTTTCAATGTGGAAATTATGTATGTATTCCCATTTTCATTTTTTCCCTAACAGTCTTTAAACTATATAAAAAAAAGCCGTTGAAATACATGCACGTATTAATATTGGATATCACTGTATTCGAAAAAGTCTAAGGAATCTTTTGCTGTAAAAGATCAATTCAATATCTTTTATAATAATATCACAATATTTGTTTAAAGTTGAAAAATAGGTCATTTTTTCAAAATAAAATTTCTCAAAAACTGTGCGTCTAGGAGAAAAAGTAAGGATAGATTCGTAATCAGCGCAAAAAACTACAAGAATTGCATAGTAAGAATCGAAATCACAAAAAAGAGGTGAAATTTGTTGGACCGTGTTATTAAATAAACAAACTCTCCCTCTACTGGGAACAGGGTGTCCCTAATATGGGGTAAGGGTAATCATTTTCTTTTCGGTGGATCTCATTTGAAGTAATTAAATATTTATATATTATATCATTATATTACAACATATTACAATATATCATTATATTACAACATATTACAATATATTATTATATTACAATATATTACAATATATTACAATATATTACAATATATTACAAGATATTACGATATATTACGATATATTACAAGATATTACGATATATTACAATATATTACAATATATTACAAGATATTACAAGATATTACAAGATATTACAAGATATTACGATATATAACGATATATTACGATATATTACAATATATTACAATATATTACAATATATTACAATATATTACAATATATTACAATATATTACAATATATTACAATATATTACAATATATTACAATATATTACAATATATTACAATATATTACAATATATTACAATATATTACAATATATTACAATATATTACAATATATTACAATATATTACAATATATTACAATATATTACAATATATTACAATATATTACAATATATTACAATATATTACAATATATTACAATATATTACAATATATTACAAGATATTACAGGATATTACAAGATATTACAAGATATTTCAATATATTACTACATATTACAAGATATTTCAATATATTACAATATATTACGTTTGAATTTTCACGATCGTAAATTTTTGTATATGCACAAATGATTTCGGCGCTACCGGTTCGATCAAAGAATACTAGAAATTAGCAATTTTGCAGAATTATAATTTCGACTTTTCGGTTCGGTTTTGAACCATCTTCAGGAAAAGTCCGCGTCTGTGAAATAGACACTGTTATTCATTACAACAGAAACAATTTTATGATTTAAACCAGAGGTAAAATACGTACTTGCTAACTTTGAAAAAATACAAAATGAAGAGCGTAAATAAATGGTACTTGTCTATACGAGGGTTTAAACTGTACTAGACTGTAACCGTTGCGACAAACGTCAAGGCAGAAAAACATAGAAACATCGTAGAACTTACTAGCCAATCCGGTGTCAAGGATCAAGAGACGCCAAATCAATATTTGGCGCGGAATTCAAATTTTAAATATTCATCAACACATTTCCAGCCCATGTATTACCAAAAATTGGTAGAAAAAATGAGCAATCATTTAATATGTGGAGTTTAACATAACTATGTTAATGTGCTTGACCATATTTATATAACTGGAATTCATTATTTAGATTATTATAGAAAATCATCATAAGTTGGTTACTGATTCAGTAATGTAGTGTAAATTTCATTAATCTCAGGTTTTTCGTACCTAAGATTGACACTTTGATGTTTAATCATGTGAACAGTTTCTAATAATAATCTTTGATGTAAATTACGTTCTTTATCCAGTATTCTGCAAAATTGCTAATTTCTAGTATTGTTTGATCGAACCGGTAGCGCCGAAATCATTTGTGCAATTACAATATATTACAATATATTACAATATATTACAATATATTACAATACATTACAATATATTACAATATATTACAGTATATTACAATATATTACAGTATATTACAAGATATTACAAGATATTACAAGATATTACAAGATATTACAAGATATTACAAGATATTACAAGATATTACGATATATTACAAAATATTACAAGATATTACAATATACTACAATATATTACAGTATATTACAATATATTACAATATATTATTATATATTATTATATTATTGTAATATTGAGTATTGGGATAAGATTCCACCCTTTTTTGTTGAAAAGGAGCTCTTTATCCAGAAATTCAAATGGAAAGTAAATTCATTCAAAGTATGCTCTATCGACATCTACAACCTTCTTCCACCGTTCAGGTAATAAACGAATTCCTCAAAGAAAAAAATCTGGTTGTTTCGATGCAAGCCATTCATCGAGCCAATTTCGGATACTTTCATAGGAAGTGAACTGCTCTCCGGATATGGCCGACTGCATGGATCGGAACAAGTGGAAATCTGAAGGAGCAATGTCTGGCGAATTCGGCGAGTGGGGCAAAATTTTCCAGTTCGCTCCTTCCAAGTATTTCTTGACGGGTTTTGCGACATGTGGCCTGGCGTTGTCATGTAACGGAATCGGCTTATCGTGCCTGTTGTGCCATTCCGGTCATTATTCTTGTAATGCTCGCTTCAAACGTAATAGTTGTAGTTGACAAGTGTTTGACGTGGATTTTCATCAAGTAATGCTCGCAAATCCGTATCGTCGAATTTTTTTTGGCACACCATCGCGATCTTTGTCCCTTACGTCGAAATCATGGTTTTAAGCCGCCGGAACCAGTTCTTACAACTTGATGGAGTATCGCCCCCGTAAATACCCACGAGCGAATGATGCGTTTCCGCGGCACCTGTCTTTAAAACGAAATAATGCAACACAACTTTCCGCAAATGCTGTTTACTTGGAAGAAAAGTCGACATTTTTGACGCGAAAAATTTACTGCTGTTCACGCTCGAAACAATTGCCACTAACTGCGTTTTGAAGCTTAGACACACACCTTTCAAAAACATGTACTACGTTCCATCAAATATGCGATCGGTACTTTAGTATAACGACATCTGTCAAAAGGGGGAAACTTATTCCCATGCCCAATAATAGGTACATATTTTGTAACCATAAAATAACAAAATCATATAGAATGGAATTATAAAATGAGGGTTAAAATAAAAGGGTTCAAAATCCGACATTTCACATTCAACAACCTAATGGCGAATGTCGACCAGAAGCAAACACAATTCCCCATAAAATCTATTTTCTTAGAATCGTAGGTTCGTCGGTTGGCAGGGGCGTCGGAATAGGTAGGTATTTCATAAACTCGACGGTTTCGTGAAAATAAAATAAAGAAGAGTTGAACGAATAAAAGAAAAAAGAATGAATCGATTGGATTGCCGGACCGAGTTTCGAATCCGGATCTTTCGTTCGGCGAGGGACTGCTTTAATCAATTAAACTCTCCAGACCGTCGACGAACTCTTCTCTCGGAAAGTCCCATAACCGTAATGGCTGCCGCCGCCGCCGCCGCCTACAAACGGTTCTTGGAGACTGATGCGGCAGAACTAAAGACTCGAAGCCTAGAGGAAATTCTGCATGCTTGCCAAAGTTTCGCACACCCTCGTCTCGTGTGCAGGGCTCTCGGTATCGTTCCTCTGCAACAACACACTGTGGAAAACCGGGAGCCGCGCTAAGGACGCAATGGGGTGGAAGTCGTAACGCATTTGGGATAACTTTGTCAGTTGGTCAGACAGATAGTTGTTACGTAGCAATTACTCATGATCGCGGTCGCAATTTCGCATGCAACAATTGCCGCTCACTCGACGAGTCGAATTCGAAATTGTTTCGACCGCTGATAGCCTAATCCAGCCGGGATGCTCGAAAATTGAAAATTGGATAGACGCTAATTTACCCTGGTGGAATTAGTTCTGGACACTTTGGATTGAAATATTCTTTATTTCATATTTCCGCAGAAAATGTATACTCTGCTATGCCAAATTGATACCGTAATATTTTTATTGTGATCAATGATCACACTATCCAACAAATTTCAACATTTTTTATGTTCTCTAATTACTGTTGGGTCCTTCTTATAGAGCTTTTTGCGCTGATTCCGAATCTGTCATTAATTTTTCTCCTATGCGCACAGTTTTTGAGGAACATGGCTATGCAAAAAAAACATGTTTTTCAACTTTGAACAAATATTGTGATGTTATTATAAAAGATATTGAATTGTTCTTTGCAGCAAAAGATTCTGTAGACTTTCCCGAATACAGTGATATCCAATATTAATACATTATGATTGTATAAACATGTTTAAACAATGATTAAAGACGGAAGGATACCACTTGTACACCAATTCTTGAGGATATTTTTCAATTTATCTAAAAAATAAGGGTCCAGCGGAAAATCGAACTATACCACGCGATAGAGCAGACTTTCATCTTGAGATACCCCCCTTTCAAGTTTGCGACATCGACGCTTTTTTCGAACCAGAAAGCAAAATATCTTCGCCCGACATGAGTTGTCACCAGTGGCGTTCGCCATTAGAACGGGCGTTCCACGCTACTGGTGACTACTCATGTCGGGCGAAGATATTTTGCTTTCTGGTTCGAAAAAAACGTCGACGTTCCAAACTGGGTGGTTTCTCAAGATGAAAGTCTGCTCTATCACGTGGTATAGTTCGATTTTCCGCTGGACCCTTATTTTTTCAGATAAATTGAAAAATATATGCTCAAAAATTGGTGCACAAGTGGTATCCTTCCGTCTTTAATCATTGTTTAAACATGTTTAAACAATCATAATGTATTCATATTGGATATCACTGTATTCGGGAAAGTCTACAGAATCTTTTGCTGCAAAGAACAATTCAGTATCTTTTATAATAACATCACAATATTTGTTTAAAGTTGAAAAATGTGTTTTTTTCCAAGCCATGTTCCTCAAAAACTGTACGTATTGCAGAAAAATTAAGAACAGATTTGGAATCAGCGCAACAAACTCTATAAGAAGGATCCAACAGTAATTAGGGAACAAATTTGGTGTTGGACAGTGTCATTTATCGATAATTGATTATTTATCATACAGTATTGCCATATGTATTATCATACTGCGTCTCAAGTCGTTGTGGATCAAATTCGTTGTCGATCAAATTCGTTGTCGGTTAAAAGTGTCGTCGGCCAAAGCTATTGTTGTCCAGAGGTTCTACAAATTATTCGTTACTAGAATAAAGTCATTATCAGACTCCGGAAGTTTGTGCAAAATGAAAAGTTTGTGCATCACTTGCAAGACGCAGGAGCTGAATATAAATTTATATTCTTCATTAATAATCTAAATGTCGTGAACACATTAAGATGTGCGGTGATCAAATTCGTTGAATTGCCTTCTTATTTTTTATTCGAAGCGGAAAGAAAAATATCGAGTTTGCACACCCATTGAGCGTGTAGTAACACGCTCAAAGTCTTTTAATATCATGTATTTTCACCGTTTTAAATTGTATTTGTTCGTTCTCGATATAAATGCATAAAATCCGGCGTCTAGTCATTATTCATTGTATTAATTGGTTTGTGTCAATTAACTCTTTAAATTCGTATAATTTAAATGAATGAACAGAAAAAGTTGAAGCGTGCAATGTTTTTTCTGCTGACAATTCGGCTGTTCGATAAACAAATGCCGAGTTAATCGTGGGCGAGGTGTGAAACGGGCAGAGTTTACAGAGGATAAGGGTTGTCTGTCTGGGACATAGAAGAAAGCCTAAGCGTTTCGACTATCATAAATACGAGAGTAGGGTGCACGGAATTTCATTGTGCGCAGGGGTGCGAATGAGTGTTATTACCGGGAACTTGTACAGCAATGTCGTTTAATAAGTAATTAGATAGAGGTTGGGGTTCCCAATTACGTATTTCCCATTGATATTAAATTCCGCCATTAGCTGCTGCGTTTGAGTGGATAATGGGTGGGCAAACTCGATATTTTTCTTTCCGCTTCGAATAAAAAATAAGGAGGCAAATCAACGAATTTGATCACCGCACATCTTAATCCTGTCACTCGTTCAACCCATATATCATGTGAAAATATTAAGTATAAACCAGGGACCAAAAATAACATTGTTCTAGAAAAATTATCTACGATAAAAATCATTGATAAAAAGTTGATTATTATTGAAATTTAAGATAATCTACACAAAATATAAAGAAAAAAATTCGAAGATCAAAATGATTAAAAAATATTGATTTTTATACTTTTTGATTACAAGTAACAGTTATCAGTGTCCAAAAAATTCGATCCGATTGCTCGTAACAGTTGTCGATGAGAGAAGTTCATTTCTATCGCTCATAAGTTACGATCGTTGATAATACAATATCATTGATAATACATACTGTGATCGTCTTAAGTTGTTGTGGATCGAACTCATTGTCGGCCAAAATCGTTGTCGATCAAATTCGTTATCAGTTAAAACCGTTGTCGGCCAAAGCTATTGTCGGTCAAATCTGGAGTCGGTGAAATTTGTGTCGTAGTCCAGTCAATGAATGCTCGTAAGGGGGGTGTAGAGGGAAATGGAGGGAACACAATTTTTAACTTTGGGACTTTGTTTGGACTAGTTAGGAAGTAAACATACTAAAAGTCCCTACTCATAGGAGGTGAGCGGTGTACAGGGGGGGGGGGGCACGTAGAAGGCACGTACAGGGGTCTCCTTTTTCGATTTTCCGCTTATATCTCGAAAACTATGCGTC
Organism: Lasioglossum pauxillum; assembly: GCA_933228785.1. NCBI lineage: Eukaryota > Metazoa > Arthropoda > Insecta > Hymenoptera > Halictidae > Lasioglossum > Lasioglossum pauxillum. The sequence continues at coordinate 3,037,624 of OW121701.1, read as the reverse complement.
CTAGCGATGAAACCATTCTATACAAAATTAAAGCTGACAAGATGTGCCACAAGATTGATTAGATTTAGTTTTTCGCTATTTCGCATAGTCTCCGAGATATCTGCGCTCAAAGTTCACTAATTGTGAAAAAGAAATTTTTGCCTTATTAGACTAGGTAACCCTTCAGCACAATTAGTAAACTTTGAGCGCGGATATCTCGGAAACTATGCGAGATAGCGAAAAACTGACTAAAATCAATCTTATGGCACGTTTTGTCACCTATAATTTTGTATAGAATGGTCTTATCGCTGGGACACATAATTTCCGAGATATAAGCGGAAAAACGAAAAAGGGGTCCTTCTACGTGTATTTGAAGTTGAAATTGAAAAATTGAAGTTTAATTTGAGAAGTTGATGTTGAAACGGAAAAGTTGAAGTTGAAATTGAAAAAGTGATGTTGAAATTCAGAAATTGATGCTGAAACTCAAAAATTGAAGTAAAAATTGAAAAATTGATGCTGAAATTGAAAAATTGATGCTGAAACTCAAAAATTGAAGTGGAAATTGAAAAATTGATATTGACAATGAAAAATTGAAGTTGAAAATTAAAAATTAAAGTTGGAATTTAAATTGAAGTTGAAAATGAAGTTTTGAAATTGAAGATAAAATCGAAAAATTGAGGTTGAAATTGGAAAATTGAAGTTGAAATTGAAAAATTAAAGTTGGAATTGAAAAATTAAAGTTGGAATTGAGAAATTGAATTTAAAACTGAAAAATTACTGTTGGAATTGAAGTTTAATTTGAGAAGTTGATGTTGAAACTGAAAAATTGAAGTTGAAATTGAAAAATTGATGTTGAAATTGAAAAATTGGTGCTGAAACTCAAAAATTGAAGTGGAAATTGAAAAATTGATATTGACAATGAAAAATTGAAGTTGAAAATTAAAAATTAAAGTTGGAATTTAAATTGAAGTTGAAAATGAAGTTTTGAAATTGAAGATAAAATCGAAAAATTGAGGTTGAAATTGGAAAATTGAAGTTGAAATTGAAAAATTAAAGTTGGAATTGAAAAATTAAAGTTGGAATTGAGAAATTGAATTTAAAACTGAAAAATTACTGTTGGAATTGAAGTTTAATTTGAGAAGTTGATGTTGAAACTGAAAAATTGAAGTTGAAATTGAAAAATTGATGTTGAAATTCAGAAATTGATGCTGAAACTCAAAAATTGAAGTAAAAATTGAAAAATTGATGTTGAAATTGAAAAATTGGTGCTGAAACTCAAAAATTGAAGTGGAAATTGAAAAATTGATATTGACAATGAAAAATTGAAGTTGAAAATTAAAAATTAAAGTTGGAATTTAAATTGAAGTTGAAAATGAAGTTTTGAAATTGAAGATAAAATCGAAAAATTGAGGTTGAAATTGGAAAATTGAAGTTAAAATTGAAAAATTAAAGTTGGAATTGAAAAATTAAAGTTGGAATTGAGAAATTGAATTTAAAACTGAAAAATTACTGTTGGAATTGAAGTTGAAATTGAGAAATTGATGTTGAAACTGAAAAATTGAAGTTGAAATTGAAAAATTGATGTTGAAATTCAGAAATTGATGCTGAAACTCAAAAATTGAAGTAAAAATTGAAAAATTGATGTTGAAATTGAAAAATTGATGCTGAAACTCAAAAATTGAAGTGGAAATTGAAAAATTGATATTGACAATGAAAAATTGAAGTTGAAAATTAAAAATTAAAGTTGAAAATGAAGTTTTGAAATTGAAGATAAAATCGAAAAATTGAGGTTGAAATTGAAAAATTAAAGTTGGAATTGAAAAATTAAAGTTGGAATTGAGAAATTGAATTTAAAACTGAAAAATTACTGTTGGAATTGAAGTTGAAATTGAGAAATTGATGTTGAAACTCAAAAATTGAAGGGGAAATTGAAAAATTGATATTGACAATGAAAAATTGAAGTTGAAATCTAAAAATTAAAGTTGGAATTTAAATTGAAGTTGAAAATGAATTTTTAAAATTGAAGATAAATTCGAAAAATTGAGGTTGAAATTGGAAAATTGAAGTCGAACTTGAAAAATTGAAGTTGAAATTGAGAAATTGATGTTAAAACTGAAAAATAGCTCTTGGAAATGAAGTTGAAATTGAGAAATTGATGTTGAAACTGAAAAGTGGAAGTGAAAATTGAAAAATTGATGTTGAAATTGAGAAATTGATGCTGAAACTCAAAAATTGAAGTGGAAATTGAAAACTGGATGTGGATATTGAAAAATTGATATTGACAATGAAAAATTGAAGTTGAAATTGAAAAATTAAAGTTGGAATTTAAATTGAAAATGAAGTTTTGAAATTGAAGATAAAATCGAAAAGTGAGGTTGAAATTGGAAAATTGAAGTCGAACTTGAAAAATTGAAGTTGTAATTGAGATATTGATGTTAAAACTGACAAAATTGGTGTGGAAACTAAAAACGTGAAGTTGAAATTGAAGTTGAAATTGGAGTGTTAAAATTGAAGAGTTGAAATTGAAGTGTTGTAATTAAAATTGGAGCAAAAACACTAACTCGAACAAATAATGGTGGAAAATTTTGTCAGCTTCAATTTTGTATAGAATGGTCTTATCGCTAGGACACATAGTTTCCGAGATATAAGCGGAAAACCGAAAAAGGGGACCTCCTACGTGCCCTCCTGCACCCCGCTCATCTCCTAAGTGTGGGGACTTTTAATATGATTACCTCCTGACTAGTCCAAACAAAGACCCAAAGTTAAAAATTGTGTTCCTTCCATTTCCCTCTACAACTTTTCGTTGACTGGACTATGGGTGATTTGCATGGGACCCAATGTGGCACACCTATCCGACGTCCGATCAGCTTCATCTTTCGCAGGAATTATTTTCTTATCCAATGGCACAATTCTATGGGGGGGGGGGGGGGGCGTGAAAAAAAATCTTGCAAAAAAAATGTCACCAGGTATAGCTAAGGTCAACTCTAATGTGGATCCACGCTAAAAGAACAGATTAATCCCGAGAGAACGGGGTGCAGGACATCCCGAGGAAGAATAAGTTTGATCGATACCGGCGGCATATCCGTTTCTGTCGGGCAAGAAATATTCTTATTAGTATCACAATCGAAACCGTTTCTTCTTACGTTTGTTCGCGGTGGGGGGACGTGTCGGGTAAGGCGACGGTCCACAGTAGCACAAGGGTATGGCAATTTCGACCCTTCACTAGACGTAAAGAAGTGTTAGCCCCGCAACCAATGTTGTTCACGGTCCAATACGTCTTATCGACTTTACTTCCTATCCCATCTACGTGGGAAAACTCTCATTCCTTCGTTCTCCGACTCTCTCTCTCTCTCTTTCTCCGTGCAGTTTTCCCAGTGGTCCGTTCTCTCTTTCCCTTTCTTAGCCGGTTCGAGCGTCTCTCTGCCATTCTGTATCTCCGTCCTTGTCCAGTTTCCGTTTACATGCCGTTTACTTTCCTCCTTCTTGCCGGGATTATTTTTGTCTATGGCTTTAAATCTTCGCCGGGGTACTTTCAAATAAAGTTTACGGTAGCGGCGGAGTTGATTTATATCGGGGAAAACGAAGAAACACGGAGAAACGAGGTACTCTTGTGTGTGTGTGTGTGTACCGCTCTCCCTGTATTATATATGTGTCTATCGGCGAGCCGGCGCGCTTGGTACACGTGTAGATACTGTCACGGTGTAAAAACGCAATACCTACGACATTCTGTCTTTGAATTGCTGCTACGGCTAACCTGATCTATGCTCCCATTCTGCGACTACCGGCGTCCGATATTAGCCGCACGACGTTGCTCTTGTTTCGAGAAAATTCCCGCAGTATCGCCGGATTACTGCTCGCCCGGCAGACACATGGCCGCGCGACTAAATGAATGTTATATTCATACGCGTACGCACGCGAAAGAGAGCCCCCGAGAAATATATGTATACACCACTTCTACGGCTATCCGATTCTGATAAACGAGCCGCGACCATAAAACGCCGCCTCTTGTCACCGAACGATATTGTTTCCTTCCTTCCCCCACCACCGAAACGGACCTGTCTCCCGGAAACTTGATAATTAATTCGATTCCCGTCGAAAAATTGAGTCGGAACGATCCGCCGCCGAGTAAATATCGATTCTCGTTACAAATTAGAAAAATATTCGTGTCACTTCAGAGAAAATTTATTGGTGCTAATTTGATCACGTTTTTCGACATTACGAAGTTCATTATCGAGGTTGGACAAATTATTTTGTAATAGCCCAATCGTTTCTGAATAAAACGAAAAAAAATGTTGCTGGATCGGACGAATAGTTACTCCGATAGAAATTCGTAAGCGAAGCCCGTTTTTCTCAAAACAGGCAAAAATTGCAAACTTTGGAGGCCTGTAATTTTCTAAGCAAATTCTAAATCGACGATCGTGACGTCGAAAAGCGATCGAATTGGCATGGAATGGGCCTGATCCTCTGCTCTAAACTTCAATTGTTCATTTTTCTGTGAGGGGTGTACACGGATCCGGATAAAATGTTAATAATAATGTTGAAGCCTTGAACTTTATTATTATAAGTATTCCCATATTACAGTATTAGTTACTATACTATGTATTCCCATTTTCAACGTCTAAAATATGTATTCCCATATTCAATGTGGAAAACGTATGTATATTCCTATATTCAATGTAGAAAATATACACATTTTCAATGTCAAAATCATGTACGTATTCCCATTTTCAATGTCGAAAATATGTATTCACATTTTCAATGTAGAAAATATGTATTCCCATATTCAATGTGAAAAATATATGTATATTCCTATATTCAATGTAGAAAATATACTCATTTTCAATCTGAAAATCATGTATGTATTCCCATTCACAATGTGGAAAATATGTATTCCCATTTTCAATGTCGAAGACATGTATTCCCATTTTCAATGTGGAAAATATGTATTCCCATATTCAATGTAGAAAATATATGTATATTCCTGTATTCAATGTAGAAAATATACACATTTTCAATGTCAAAATCATGTACGTATTCCCACTTTCAATGTCGAAAATATGTATTCACATTTTTAATGTAGAAAATATGTATTCCTATGTTGCAGATTTTCAAGATTTTCGGCAATAAATCGTGAAAATCTGAAATTTTTACCATCATTAAATGTTTGTAGTTCGTTGCAACGTCGACCGATTTTGACGAAATTTTCAGAATATGTTTAATTGACACAGATCTACAAAACTTATTTTTTAAATTTTCAATATAGGCCCACATAAAAAAGTTAAAAATTCAACTTTTAGTATTTTTTCAACAATTCCGATCAATTGCAATTTTTGAAGAAATTTCTTTTCACATTCTTTAGTAAACTAATTGCTCTAGCTTCCCAAAAAAGTTCAAATCGTATAGTACAATATCGTATAGAAATATCATAATTATACAGGTGAGTCTAATAAAGTGAGCAGGGACTGTATGTATTCCCATTCAGAATGTGGAAAATATGTATTCCCATTTTCAATGTCGAAGATATGTATTCCCATTTTCAATGTGGAAAATATGTATTCCCATATTCAATGTAGAAAATATATGTATATTCCTGTATTCAATGTAGAAAATATTCACATATTCAATGTGGAAATTATGTATGTATTCCCATTTTCAACGTAGAAAATATGTATTGCCTTTTTGAACGTGGAAAATTGTCATGTATTCCCATTTTCAACGTGGAAAATACGTATTCCCATTTTAAATGTGAAAAATATATGTATATTCCATTTTCGATGTGGAAAATATGTATTCCCATTTTTGATGTGGAAAATATGTATTCCCATATTCAATGTGGAAAATATGTATTCCCATTTTTGATGTGGAAAATATATCACATTTTCAATGTGAACATTATGTATGTATTCCCATCCTCAATGTGGAAAATATGTATTCCCATTTAAATACTGAAAACCAAATTAAAAACTTTAAATATTGAAAATTAAAAACCAAAAAAATACTGAAGATGGGAATACTTGTGACTAAGGACTTGTAACAAAACGTGACTGTTTATTTCAATGTTTTTTTCTACTACACTTTCCATTTTACATATTCTAAAACATATTCTAAAGATTGAAATAATACATTAGAATTGAAAGATTTACGTAAGTATTTTGTTATATCAGATGATTTAATATTATGCAAATTTTTTTGGACAGTGTACTCTGTGCTCGTCCCTTTTCGCTAAACCATTTACACGCCTTCGTACGGTGTCAAAGGAAGAGCTTTATTGTCCATCCCGTAGGTAGATTAGGATTGCGTGAGTAACAACCCGCAGAATTAGTGTTAGTGTTGCTAATTTGCTTAGGGCAGGACCCAGCTGATGAAGGAGTACAACGGTCCGGGAAACAGATCGAATGCAACATGGACTGGAAGAATAGTCTCTCGCCGTTTACGCGTTTAAATAATTATTGTTATCATACGAGACATGAATCATAATACAGGGTGGTCCACCAAAATACGGCCACCTGGAGGAGATATTTCTCCTTCAATTGTGGAGCTACAAAAAATATTTTGTGTACTATTTGAATGGTTTGAAGGAACCATTATATTGCAAACAATTTTTTTTTCCGAAGGTCATTTTTTTCGGAGTTATCAAGGTCATCGATGTTTTTTGATACGTAACTACATTTTTTTTTACTTGCATCGTTTAACTGATCGAAAAATACATTCAGATATGTAACATGACCTTGAAATGACCTTGATCTTCAAAAATTAAAGTTTTACCTTCAGATCAAGGGCAATGTCATGTTATTGTACATATCTGAATGTATTTTTCGATCAGTTACCTGATGCAATAAAAAAGAATGTAGCTATGTATTAAAAAGGTCCCGGAAGTGGCGAATTTTTGAGCCACCCTTTAACCGGGGATTTCCTATTAGTCCAGTCGCCAGGTACTTTTACCTGGAAAGTATTCCGAACTTAATGAAATTTTGACACGTAATTTAGGGGTACTCTGGGGAGTCGAATCTGAGTTTTTTCGACCTCGAGGACCCTGGGCTAACTTGGGGATGGGGAAAAACCACGATTTTTGTTACCTGCTTTTGGGATTTCGCCTATAACTCAAAAACTATGGGTCCTACGAACTTTTTTTTCATTTTTGGAAAGAGCATTAAATTTCCTTCAAATTTCACTGGTCCGACGTATTTTTTGACCCAATAGGTAGCGAGAGACGCGTTCAAAATTATGAAATGTTTCTCAAAATGACATTTTGAGCCTTACAATGTAAGGTGTATACATAGTATGTAGATTATATGTAGATATGTTGAAAAATTAAAGTTATGAGCCAGAAACTTGCAATTTCCTGCTAAATGTCACAATGAGTGGCTCAAAATGTAATTTTGAGAAACCTTTCCTAATTTTGAACGCGTCTCTCGGTACCTATTGGGTCAAAAAATACGTCGGACCAGTGAAATTTGAAAGAAAAATGCTGTTTCCAAAAATGAAAAAGAAGTTCGTAGGACTCATAGTTTTTGAGTTATAGGCGAAATCCCAAAAGCAGGTAACAAAAATCGTGGTTTCTTCCCCCTCCGCAAGTTAGCACAGGTCCTCGAGGTCGAAAAAACTCAGATTCGACTCCCCAGAGTACCCCTAAACGTGTCAAAATTTCATTAAGTTACATTGTGTGGCTCAAAATGTCATTTTGGGAAACCTTTCCTAATTTTGAACGCCTGTCTCTCTGTACCTATTCGGTCAAAAAATACGTCGGATCAGTGAAATTTGAAGGAAAAATGCTCTTTCCAAAAATGAAAAAGAAGTTCGTAGGACTCATAGTTTTTGAGTTATAGGCAAAATACCAAAAGCAGGTAACAAAAATCGTGGTTTCTTCCCCCTCCGCAAGTTAGCACAGGTCCTCGAGGTCGAAAAAACTCAGATTCGACTCCCCAGAGTACCCCTAAATGCCATAATTTCATTAAGTTACATTGTGTGGCTCAAAATGTCATTTTGGGAAACCTTTCCTAATTTTGAACGCCTGTCTCTCTGTAAGTATTGGGTCAAAAAATACGTTGGACCACTGAAATTTGAAGGAAATTTAATGCTGTTTCCAAAAATGAAAAAGAAGTTCGTAGGACCCATAGTTTTTGAGTTATAGGCAAAATACCGAAAACAGGTAACAAAAATCGTGGTTTCTTCCCCCTCCGCAAGTTAGCACAGGTCCTCGAGGTCGAAAAAACTCAGATTCGACTCCCCAGAGTACCCCTAAACGTGTCAAAATTTCATTAAGTTACATTGTGTGGCTCAAAATGTCATTTTGAGAAACATTTCCTAATTTTGAACACCTGTCTCTCTGTAAGTATTGGGTCAAAAAATACGTTTGACAGGGGAATTTTAAGGAAATTTAATGCTCCTTCCAAAAATGAAAAAAAGTCCGTAGGACCCATAGTTTTTGAGTTATAGGCGAAATCCCAAAAACAGGTAACAAAAATCGTGGTTTCTTCTCCCTCCGCAAGTTAGCACAGGTGCTCGAGGTCGAAAAAACTCAGATTCGACTTCCCAGAGTACCCCTAAACGTGTCAAAATTTCATTAAGTTACATTGTGTGGCTCAAAATGTCATTTTGAGAAACATTTCCTAATTTTGAGCGCCTGTCTCTCGGTACCTATTGGGTCAAAAAATACGTTGGAACACTGAAATTTTAAGGAAATTTAATGCTCTTTCCAAACATGAAAAAAGAAAGTCCGTAGGACTCATAGTTTTTGAGTTATAGGCAAAATACCAAAAGCAGGTAACAAAAATCGTGGTTTCTTCCCCCTCCGTAAGTTAGCACAGGTCCTCGAGGTCGAAAAAACTCAGATTCGACTCCCCAGAGTACCCCTAAATGCCAAAATTTCATTAAGTTACATTGTGTGGCTCAAAATGTCATTTTGAGAAACATTTCCTAATTTTGAACACCTGTCTCTCGGTACCTATTGGGTCAAAAAATACGTTGGACCACTGAAATTTGAAGGAAATATGCTCTTTCCAAAAATGAAAAAGAAGTTCGTAGGACTCATAGTTTTTGAGTTATAGGCAAAATACCAAAAGCAGGTAACAAAAATCGTGGTTTCTTCCCCCTCCGGAAGTTAGCACAGGTGCTCGAGGTCGAAAAAACTCAGATTCGACTCCCCAGAGTACCCCTAAATGCCAAAATTTCATTAAGTTACATTGTGTGGCTCAAAATGTCATTTTGAGAAACATTTCCTAATTTTGAACACCTGTCTCTCTGTAAGTATTGGGTCAAAAAATACGTTTGACCAGTGAAATTTGAAGGAAAAATGCTCTTTCCAAAAATGAAAAAGAAGTTCGTAGGACTCATAGTTTTTGAGTTATAGGCAAAATCCCAAAAGCAGGTAACAAAAATCGTGGTTTCTTCCCCCTCCGCAAGTTAGCACAGGTCCTCGAGGTCGAAAAAACAGATTCGACTCCCCAGAGTACCCCTAAATGCCAAAATTTCATTAAGTTACATTGTGTGGCTCAAAATGTCATTTTGAGAAACATTTCCTAATTTTGAACACCAGTCTCTCTGTACCTATTCGGTCAAAAAATACGTTGGACCACTGAAATTTTAAGGAAATTTAATGCTCTTTCCAAACATGAAAAAAGAAAGTCCGTAGGACCCATAGTTTTTGAGTTATAGGCAAAATCCCAAAAGCAGGAAACAAAAATCGTGGTTTCTTCCCCCTCCGCAAGTTAGCACAGGGTCCTCGAGGTCGAATAAACTCAGATTCGACTCCCCAGAGTACCCCTAAATGCCAAAATTTCATTAAGTTACATTGTGTGGCTCAAAATGTCATTTTGAGAAACATTTCCTAATTTTGAACGCCTGTCTCTCTGTAAGTATTGGGTCAAAAAATACGTTTGACCAGTGAAATTTGAAGGAAATTTAATGCTCTTTCCAAAAATGAAAAAGAAGTTCGTAGGACTCATAGTTTTTGAGTTATAGGCAAAATACCAAAAACAGGTAACAAAAATCGTGGTTTCTTCCCCCTCCCCAAGTTAGCACAGGGTCGACGAGGTCGAAAAAACTCAGATTCGACTCCCCAGAGTACCCCTAATGCCAAAATTTCATTAAGTTACATTGTGTGGCTCAAAATGTCATTTTGGGAAACATTTCCTAATTTTGAACACCTGTCTCTCTGTACCTATTGGGTCAAAAAATACGTTGGAACACTGAAATTTGAAGGAAAAATGCTGTTTCCAAAAATGAAAAAGAAGTTCGTAGGACTCATAGTTTTTGAGTTATAGGCGAAATCCCAAAAGCAGGTAACAAAAATCGTGGTTTCTTCCCCATCCCCAAGTTAGCCCAGGGTCCTCGAGGTCGAAAAAACTCAGATTCGACTCCCCAGAGTACCCCTAAATGACGTGTCAAAATTTCATTAAGTTCGCAATACTTTCCAGCTAGACACCCTTTGTTCGACCTGGCGACTGGACTAATATCCTACATTCCTATATTTCCTATATTCGTATATTTTTTGAGATATAAAATGCAAGTTGACCTCTTGCCCTTATTACACCCACGGCCCCCGATTATCCGGGGTTATCGGGATCGCGGAAGACAACGAAGTGTTCCGATCAGTGTTGCGATAGATGCTGCTCCTTTGAAGATAAGACCACAAGGGCTCGCTTCATCCAAGTTTCAAAGATCGCCGCAGCTGCTGCGAAGAGCATTGTTACCGCGCCGGTATTGGATATCAAACTAAAAACTGTATTCTTAGTAGAACGCTTTTCCCGGGTCGTCCCTGTTTGGTACTTCCAAAATCGGACACAGGACCACCTTTCGCCGTTTAATAAATCAAAACAGTTTTCATAAATTAGAAATACACTCGTCGAAAGAATTAAGGGATGATTTGTGCGAACCCGAAAAATAGCTCTCACTTTTCGTGATCATAACTCCGTAAAAAATTGCCGTATCGATACCGTTAAACAATGGTTTGAAAGCCTGATACCTCTGGTTTCGGGTGCTCTGTTTCGAATTGTTGCTATGTTGGTTTTTTACAAAGTTATAGCGGGATGAAGACAACATCTCGTTGAGAACGAGAGCAGGATTTCAAACGATGAAATCCAAATCCTCATTTGGAACAATAAATCCATTAAATCGCATTATTGCTAACTCTAACATATTTTACAACAATATCGATTTTTTCAATGGCACGTTACAGGCATTCAAAGCAAAATTGCGCAATACTATTTGTTAATTATATCTGTATTTCTTTATTTTCGCGCGGTCCATTTTTATGTTAATTTTAGTTAAGACTTAGGTTAAGAGTTTAGGTTAAGACTTTCTTTTGTTATGTCTTTTTTTTTGTTTTTATCAGTTATACGGTAAAAACTGTATACATATGTACAAAAGGACCTCGGTCCGTATATAATAATAATAATAATAATAACATTGACGGTTAAAAGAAGTTTCGAAGAAGCATTTCAAAATTGATTTGTAAATTTTGCGAAACCATTCGACGATCCTTTTGGTACAGCATTCAAGTTTTATTTACGATTGGTATCAATTTCTTTTGTAGGTGAACTAGGTTACTTTCCAGAATGAAATCGCAAGCCAATTTGCCTACATCAGACAGCAGCGCGTGGATCAAAGCGGCACAGAGCATAAAAAAATCATGAAGATCACGGCCCCGTATAAAAACACGAGGCATGCATATGTTAATAGCGTCGAAGTATGTTGCTGCCTTAATAGCAGTCCCAGAGGAGGCGCCACAAATCCCAACCCTATCTGCGAGCTGAACCACAATCTCCGGGGGATCAACCGCAAGATACTACTAGCCAAGAACTCTGCATGAACTCGAAGTATGACGATTAATATTGGAGAAGGGTTGTTACGGATTATTCCCTGGCAAAGAACGATACTTCACGCATCGGACGTACACATTTGCAATAACAAAAGAATGAAGAAAGCCTCCGGGGAGATGCTTCGTAGTAGCTCAATACAGTAGAACCTCGCTCGTTGCACGATCATAGTGACTCGTAGTGTCGATCTTCTTCTGTTTGTATTACGTAACCGTCACAATCCTCACCGCACGTCTCGGAACTCCAAACAACTCGTAGGTGGCACCAGTATGCAACGCAGGAGGACTGCGTGCAATAAACGAGGTTATACCGTACTATGTACCACTTCCATCATGATAGTCAATTTTTGGTGCAGTAGACGAAGTCAAAATTGATGTTTCTGCAAGTAGGAGCTATTGCACCTACACAAAGTACAAATCAAATTATGGTTTGGTGCAACAAACGAGGTTATACCGTACTTACATCATGGTAGTCAATTTTTGGTGAAGTCGATAAAGTCAAAATTGATGTTTCTGCAAGTAGGTGCTATTGCACCCACATAAAGTACAAATAAAATTATGGTTTGGTGCCATAAACGAGGTTATACCGTACTTCCATCATGATAGTCAATTTTTGGTGAAGTGGATGAAGTCAAAATTGATGTTTCAGCAAGTAGGCGCTATTGCACCCACACAAAGTACAAATAAAATGATGGTTTGGTGCAATAAACGAGGTTATACCGTACTTACATCATGGTAGTCAATTTTTGGTGCAGTAGACGAAGTAAAAATTGATGTTTCTGCAAGTAGGTGCTATTGCACCTACACAAAGTACAAATAAAATTATGGTTTGGTGCCATAAACGAGGTTATACCGTACTTCCATCATGGTAGTCAATTTTTGGTGCAGTGGATGAAGTCGAAATTGATGTTTCAGCAAGTAGGTGCTATTGCACCTACGCAAAGTACAAATAAAATGATGGTTTGGTGCAATAAACGAGGTTATACCGTACTTCCATCATAATAGTCAATTTTTGATGCAGTAGACGAAGTCTAAATTGATGTTTCTGCAAGTAGGTGCTATTGCACCTACTCAAAGTACAAATAAAATTATGGTTTGGTGCAACAAACGAGGTTATACCGTACTTCCATCATGATAGTCAATTTTTGGTGAAATCGATGAAGTCAAAATTGATGTTTCAGCAAGCAGGTGCTATTGCACCTACACAAAGTACAAATAAAATTATGGTTTGGTGCAACAAACGAGGTTATACCGTACTTCCATCATGATAGTCAATTTTTGGTGAAGTGGATGAAGTCAAAATTGATGTTTCAGCAAGTAGGTGCTATTGCACCTACACAAAGTAGAAATCAAATTATGGTTAGGTGCAATAAACGAGGTTATACCGTACTACCACTTCCATCATGATTGGCAATTTTTGGTGCAGTAGACGAAGTCAAAATTGATGTTTCAGCAAGTAGGTGCTATTGCACCCACACAAAGTACAAATAAAATTATGGTTTGGTGCAATAAACGAGGTTATACCGTACTTCCATCATGATAGTCAATTTTTGGTGAAGTGGATGAAGTCAAAATTGATGTTTCTGCAAGTAGGTGCTATTGCACCCACATAAAGTACAAATAAAATTATGGTTTGGTGCCATAAACGAGGTTATACCGTACTTCCATCATGGTAGTCAATTTTTGGTGCAGTGGATGAAGTCGAAATTGATGTTTCAGCAAGTAGGTGCTATTGCACCTACGCAAAGTACAAATAAAATGATGGTTTGGTGCAATAAACGAGGTTATACGGTACTTACATCATGATAGTCAATTTTTGGTGCAGTAGCCGAAGTAAAAATTGATGTTTCTGCAAGTAGGTGCTATTGCACCCACATAAAGTACAAATAAAATTATGGTTTGGTGCCATAAACGAGGTTATACCGTACTTCCATCATGATAGTCAATTTTTGGTGAAGTGGATGACGTCAAAATTGATGTTTCAGCAAGTAGGCGCTATTGCACCCACACAAAGTACAAATACAATGATGGTTTGGCGCAATAAACGAGGTTATACCGTACTTCCATCATGATAGACAATTTTTGGTGCAGTGGACGAAGTCAAAATTGATGTTTCTGCAAGTAGGTGCTATTGCACCCACACAAAGTACAAATAAAATTATGGTTTGGTACAATAAACGAGGTTATACCGTACTTACATCATGGTAGTCAATTTTTGGTGAAGTGGATGAAGTCGAAATTGATGTTTCAGCAAGTAGGTGCTATTGCACCTACGCAAAGTGCAAATAAAATGATGGTTTGGTGCAATAAACGAGGTTATACCATACTTCCATCATAATAGTCAATTTTTGATGCAGTAGACGAAGTCTAAATTGATGTTTCTGCAAGTAGGTGCTATTGCACCCACACAAAGTACAAATAAAATTATGGTTTGGTACAATAAACGAGGTTATACCGTACTTACATCATGGTAGTCAATTTTTGGTGAAGTGGATGAAGTCAAAATTGATGTTTCAGCAAGTAGGCGCTATTGCACCCACACAAAGTACAAATAAAATTATGGTTTGGTACAATAAACGAGGTTATACCGTACTTACATCATGGTAGTCAATTTTTGGTGCAGTAGACGAAGTAAAAATTGATGTTTCTGCAAGTAGGTGCTATTGCACCCACATAAAGTACAAATAAAATTATGGTTTGGTGCCATAAACGAGGTTATACCGTACTTCCATCATGATAGACAATTTTTGGTGAAGTGGATGAAGTAAAAATTGATGTTTCAGCAAGTAGGTGCTATTGCACCTACACAAAGTACAAATAAAATTATGGTTTGGTGCCATAAACGAGGTTATACCGTACTTCCATCATGGTAGTCAATTTTTGGTGCAGTGGATGAAGTCGAAATTGATGTTTCAGCAAGTAGGTGCTATTGCACCTACGCAAAGTACAAATAAAATGATGGTTTGGTGCAATAAACGAGGTTATACCGTACTTCCATCATAATAGTCAATTTTTGATGCAGTAGACGAAGTCTAAATTGATGTTTCTGCAAGTAGGTGCTATTGCACCTACTCAAAGTACAAATAAAATTATGGTTTGGTGCAACAAACGAGGTTATACCGTACTTCCATCATGATAGTCAATTTTTGGTGAAATCGATGAAGTCAAAATTGATGTTTCAGCAAGCAGGTGCTATTGCACCTACACAAAGTACAAATAAAATTATGGTTTGGTGCAACAAACGAGGTTATACTGTACTTCCATCATGATAGTCAATTTTTGGTGAAGTGGATGAAGTCAAAATTGATGTTTCAGCAAGTAGGTGCTATTGCACCTACACAAAGTAGAAATCAAATTATGGTTAGGTGCAATAAACGAGGTTATACCGTACTACCACTTCCATCATGATTGGCAATTTTTGGTGCAGTAGACGAAGTCAAAATTGATGTTTCAGCAAGTAGGTGCTATTGCACCCACACAAAGTACAAATAAAATTATGGTTTGGTGCAATAAACGAGGTTATACCGTACTTCCATCATGATAGTCAATTTTTGGTGAAGTGGATGAAGTCAAAATTGATGTTTCTGCAAGTAGGTGCTATTGCACCCACATAAAGTACAAATAAAATTATGGTTTGGTGCCATAAACGAGGTTATACCGTACTTCCATCATGGTAGTCAATTTTTGGTGCAGTGGATGAAGTCGAAATTGATGTTTCAGCAAGTAGGTGCTATTGCACCTACGCAAAGTACAAATAAAATGATGGTTTGGTGCAATAAACGAGGTTATACGGTACTTACATCATGATAGTCAATTTTTGGTGCAGTAGCCGAAGTAAAAATTGATGTTTCAGCAAGTAGGTGCTATTGCACCCACACAAAGTACAAATAAAATTATGGTTTGGTGCAACAAACGAGGTTATACCGTACTTACATCATGGTAGTCAATTTTTGGTGCAGTAGACGAAGTAAAAATTGATGTTTCTGCAAGTAGGTGCTATTGCACCCACATAAAGTACAAATAAAATTATGGTTTGGTGCCATAAACGAGGTTATACCGTACTTCCATCATGATAGTCAATTTTTGGTGAAGTGGATGACGTCAAAATTGATGTTTCAGCAAGTAGGCGCTATTGCACCCACACAAAGTACAAATACAATGATGGTTTGGCGCAATAAACGAGGTTATACCGTACTTCCATCATGATAGACAATTTTTGGTGCAGTGGACGAAGTCAAAATTGATGTTTCTGCAAGTAGGTGCTATTGCACCCACACAAAGTACAAATAAAATTATGGTTTGGTACAATAAACGAGGTTATACCGTACTTACATCATGGTAGTCAATTTTTGGTGAAGTGGATGAAGTCGAAATTGATGTTTCAGCAAGTAGGTGCTATTGCACCTACGCAAAGTGCAAATAAAATGATGGTTTGGTGCAATAAACGAGGTTATACCATACTTCCATCATAATAGTCAATTTTTGATGCAGTAGACGAAGTCTAAATTGATGTTTCTGCAAGTAGGTGCTATTGCACCCACACAAAGTACAAATAAAATTATGGTTTGGTACAATAAACGAGGTTATACCGTACTTACATCATGGTAGTCAATTTTTGGTGAAGTGGATGAAGTCAAAATTGATGTTTCAGCAAGTAGGCGCTATTGCACCCACACAAAGTACAAATAAAATTATGGTTTGGTACAATAAACGAGGTTATACCGTACTTACATCATGGTAGTCAATTTTTGGTGCAGTAGACGAAGTAAAAATTGATGTTTCTGCAAGTAGGTGCTATTGCACCCACATAAAGTACAAATAAAATTATGGTTTGGTGCCATAAACGAGGTTATACCGTACTTCCATCATGATAGACAATTTTTGGTGAAGTGGATGAAGTAAAAATTGATGTTTCAGCAAGTAGGTGCTATTGCACCTACACAAAGTACAAATAAAATTATGGTTTGGTGCCATAAACGAGGTTATACCGTACTTCCATCATGGTAGTCAATTTTTGGTGCAGTGGATGAAGTCGAAATTGATGTTTCAGCAAGTAGGTGCTATTGCACCTACGCAAAGTACAAATAAAATGATGGTTTGGTGCAATAAACGAGGTTATACCGTACTTCCATCATAATAGTCAATTTTTGATGCAGTAGACGAAGTCTAAATTGATGTTTCTGCAAGTAGGTGCTATTGCACCTACTCAAAGTACAAATAAAATTATGGTTTGGTGCAACAAACGAGGTTATACCGTACTTCCATCATGATAGTCAATTTTTGGTGAAATCGATGAAGTCAAAATTGATGTTTCAGCAAGCAGGTGCTATTGCACCTACACAAAGTACAAATAAAATTATGGTTTGGTGCAACAAACGAGGTTATACCGTACTTCCATCATGATAGTCAATTTTTGGTGAAGTGGATGAAGTCAAAATTGATGTTTCAGCAAGTAGGTGCTATTGCACCTACACAAAGTAGAAATCAAATTATGGTTAGGTGCAATAAACGAGGTTATACCGTACTACCACTTCCATCATGATAGGCAATTTTTGGTGCAGTAGACGAAGTCAAAATTAATGTTTCAGCAAGTAGGTGCTATTGCACCTACACAAAGTACAAATAAAATTATGGTTTGGTGCAATAAACGAGGTTATACCGTACTTCCATCATGATAGTCAATTTTTGGTGAAGTGGATGAAGTCAAAATTGATGTTTCTGCAAGTAGGTGCTATTGCACCCACATAAAGTACAAATAAAATTATGGTTTGGTGCCATAAACGAGGTTATACCGTACTTCCATCATGGTAGTCAATTTTTGGTGCAGTGGATGAAGTCGAAATTGATGTTTCAGCAAGTAGGTGCTATTGCACCTACGCAAAGTACAAATAAAATGATGGTTTGGTGCAACAAACGAGGTTATACCGTACTTCCATCATGATAGTCAATTTTTGGTGAAATCGATGAAGTCAAAATTGATGTTTCAGCAAGCAGGTGCTATTGCACCTACACAAAGTACAAATAAAATGATGGTTTGGTGCAATAAACGAGATTATACCATACTTCCATCATAATAGTCAATTTTTGATGCAGTAGACGAAGTCTAAATTGATGTTTCTGCAAGTAGGTGCTATTGCAACTACACAAAGTACAAATAAAATTATGGGTTGGTGCAACAAACGAGGTTATACCGTACTTCTATCATGATAGTCAATTTTTGGTGCAGTAGACGAAGTCAAAATTGATGTTTCTGCAAGTAGGAGCTATTGCACCTACACAAAGTACAAATCAAATTATGGTTTGGTGCAACAAACGAGGTTATACCGTACTTACATCATGGTAGTCAATTTTTGGTGAAGTCGATAAAGTCAAAATTGATGTTTCTGCAAGTAGGTGCTATTGCACCCACATAAAGTACAAATAAAATTATAGTTTGGTGCCATAAACGAGGTTGTACCGTACTTCCATCATGATAGACAATTTTTGGTGAAGTGGATAAGTCAAAATTGATGTTTCAGCAAGTAGGTGCTATTGCAACTACACAAAGTACAAATAAAATTATGGTTTGGTGCAACAAACGAGGTTATACCGTACTTCCATCATGATAGTCAATTTTTGGTGAAGTGGATAAGTCAAAATTGATGTTTCAGCAAGTAGGTGCTATTGCAACTACACAAAGTACAAATAAAATTATGGTTTGGTGCAACAAACGAGGTTATACCGTACTTCCATCATGATAGTCAATTTTTGGTGAAGTGGACGAAGTCAAAATTGATGTTTCTGTAAGTAGGTGCTATTGCACCTACACAAAGTACAAATAAAATGATGGTTTGGTGCAATAAACGAGGTTATACCATACTTCCATCATAATAGTCAATTTTTGATGCAGTAGACGAAGTCTAAATTGATGTTTCTGCAAGTAGGTGCTATTGCACCCACACAAAGTACAAATAAAATTATGGTTTGGTACAATAAACGAGGTTATACCGTACTTACATCATGGTAGTCAATTTTTGGTGAAGTGGATGAAGTCAAAATTGATGTTTCAGCAAGTAGGTGCTATTGCACCCACACAAAGTACAAATAAAATTATGGTTTGGTGCAATAAACGAGGTTATACCGTACTTACATCATGGTAGTCAATTTTTGGTGCAGTAGACGAAGTAAAAATTGATGTTTCTGCAAGTAGGTGCTATTGCACCCACATAAAGTACAAATAAAATTATGGTTTGGTGCCATAAACGAGGTTATACCGTACTTCCATCATGATAGACAATTTTTGGTGAAGTGGATGAAGTAAAAATTGATGTTTCAGCAAGTAGGTGCTATTGCACCTACACAAAGTACAAATAAAATTATGGTTTGGTGCCATAAACGAGGTTATACCGTACTTCCATCATGGTAGTCAATTTTTGGTGCAGTGGATGAAGTCAAAAGTGATGTTTCTGCAAATAGGTGCTATTGCACCCACACAAAGTACAAATAAAATTATGGTTTGGTACAATAAACGAGGTTATACCGTACTTACATCATGGTAGTCAATTTTTGATGAAGTGGATGAAGTCGAAATTGATGTTTCAGCAAGTAGGTGCTATTGCACCTACTCAAAGTACAAATAAAATTATGGTTTGGTGCAACAAACGAGGTTATACCGTACTTCCATCATGATAGTCAATTTTTGGTGAAATCGATGAAGTCAAAATTGATGTTTCAGCAAGCAGGTGCTATTGCACCTACACAAAGTACAAATAAAATTATGGTTTGGTGCAACAAACGAGGTTATACTGTACTTCCATCATGATAGTCAATTTTTGGTGAAGTGGATGAAGTCAAAATTGATGTTTCAGCAAGTAGGTGCTATTGCACCTACACAAAGTAGAAATCAAATTATGGTTAGGTGCAATAAACGAGGTTATACCGTACTACCACTTCCATCATGATTGGCAATTTTTGGTGCAGTAGACGAAGTCAAAATTGATGTTTCAGCAAGTAGGTGCTATTGCACCCACACAAAGTACAAATAAAATTATGGTTTGGTGCAATAAACGAGGTTATACCGTACTTCCATCATGATAGTCAATTTTTGGTGAAGTGGATGAAGTCAAAATTGATGTTTCTGCAAGTAGGTGCTATTGCACCCACATAAAGTACAAATAAAATTATGGTTTGGTGCCATAAACGAGGTTATACCGTACTTCCATCATGGTAGTCAATTTTTGGTGCAGTGGATGAAGTCGAAATTGATGTTTCAGCAAGTAGGTGCTATTGCACCTACGCAAAGTACAAATAAAATTATGGTTTGGTGCAATAAACGAGGTTATACCGTACTTACATCATGGTAGTCAATTTTTGGTGCAGTAGACGAAGTAAAAATTGATGTTTCTGCAAGTAGGTGCTATTGCACCCACATAAAGTACAAATAAAATTATGGTTTGGTGCCATAAACGAGGTTATACCGTACTTCCATCATGATAGACAATTTTTGGTGAAGTGGATGAAGTAAAAATTGATGTTTCAGCAAGTAGGTGCTATTGCACCTACACAAAGTACAAATAAAATTATGGTTTGGTGCCATAAACGAGGTTATACCGTACTTCCATCATGGTAGTCAATTTTTGGTGCAGTGGATGAAGTCAAAAGTGATGTTTCTGCAAATAGGTGCTATTGCACCCACACAAAGTACAAATAAAATTATGGTTTGGTACAATAAACGAGGTTATACCGTACTTACATCATGGTAGTCAATTTTTGATGAAGTGGATGAAGTCGAAATTGATGTTTCAGCAAGTAGGTGCTATTGCACCTACTCAAAGTACAAATAAAATTATGGTTTGGTGCAACAAACGAGGTTATACCGTACTTCCATCATGATAGTCAATTTTTGGTGAAATCGATGAAGTCAAAATTGATGTTTCAGCAAGCAGGTGCTATTGCACCTACACAAAGTACAAATAAAATTATGGTTTGGTGCAACAAACGAGGTTATACTGTACTTCCATCATGATAGTCAATTTTTGGTGAAGTGGATGAAGTCAAAATTGATGTTTCAGCAAGTAGGTGCTATTGCACCTACACAAAGTAGAAATCAAATTATGGTTAGGTGCAATAAACGAGGTTATACCGTACTACCACTTCCATCATGATTGGCAATTTTTGGTGCAGTAGACGAAGTCAAAATTGATGTTTCAGCAAGTAGGTGCTATTGCACCCACACAAAGTACAAATAAAATTATGGTTTGGTGCAATAAACGAGGTTATACCGTACTTCCATCATGATAGTCAATTTTTGGTGAAGTGGATGAAGTCAAAATTGATGTTTCTGCAAGTAGGTGCTATTGCACCCACATAAAGTACAAATAAAATTATGGTTTGGTGCCATAAACGAGGTTATACCGTACTTCCATCATGGTAGTCAATTTTTGGTGCAGTGGATGAAGTCGAAATTGATGTTTCAGCAAGTAGGTGCTATTGCACCTACGCAAAGTACAAATAAAATTATGGTTTGGTGCAACAAACGAGGTTATACCGTACTTACATCATGGTAGTCAATTTTTGGTGCAGTAGCCGAAGTAAAAATTGATGTTTCAGCAAGTAGGTGCTATTGCACCCACACAAAGTACAAATAAAATTATGGTTTGGTGCAACAAACGAGGTTATACCGTACTTACATCATGGTAGTCAATTTTTGGTGCAGTAGACGAAGTAAAAATTGATGTTTCTGCAAGTAGGTGCTATTGCACCCACATAAAGTACAAATAAAATTATGGTTTGGTGCCATAAACGAGGTTATACCGTACTTCCATCATGATAGTCAATTTTTGGTGAAGTGGATGACGTCAAAATTGATGTTTCAGCAAGTAGGCGCTATTGCACCCACACAAAGTACAAATACAATGATGGTTTGGCGCAATAAACGAGGTTATACCGTACTTCCATCATGATAGACAATTTTTGGTGCAGTGGACGAAGTCAAAATTGATGTTTCTGCAAGTAGGTGCTATTGCACCCACACAAAGTACAAATAAAATTATGGTTTGGTACAATAAACGAGGTTATACCGTACTTACATCATGGTAGTCAATTTTTGGTGAAGTGGATGAAGTCGAAATTGATGTTTCAGCAAGTAGGTGCTATTGCACCTACGCAAAGTGCAAATAAAATGATGGTTTGGTGCAATAAACGAGGTTATACCATACTTCCATCATAATAGTCAATTTTTGATGCAGTAGACGAAGTCTAAATTGATGTTTCTGCAAGTAGGTGCTATTGCACCCACACAAAGTACAAATAAAATTATGGTTTGGTACAATAAACGAGGTTATACCGTACTTACATCATGGTAGTCAATTTTTGGTGAAGTGGATGAAGTCAAAATTGATGTTTCAGCAAGTAGGCGCTATTGCACCCACACAAAGTACAAATAAAATTATGGTTTGGTACAATAAACGAGGTTATACCGTACTTACATCATGGTAGTCAATTTTTGGTGCAGTAGACGAAGTAAAAATTGATGTTTCTGCAAGTAGGTGCTATTGCACCCACATAAAGTACAAATAAAATTATGGTTTGGTGCCATAAACGAGGTTATACCGTACTTCCATCATGATAGACAATTTTTGGTGAAGTGGATGAAGTAAAAATTGATGTTTCAGCAAGTAGGTGCTATTGCACCTACACAAAGTACAAATAAAATTATGGTTTGGTGCAACAAACGAGGTTATACCGTACTTCCATCATGATAGTCAATTTTTGGTGAAATCGATGAAGTCAAAATTGATGTTTCAGCAAGCAGGTGCTATTGCACCTACACAAAGTACAAATAAAATTATGGTTTGGTGCAACAAACGAGGTTATACCGTACTTCCATCATGATAGTCAATTTTTGGTGAAGTGGATGAAGTCAAAATTGATGTTTCAGCAAGTAGGTGCTATTGCACCTACACAAAGTAGAAATCAAATTATGGTTAGGTGCAATAAACGAGGTTATACCGTACTACCACTTCCATCATGATAGGCAATTTTTGGTGCAGTAGACGAAGTCAAAATTAATGTTTCAGCAAGTAGGTGCTATTGCACCTACACAAAGTACAAATAAAATTATGGTTTGGTGCAATAAACGAGGTTATACCGTACTTCCATCATGATAGTCAATTTTTGGTGAAGTGGATGAAGTCAAAATTGATGTTTCTGCAAGTAGGTGCTATTGCACCCACATAAAGTACAAATAAAATTATGGTTTGGTGCCATAAACGAGGTTATACCGTACTTCCATCATGGTAGTCAATTTTTGGTGCAGTGGATGAAGTCGAAATTGATGTTTCAGCAAGTAGGTGCTATTGCACCTACGCAAAGTACAAATAAAATGATGGTTTGGTGCAACAAACGAGGTTATACCGTACTTCCATCATGATAGTCAATTTTTGGTGAAATCGATGAAGTCAAAATTGATGTTTCAGCAAGCAGGTGCTATTGCACCTACACAAAGTACAAATAAAATGATGGTTTGGTGCAATAAACGAGATTATACCATACTTCCATCATGATAGTCAATTTTTGGTGAAGTGGATGAAGTCAAAATTGATGTTTCTGCAAGTAGGTGCTATTGCACCCACATAAAGTACAAATAAAATTATAGTTTGGTGCCATAAACGAGGTTGTACCGTACTTCCATCATGATAGACAATTTTTGGTGAAGTGGATAAGTCAAAATTGATGTTTCAGCAAGCAGGTGCTATTGCACCTACACAAAGTACAAATAAAATTATGGTTTGGTGCCATAAACGAGGTTATACCGTACTTCCATCATGGTAGTCAATTTTTGGTGCAGTGGATGAAGTCGAAATTGATGTTTCAGCAAGTAGGTGCTATTGCACCTACGCAAAGTACAAATAAAATGATGGTTTGGTGCAATAAACGAGGTTATACCGTACTTCCATCATGATAGTCAATTTTTGGTGAAATCGATGAAGTCAAAATTGATGTTTCAGCAAGCAGGTGCTATTGCACCTACACAAAGTACAAATAAAATTATGGTTTGGTGCAACAAACGAGGTTATACCGTACTTCCATCATGATAGTCAATTTTTGGTGAAGTGGATGAAGTCAAAATTGATGTTTCAGCAAGTAGGTGCTATTGCACCTACACAAAGTAGAAATCAAATTATGGTTAGGTGCAATAAACGAGGTTATACCGTACTACCACTTCCATCATGATTGGCAATTTTTGGTGCAGTAGACGAAGTCAAAATTGATGTTTCAGCAAGTAGGTGCTATTGCACCCACACAAAGTACAAATAAAATTATGGTTTGGTGCAATAAACGAGGTTATACCGTACTTCCATCATGATAGTCAATTTTTGGTGAAGTGGATGAAGTCAAAATTGATGTTTCAGCAAGTAGGTGCTATTGCACCCACACAAAGTACAAATCAAATTATGGTTTGGTGCAACAAACGAGGTTATACCGTACTTACATCATGGTAGTCAATTTTTGGTGAAGTCGATAAAGTCAAAATTGATGTTTCTGCAAGTAGGTGCTATTGCACCCACATAAAGCACAAATAAAATTATAGTTTGGTGCCATAAACGAGGTTGTACCGTACTTCCATCATGATAGACAATTTTTGGTGAAGTGGATAAGTCAAAATTGATGTTTCAGCAAGTAGGTGCTATTGCAACTACACAAAGTACAAATAAAATTATGGTTTGGTGCAACAAACGAGGTTATACCGTACTTCCATCATGATAGTCAATTTTTGGTGAAGTGGATGAAGTCAAAATTGATGTTTCTGCAAATAGGTGCTATTGCACCTACACACAGTACAAATAAAATTATGGTTTGGTGCCATAAACGAGGTTATACCGTACTTCCATCATGATAGTCAATTTTTGGTGAAGTGGATGAAGTCAAAATTGATGTTTCTGCAAGTAGGTGCTATTGCACCTACACAAAGTACAAATAAAATTATGGTTTGGTGCCATAAACGAGGTTATACCGTACTTCCATCATGGTAGTCAATTTTTGGTGAAGTGGATGAAGTAAAAATTGATGTTTCAGCAAGTAGGTGCTATTGCACCCACACAAAGTACAAATAAAATGATGGTTTGGTGCAATAAACGAGGTTATACGGTACTTACATCATGATAGTCAATTTTTGGTGCAGTAGCCGAAGTAAAAATTGATGTTTCAGCAAGTAGGTGCTATTGCACCCACACAAAGTACAAATAAAATTATGGTTTGGTGCAACAAACGAGGTTATACCGTACTTACATCATGGTAGTCAATTTTTGGTGCAGTAGACGAAGTAAAAATTGATGTTTCTGCAAGTAGGTGCTATTGCACCCACATAAAGTACAAATAAAATTATGGTTTGGTGCCATAAACGAGGTTATACCGTACTTCCATCATGATAGTCAATTTTTGGTGAAGTGGATGACGTCAAAATTGATGTTTCAGCAAGTAGGCGCTATTGCACCCACACAAAGTACAAATACAATGATGGTTTGGCGCAATAAACGAGGTTATACCGTACTTCCATCATGATAGACAATTTTTGGTGCAGTGGACGAAGTCAAAATTGATGTTTCTGCAAGTAGGTGCTATTGCACCCACACAAAGTACAAATAAAATTATGGTTTGGTACAATAAACGAGGTTATACCGTACTTACATCATGGTAGTCAATTTTTGGTGAAGTGGATGAAGTCGAAATTGATGTTTCAGCAAGTAGGTGCTATTGCACCTACGCAAAGTGCAAATAAAATGATGGTTTGGTGCAATAAACGAGGTTATACCATACTTCCATCATAATAGTCAATTTTTGATGCAGTAGACGAAGTCTAAATTGATGTTTCTGCAAGTAGGTGCTATTGCACCCACACAAAGTACAAATAAAATTATGGTTTGGTACAATAAACGAGGTTATACCGTACTTACATCATGGTAGTCAATTTTTGGTGAAGTGGATGAAGTCAAAATTGATGTTTCAGCAAGTAGGCGCTATTGCACCCACACAAAGTACAAATAAAATTATGGTTTGGTGCAATAAACGAGGTTATACCGTACTTACATCATGGTAGTCAATTTTTGGTGCAGTAGACGAAGTAAAAATTGATGTTTCTGCAAGTAGGTGCTATTGCACCCACATAAAGTACAAATAAAATTATGGTTTGGTGCCATAAACGAGGTTATACCGTACTTCCATCATGATAGACAATTTTTGGTGAAGTGGATGAAGTAAAAATTGATGTTTCAGCAAGTAGGTGCTATTGCACCTACACAAAGTACAAATAAAATTATGGTTTGGTGCCATAAACGAGGTTATACCGTACTTCCATCATGGTAGTCAATTTTTGGTGCAGTGGATGAAGTCAAAAGTGATGTTTCTGCAAATAGGTGCTATTGCACCCACACAAAGTACAAATAAAATTATGGTTTGGTACAATAAACGAGGTTATACCGTACTTACATCATGGTAGTCAATTTTTGATGAAGTGGATGAAGTCGAAATTGATGTTTCAGCAAGTAGGTGCTATTGCACCTACGCAAAGTACAAATAAAATGATGGTTTGGTGCAATAAACGAGGTTATACCGTACTTCCATCATAATAGTCAATTTTTGATGCAGTAGACGAAGTCTAAATTGATGTTTCTGCAAGTAGGTGCTATTGCACCTACTCAAAGTACAAATAAAATTATGGTTTGGTGCAACAAACGAGGTTATACCGTACTTCCATCATGATAGTCAATTTTTGGTGAAATCGATGAAGTCAAAATTGATGTTTCAGCAAGCAGGTGCTATTGCACCTACACAAAGTACAAATAAAATTATGGTTTGGTGCAACAAACGAGGTTATACCGTACTTCCATCATGATAGTCAATTTTTGGTGAAGTGGATGAAGTCAAAATTGATGTTTCAGCAAGTAGGTGCTATTGCACCTACACAAAGTAGAAATCAAATTATGGTTAGGTGCAATAAACGAGGTTATACCGTACTACCACTTCCATCATGATTGGCAATTTTTGGTGCAGTAGACGAAGTCAAAATTGATGTTTCAGCAAGTAGGTGCTATTGCACCCACACAAAGTACAAATAAAATTATGGTTTGGTGCAATAAACGAGGTTATACCGTACTTACATCATGGTAGTCAATTTTTGGTGAAGTAGATGAAGTCAAAATTGATGTTTCAGCAAGTAGGTGCTATTGCACCCACACAAAGTACAAATAAAATGATGGTTTGGTGCAATAAACGAGGTTATACCGTACTTCCATCATGGTAGTCAATTTTTGGTGAAGTGGATGCAGTCAAAATTGATGTTTCTGTAAGTACATGCTATTGCACATACACAAAGTACAAATAAAATTATGGTTTGGTGCAATAAACGAGGTTATACCGTACTACCACTTCGATCATGGTAGTCAATTTTTGGTACAATGGACGAAGTCAAAATTGATTTTCAAGAAACATTTCTGGACTGCTACTAAATGAAGAACAGCTTCTTAATGAAAGCTTTTGAACAAATTAGAACATTTTCAGAAATCTGTTTTTTTTAATAATACAGTCGCATAACTCAGCACCAAGAAGACTCGAACTTCCAGCTGAACCGGAAGGAGGTAGAGAATTTTTGTTGAACCTCTTAAAACATTCATACGGTTCATGTTTAATTCACGTTGAATATGCATCGCGGCTATCGCAGTCGTACGGACAGGTAGTATATTAACGAGATTATTTATTTTTTCGTCGGACACATCGCGTTGAAAAGGAACTCAACTATTCCGCGGAGCACCTTGAAAATCTGGTGCACGCGTCGATATACATTTACACGTTGACAAGTGTAATCGGATTTATATTTTGCACACCCGTGGAAATCGCCAAACGTAATATCGCAAATATCCCCAGGTGATTATTCGATTTTTTGCTGTATCTTTCCCGGCGTATGAATATTGCGGAAGGTGGACCAGGTGGATGGGATTCAATATTTCATTATATAGCCGATAGAAAAAGCGAGCGCGCCGACGCGACGCTTCGAGTAACTTTTAGGGTATTTGTAACTGGCGGGAATGCTTCGGAGTGTGAAATTTTCTTTGACGTTTCGTGAGACAGCACAGCGCGCGCTCGACTAAGAGCACTTTTTACGCGAACGTCATTAAGAAGAGGCTGAATGTCCTCCCGCAGACGACGCAGATTCCTTTCATTTCGGCTACTCTCTTTCAATGGCCCAAGGAATGAGATGTGCGTACAGAAAGAAAGAGAGAGAGAGAGAGACAGAGAGAGAGAGAGAGAGAGAGAGAGAGAGAGAGAGAGAGAGAGAAAGCGAGTGCTTCGTTCATCGAGCCCACCTTCCACTTAGAGGAACCAGCAGGAGCTCTTTTTCAACAGCAGCCTGCCAGCTTCTGTTCAAAAGCTGCGTTTTTAAAAACCAAATATTATTCTGTCGTTTAGGAGACGATTCCGCTAACATTCCAAGTGTTAAGCAGCATTTTCAACGCTGTTCCCTAGAGTACCGCGTTTCAAAACAGGACTTTAAAATATCATTTTTCACGCCCCAATTCGTCCAAGTCTCAATTCCATATCTTTTACCACGTTTTTATTAGCTTGCTTTCTCGTCTGTCTGTTTGGTAAAAATTTTACAATTGATATTAAACTAACTTGAAATTTTAAACATAGCTCAGAACTGGATGGCAATGCAATATTAAAAAAAAATGTTTTTAAAAGCCCCTGCGTCTAGGAGATATAAACTATTAAATTTAACCGTTACACAGCGATCCCCACTCCGCGCGACAGCGCTCCCTACTCCACTACGCGTTCCTACTCTGACCCATCCCCACTCGACAGCCACGATAGGCGGCAGCACTGTCTACAGTCTACAGTCTACAGTGCTGCCGCCTATCGTGGCTGTCGAGTGATACATTTTTATGAGACTGCGACAGCTGCATGCTACAGAATAATGTAAATTACGCCCCGAAAACGCAAAAGTAGGCCACTTTTGGAAGCTTGCGCGCTAGATTGATCTTTTATCTAGCGATTGTGACTACGTAGGGGCCCCAAATGTGCAGTAGCGAGACGTGATTCGTTGGAAGCCAGACCCTTGCAATCCTCGTGTACGTATACAGTGTCTAGTGTGCCACCACACTCTCGGTCGAGCCAGATCTACACCCTCAAGGGTGTGGGTCGGGATTTGACCTTGGTCGAGTGCGAGTGTGGTAGTACCTTAACACACCGATAGATACTGTATACGTACACGAGATTGCAAGGGTTCCGCAGATTTCGTTTGCTGTCTCTCTAACGCACATTTGGGGCCCCTACGTAGCCACAATCGCTAGATAAAAGACCCACCATTACGGGATGCTTACTTATATGGCCTACTTTTGCGTTTTCGAGGCGTAATTTGCATTATTCGGCAGCATGTAGCGCAGTTTCACAAATATTGGACGAAGCGACAGTGCTGCCATTGTCGAGACACATACATTTTCTTAAATATCGAGAGATTTAGGGTTCTTATAGAAAAAAATGTAGGCATCCCGGAATTCAGGGTCACATACAATGTCAATGAAACCTTTATTATGTTAAACTATACGTGTTTAAACACAGCAAACGAAATCTACGAAGTAGATCCCTATACGGGAGATTTTGGTACAAGTATTAGTTCCATGGCATTTTTAGCTAGGAGCGCTGGCGTTTTTAGTCACAGTTTTACCTATATTTTACCAATACAGTGACTGAATCGGTAAAACAGTGACTAAAAACACTAGCGCTCCTAGCTACAAATGCGGAGGGCACCGATACTACGACCAAGGTCAAAATCCGACCCACACCCTTAAGGGTGTGGGTCGGGATTTGACCTTGGTCGAGTGCGAGTGTGGTAGTACCTTAACACACCGATAGATACTGTATACGTACACGAGATTGCAAGGGTTCCGCAGATTTCGTTTGCTGTCTCTCTAACGCACATTTGGGGCCCCTACGTAGCCACAATCGCTAGATAAAAGACCCACCATTACGGGATGCTTCCTTATATGGCCTACTTTTGCGTTTTCGAGGCGTAATTTGCATTATTCGGCAGCATGTAGCGCAGTTTCACAAATATTGGACGAAGCGACAGTGCTGCCATTGTCGAGACACATACATTTTCTTAAATATCGAGAGATTTAGGGTTCTTATAGAAAAAAATGTATGCATCCCGGAATTCAGGGTCACATACAATGTCAATGAAACCTTTATTATGTTAAAGTATACGTGTTTAAACACACCAAACGAAATCTAGGAAGTAGATCCCTATACGAGAGGTTTTGGTGCAAGTATTAGTTCCATGGCATTTTTGGCTGGGAGCGCTGGCGTTTTTGGTCACTGTTTTACCAATATTTTACCGATACAGTGACTGAATCGGTAAAACAGTGACTAGAAGCACTAGCGCTCCTAGCTAAAAATGCGGAGGGCACCGATACTACGACCAAGGTCAAGTTCCGACCCACACCCTTAACCCGTTCAAGTCCACACCCGGAGATATCAGATACAGGGACCTACCATGCGCAATACTCCTGTATACCGAGTTGACGCATCGCTCCAGGTCTCAACAGATGCGCTGGACATATTCTATTGCGAACAGTAGCGCGTTATAACTAGTTGGGACCTTGGGCAAAGTAGAATTTCGGGGCCCCTAACCCCAACTAAATTACTTTAGGAGAAAAACGTAGAATTTGGATCTTGGATCTTGGTGTGTGTTCAACTGCTCAACTGACGCAATGGACATATTCTATCCCGAAACTAGCTCAGTGTGACCTAACCCTAACCCACACAACGATTGTTCGCTTAATTCACATATCAAGTAAATTAGCATACTCCTCCACATTAAAACGTCGCGCGAAAAAGCCACAGCAGCGAAAGTAGCGAACAGGGAGGATAAAAGTAAAGTGCATCGGTGTGCAGGAAGAAAGATGCCCGATTGTAAATCAAAGTTAGGCGAGCACAGCATTTACGAAATTATTTCGGCGTTGTGCGTATCTCGTATCAGTGTCTAGCACAAAGAAACCTGACGTGGTCGTGGCTCGCTCTGTGCACCTCCGAGACTTGTTTTCTGCCTTTTGTATGCGCGCGCCGCGGCGCCCGTACAAAATTATCGCATTTCCCGGTTACGGCCGAGGTTCGTGTCCAATTAAAAATCTGTAAATATGCGACTGTTCCGTGTCCCAGCCCTGTCAAATGTTTGTCTCGAATTGAAATGACTTTTCACGGGCTCGCTGCTGGCAAATGAGTTTAATTACCGAGATATCTACACAAAGACGGCCGAACGGCTCTTTTCGCTTTGCGACGCAAACGGATCTTGTTTCCAATTTGTATGCTGTATATAAGTGAACGTATTTATAAAATCCACCGAAAAAAGTTTCGGCACGAAGCGCGAAATCATTTAACACGCCCATGCCCCGTGTATTTTGTATTCATTTGTTCAGCATGTAAATTAGGAGGGAAACTCCGCCGCCTGTTCATTGTCGGACAGCATTAATTTCAACATTTATGAAATCGCATAAATTCTGCTAATTTTTAATTAAATGCAAATATTCCGTCCGATTTTTCGGAAACACCTCCGCGCACTTTTCGTCTTCATTTACTCGCGCGCGTACGTCATCGGTGATATTAATGTTGTTTTATGCATTTCAATTGTTGTAACGCGGGGAAGCCCGACAGCTTCAATTAATCGTCTCCGATTGAAACTGCGATCTGCTTTTGAAAGAAACTTTTATTCGACCAAATAAGTCTTTAAGCCTTCGCACACGGAAGCTATATTAATTATTATTAATTATTAATTCCTTTGCCTCGGGATCTAAATATCTAAATTACTACCGATGATTATCAGTAAATTGGGATAATTTTTTCACGAATTTTAGTGGATATTTCATCCCGATGTCACTTATGGTTCAAAAGTCACCAAATTTCTCGATCCAAAAATCAATCATAACTTACGAAGTGAGCGGCGGCGGGAAATGATTCTTGTGGCATTGTTTGAAGGAAGATGTGCTGGAAATATTCCAATTTGTTGGAAAGCTAAACTCGACTGAACTTCAAAGATACGCTCTTTTAAATAGAAAGTACTTTGCAAATTTTTTTTACTGCATTGAGCGTTATTTTGTAAATAGAGTATTTACATTGTAGTCCAGTCAATGAATGTTCGTAACGGGGGTGTAGAGGGAAATGGAAGGAACACAATTTTTAACTTTGGGACTTTGTTTGGACTAATTAGGAAGTAAACATACTAAAAGTCCTTACACCTAGGAGGTGAGCGGTGTACAGGGGGGTCACCTTTTCTGGTTTTCGGCTTATATCTCGGAACCTATGTGTCCTAGCGATAAGACATTTCTATACAAAATTAAAGCTGACAAAACGTGCCAAGATTGATTTTATTTAGTTTTTTACTATCTCGCATAATTTCCGAGTTATAAGCGGAAAACCGAACAGGGGGACCTTCTAAATACGTGCATTTGAAGTTGAAATTGAAAAATTGAAGTTGAATTTGAGAAATTGATGTTGAAACTGAAAAATTTAATTTGAAATTGACAAATTGGTATTGACAATGAAAAATTGAAGTTGAAAGTGAAGTTGAAATAGAAAAATTAAAGTTAAATTGAAATCGAAGATGAAGTTTTGAAATTGAAGATAAAATTGAAAAATTGAGGTTGAAATTGGAAAATTGAAGTTGAACTTGAAAAATTGATGCTGAAACTAAAACATGGAAGTGGTAATTGAAAAATTGAAGTTGAACTTGGAAAATTGATGCTGAAACTAAAAAATGGAAGTGGAAATTGAAAAATTGAAGTTGAATTTGAGAAAATGATGTTGAAACTGAAAAATTGAAATTGAAATGGAAAAATTGGTATTGACAATGAAAAATTGAAGTTGAAAGTGAAGTTGAAATTGAAAAATTAAAGTTGAAATTGAAATCGAAGATGAAGTTTTGAAATTGAAGATAAAATTGAAAAATTGAACTTGAACTTGAAAAATTGATGCTGAAACTAAAAAATGGAAGTGGAAATTGAAAAAGTGAAGATAAAATTGAAAAATTGAGGTTGAAATTGGAAAATTGAAGTTGAACTTGGAAAATTGATGCTGAAACTAAAAAATGGAAGTGGTAATTGAAAAATTGAAGTTGAACTTGGAAAATTGATGCTGAAACTAAAAAATGGAAGTGGAAATTGAAAAATTGAAGTTGAATTTGAGAAAATGATGTTGAAACTGAAAAATTGAAATTGAAATGGAAAAATTGGTATTGACAATGAAAAATTGAAGTTGAAAGTGAAGTTGAAATTGAAAAATTAAAGTTGAAATTAAAATCGAAGATGAAGTTTTGAAATTGAAGATAAAATTGAAAAATTGAACTTGAACTTGAAAAATTGATGCTGAAACTAAAAAATGGAAGTGGAAATTGAAAAAGTGAAGATAAAATTGAAAAATTGAGGTTGAAATTGGAAAATTGAAGTTGAACTTGGAAAATTGATGCTGAAACTAAAAAATGGAAGTGGAAATTGAAAAATTGAAGTTCAATTTGAGAAAATGATGTTGAAACTGAAAAATTGAAATTGAAATGGAAAAATTGGTATTGACAATGAAAAATTGAAGTTGAAAGTGAAGTTGAAATTGAAAAATTAAAGTTGAAATTGAAATCGAAGATGAAGTTTTGAAATTGAAGATAAAATTGAAAAATTGAACTTGAACTTGAAAAATTGATGCTGAAACTAAAAAATGGAAGTGGAAATTGAAAAAGTGAAGTTAAAATTGAAAAATTGATGTTGGAATTGAAGTTGAAATTGAAATTGGAGTATTGAAATTGATTTTGAAATTGAAAGTGAAGTTGAAATTGAACTTGAAGTAAAAACACTAACTCGAACAAATAATACCAAAGTGAACTTTGGGCGCGGATATCTCGGAAACTATGTGAGATAGCGAAAAAGTGAATCGAATCAATCTTGTGGCACATTTTCTCAGCTTTAATTTTGTATGGAATGGTCTTATGGCTAGGACACATAGTTTCCGAGATATAAGCGGTAAACCGAAAAAGGGCACCTTCTACGTGCCCGCCTGCACCCCGCTCACCTCCTAGGAGTGGAGACTTTTAATATGTTTACCTCCTGACTAGTCCAAACAAAGACCCAAAGTTAAAAATTGTGTTCCTTCCATTTCCCTCTACAACTTTTCGTTGACTGGACTATTAATTGATGATAGAAGATGTGATTTTCTATCACGAAAGTCTGCTCCTCAATTAAAAAAAAAGGCAAGAGAAAACATTAAATAGGATCGTCACGGCAATTGTCGTGAAAAATGTTTTTCTCAAAATGCCCAACTTTCAATGTTTATTACAACTATAATATCGATTAAATTGTACTAATTTCTTCAACACCTTTATAATATTAATCAATTATATACGACACAAAATAGTTTATTAAAATAACGTGTCCACACAGAGACATTTCCAACACCGAATTTCAAGTTTCGAGATCATCAGCACTGTGTCCGCGAGTAATTAAAAGCGAAACAAGCGAGGGACGAAGAGATGGCAAAGTATGAAACGCAATCGGTGGTAATCGAACGAGTGTTTTCGCAATAATGTTGCCGAACAACTGTGTGAAAAGCATGGGAACGAGAATGGCTTTATATATATCGTTTAAAGACGTTTAATGAATTTCGCAATTAGATCGATACCGATCATGAACGTTGCCAGTTGTGCCGCAATATTTTTCCTCTTGACGGTAATGCTATTTACTTGCATGCGAAATCAGCGGAAATTATTTGTGGCGAAATGCGGAGACCGAACGGTGCCGTTCTGTTTGATTTTGCACGTATGTGACGACTCAACTAAACAAACGGTTTCCGCGTTGATATGCACACGAGAGAATTGGTTTGCTGGAAAGTAAGTGCCCATACACACACATGCGCAGTTATGCAATAGAATATACATACGCGTAATTAGAGTATTTTATTTCGTCAGGGTAAACTGGTAGGAGATTTTGATTCAGTGTTTGGTATTATCCACGAATTCGTCCGTACGAATGTGTAATAGTGGGGGGGGGGGGGAGCGTATTAACATATTCTTTGTTGGAGCCGGTAAACTAACGCCAACACTGGTACAGGGAACTGTAACTGACTGATTCGCCGGTGAAATTGAGGATGGATGGAGCTCGTGCCCGTCGTTCCAAGTCTGCGCAGTTCTGGGAAGACGTACATTCGATGTCACAGCTGTCACTATAGCTTATTTGAACTTTGATTACACCATAAACTTGGTTTTAATTACCATTATGATTCCAGGTATCTAGCGCTCCTAGCCCGTAGACTACGCGAAGGAGTTTCACCGAACTTTCTCTCCCCAAGCCATGGAACTTCCCTGGGGCTGTCAAAAATTCCGCGTCAGCTGTCATGACATGTTATATCGTATCGCAGATATCCGTAGAAAATGCGTAAAACCATCGGACCCATGGAACTTGCCGACAAAACCCAACTAACAATATCAATTTTGCGTGCTACGTTAGAGACAAATGATTCCTGGACTCATAAATCACAGTTCCGTCTCTTTTATCTCTCGCGTGTCCCCGGTGCCCCGCGTTTCCAGTTCACCAAAATAAATTTGTTTCTATCAATAAAACCGGGAAATTGTTGATTTGTCCAACGTTTATTCAGAAAGTAGATCCTCGTACTGATTCATCCTCGTTCGTCGGCCCTGTCGACTCGACAAATTTTTCCACGAGTTCTGCACTTTGTCCGATTATTACCACGCTTATATTAGCTTGCCGAGTTGTTGTTCTATGCGTCAAATCTT
The DNA here is from genome assembly GCA_933228785.1 of Lasioglossum pauxillum. NCBI lineage: Eukaryota > Metazoa > Arthropoda > Insecta > Hymenoptera > Halictidae > Lasioglossum > Lasioglossum pauxillum. The sequence continues at coordinate 3,002,030 of OW121701.1, read as the reverse complement.
GTAATCGATTAAACTACTTGCCGATGAGCTAGAGACTTGAAACTTTAATCATAGCTCAGAACTGGATGACAATGCAATATTTAAAAAACAATTTTTAGAAAAGCCTATGCGTTTAGGAGTTATAAACTATTAAATTTAACCGTTACACCTTCTCGCGCGACGCTCGGTAGTACGTGATCGCGTTCTGCGATCCCCACTCCACTACGCGTTCCCACTCCGACTCATCCCCACTCCACTGACCCATTTCGCACCGAAGAAGCTCAGTCAGTGTGGTGTTCCGTTCATCCAGTTCCATTTCGGATAATTTCGGACTCCATCAAGAGACGTCGTCTCTCGGAGTCATTTAAAGAAGCGAAGGTCACCTTGATATCTCCGAAAGTTCTCCAGCCCCCAAAAAATTATTACCGCCATATTGTAGACCTCCCTGATCTCAAGGACTTTTGTCAATAAAGTTATCCTATATCTCCAAGAATAACAGAAATATTCTAAATTTTACAGAACCACCCTTATTAGTTCTTGAATTAAATCCAGCCACTTGCTGACCCTTGAAAGAATAAATAGAACTTCGCAGAATCAATCCAACCAATCAGACCAATAAACATCATTGTTGATCGTGCAAAATACATACAACAATAAAAACCAATAAATATAACAAAAATATATAAAAAAAACTATTTAAAAACCACGCTTGTATTAAAATGCACTAAAACGGAGAAAATAATTTTTTTAGACATTAGTGACTACAAATAAAAACGTGAAGCGCTAAACTATATTGACGTAATCTTCGTGGGCACTTAATCTTAAAAGACAATTTTTAAAAAAGCCTATGCGTTTAGGAGATATAAACTATTAAATTTAACCGTTACACCTTCTCGCGCGACGCTCGGAATACGTGATCGCGTCGGCGATCCCCACTCCGCGCGCCAGCACTCCCTACTCTCTACTGCGCGTTCCCACTCTGATTCATCCCCACTCGACAGCCACGATAGGCGGCAGCACTGTCTACAGTCTACAGTCTACAGTGCTGCCACCTATCGTGGCTGACGAGTGATACATTTTCATGAGACTGCGACAGCTACATGCTTCCGACTAGGCTAATTAATCAAGCTTTTATGATCGACCGCCCAGTTGAACCACCGCACCGGTTTCGGCCCTCCTCCCTCTCCCTTATATACAGGGTGGCCCACATAACTCTGAACAGCTCAATATCTCCGTTAGTTTTCGTAGTACAAAAAAACTTCGGAGGACAAAGTTACACTGTTTGAAGGGCCACATATAACGGTGTAAGGGAAAAAATTTTCAAGGTCATTTTTATGAGATTTCAAGGTTATCGATGTTTGTTTAAATGGAGTGAGGTATTTTTTAATACATCAATCGATGCAGCTGGACATTCTTTATAAAAAAGTACTAACCTATGTATGTCGAAAAGTTAGTAGTTCAGGAGATATTTCAATTTAAATAACTCCAAGATACCATTACTGTCGTACTAAGGCGTTACACAAGTAAATAAACACTAACGCCTTAGTACGACAGTAATGGTATCTTGGAGTTATTTAAATTGAAATATCTCCTGAACTACTAACTTTTCGACATACATAGGTTAGTACTTTTTTATAAAGAATGTCCAGCTGCATCGATTGATGTATTAAGAAATACCTCATTCCAGTTAAAAAAACATCGATAACCTTGAAATCTCATAAAAATGACCTTGACATTTTTTTTCCCTTACACCGTTATATGTGGCCCTTCAAACAGTGTAACTTTGTCCTACGAAGTTTTTTTGTACAACGAAAAGTAACGGAGATATTGAGTTGTTCAGAGTTATATGGGCCACCCTGTATACCGGTTGTCAACACACAATCCTGCAAATTAGTAGGTTGTTTCTGTTACCTAGAAAGATTGAGGCGTAAAGATAATCCTAAACACTAAACGTACCACAACCGGTCTCAAATGAACGGTTCTAGTATTTTTACCTAGCTTACCGAGTTGTCGTCGTTGTTGTTGTATACGCGAAATCTTGTAATCGAATTTTAAACCACTTCCCGACGAGCTAGTGACTTAAAACTTTAAACATAGCTCAGAACAGGATAACAATGCAATATTAAAAAACAAATTTTTAAAAAAACTGTGCGTTTAGGAGATCTAAACTATTTTTAACAGTTACACCTCCCCGCGCGACGCTCGGTAGTACGTGATCGCGTTCGGCGATCCCCACTCCGCGCGCCAGCGCTCCCTACTCCACTACGCGTTCCCACTCCACTGACCCATTTCGTACCGAAATGTAAGTAGAAAATAAAGAAATATATGAAAAAAGACTTCTTAAAAACCACGCTTATATTAAAATGCACTAAAAAGGAGAAAATAATTTTTTTAGGCATTAGCGACTATAAATAAAAGCGTGGAGTGCCCACGAAGATTACGTCAATATAGTTTAGCGCTCCACGTTTTTATTTGTAGTCACTAATGTCTAAAAAAATTATTTTCTCCGTTTTAGTGCATCTTAATACAAGCGTGGTTTTTAAATAGTTTTTTTAATATATTTTTGTTACATTTATTGGTTTTTATTGTTGTATGAATTTTGCACGATCAACAATGATGTTTATTGGTCTGATTGGTTGGATTGATCCTGCGAAGTTCTATTTATTCTTTCGAGGGCCAGCAAGTGGCTGGATTTAATTCAAGAACTAATAAGGGTGGTTCTGTAAAATTTAGAATATTTCTGTTATTCTTGGAGATATAGGATAACTTTATTGACAAAAGTCCTTCAGATCAGGGAGGTCTACAATATGGCGGTAGTAATTTTTTGGGGGCTGGAGAACTTTCGGAGATATGAAGGTGACCTTCGCTTCTTTAAATGACTCCGAGAGACATCTCTTGATGGAGTCCGAAATTATCCGAAATGGAACTGGATGAACGGAACACCACACTGACTGAGCTCCTTCGGTGCGAAATGGGTCAGTGGAGTGGGGATGAGTTGGAGTGGGAACGCGTAGTGGAGTGGGGATCGCTGAACGCGATCACGTACTACCGAGCGTCGCGCGAGAAGGTGTAACGGTTAAATTTAATAGTTTATATCTCCTAAACGCATAAGCTTTTTTAAAAATTGTCTTTTAAATATTGCATTGTCATTCAGATCTGATTCATGTTTAAAGTTTCAAGTCTCTAGCTGATCGGCAAGTGGTTTAATCGATTACAAGATTTAACGCATACAACAACAATGACAACTCGGCAATCTAATATAAGCGTGGTAAAAATCATTGTCATTCAACCACGCGATGGAAGACATAACAAACGCGCGACATGATTGCAAACATTAAATAGTTTCGTTTATAACGTTGCAGTCGCTGTGATTAAAAATTCTTTTGATAAAGAAGCTGCAACTAATAGCGTACACGGCGTTTTTAAGAGGCAATAAAATTTTCGCATACACGTTTAATAATTGAAGAATGACGAGAATCCGACAATAGAAATTACTGGAAAGTAAAAGCAAGCAATATCGTTGTATTCTCTGTTGACAATGTTAGCAACGCATTGCTCAAAAAGTAATATGGGGTTACTTATGAGATTTTAGAATTCCCTTCGAATCGCGTGCATAGCAGATGCACTATGGTGAGTCGTTTTATTGCATATAGGATGGTTTAACTAAATTACTTCCCACATAACCACCGGAGTGGTATGGCATGGCCGCATAGTTCTCGGATCAAAGGTTTTCCCCGAACGTTCTCTGCCTTTCATGTCCCGGCGACTCTTTTCGTCAGTCAGGATAATTTTATAACCGTCCGGCGAAATCATCGATTCCAGTTTGCAACATTTATTCGGATTGGTTTGAAATTTTGTGCGAACGGCCACATTTTAAACATTTTATACTGCAATTCAATTTATTGTTGTTTCAATTACTTTGTTGATATCGCAATAATTGATTAATCGATCTTCTTCAACCCTTTATCTGGCGAAATAAAGTTATTCTACAGGGTGGGGCATTTACCCTGGCCACCTGGAATATCTCGAAAACTAAATTCCATAGAAAAAAACATTTCAAATAGAAAGTTTAAGTCAAGGAGGGGCTGATGCAGTAGTCATGTCCATTTTAAATTTTCATCATGTTTTCAAGGTCCTTCCAAGGTCAACTTTATTTTTTCAAGTGGAATGTCCTATTTTTTACACCGTAGATCGATAGAGTATCAAATTCTCAGTATAAAAGTATGGACCTTCATATGTTCTAAACCTAATAGTTAACGAGATATGATTCAAAGAAAAAAGAAAATTGTTTCGATAATATCTCGTTAACTGTTAAATTTAGGACATATGGAGGTCAATACATTTTTACTCAGAATTCGATAGTCTATCGATTCATGATGCAGAAAGTAGGTGCGTCCATTAAAAAAATCAAGGTGACCTTGAAATCTCGTCTATGCCTCCACTCATGCAGAAAATGTTTACGTCACAATATGCACCCCTCTATACCGTGCCAAAATTGGTGATAACATTTTTCCATATTATTACAAATAACGAAGATATTCAAGGTGGACATAGTTATTGCCCTACCCTGTATACAAAAACACGTGATTGTACTTCGGGAATTTTTCCTTGAAACAAGTGCGAGAAACGTCGGATCGTTTGAAATCAAACGCGCGTTCCACCCACGACGCGACAAACAACACGGAACGCATATGAGTCACTTAAAATGGGTCGCTTTTAATCAAACAATACTCCCTACGGGTGGAGAGAGATTCATGATCAAAATAAAAGCTCGTCATGCGCACGCGAATACTCGTTGCCCGGTTCGCCGGAAGCATTCGAACTTTGTATTTGTCAGTTGCGTTAATGCACTCATGTTCGAAACCAAATAAATATGCACTGAAAATGCCGGGTGTCCAGATGCTGCTCCTGCATCTTGCTGCGTTAATTTTACTCTTACATTAGTTTTTACTTATTATTGTCACTGTCACTGTCACTGTCACTGTCACTGTCACTGTCACTGTCACTGTCACTGTCACTGTCACTGTCACTGTCACTGTCACTGTCACTGTCACTGTCACTGTCACTGTCACTGTCACTGTCACTGTCACTGTCACTGTCACTGTCACTGTCACTGTCACTGTCACTGTCACTGTCACTGTCACTGTCACTGTCACTGTCACTGTCACTGTCACTGTCACTGTCACTGTCACTGTCACTGTCACTGTCACTGTCACTGTCACTGTCACTGTCACTGTCACTGTCACTGTCACTGTCACTGTCACTGTCACTGTCACTGTCACTGTCACTGTCACTGTCACTGTCACTGTCACTGTCACTGTCACTGTCACTGTCACTGTCACTGTCACTGTCACTGTCACTGTCACTGTCACTGTCACTGTCACTGTCACTGTCACTGTCACTGTCACTGTCACTGTCACTGTCACTGTCACTGTCACTGTCACTGTCACTGTCACTGTCACTGTCACTGTCACTGTCACTGTCACTGTCACTGTCACTGTCACTGTCACTGTCACTGTCACTGTCACTGTCACTGTCACTGTCACTGTCACTGTCACTGTCACTGTCACTGTCACTGTCACTGTCACTGTCACTGTCACTGTCACTGTCACTGTCACTGTCACTGTCACTGTCACTGTCACTGTCACTGTCACTGTCACTGTCACTGTCACTGTCACTGTCACTGTCACTGTCACTGGCACTGGCACTGGCACTGTCACTGGCACTGGCACTGGCACTGGCACTGGCACTGGCACTGGCACTGGCACTGGCACTGGCACTGGCACTGGCACTGGCACTGGCACTGGCACTGGCACTGGCACTGGCACTGGCACTGGCACTGGCACTGGCACTGGCACTGGCACTGGCACTGGCACTGGCACTGGCACTGGCACTGGCACTGGCACTGGCACTGGCACTGGCACTGGCACTGGCATTGGCATTGGCATTGGCATTGGCATTGGCATTGGCATTGGCATTGGCATTGGTATTGGTATTGCTACTGCTATTGCTATTGCTAGAGGTATTGCTACTGCTATTGCTATTGTTATTGTTAGTTACAGGTACAGATAAAAAATTTAAAAATCGTGACCTTTATTATTGCCTTCGCAATTGCGACCAATAACAATTACTAAAAAATTGTTTACACATTAGCTAGTAAACTAATAGTAAAGCTGTTGGGTCCAATTTTGAAAAAGTAATTCGTTTTTTTAATGTGTACGTAATACTTTGTACACGAACATTTTGAAATTGCATAAAAATCCGCGGACTGATAATTCAAGAAAAAGTGGACTGTCTTCGAAACTGTCCATAGAACTAATCCCACTTGCAGATAAAGTTCTTGCATTGAAATCTGCCTGTCTATTTTGAAACTGTTACGGTGGCTGCCCTATCCAGCTGATGACAGTGATAAATAGATAGCAGACAAGGCCACCTGCTCGTATGTGAATTAGGTTGGTGAACCCGTCGAGTCTGTATCGTCAAAAATTTAAATACACTCTCCCATACCGCTGGCTGGTTTTCGTAAATTTTCCGCGACGGTAAATGGGACGCCGATAAATTTAAATCGTGTCAATAACTCCTTTCCATGTTGATTAATTTTACCAGAGTTTCGCGAGAGAGAACCGGTTCACTTCATTTCGTTAGAAGACCCAGAACACAATGTTTTTTTTTACGTTGCACTTAACTGCTAGAGTTACTTCGCGTAAAACACAATGTTGCTCTCTGTAATTAGAAATTAATTTAATTGATGTAATTGCAATAGTATAAAATAGTAAATAATGGTCAAACAGCGAATAAAATAAACTGTTGTCATTCTAGAATATTAGTTATTGAAATATTCGTGGTATCATTCAAATAATTACGATTTTGCGCGAGTTCCTCCATACCATTATTAATTTAGACTGCTCTTTACTTTATCAAAATTTGTGCCTTTCTCCTACGAATTATGATGTATTTGGTATGTAATCCAGTAGATTTGTACCTGACACCGATGCAGATCGAAGTTTTGAACCTCTAGGATCAATGGTTGAGATGATATGGTCGTTTAAAGTACAGCATATTTACAGTTTGTAGTGACGCCCTTACCTGTCAAAAATGCTCAATTTTAAGCGACTATAACTCCTCAACTATTGATCCTAGAGGATCGAAACTTCGATCTGCATCCGCGCCGGGTACAAATCTACTGGATTACATACCAAATACATCATAATTCGTAGGAGAAAGGCACAAATTTTGAGTCGGGTAAAGTAAAGAGCAGCCCAAACTTTTATTTCTTACAATAACTCTAGAACAGTACTTAAAAATTCTTTAAATGTGTTTATTGTTTTGCCATCCATCCATTTTCGTAATAAATCAATGTGACCTTGTACGTCGTTCAGAATGACACGATAAAATGTAAATATCTTTTTCCAGGATCTCCCTTTCCTAGCAAATTGATTTCGAAGGTTCAACTTGGCTAGCGTGTCTGAACCTTGCGTGCTTATTCTACTTGATGTAATTTCGTTGTGGGACAGCATAAAGAAGGAATAGTTTATATCAAGCGAACAAATTGATCTGTTCAACAGTGCCGGACTTTCTGAAGGTGGGGAGGTAAGTTTTCAGACGATATCTTCCAGTAGTATTATTATCAAAAATTGTGTTTGACGTTACGGCGTTACAGGGAATCGCGCAGGAAACGACTCGAAAGTTTCCGGTGAGCAGGACGGATCTAATAAGTAGTTCGGAAAGTTTTTATTCTGTAATAAGTGCGAAAACCAGCTGGATATGAAAACGTACAGAGATTCCGAAAGTTCGCCGAAAGATCAATCTATTTTAATTTCGTCGGTTACGCACAATCTGGGAAAGTTGGGAAAGTTGAGTTCTGCAAATATTCCTGCGGCCGGATGGAACACCCCCTTTCGGCTGTAAGTAAATAGAAACTCCTTAGTACGGTCAAGGGGAGGCTCGTTGCAGCAAGACCGGAAGTTCAACTAGCAACTTGCTGAACGAATATATATATATATATATATATATATATATATACAATATACGTATATACATATACATATACAGTATATACACCAGTATGGCCAACTAAATGAAGCGACTTAAGTGAAAAGTTTGCCCGCGGATCTGCTGAAAATACTGCAATGTTTACGTATTGAAAATGCAGTAGAAATACCTACGAAATCCGTTACTGCTCACAGAGAATTGGCAAAACGTACAGCTTTTGAACGAGCCGGATATGTATATTGGAATTTGCATCGTTCACTTTGCGGAATATAAAACGAATCCGAACTTTCTCAATCATGCTTCGTGGTTTTAACAAGGAATATTTTAACAACCGTCCTCCGCCGTACGGGGTGGCTCACCTTACTCCGAAACACCTCGAATATCTCCGTTGTATGCGACCTCGTTGAAAAATACCCGACAGAAAACTACTTTGTTTCAAAACATAAATACAGAGTAGTCCGTTTAAATAAGGCCACTTAAATATCTCTTCAGGTCAATGGACCAAATATCTGGCAAGAATATCGGAGTTATCAAGGTCATCCAATTTTGTATTATAACGAAACTCTAGCAAGGGAAGGACCCCAAGTGTCCGACTTCGATTTTGATAATCTTTTGTGAGACGATGGTATATGGATCCCTAATGATGTCTGCAAAATGTTAGGCGTAGTTACTCGATAGTTTTAAAGATATGTACAATTAAAGTTCAACCTGCTCACAACCTGCTAATGTAACAACAAGGTATGAAACTTAATTGTTCATATCTTGAAAACTATTGAGTAACTACACCTAATACAGTGAGCGAAATTCGTATAAACGCACTTCAAAATATACAAATTTTCATGCCTATGGAGAAGAAAAGGACAAATAATGTTGTCAAAATGGGGTTATTTACTTTGCTCGACCTTTACTTTCAACATCTATGCTTCGAAATTTTCCGCATTTACATGCCAGTCTATGTCGCAGAGCGAAACGTGTAATGACAACGTCTACGCATGCGAAATTCATTTAATCGCAGTGCTTTATTTCGATTAATATTGACAGAAATAATAGTGGTAAGTGCTTCATATTGTTGAATTGTGTAGTATTAAACTGTATTTAGTAACACATTTAATAATACATTTGTTTTAATGAAAAGGAGAAAAATGCCAAGAGGAAATTTTCTGACCGAAGGCGAAAAAGCTACAATAGCAATTTTAAACAAAAGAGGTGAATCGAATAGAAAAATAGCAAAGGAAATTAATCGCTCAGAGTGTGTAGTAAGAAATTTATTGAAATTGAAAGAAAATTATGGAAAGAAATGTTCTACGAAATGTTCTATGAAGCTACAAAAAATAGATTAGTTGCAAGTCAAATTGTTGCGAAAATGCAATTATCAGTAACAAAGCGACGTGTTCAACAAATTTTGCATAATAATACAAACATAGTTTTTAAGAAACCACAGAAAAAGCCGATGTTGAAAGCGCATCATAAGGTTGCTCGGTTGCAATATGCAAAAAATCATATGCACTGGACTGATGAATGGAAGAAAGTCATTTTTTCGGACGAGAAAAAATTCAATTTAGACGGCCCAGATGGATGCAGTTCCTACTGGCACGATTTACGTCAAAAAAATGACCCTAAGTTATCCAGAAATTTCCACGGTGGAAGTGTAATGATTTGGGGAGCATTTTCTTCATATGGAAAACTGAAACTTTGTTTTATTAACGGCACAATAAATTCAGAAAAGTACGTCGACATGCTAGATGGAGCATTAATTCCATTTTTGGAAGATACAGTTGGCGAACGTGAATTTATATTCCAACAAGACAACGCAGCAATCCACGTTTCAAAATATTCCCGCGAATGGTTTAAGGCACGGGACATCCCTTTAATTGAATGGCCTGCATGCAGTCCTGATATGAACCCCATTGAAAACTTATGGGGTATAATGGCAAGAAATATATATGCAAATGGCCGCCAATTCACCGATACTGCAGCTTTAAAAGACGAAATTAAACGTTGCTTGGAAGAGATTCCTATTACAGTCATAAATAATCTGATAAATTCAATGCCGAATCGAATTTTTGCATTAATTCAAAATAATGGAGGTCATACAAAATATTAAATTTATAATTATAATATAAGTTTAGTTTTATATAGCCTTTTCTTGCTGTGCGTTTAAACGAATTTCGCACAAAGAATAAGTCTGTATCAATAAATACAGACTTATATATGTTTACCTAAATATAAATATGTAAATATCTATAGCACATAAATATATCTTTACTCTTCTGTCGTTATTATATTCGCCTCATTTGAATTTAAAACTTTTAGCCCCAAAAATCATATTTTTTTAGGTGCGTTTATACGAATTTCGCTCACTGTATTTTGCATACTTTATTAGGGATCCATATACCATCGTCTCACAAAAAATTATCAAAATCGAAGTCGGACACTTGGGGGTCCTTTCCTTGTGAGTCATTCGAACCGAAGCCGATGTTGGCAACAGATGAATTTCTTATCATTGGTGTTTTCAATGGACAGGGTGTCTCCACAGCTAATAGACCAGCTAAATATTTATGGTCGAGCAATATTTGACAAACCGACAGCCTCGATGGAAGAGGATAAACGCGTCCAATCGTCAACCGGAGCGCGGCTGTGCTCTTCACTTAAATTAGTTCGCATTTAGATATGCGTCTCCCGACGTCTACATCCTCCGCGCAGAGGCGGCAAATCGTAAATTGCGCTTTGCCCGGGAACGACCTGACTGCAAAGCCTTATCGTAAGGTATATACACCTCATAAAACAAGAGAGAAATACACTAGTTTAGTGTACTGTAAACTATTACGGCGACGAATCCGCCCGTACTACCAGGCCCCCGCGATTCCAGCCGTATAACAGGATTTTCCAATTTGCCTATTTCCGCATAATTTCTAGATTATATCCTCAGACGCCCGACAACGTTGTTGCGCTACCGTTTTACAGCTGACTGCATGTGCCCGGTTTCGACGTTCTGCTGTCAGTCGACGAATGTCGTTACACCGTTTTATTTACTGTCCTCGGCAGTCAAAAGCTAAGCAAAATGGCTGTGTCTATCGCTCTCGCGTCATTTCATTTTACTACTATACATGTACACAGACAGTCTCATAATTGATCGCACACATCTCAGCTTTCCTGCTAAGCTAGGTGGATTCGGTTAATAGACGATATCTAATACAAATTGTTTTTGGAAAAAGTGCGTTTCGTTTGAATAGGAAACAAAATTGGAAAAATTGCTTTTTAAAGCTTTCTTATTCGGACTTGCAACGAAAATTTATAAATGTGATTTGTAGTTCTATATAAATTCCGAACATGCTGAAAATTTTTCATCGAAATTAATTAGACAGTTTACGAGTTATAATCGATTACAAATAATGAAAATTACTATTTTTCAATCGTTTATAACTCGTAAACAATCTATTCAATTTTTATAAACGATATATAATCGTTATACACGATTAAAAATGATGAAAATTACCATTTTTCAATCGTCTATAACTCGTAAACAATCTATTAAATTTTTACAAACGATATGTAATCGTTATACACGATTAAATATGATGAAAATTACTATTTTTCAATCGTTTGTAATTTCACAATATTGTTTACATTATTAATAGACAGTGGATTTTACGCATTAATGACGAGAAAAATAAAAATTCATTTTCTTTCTTAATATGTTTAACAAGTTGAAAATAATATAATAGTGTTTTTAGATTCTTCTAATGTCTTTATTGTTTGAAATTACACGTACTCCTTTTGGTCATAAATGCATAAAATCCGCTTTCTACAATTTATATTTTCATTTCTTAGCTTCTTATTTGCTATTTTATTCTCGACACACGGAGAAGATTTTTCCGGGGACCCTGACTGATTAATTAAGAAATCCGTTAATAGATTTAAACCCAGCTGTGCCGAACGAACCATGTGGTAGAGTTTGTTGCGACTCCAATTTCTGAAACGCAAGGAGAAGAAGAAGAAGAAGTAGAATGTTTATTTGCACAACAAACAGATTCGCAAAACCAATCAATGTACCGTTTATTTGTTTCTCATCTCTTGAATATACAATCGTGCACAAATATTATTAGTAGGACACGCTGGCCACGTTGCGTGAAACAATATACTTAGGAAAATGCCGTATTCATTGCACAGAGACGGGATGTAGTGCAATTTCATTGCTGCGGTGTATATTTACCATGAAAATAAACGAACCATACACTGAAAAATCTTCGAAAAATCTATTCAGCACGAAATATTTTGTCCATAAAGATTAGTGGCAAAATCTAGCGGGATACTATATCAAAGTAAACACTAATAATAATATAAATTAAGGGTAAACTTTACTTTACCAGACTCAAAATTACTACCTTTCTCCTACGAATTATGATGTATTTGGTATGTAATCCAGTAGATTTGTACCCACCGCAATACAGATCGAAGATTGGAACCTCTAGGATCAATAGTTGAGGAGATATGGTCGCTTAAAGTTGAGCATTTTTGGCAGCGACCTTACCTGCCAAAAATGATTAACTTTAAGCGACCATAACTCCTCAACTATTGATCTTAGCGAGTCGAAACTTCGATCTGCATCCGCGCCGGGTACAAATCTACTGGATTACTTATAATTCGTAGGAGGAAGGTACTAATTTTGAGTCCGGTAAAGTAAAGTTTACCCGACACAGTTTTTAAAGAATTCAATTCTTCTGTATTCTAGAAATTGCTAAAAATTTAAATGTCGAATGAAAGAACAGATTGAATTTCATGTGAATAATGTAAATTTTGCTTACCCTTAATTTGGGAAAACTCTAATTTACCAGACTCAAAATTACTACCTTTCTCCTACGAATTATGATGTATTTGGTATGTAATCCAGTAGATATGTACCCGGGCGACTGTAGATCGAAGTGTCGATCGCGTAGGATCAATGGTTCAGCAGCTATGCTTGCTTAAGGGTGTGGGTCGGAACTTGACCTTGGTCGTAGTATCGGTGCCCTACATATTTTTAGCTAGGAGCGCTAGTGTTTTTAGTCACTGTTTTACCGATTCAGTCACTGTATCGGTAAAATATCGGTAAAACAGTGACTAAAAACACTAGCGCTCCTAGCTAAAAATGCGTAGGGCACCGATACTTGCACCAAAATCCCCCGTATAAGGATCTACTTCCTATATTTCGTTTTGTGTGTTTAAACACGTATAGTTTAACATAATAAAAGTTACATTGACATTGTATGTGACCCTGAATTCCGGGATGTAAACATTTTTTTCTATAAGAACCCTAAATCTCTCGATATTTAAGAAAATGTACGTGTCTCGACAATGGCAGCACTGTCGCTTCGCCCAATATTTGTGAAACTGCGCTACATGCTGCCGAATAATGCAAATTACGCCTCGAAAACGCAAAAGTAGGCCATATAAGGAAGATTCCCGTAATGGTGGGTCTTTTATCTAGCGATTGTGACTACGTAGGGGCCCCAAATGTGCGTTAGAGAGACGGCAAACGAAATCTGCGGAACCCTTGCAATCTCGTGTACGTATGCAGTATCTATCGGTGTGTTAAGGTACTACCACACTCGCACTCGACCAAGGTCAAATCCCGACCGTGCCCCTTAAAGTTGAGCATTTTTGACAGGTACGGCGCACAGTGGGCTCGATTGAAAAAGTACGCGACATTTTTGAATAACTCTTAAACCACTGAAGATATTGCAATGAAATTTGAACTGAATATATAAAAAAATGATTCCTTTTCAATGATTTTTAACTTAATATATTTCACATTTGTTTAACCGTTTTTATTCATTTAAAACAGCTTTATAAATGATTTATTCTATAATGTATTTCATATTTTCGCTATTTAATGCAAATAGATACAATGTTTAAATTTTACATTCTTGAGAAAAATTTGTTAAGGCCGAAAATATAGAAAAATTGCAATTTTTACCACTTTTGATCGTTTATAATTCGTAAACCAAATAACCAATTTTAATGAAATTTTCAAAGCGTATATAATTTATAGCAGTTGATAAAACACATTTTTTAAATTTTCGTTATTGGCCCAGCTAAAAAAGTTGTAAAAATCAATTTTTAGTATTGTTTTTCACAATTCCGACCAAATGCATTTTTTCAACTTATTTATTAGACGTCATTTATTAAACTAATTCTTCTAGCTTTACAGAGAAATTCAAATCGTGTGGTCCATTCATATAAAAGTTATTCTGATTTAAAGTGTGTGGAATCAGTTATGCTCCTTACTGTATATGAAGTTCTAAAAATAAAATATAATTGATATATATTAACTTACTTGATGTATTATATTAAATAATATGACCAGAAAATGTATAAAACTGAAGATAATATCGGGCATCACAGTACTGCTCAGGCTGATAGTTCTGCTCTGACTGACAATAATTCTGTTTCTATCCACAATGTGTGTCGACAAAACAAAACGTTTCAAAAGAAATTTCAAAAGATTTGAAGATCGATTTCGTAAACAATTACAATGTAACTTATGCACTGTCGAAAAGAATTCGTCAAACTCAACGCAGTCAAAATATCAGAGATGAAAGACTGACTTATTTACTGCAAAATATAAATTAATATTAAAGAAAAATATAATATAAATATAAATATTCAACACAGTTCTGTCAGACTTTCAGAGGCTGCATACTTGACGAATTCAGCGCGTAGCGCGCGCCAGAGCGCGGACAAGATAACGCGACGCGGATGTCTTCAGACAATAATATCTTGGAAAAGGACTCGAAGGAGGAAATCATTTTTATCACATTACATAGAGGAAGGTTCACTGAAAAGATCCTTACTTGTTAAAAACTGGGATCTCCTGGGACCTGAAAGATCGCGCATGTCAAAGATACAAATTTTCAACGATTATTTTAATTTTGCTCATTATTCTTTTTAAATATGTTATATATAATAATTGTCATTGAAAAGTATGATTTCTTATCAATAAAGTGTGCATTTTGATGTAGAAAAAAATTCAGGGCAAGAAGTTGATCACAGTTATCAGGACACTTTAAGAATGAACAGCCAAATTATGTAGGGAAAATCGATATTCCTAAACTGTCTAACTTCATGCGTGTATCACAACTAGAACTGCTATTGCATTTGATTAATTTTATCATTTTCGTGGTCGGTGGACATTTAGAAATCGATATCAATTGAAAAAATATCAAAATTAGAAAGTTGATTTTTTCGCAAAATGTCGCGTACTTCTTCAATCGAGCCCACTGTGCGGCGGCACCCTTGCGTGTCAAAATGCTCAACTTTAAGCGACCATATATCCTCAACTATTGGTCCCAAAGTAACGTAAAGTTTACCCAAAGTTTGTATTTGATTTCTGTCTCAGGCAATCAAGGTAGCAGACATTTATTTTTATAAACAATCCGAGTTCTACAAATCACACTGTACAAAGAAATCTGCGTTCATCGAGCTTATATTGGGAACAAGCGTCCAGAGAAGTAATTTATTACAATAGTCATTTATTCTGCAAGTAATGTTTCAACTAACTGAAGTTTTTGTGAAAAGATAATTTACTTCCTATCTCGTGCAATCAAGGTAGCAAACATTTTGCATAAAAATCCGGCGTCTAAAAACGACACTGTACAAAGAAATCAGCGCTCGTCGAGCTGACGCTGGGAACAAGTACCCAGAGAGGAGGTCAAGGGGCATTCTACCGCAATCGATTTTCTGCAAAATCGACTTGAGGGGATCTGGTAGACGGGTTGGTAGGATCTATCAACGGCGAGTACTCGGGAGGTGGATCTTTTCGGGTCGTGGACGCAGGTTCCAGGACACAGACCATAAAGCGGGGTAGATCGTGCAGATGCGAGGGCTCGATAACTGGCTGGCGACCATAAGCATGCCGAAAGCATAAGGCTGGACGCAAGAAATTGGTATCGTATGAACACAGCGGCGTCATTTTCAGCGTCGGCCGGCGCGGCGTTCCACTGCCAAATCAGTAAGAGAAACTGCTGGTAGCGATGGCGGGGCACGATGGAGTTAACGTTTCCGGTGGCGCGATTAAGCTGCGCCTATATCTCTTGCGGTTTTTCGTGCTGGCGTCGCGCCGAGGAGCAGCAAGACAGAAGAATACTCGCGGAGCTATAGGATGAAAAGGAAAACGACGCCTGGGCGAAGAGAAGAGAAGAGAGCCGAGAGAAGAGAAGGAGGGGGGGAGGGTGCTCGGAAACTGCTTCTCGCATGACCAGAAGGAAACGTCGCGTTTCATATCATTACGCATATTTATAGGCGGCTTGCAAAACTACCGCTATCCCGGCGTAGCCGCTGGGCCTCGGTAAATAACCGCTTTTGAGCCCGAACCTACGCGCCCAGTCGTCCCAGTTACCCCGCGACGCAGGAATAACAAATAAATACGTCGGCAAAAAGTAGTTGCAGCTAAGTTACGTGGCCCGCCTAGCCATAAATAAACAAAGTTGTGGCATTTATGGCCGCATACTTGTACGAACAACGTAGACCTATGCCTCACCCGATGCGTTGTCGGTGCTCCTGGGAGGTGTGCAAGCGGAACGCTTCCCTGAATCGTTCCCTTCCCATCCACTATGGAGATTCTGTGGCCATTCGGGGAATGCCAATGGCCTTCCGGAGTATTTTGCACAGTTCCACGGGGGATTTAGCTGCGTGGCCTGTTCAAGACTGCGTCAAAGGTCTCGCCCGGTCGCCGAGCCGCGCCGCACAGCTACGCTGTGACTCTGCAGGACTCGCCGGATTGATTGAACGCCCCCCAGGATCCCCTGAAAGGTGCCCGGACTATCAACGTTTCCGACTCCGAAATCCCGAAACTTGCTCGGAGAAGACGACATCGTTGCTTCCACCACATCGTGCAGTAGGAAACAACTTCTTCGTCTTTCGTTCTATTGGGTCGCAAAGTTGTATTTCATATTTCTCTTCATTTATTAACAACGGTCAGACTTTCACCCAATCAATTATATGATTTCCATTCGTGATAGTTCTCCAGTGAGTTCGTTGTTTCCTCGCAATAATACAACCTACAGCACAAAGAACAGCCCCGAGTACTTCAAGAATAGACTGCGGATTTTATGCACCTCTAATTAAAAATAAGTAATCAACGTAGTAGCGCGAGAGATGCCGGATGATTTCGTATCGGTCGTTATTTAAGGATGTTCTGGAGGTATATAAAAACGCAACAAAACTTTTGGAAATTTGACAAGATATAATTCTTACTAAATTAATGCAATTACCAAAGTTTGTGTTCCGTCGCGCAGGAACAGGATTCGTAGTTTTCCTTCGGACAAGATTTATGATGCGAACGTGCGTAAATATCCTCTTCAAGAATTAAACAAACTAGGGTCATTCGGCGACCAGTCAAGGCATCTGGCTAATGTTTAGTTCTTATACAGCCTCGAAAATACAAAGTGTCATAAATCTAGTCCCTCCGAAGGACCGCCCGCGATCGGTACGCACGGTGTCGAATTACCGAGACCCGTCGCGTCGTCGACCGAGTAAGAGATCGCCCCACTCCTCCTTCCAGGGCCTCATTCAGAGCTACGGGAAGGTTCCAATAGTCAAAAGTGTACTGATTGGGAAATGCAACTTTCGGCAGGAACCAATCAGTGCATCTTATTTCCTGCTCGAGAAGCCGGACGAACATCGCGTTGAGACCGCGTTCGTCAGTTGAGTTTTACACTCTAACGTCGCGACATTTCCCTCCTCGGGTAGAGTCCTCGGGTAGACAAGTACAACGCACGAGCCGTTGTCTTGTCAATCGTTTAATCACACGAAAAATTAGCATCACGGTAGTTCAGTGTCTAACTATTAGGGCACTCGACAAAACGGGATCGCGTCGGTCAAGATCCCTCGCGTACGGGATCGCATCGGTCGAGATCCCTTGCGTGCGTTATAATTAAAAACGCGAAATTATATCATTATCTGCGTGCGTATAAGGCAGGACCTGCTAGATCAGCCTTACTGACGAGTCCACTAGCAGGTCCGGGACGAAACGCTTTCTTTAACGTATTCATGCGTATTTCATTGTCACGCGAATAGAAAATTGTCTTTTGCGATCATCAAACCTTGAACTAGCTGCCCAAGATTAACTTGGCGGGCAGTGATCCGGAACATTCGCGAATCTACAGTTCCGCGACAAAACAGTTTGGGATCGATTCACTGCACCGTTTAAGAATTATGGCAACTTAAAGTTTGCACATTTTAACACGTCTTCTTATGGAGAATTCATAAAATTCCACTTCAAGCCCTATTTAAACCTTGAAAAAACGCAACTAGAAACTCCAGTTTTTTTTATATGTAGTAAAAATTATGTAATTAATTATGTGTTCAAAATTTATTAAGATTCACTAAACAGTTGCGGAGCGAAAAAATTATAAACTGTTACAAAACGTTAAATTTATCGTGTTGTCTCTCACTAGCATGCAAACGCGACAAGTGTAGACCACTGAATATAGCTACAGAGGGTACAGTATTCGCAAAAGTTTAATGCAAAATATACTCGTGAATGGCTTTCATTGCCATGTATTGATGAATTTCGAATTTCTCGTACTATCGTCTCCCATTGTACCTCCAGAACATCCTTAAGGGGGCCGGCGCGGCCGTGCAAGTGTGTGCGGGGACATGCACACATCGCTAAATTCGCATATACGTATATGCAATTACACGGTTTACGAGTTTTCGAAATCACGCTTCAATATTGCAATGAGGAGTTCAGAAGTAGTCAATTGTGATTCCTAAAAGTCTGCTACAGGGTGGTACGCTCCCCAAAATGCATATTTGTACGTTATAGAGGAATAATTTGTAATATTCGGCAGACACCGCCTGTCACAAATAATAATACAGCACCTCGAAGTTTTGAAATTTTGCACTAGTAGGCTCCACTGTCTCGTGCCTAATGTATCGATAATACAGTGTCCATCGTCCATGCAAATACTAAATTTATTGATCGCAAACACTGGTACGCGAAGTGGCTATCTTCTGACGGATGCCTCGTGACAGGCCAACGCCAGTGGTGTTGGACAGGCAGTATCTGCCGAATATTATAAATTATTCCTCGATAACGTAACAATATACATTTTAGGCACCGGGCAGACATAGATTGGACTTTTAGGAATCACAATTGACCGCTTCTGAACTCTTCATTGCAATGTTGAAGCGTCCGTTCGCATAGAAAAAATTGCCTTGTGTAACTTTCGTATACATATACACAAGGTAATTTTTACGGGGGTAATTTTTTAAGGGGGTTTTAGTGGTATGGCATGTGGGTCCGGCTTGGTCCGGCTGGAGCGAGAGTGTGGTGGCACTCTCACACACCGCCAGACACTGTGTACGTACACTAGGATTACAAGGGTCCGGCTTCTGTCTAATCACGTCTCGCTAATACACATTTGGGGCCCCTACGTAATCACAATCGCTGGATAAAAGATCAATCTAGCGCGCATGGTCACTAAGGTGGCCCACTTTTGCGTTTTCGAGGCGTAATTTGCATTATTCGGCAGCAAGTGACTGTCGCTCAACAGCCACGACAGGCGGCAGCACTGTCGCGCCGCCATAATGCTTCTCGAACTCCGCTACATGCTGCCGAATAATGCGAATTACGCCTCGAAAACGCAAAAGTAGGCCACAAAGGCGACCTCGCGACCTAGATTTATCTTTTATCTAGCGATTGTGACTACGTAGGGCCCCCAAATGTGCATTAGCGAGACGAATACTGTCCGGAGCCGGACCCTTGCAATCTCGTGTACGTATACAGTGTCTAGCGGTGTTGAGTGTGCCACCACACTCTCGCTCGAGCCGGATCTACCCCCGTTAGAGTGACGCGTGGAAAGCCTCGAGCGAATAAAAACCATTTAATAGGGATGATCAAGCAGAGAGAGAGAGAGAGAGAGAGAGAGAGAGAGAGAGAGAGAGAGAGAGAGAGAGAGATGGAGAGTCTCTGAACTTCCAGTACGGAAGAACTTCCTCTCGAGGAACTCTCCACACGCTTCCACACAGGGAGTAGCTACTACAGCAATTTGTTTTGTAGATGTTCTTGAATCTCTTGATAACATGTCAAGTACCTGTTCTTCCGCTTCGAGTGTTCGGACAAAGTTGGACCCGGCCACTATCGCCGATAACAGCTGAAAGGGATCCATTTCCCGTAAGACGTCCATAAATTGCCGCGAATGTAGATGTGGTCGAATAAGTCCGCGTAGAAAAGTTTCCCGATAAAGACCTCTCGGGTCTTCTCATTGTTATCGTTCGTCCATCCGCGCTTAAAACGCGTGTCCGCCGATTGCCATCTCGGTCACAGCTGTTGGCGTCTTTCGGTTGTAAAACAGGCTCATATTTCTGGCATTTCCAGTGCAATCAAAAAATGCTTCGCACAACATTTTATCAGTGCGTATTCTGTGGTCTACATGTTCACACATTCTTAGATCACAAAGATGCTGTTTACGTAAACAACTGAAGGTCACCTTGAATTTTTGAATATCGTAGAATTTCGTCGAATATCGTAGAATATCATTGACTTTTTTGGACATCGTGGGATTGCTGCTGACGTTGAGACGAATTTAACTCGGAGATCTTGTGCAAACATAATTTGAATGCAAAATTTTTTTATGTACAAAAAGAAAATAATACAGTCTTTTCTGTTCTTTTTTCTAAAATTGTAATTACTATACGGGACTGATAGTCCTCTTACATGCAGTGGGTGTACAAAGTATTCGTACAGTTTTTCAAAACTAATAACATTTTTATAATTGTACCAAACAACCTGATTTTTTATAATCAATTAGAAGCATTGGTTTACGAAATGATATGCAAAAAAGATTTTCCAAAAATTATAATTTACAAGGTTAAATGCAAAAATAGAAAAGGCATTTTTTAAAACTTTTTTATTTGGGTACTTAATGAAAATTAAAAATGTTTGTTTTGTAGATCTATGTTAGTCATACACATGCTGAAAATTTCATTGAAATCGATTAACATACACACGAGTTACAAGAGGTTAAAAATGGTGAAAATCGTAGTTTTCCACGACTTTTGATCACTTTCTGCTTAAAATCCACAGAATCGTACATCTTTCGACGCTTGTTGTCTTTTCCTGCGTCAATCGATTTCGATGAAATTTCCAACATGTGTATAAAGAATTTTGGAAAATTGGAATTTTTACCACTTTTGATCGTTTATAACTCGTAAACCAATTAACCATTTTCAATGAAATTTTCAGAATTTATATAATTTATATAAGTTTACAAAACACATCTGAACACATTAAGAAATAAAGTCATTGAATATACCTCAAGAATATCCGAATTTTAATAACACTCAGTACATAATTTTTTCATATATTGTGGAGCCTCTTTTGCGAAGAGCATGGACTCGATGAATATTCACCAGCGAATCTTTATCACCACCGAAAATTTATAATTCATTATGGCATCCCCTCCTTTTGATTCAAATTTTTAATTCATTGTTTGATGAAATCGTTCCAACACAAATCTTCAAATCATAGTTTGATGAATTCGTTCCAACACAAATCTTTAATTCATAGTTTGATGAATTCGTTCCAACACAAATTTTCAATTCATTATTTGATGAATTCATTCCAACACAAATTTTCAATTCATTGTTTGATGAATTCGTTCCAACACAAATCTTCAATTCATAGTTTGATGAGTTCGTTCCAACACAAATCTTTAATTCATAGTTTGATGAGTTCGTTCCAACACAAATCTACAATTCATAGTTTGATGAATTCATTTCAAAACACAAATTTTCAATTCATTGTTTGATGAATTCATTCCAACACAAATTTTCAATTCATTGTTTGATAAATGCATTCCAACACAAACTTTCAATTCATAGATTGATGAATTCGTTCCATCACAAATTTTCAATTTATCGTTTGATGATTCGTTCCATCACAAATTTTTAATTCATAGTTTGATGAATTAATTCCAACAGAAATTTTCAATTCATTGTTTGATGAATTCATTCCAACACAAATTTTCAATTCATTGTTTGATGAATTCATTCCAACACAAATTTTCAATTCATTGTTTGATGAATGCATTCCAACACAAACTTTCAATTCATAGATTGATGAATTCATTCCAACACAAATTTTCAATTCATTATTTGATGAATTCATTCCAACACAAATTTTCAATTCATTGTTTGATGAATTCGTTCCAACACAAATCTTCAATTCATAGTTTGATGAGTTCGTTCCAACACAAATCTTTAATTCATAGTTTGATGAGTTCGTTCCAACACAAATCTACAATTCATAGTTTGATGAATTCATTTCAAAACACAAATTTTCAATTCATTGTTTGATGAATTCATTCCAACACAAACTTTCAATTTATAGTTTGATTAATTCGTTCCATCACAAATTTTCAATTCATTGTTTGATGAATTCGTTCCAATACAAATCTTCAATTCATAGTGTGATGAATTCATTCCAACACAAATTTTCAATTCATTGTTTGATGAATGCATTCCAACACAAACTTTCAATTTATAGTTTGATTAATTCGTTCCATCACAAATTTTCAATTCATTGTTTGATGAATTCGTTCCAATACAAATCTTCAATTCATAGTTTGATGAGTTCGTTCCAACACAAATCTACAATTCATAGTTTGATGAATTCGTTCCAACACAAATTTTCAATTCATTGTTTGATGAATTCATTCCAACACAAATTTTCAATTCATTGTTTGATGAATGCATTCCAACACAAACTTTCAATTCATAGATTGATGAATTCATTCCAACACAAATTTTCAATTCATTGTTTGATGAATGCATTCCAACACAAACATTCAATTCATAGATTGATGAATTCATTCCAACACAAATTTTCAATTTATAGTTTGATGAATTCGTTCCATCACAAATTTTCAATTTATAGTTTGATGATTCGTTTCATCACAAATTTTTAATTCATAGTTTGATGAATTAATTCCAACACAAATTTTCAATTCATTGTCTGATGAATTCATTCCAACACAAATTTTCAATTCATTGTTTGATGAATTCATTCCAACACAAATTTTCAATTCATTGTTTGATGAACGCATTCCAACACAAACTTTCAATTCATAGATTGATGAATTCATTCCAACACAAATTTTCAATGTATAGTTTGATGAATTCGCTCCATCACAAATTTTCAATTTATAGTTTGATGATTCGTTCCATCACAAATTTTTAATTCATAGTTTGATGAATTAATTCCAACACAAATTTTCAATTCATTGTCTGATGAATTCATTCCAACACAAATTTTCAATTCATTGTTTGATGAATTCATTCCAACACAAATTTTCAATTCATTGTTTGATGAATGCATTCCAACACAAACTTTCAATTTATAGTTTGATTAATTCGTTCCATCACAAATTTTCAATTCATTGTTTGATGAATTCGTTCCAATACAAATCTTCAATTCATAGTTTGATGAATTCATTCCAACACAAATTTTCAATTCATTGTTTGATGAATGCATTCCAACACAAACTTTCAATTTATAGTTTGATTAATTCGTTTCATCACAAATTTTCAATTCATTGTTTGATGAATTCGTTCCAATACAAATTTTCAATTCATAGTTTGATGAGTTCGTTCCAACACAAATCTTCAATTCATAGTTTGATGAGTTCGTTCCAACACAAATTTTCAATGTATTGTTTGATGAATTCATTCCAACACAAATTTTCAATTCATTGTTTGATGAATGCATTCCAACACAAACTTTCAATTCATAGATTGATGAATTCATTCCAACACAAATTTTCAATTCATTGTTTGATGAATGCATTCCAACACAAATTTTCAATTCATTGTTTGATGAATGCATTCCAACACAAATTTTCAATTTATAGTTTGATTAATTCGTTCCATCACAAATTTTTAATTCATAGTTTGATGAATTCGTTCCAACACAAATTTTCAATTTATAGTTTGATGAATTCGTTCCATCACAAATTTTTAATTCATAGTTTGATGAATTCGTTCCAACACAAATTTTTAATTCATAGTTTGATGAATTCGTTCCAACACAAATCTTCAATTCATAGTTTGATGAATTCGTTCCAACACATATTTTCAATTCATAGTTTGATGAATTCGTTTGGAATTTTTGGTGTCCACTTTGCCCACATTTTGGGGTTCTGGTAAATAATTTAAAAAAATGTTTATCACAATCAATTTCGGATTTTTATGAGTGGAATCGGAAGAAGAAGAGGCAGAGAATGTAGAAATTGTAGGGTCATGGTTCTCAAAGCAACTGGATGATATCTATTGAGAATGGTGAACCATTCTGCTAAACCATTGGTAAAATTTTTATTTCACTCAAGTTTGCTGCAATTCTGAAAACATTTTGAAGAAGTACCACCATTTCTGAAAATTTTGAGTAACGGTATTGTTTTCTGAATGATTTGTTCGAACATTTCGTGCTGCTATTTTCATCAACGATTTAATTAACCGTTGCTGCTGACTTTCCAGAATTTCTTGCTCGCTGCTAACCGCATTAGATATTTCGATAGAAACTTGTACGGGGAAAGATTTTGGAATGTATCAATTCCCAGCAAACGTGCTTGTAGAGTTCACAAGGAGTTTACAAGGTAAATACTCGTCGAGCAATGTTTACACGTGCATACACACGGGAAAGTTGCGCATCGAACCTCGCTTGACATTACATGGGCACTGTGGTAAAATATGTGATAAGCAATCGCTGTGTAAAATTGAATAACAATAACAGTTGCCCAATAAAAGTTGCATGCATGTTCTCACTTTCGTATCGGACAATCAAATAACGGTTGTAATCGGTCAATTAACTTCGCGAAGCTGCTTTCTTCAAATAAATAAGTAATTCGTACGGAAAAATAATTTTTCAAACCAGACCGGTCTTGAAAACAATCCCAGACCAGTTGTAGATAACAAAACGAACAAAAAGAGAGTGACAAAAATCTTCTCACGTTCTGTATTGTTCAACTGTATCGAGAGCATAAAGGACCCGAAAAATAAAGCAGCGACGCGCACACTGTCGAAATCTTTTTCCACAAAATGTTGCAACGCGGAACAACATGGTAAACGTCAAGACTATTTCACTTTTACGATCAATTGTTGCAATCCAACGTACCATTTTATCGTGTCACCGAAATCGATGCAATATTTTTTCATTAAACTCGCTGTCGCATCCATCTTGACCAACCCGAATAAAATTTTCTGCTTGAATAAAAATCAAATCAAAACTTCCACGAAGCAATTACAATTCTAGAAAATAAGTGCATGAATTATAGTTTTTCTAGAAGAAGTTTTCTAGAATCCTGGGGTCTCTCGTGACCCCGACGTAATCTTTGGACGCTAACTTTCTCTACTGTGTCGCAAGACAATTGCAAATACGAAGTTTCTTCGACTTCTTTCCAACATTTTTATTGTTTAGTCGTAAACTATATGCTTGGGGGTGTTTGAGAAAATTTATACAGAATTTTAGAAACGGAAAATGTGGCCAGTTGTTTTATAATAATTGCAAGGCTGAATTTCTTAAGACCCCCATAACCATATAATTTTAGATTCAGATTTGGGCGGGTGGGATTCAGAATTAAAATACAAATTGATTTCGTCCCTTAATGACTTTGTTGCATTGAGAACAATATTAGAATATTCTTAAATTTGTCTAATCTTTTACTCATATTTAATCCAACCAAAATTTTCTCAAAAGTGCATAAATATCCGCAATCTAATTATTACTATGTACAGTGGGTGTACAAAGTATTCGTACACCTTTTAAAAACTAATAACTTTTTTATAATTGTACCACACGACCTGATTTTTTATAATCAATTAGAAGCATTAGTTTACAAACTGATATGCAAAAAAGATTTTCAAAAAAATTACAATTTACAAGGTTGCAGGCAAAAATAAAAAAGGCAGTTTTTAAAACTTTTTTATTTGGGCCCTTAATGGAAATTTAAAACATATGTTTTCTAGATGCATGTTCTAAATTTTTGGCCTTTTTACCACTTTTGATCGATCATAACTCGTAAACCAATCAACCAATTTCAATGAAATGTTCGGAGCGTATATAATTTACAAAAAAAGTCGTAAAAATCAATGTTTACTATTGTGTTTCACAATTCCGACCAAATGCATTTTTTCGACATATTTTTTAGACGTTTTTGACTAAACTAATTCATGTAGCCGTACAGAGAAGTTGAAGTTGTTTGGTCCATTCATAAAAAAGTTATTCTGATTTAAAGTGTGTTGAATCAGTTATGCTCGGTAATGTACGTTTTAAATAATGTAAAAAAAAAAGAAATGATGCAAACATCCTTTATTTCGCACAAAGATTCAGCAGTATGAATATAACGCACACCCTTCCGTGATACTCCTTAGAAGGGAGGTTCCGGTGGTTTGAATTTAGGGGTGTGTTTTCAGGAGAAATGCTCTGCCTGCTCTTAAAGGAAGTCACCCGTTGCCGGACCGAGATCTAATCAGCTTTGGGAAAGTGAAGATCGCTTTCGGAGCAATTAACCGTTCAAGCAAAGCTGAAAGCTTCTTCTAACGCAGTCTTTAGATTTGTTGCTTCCTCCCGAGGCGGAGAATAGAGACAGCATATATCGATGCGATGATCATAGTTGTAAAAGAAAATGAAGCTGGGCATTTTTATACGGTCTAGGCTTCTCCGGATACCGTCGCCCGGAAAGATTGCATTGATATCTCTAATCTTTGATGACTATCGCGGGCGAAACTTCGCTCCGCATAAATTTTACTTTACTACTACTAAAAAAAGAAAAACTGCATATCGTTGCTCGAGAAATAAAAATAAATCTCGTGTTCAATTGATGACGAAATTTATAGCTTCGTTTTCGACGTGATTCCAGTACAGTACGAATTCGATGCATTTATTAGAGAAATGAGTAGGTGTAATATGAAACAGTAAAAACACTAGAGAATTTTGAAGAACGTTAGAAGAGAAATATTTAAATTAAAGAATTATTTACGCGAGAGAATTGCCTCGATTCGAACGAGAATATACTCGAACATTATCTATAAGAATAGGTATAGCCTCAATTATGAGCGATTGATCAATTATAAAATCAATCTTAATTTCATGAATGAGAATGTATTACATGGGGATCGTTGAACGCGACACGTAAGTACTACCGAGCGTCGCGCGGGGAGGTGTAACGGTTAAATTTATTAATAATTTATATCTCCTAAACGCATAGGCTTTTAAAAATTTTTGTTTTAAATATTGCATTGTCATCCAGTTCTGAGCTATGTTTAAAATTTCAAGTCTTTAGCTCATCGGGAAGTTAGTTTAAAATCAATTGCAAAATTTGTACCGAACAGACAGACAAGAAAGCAAGCTAATAAAGACGCGGTAAAATATTGTATTTTCAAAGTTAACCAGTTCCGATTGATTGCTGCTAAGCGGCGTGAATTAAAATCAACCTGAAAATATTGCATAACATTGTAATGGATGAGAATGTATTATTTTCAAAGCTGTGCGCATACTTTAAAAACAAACCGGATTAGTTACATTGAAAACACTAACCAGATCTGATCGATCTAAGCGGCGTGAATTTCCGGAGAAAATGTTTGATGAGAAATATCGGCGATGTTATTGCTAATACCGTCCAAAATGTTGCGCCGACGGTCGGGCCGTTAATTCGCTTCACCTTCGCGACGCACCTTCGTTCGTCCAGTAATAACATGTTTATCGAATGATGACGCAACTATTAAGCCGAACGCACACCTCGGGTAATTATGCGGCAGCCTATCGGGAGGGAAGCACGGCTCGGTTAACATCATAGATATCGATGAACCGTGCCTCTTCCAGCTCGCCCTAGTGGTCTCTTACTCCTACTATATGCCATAGCGGATCTGGGCTACCCAATTACACGCTCATCTACGATCCGGGATCTAGGAGACGTACAAATTGATCTGT
The DNA here is from genome assembly GCA_933228785.1 of Lasioglossum pauxillum. Classification (NCBI taxonomy): domain Eukaryota; kingdom Metazoa; phylum Arthropoda; class Insecta; order Hymenoptera; family Halictidae; genus Lasioglossum; species Lasioglossum pauxillum. The sequence continues at coordinate 2,974,093 of OW121701.1, read as the reverse complement.
CTCGAAAGTACCACGGGGCCAGACCTGCCAGCTTATAGTTATAGAGATCGAGAATATCAGGCTTTAACCGCCTCTGCCTCCTCCTCTTCCCACCAGTAGTCCCCAACCCCCGTTCCAGCACGAAGTTGCAACGTTTTATCACGCTTCAATGTTCGAGGGCAGACATTACGGGACACGGTAAGTTAACGCTTCGATTTAGCAATTAGAATTGTACAGGAAGCATTAATGAACCTGCGGAGACCGATAAATATCTTCTTCTGGCCCGTGAAATAATGGAACCGGGTCGCGTCTATCGCGATATCACCGTGCAATGTTAGTCCAGTCAACGAAAGGTTGTAGAGGGAAATGGAAGGAACACAATTTTTAACTTTGGGTCTTTGTTTTGGACTAGTTAGTAGAGGTGTAGGGGGGCACGTAGAATGTCCCCTTTTCCGGTTTTCCGCTTATATCTCGAAAACAATGCGTCCTAGCGATGAAACTATTCTATACAAAATTGAAGCTGACAAAATGTGCCACAAGATGGATTGAATTCAATTTTTCGCTGTCTCGCCTAGTTTCCGAGATATCCGCGCTCAAAGTTCACTAACTCTTCAGCACAATTAGTGAACTTTGTGCGCGGATATCTCGGAAACTATGCGTCCTAGCGATAAAACCATTCTATACAAAATTAAAGCTGACAAAATGTGCCACAAGATTGATTGGATTCAGTTTTTCGCTACCTCGCCTAGTTTCCAAGATGTCCGCGCTCAAAGTTCACTAACTCTTCAGCACAATTAGTGAACTTTGTGCGCGGATATCTCGGAAACTATGCGTCCTAGCGATAAAACCATTCTATACAAAATTAAAGCTGACAAAATGTGCCACAAGATTGACTCAATTCAGTTTTTCGCTATCTCGCCTAGTTTCCAAGATGTCCGCGCTCAAAGTTCACTTACTCTTCAGCACAATTAGTGAACTTTGAGCGCAGATATCTCGGAAATTATACGTCCTAGCGATAAGACCATTCTATACGAAATTAAAGCTGACAAAATGTGCCACAAGATTGATTGGATTCAGTTTTTCGCTACCTCGCCTAGTTTCCAAGATGTCCGCGCTCAAAGTTCACTAACTCTTCAGCATAATTAGTGAACTTTGTGCGCGGATATCTCGGAAACTATGCGTCCTAGCGATAAAACCATTCTATACAAAATTAAAGCTGACAAAATGTGCCACAAGATTGATTGAATTCAGTTTTTCGCTACCTCGCCTAGTTTCCGAGATATCCGCGCTCAAAGTTCACTAACTCTTTAGCACAATTAGTGAACTTTGAGCGCAGATATCTCGGAAACTATGCGTCTTAGCGATAAAACCATTCTATTCAAAATTAAAACTGACAAAATGTGCCACAAGATTGATTCGATTCAATTTTTCGCTATCTCGTATAGTTTCCGAAATATCCGCGCTCAAAGTTCACTAATTGTGCTGAAGAGTTAGCTAGTCAAATAAGGCTAAAAACTCGGAAACTATGCGATATAGCGAAAAACTGAATTGAGTCAATCTTATGGCACATTTTGTCAGCTATAATTTTGTATAGAATAATTTTATCGCTAGGACGCATAGTTTCCGAGGTATAAGCGGAAAATCGAAGAAAGGGGACGTACGTGCCTCCCTGCACCCCGCTCACCTCCTAGCAGTGGGGAATTTTAATATGTTTACCTCCTAACTAGTCCAAGCAAAGAAACATGTTTAAAAATTGTGTTCCTTCCATTTCCCTCTACACCCCCCTTATGAGCATTCATTTACTGGAGTATGTGCTCTTCACAATTATCTGTTCGCACCTGGACGATTGTTCGTTGTTTATTTAACCGCTACCACTCGAGCGGCGACTCTGATACGCCACTTGATGATGTCACTATTACTATTGGGTTGACAAGAAAATAATTTCGGTATTTTAAGGTGAAATGATGTACGTGTGATGACCTGAATTCGCACTTGGATCAGTTATTTGCCGATGAGGGGCAGAAGTTTTATGAGCGCGGAATTGTGAAGCTATCAGAAAGATGGCGAAAGATCATCGAACAAAATAGAAAATATTCTATTCATTAGAGTTCATTGCTTGAATAAAGAATTTGGGTTTTATTTCACCCAATTTGGGTTTTATTGTAAATCTTACAAGTATTTCCATAGCTATTAAAAATTCACAATCACAAATTTTCAAAACTACACAGATGGGGTTAGGATTCTGTAAGTATGGGGTTGGGAACCTGTATGGGGTTAGGAAAAATTATTTTATACTTTTTAGTCCGCTTTCTAAACATAATTTTAAAAAATTTATTTTTATTTAAATAATTTTATACTTTTCAGTTCGTTTTAAAAACATATTTTTTAAGAATTTATTTTTATTTAAATTATTTTATACTTTTTAGTTCGTTTTAAAAACATATTTTTTAAGAATTTATTTTTATTTAAATTATTTTGTACTTTTTAGTCCGCTTTAAAAACGTGGTATTTTTTAAAAATTCATTTTTATTCAAATATCCAACTCAAATAACACCGAAGTTAGAATTTGAACATTGTTATTGTTTACTGATTCTACAAGTGCATATTTTCAACTGTGATTTACTGAAACAAAACTGTATTGTGAAACGAATGGCTGACAAGAATCTCTCGACAGATTAAATGAAAGTTGCGGTTAATACTTGAGCATTTGTTATAATAATTATTTATTTATTTTGTTTTCGAATGGATCATTCTATGTTCTTGCTTCCAAATTCAAATTTCTACTTCTGGGGACTCTCTCTTGACTCTTGATCGATTTTTAAAATTCACTTTATTCACTGGCCCATGAAATTGACACGAATTGAATTATCCACCACTTCTCGAAAAAAATGACTTTCTCGTAAAATTGGATTTTCGTGTCCAGCCGATGCGATTTTTCGGGTTTTAGAAACGCAAATTTCATCAAACTTTTGATGGAGGTTCCTGACAAGTTGCTGGAATTCGATTAATAACGCCTAAGGTAGAGGAAAATGTGATCTCCCATGAAATTTTGCATAATTTTTCACTGGAAAAGCTATTGAAAAAAGTCTGAGAAAAGTCTGCTTCCGTTGATGTTCCACCGTGCAATTAGGAATGTTGTTTATAATGATTAAATCGATATTTCTACATTAGTATACTAAAACAAAAACGACGTATATAGTTTCTAGAACAAACTTATTGTTACAAATCGCTACTCGTGTAGAAAACTTTGTAATTAATCTACGTGTGCCGTTTTCTATGCCGACGATATTTTAGTTCAAATCGCGTGCTCATTTAAACGAACATTTACATGTTTTGTTTAAATAGCAATTTACGATTTCCCTGCGGCTTTGGCATAACTAAAAGCGACCTCGCTGCGCGGTCGGAGAATACCGCCTGCAGAAATTTTCATAAATCAGCGGAGCAGATGAGATCATAGTTACTGTTAAGTTTTATCAAATATTTTCAACTAACTGAACGGCAAAAAGTAACAACGACTATTTTGCATTGCAGAGAGGGAGATAAACAAGATAGTACGTGCAGCAAAATTACTGTTTTCACATGAAAATTTTATACTGCAATCCACTTCATCTTCATCCAAACTTCAGTTTCTCTGCGATTTTTCATTAGGAGCCAAAACGTATTCGAAGAAATTTTATTCTACTATAATACTAACCCTCAATTACTCGCACTCCATTTTCTACATAATTTTGTTTTTAAATTTATTTATTTAATGTTGCTTCAACATCAGAGGTCATTAGCAACGCTTTCTACAGAATTAGTTACATGAAATATTACATCACTTGAAATTTCTATTCAATGAAATAACTACTTTAATATTAGGTCTATAACTTGAAAACCGGAATTTTTTAAGGAAATTTGAGCGTTTATTAAAGAAAATCTTGTACAATTCTGTCATTCAAAGTATTGTCCATCGAAAGATACAACATTTCCCCATCTTTCTGGCAATTTGTGGATGCCATCGTAAAAAAACCGGTCATCTTTTGAACCAATGAACGGATCGAGCCAATTTTTGATGCCTTGGACTGAAGTGAAGCGTATTCCGGAAAGTGCATTCTGCATCGACCGAAACAAATGGTAGTCAGAAGGCGCCAAGTCTGGACTATATGGCGGGTGGGGCAGAACTTCCCATCCGCTATTTTCCAAATAGTTTTTTACGGGTTGAGCAACATGTGGTCGAGCATTGTCATGTTGGAAAAGCAATGTCTCGTGTCTGGTCTCCCATTCTGGCCGTTTTTCCTTCAATGCTCTCTTTAAACGAATCAGTTGTTTTCGGTACAGCTCTCCAGTAATGGTTTCACCCTGCTTTAGAAGCAAGCTCTTCTTGTGTTCGACACGAGTCTTCATCGAGTAACGCTTCCAATTCTTCATCTTCAAACTTTTTCGACTGTCCAGGCCGCTCTTTGTCTTTGATGTCAAAATCGCCATTTTTAAAGCGTTGAAACCACTCGAAACACTGTGTTTTCGCAAGAGCATGTTCGCCATACAATTCCACAAGCAAACGATGACTTTCGGCTGCAGTTTTCTTTGCAAAAAAGTGACTCTGCAAAACTTCCCGCAAATGCTGTTTCTTTCGCCAATTTTCAAAATTTTTCATGATTGAAAAAAAATATGATGCGCACAAGAAAATCAAACACTGTTTACTGATTTTGCAGGTTATGAATAGAGCTTCGGAATGGCGTGTATGTCAATGATTTGCTACAGCGCATACATAAGTGCTGACATCTAGTGTCAAATTCCGGTTTTCAAGTTATAGACCTAATACAAAATAGATATTTGTTAGTGTCGTCAACACCTTTGTTTATGCTTGAAATACTAAGGTTTTGAGACTGTAAATACTATAGGCGAGTAATTAAAAGTTAAATTAGTAGCATTATAGTATTCAATTTTTATTATTTTATAGGATAAACAGTGTTGTATATGGGTCACCTTAGATTGAGCTATTCATTGTGGAGGGTGTGTAAACATGGTATCACATGACCTTGACCCTTTTCTTCAAGGCCAAACAATTTTTTTTATTGCATCTGAGATATTGAATTTGACATCAAGTACTATAGGATGCAATAAAAACATGTTTGACATTGAGAAAAGGGTCAAGGTCAATTTTTCAAAAGATCTCCACTCATCCAGAATTATAGGATCTCTCTATGGCATTCGTGACAGATCATTTTTATACACCCTGTATGTTCATCTGAATTATGTTGGGATATTAAATGTCTTAGACATCAAAAGGACCACCTTAGATTGAGCTATTCATTGTGGAGGGTGTGTAAAAATGGTGTCACATGACCTTGACCCTTTTCTTCAAGGCCAAACAATTTTTTTTATTGCATCTGAGATATTGAATTCGACATCAAGTACTATAGGATGCAATAAAAACATGTTTGGCATTGAGAAAAGGGTCAAGGTCAATTTTTCAAAAGATCTCCACTGATCCAGAATTATAGGATCTCTCTATGGCATTCGTGACAGATCATTTTTATACACCCTGTATGTTCATCTGAATTATGTTGGGATATTAAATGTCTTAGACATCAAAAGGACCACCTTAGATTCAGCTATTCATTGTGGAGGGTGTGTAAAAATGGTATCACATGACCTTGACCCTTTTCTTCAAGGCCAAACAATTTTTTTTATTGCATCTGAGATATTGAATTTGACATCAAGTACTATAGGATGCAATAAAAACATGTTTGGCATTGAGAAAAGGGTCAAGGTCAATTTTTCAAAAGATCTCCACTGATCCAGAATTATAGGATGTCTCTATGGCATTCGTGACAGATCATTTTTATACACCCTGTATGTTCATCTGAATTATGTTGGGATATTAAATGTCTTAGACATCAAAAGGATCACCTTAGATTGAGCTATTTATTGTGGAGGGTGTGTAAAAATGGTGTCACATGACCTTGACCCTTTTCTTCAAGGCCAAACAATTTTTTTTATTGCATCTGAGATATTGAATTTGACATCAAGTACTATAGGATGCAATAAAAACATGTTTGGCATTGAGAAAAGGGTCAAGGTCAATTTTTTAAAAGATCTCCACTGATCCAGGAGTGTAGGATCTCTCTATGGCATTCGTGACAGATCATTTTTATACACCCTGTATGTTCATCTGAATTATGTTGGGATATTAAATGTCTTAGACATCAAAAGGACCACCTTAGATTCAGCTATTCATTGTGGAGGGTGTGTAAAAATGGTATCACATGACCTTGACCCTTTTCTTCAAGGCCAAACAATTTTTTTTATTGCATCTGAGATATTGAATTTGACATCAAGTACTATAGGATGCAATAAAAACATGTTTGGCATTGAGAAAAGGGTCAAGGTCAATTTTTCAAAAGATCTCCACTGATCCAGAATTATAGGATGTCTCTATGGCATTCGTGACAGATCATTTTTATACACCCTGTATGTTCATCTGAATTATGTTGGGATATTAAATGTCTTAGACATCAAAAGGATCACCTTAGATTGAGCTATTTATTGTGGAGGGTGTGTAAAAATGGTGTCACATGACCTTGACCCTTTTCTTCAAGGCCAAACAATTTTTTTTATTGCATCTGAGATATTGAATTTGACATCAAGTACTATAGGATGCAATAAAAACATGTTTGGCATTGAGAAAAGGGTCAAGGTCAATTTTTTAAAAGATCTCCACTGATCCAGGAGTGTAGGATCTCTCTATGGCATTCGTGACAGATCATTTTTATACACCCTGTATGTTCATCTGAATTATGTTGGGATATTAAATGTCTTAGACATCAAAAGGACCACCTTAGATTCAGCTATTCATTGTGGAGGGTGTGTAAAAATGGTATCACATGACCTTGACCCTTTTCTTCAAGGCCAAACAATTTTTTTTATTGCATCTGAGATATTGAATTTGACATCAAGTACTATAGGATGCAATAAAAACATGTTTGGCATTGAGAAAAGGGTCAAGGTCAATTTTTCAAAAGATCTCCACTGATCCAGAATTATAGGATGTCTCTATGGCATTCGTGACAGATCATTTTTATACACCCTGTATGTTCATCTGAATTATGTTGGGATATTAAATGTCTTAGACATCAAAAGGATCACCTTAGATTGAGCTATTTATTGTGGAGGGTGTGTAAAAATGGTGTCACATGACCTTGACCCTTTTCTTCAAGGCCAAACAATTTTTTTTATTGCATCTGAGATATTGAATTTGACATCAAGTACTATAGGATGCAATAAAAACATGTTTGGCATTGAGAAAAGGGTCAAGGTCAATTTTTTAAAAGATCTCCACTGATCCAGGAGTGTAGGATCTCTCTATGGCATTCGTGACAGATCATTTTTATACACCCTGTATGTTCATCTGAATTATGTTGGGATATTAAATGTCTTAGACATCAAAAGGACCACCTTAGATTCAGCTATTCATTGTGGAGGGTGTGTAAAAATGGTATCACATGACCTTGACCCTTTTCTTCAAGGCCAAACAATTTTTTTTATTGCATCTGAGATATTGAATTTGACATCAAGTACTATAGGATGCAATAAAAACATGTTTGGCATTGAGAAAAGGGTCAAGGTCAATTTTTCAAAAGATCTCCACTGATCCAGAATTATAGGATGTCTCTATGGCATTCGTGACAGATCATTTTTATACACCCTGTATGTTCATCTGAATTATGTTGGGATATTAAATGTCTTAGACATCAAAAGGATCACCTTAGATTCAGCTATTTATTGTGGAGGGTGTGTAAACATGGTATCACATGACCTTGACCCTTTTCTTCAAGGCCAAACAATTTTTTTTATTGCATCTGAGATATTGCATTTGACATCAAGTACTATAGGATGCAATAAAAACATGTTTGGCATTGAGAAAAGGGTCAAGGTCAATTTTTTAAAAGATCTCCACTGATCCAGGAGTGTAGGATCTCTCTATGGCATTCGTGACAGATCATTTTTATACACCCTGTATGTTCATCTGAATTATGTTGGGATATTAAATGTCTTAGACATCAAAAGGACCACCTTAGATTGAACTATTCATTGTGGAGGGTGTGTAAAAATGGTATCACATGACCTTGACCCTTTTCTTCAAGGCCAAACAATTTTTTTTATTGCATCTGAGATATTGAATTTGACATCAAGTACTATAGGATGCAATAAAAACATGTTTGGCATTGAGAAAAGGGTCAAGGTCAATTTTTCAAAAGATCTCCACTGATCCAGAATTATAGGATGTCTCTATGGCATTCGTGACATATCATTTTTATACACCCTGTATGTTCATCTGAATTATGTTGGGATATTAAATGTCTTAGACATCAAAAGGATCACCTTAGATTGAGCTATTTATTGTGGAGGGTGTGTAAAAATGGTGTCACATGACCTTGACCCTTTTCAAGCCCAGACAATTTTTTTTATTGCATCTGAGATATTGCATTTGACATCAAGTACTATAGGATGCAATAAAAACATGTTTGACATTGAGAAAAGGGTCAAGGTCAATTTTTTGAAAGATCTTCACTGATCCAGAATTATAGGATCTCTCTATGGCATTCGTGACAGATCATTTTTATACACCCTGTATGTTCATCTGAATTATGTTGGGATATTAAATGTCTTAGACATCAAAAGGATCACCTTAGATTTAGCTATTCATTGTGGAGGGTGTGTAAAAATGGTGTCACATGACCTTGATCCTTTTCTTCAAGCCCAGACAATTTTTTTATTGCGTCTGAGATATTGAATTTGACATCAAGTACTATAGGATGCAATAAAAACATGTTTGGCATTGAGAAAAGGGCCAAGGTCAATTTTTTAAAAGATCTCCACTGATCCAGGAGTGTAGGATCTCTCTATGGCATTCGTGACAGATCATTTTTATACACCCTGTATGTTCATCTGAATTATGTTGGGATATTAAATGTCTTAGACATCAAAAGGACCACCTTAGATTGAGCTATTCATTGTGGAGGGTGTGTAAAAATGGTGTCACATGACCTTGACCCTTTTCTTCAAGGCCAAACAATTTTTTTTATTGCATCTGAGATATTGCATTTGACATCAAGTACTATAGGATGCAATAAAAACATGTTTGGCATTGAGAAAAGGGTCAAGGTCAATTTTTTAAAAGATCTCCACTGATCCAGGAGTGTAGGATCTCTCTATGGCATTCGTGACAGATCATTTTTATACACCCTGTATGTTCATCTGAATTATGTTGGGATATTAAATGTCTTAGACATCAAAAGGACCACCTTAGATTGAGCTATTCATTGTGGAGGGTGTGTAAAAATGGTATCACATGACCTTGACCCTTTTCTTCAAGGCCAAACAATTTTTTTTATTGCATCTGAGATATTGAATTTGACATCAAGTACTATAGGATGCAATAAAAACATGTTTGGCATTGAGAAAAGGGTCAAGGTCAATTTTTTAAAAGATCTCCACTGATCCAGGAGTGTAGGATCTCTCTATGGCATTCGTGACAGATCATTTTTATACACCCTGTATGTTCATCTGAATTATGTTGGGATATTAAATGTCTTAGACATCAAAAGGACCACCTTAGATTGAGCTATTCATTGTGGAGGGTGTGTAAAAATGGTATCACATGACCTTGACCCTTTTCTACAAGGCCAAACAATTTTTTTTATTGCATCTGAGATATTGAATTTGACATCAAGTACTATAGGATGCAATAAAAACATGTTTGGCATTGAGAAAAGGGTCAAGGTCAATTTTTTAAAAGATCTCCACTGATCCAGGAGTGTAGGATCTCTCTATGGCATTCGTGACAGATCATTTTTATACACCCTGTATGTTCATCTGAATTATGTTGGGATATTAAATGTCTTAGACATCAAAAGGACCACCTTAGATTGAGCTATTCATTGTGGAGGGTGTGTAAAAATGGTGTCACATGACCTTGACCCTTTTCTTCAAGGCCAAACAATTTTTTTTATTGCATCTGAGATATTGCATTTGACATCAAGTACTATAGGATGCAATAAAAACATGTTTGGCATTGAGAAAAGGGTCAAGGTCAATTTTTTAAAAGATCTCCACTGATCCAGGAGTGTAGGATCTCTCTATGGCATTCGTGACAGATCATTTTTATACACCCTGTATGTTCATCTGAATTATGTTGGGATATTAAATGTCTTAGACATCAAAAGGACCACCTTAGATTGAGCTATTCATTGTGGAGGGTGTGTAAAAATGGTATCACATGACCTTGACCCTTTTCTTCAAGGCCAAACAATTTTTTTTATTGCATCTGAGATATTGAATTTGACATCAAGTACTATAGGATGCAATAAAAACATGTTTGGCATTGAGAAAAGGGTCAAGGTCAATTTTTTAAAAGATCTCCACTGATCCAGGAGTGTAGGATCTCTCTATGGCATTCGTGACAGATCATTTTTATACACCCTGTATGTTCATCTGAATTATGTTGGGATATTAAATGTCTTAGACATCAAAAGGACCACCTTAGATTGAGCTATTCATTGTGGAGGGTGTGTAAAAATGGTATCACATGACCTTGACCCTTTTCTACAAGGCCAAACAATTTTTTTTATTGCATCTGAGATATTGAATTTGACATCAAGTACTATAGGATGCAATAAAAACATGTTTGGCATTGAGAAAAGGGTCAAGGTCAATTTTTTAAAAGATCTCCACTGATCCAGGAGTGTAGGATCTCTCTATGGCATTCGTGACAGATCATTTTTATACACCCTGTATGTTCATCTGAATTATGTTGGGATATTAAATGTCTTAGACATCAAAAGGATCACCTTAGATTGAGCTATTTATTGTGGAGGGTGTGTAAAAATGGTGTCACATGACCTTGACCCTTTTCTTCAAGGCCAAACAATTTTTTTTATTGCATCTGAGATATTGAATTTGACATCAAGTACTATAGGATGCAATAAAAACATGTTTGGCATTGAGAAAAGGGTCAAGGTCAATTTTTCAAAAGATCTCCACTGATCCAGAATTATAGGATGTCTCTATGGCATTCGTGACAGATCATTTTTATACACCCTGTATGTTCATCTGAATTATGTTGGGATATTAAATGTCTTAGACATCAAAAGGATCACCTTAGATTCAGCTATTTATTGTGGAGGGTGTGTAAACATGGTATCACATGACCTTGACCCTTTTCTTCAAGGCCAAACAATTTTTTTTATTGCATCTGAGATATTGAATTTGACATCAAGTACTATAGGATGCAATAAAAACATGTTTGACATTGAGAAAAGGGTCAAGGTCAATTTTTCAAAAGATCTCCACTGATCCAGGAGTGTAGGATCTCTCTATGGCATTCGTGACAGATCATTTTTATACACCCTGTATGTTCATCTGAATTATGTTGGGATATTAAATGTCTTAGACATCAAAAGGATCACCTTAGATTTAGCTATTCATTGTGGAGGGTGTGTAAAAATGGTGTCACATGACCTTGACCCTTTCCTTCAAGGCCAAACAATTTTTTTTATTGCATCTGAGATATTGAATTTGACATCAAGTACTATAGGATGCAATAAAAACATGTTTGGCATTGAGAAAAGGGTCAAGGTCAATTTTTCAAAAGATCTCCACTAATTCAGAATTATAGGATCTCTCTATGACATTCGTGACAGATCATTTTTATACACCCTGTTCATCTGAATTATGTTGGGATATTAAATGTCTTAGACATCAGAGGTTTGGATAATTGAGGTCTCACTGTATTTGCATTTTCAAAATATACTTAAAAAATTTATATACGAAGGGAGATTATTGACGAGCTAAGTAAATACCAGACCCTCCTACACATAATAAAATTATTTCGGAGTACTTGATGGACAGACTGAAATACGACATTAAGCTAGGGATCCTCAATATTTAGCATACCAAAGGATTTCTTATTTCATTCATTTTATCGGGATGAAACGCTTTCGCAGTTCGAAACTTTGTTACAGCCCTTTACTCTTACTCGACAGAACCTTTCACTCGGAATTTGCCAACAAATTGGAAAAGTATTACGGCATTGATCATCGGCACCCCTCGACGAAGCACAGTTGTGCTCGTTGTTAGGCCCTGCAGGAAAATCCAATATCTCGGAAAATGAATTTTATTTACGAACAGCTCTTGGACAGTTCTCTTTCAATAAGACTAAACTTCGATCAATTAATTACATCTCCCTTATTCGCAAGGGGTGAAACGAAAATGACCATGATGAACATAAACGAATCATCAAACAAGAACATGGTGTCTAGAAATGATGTAGGAAAACCGTTACAGCGTGATTCTACACGTCAGGATCGACAAAGATCTGTTAAAAAAGTGTTGACCTTGACAGACTTTATCAAGGTCAAATTGTTCTAAAGATCGTGTTCGTGTTCTACTCGTCGAGAGGACCAAACTTCTGGAGGAAACCATGGGTCAAGAATGAACCGTTCTCTTGGAAATTGAAATTCAAAGTCCAAATAGTGCGGCACGAACTTATGTCATCGTCTAATATAAACATTGCTTTTGACAATTCCATTGTTGACTTCGTTCCTCCTGACTTGCGTTTCAGCTACTCGGTCCACCGAAACGCAAGCTCGGAGAGGCGTGGTTTGGCGACGGTGGAGGACCAGGTGATTTTCTTGTTGGAGGTAGCCGATTAAATTTGGCGACGGTGGAGGCAGCAGATTTTGACGATAATATAAACATTGGGGTGTTCATTTCGCACGTTCCCCGTGAAGGATTCCTCTGCCAAGAGGAAACGCCAGAGTGGAGAAACATAGAATCGGCATTGGTAACACGGCAGCTGGCAGACAACTCGGTTAGCTAAGGTCATGAATGAGAAGCAATCCGCGGAAGGTGCGCAGGAGCGAAGGGTGGAGCGCCGGAATGGAGAGGGGTAGAAAAATGCTAATGAATCAACACGGTACCCTGTGTTGTTGGACCATCGGATAGTCTGTTGGGGCTTGGGGGCGACAGAACCGTGCCCACACCGAATCGACTAACACGACCACTCAACGACACGCAACTTGTAACTGGAGTCTGCTCGGTGAAAAGGCAGGGAGGCGCGTGCGAAACGACGCGACGCGACTTGGCTGGTAGCTGTGACGCGGCCCTTGGAAGTTTCCCATTATAGTCTCTCCCTTTCTCCACCTTTGTGCCAGTGGCGTCCTTCTCGCTTGGCGGCGAGACCATAACTCATCCTCTCCGTCCTACTCACGTGTGCACCCTTCTCCCGGTCTTTCACGCATCCCTGTTTCACCCCAAACTCCTTGCCCGGAAAGTAGAGGCGCACACGAATCCACTGGCGCACACAAACCCGAACACAAACACCAACCTCTGGCCGCGTCTATGGTGAACTATGAGCGGCGAACTATTCCGTCGTTACCGCTATAGGTTAGTTAAACGCGCCCTTTCCCCCGGCTCGATGCATCCGACCTCGTCTCACCTATCCGATCTAAGTCCACAGCATGCAAATTCAGGACGAATTTGCTCGATCTAACCAATCTTCGTTGTTCGACAAACTGCTCGCCCGGCAGAGCGGCGCAGGACACAGACCGTAGACCTCCTCCTCCCCCGCCCCCCCCGCCGTAGACCGTTGAGGGGGCGGGTTCTTCGGGGGCCGGTAGGGTGGGACGGAATCGTGTCAGGATCGACTTGGAATTTCGGGGGCGCGTCGGTGAATCAGGCGAATTCGATTAAATCGGATTCGTGTAAACAAGCAGGCGGCAGCCGCGAGGGGAAACTTTCGCGCTGGCGAGAACGTGGTCGAGAAAGAGGGAGCGAACGACGTGGATCCGAACGTGGAAGTTTCAGGTCAGAGATATGCCTGACTTCGATAAATTTGTGGCTGAACTTCGTTCTCTCTACCCCCGGGTACATCTAATTAAGATTTCGGCTTAACGCCACGCGTACCCCACGCGAACCACCCACCCCCCACCCTGCCTCCCGTCACACGCGTTCCGCCTAATTAGGAAATTAATTAGAAAGTTTCTCAAAGGCCGCGGGATTTCACTTCTTTCCGCGCGAATCGCTGTTACGAATCGGTCCCGGGGATATCGTCGCCACTGGGGCTCACCGACGACAACATTACTTAGCTTCTACTGAAGTCAGCTTTGTGTTTTAAGGATGTTCTGGAGGTGTATAAAAACGCAACAAAATTTTTGAAAATTTGACAAGATATAATTCTTGTTAAATTGATGCAATTACCAAAGTTCGGGTTCGATTCACTGCACCGTTTAAGAATTATAGCAACTTAAAGTTTGCACATTTTAACACGTCTTCTTATGGAGAATTCATAAAATTCCACTTCAAACCCTATTTAAACCTTGAAAAAACGCAACTAGAAACTCTAGTTTTTTTTACATGTAGTAAAAATTAGGTAATTAATTATGTTCAAAATTTATTAGGATTCACTAAACAGTTACAGAGCAAAAAAATTATAAACTGTTACAAAACGTCAAAGGGTATAGCCGGATAAGCAAGTTCCAGCGGCCCTCGCTCCGATTTTCCTGATTCCTGTCTTAAAACATCGTTTTATGTCTAGAAAAACATTGTGTAAAATTTCAAATGTCTACCCCCGCCGATAGGGGCGATATTGAGGTAAATTCCCCCGCACTTAAATGCAATTTGCGCTAAAACGAGAAAAGATATCGGCATGGGATAAACGGCAAATAAAAGATATAGATACACTCTATATTTCAGATTTTTTTCAGAATTTTTTGCTAATTATTTATAGTTGAAAATAATTAATTATTTCTTTGGGAATTTTTTTAACTATCTTCCCCTAGGTTGACACCTACCAAAAAATTCTAAAATATTGCTATGATTCTAACCTATTTTGTAAAAAAATCTCAAAAGTGTCCGTTTGGTGGAACAGTGTCAAAAAAAATAAAGTATGCCGGCGAACGCTCGGTTTGATCAGTAACGACGCAGCGACCGAGTCCCCTTGCGGTGGCTAGTGACGGGAGCGAACGGGAAGTCGGCGCTTTTCTTGTTTTTTTTCTTTTTTTGATATGTATTTATGAACTAAACGATTTTTATTGTCTAGAATATAATTGTTTAGACTTCTAATTGTAATCATGTATCAGAAGATTTAGTCGCATTTTTACATGTATCAGCTTTTCCGTACAAGCGCCGACTTCCCGTTCGTCCCGTCACTAGCTGCCGCAAGGGGAATCGGTCGCTGCGTCGTTACTGATCAAACCGAGCGTTCGCCGGCATACTTTATTTTTTTTGACACTGTTCCACCAAACGGACACTTCTGAGATTTTTTTACAAAATAGGTTAGAATCATAGCAATATTTTAGAATTTTTTGGTAGGTGTCAACCTAGGGGAAGATAGTTTAAAAAATTCCCAAAGAAATAATTAATTATTTTCAACTATAAATAATTAGCAAAAAATTCTGAAAAAAATCTGAAATATAGAGTGTATCTGTATCTTTTATTTGCCGTTTATCCCATGTTGATATCTTTTCTCGTTTTAGAGCAAATTGCATTTAAGTGCGGGGGAATTTACCTCAATATCACCCCTATCGGTGGGGGTAGACATTTGAAATTTTACACAATGTTTTTCTAGACATAAAACGATGTTTTAAGACAGGAATCAGGAAAATCGGAGCGGGGGCCGCTGGCCCATGCTTATCCGGTTATACCCTTTATCTTGTTGTCTCTCACTAGCATGGAAACGCGACAAGTGTAGACCACTGAATATAGCTACAGAGGGCACAGTATTCGCAAAAGTTTAAGGGGGATCTGTACCCTCGGATTTTGGGGTATTTATCAATGTTATCAACCTCTGTGCAGAAAAAAAGTTTGGTAACATTGATAAACACGCAACTGCATAATGAACACGAGATGGAGTTGCTTGCTATTTCCATATTCTATTCAGCTCGTCGCGAATGCCGTTATACAGGGCAGGTCGCACTAATATTAGTGCCACCGATGAGAATATGTACCTCGTCTGTGTCAGTTTTGCTATGATTCCACATTGACAGCAGTGCAGCAGTGAAATGTTGCACAATATCGCAGCACTGATTGACAGTCCTTCTGACTAGGCACCATTTCGTCTAAACTAACTGAAATAAAATTGGCTCTAGATTGGCTCTACATCAGAGATAACCTCTGTCTTCATGAACGTAATATGGGGAAATCTGTGCTATGTGAATGAAATCACGCGCATCGATTTTTTGTCCTTATACGAGCATGTTTTGAGCTACACAATAGTTCATTTGATAGAGGAAGGTTCATCACGGCGCGCTCTGCTCATCACATCAGTCAAAAAAGTCTCTTTGAGACAGAAAAATACATTGAAATCTGCGGTTATTTTTCTAGATTTTTTTTCTACTTTGGGCACGCATATTATTACATATAAACATAATCTCGTTAAATCAATAGCAGAGCGCGCCGGATTTAACCTTCCTCTATAGAATGAGCCCTCACCTAGCCATAAATCGGCTGAAATGAGGACAAAAAATCGATGCGCGTAAACCCATGTTTAGACCCAAAATCTAGTAAGATTCTAGTTTCTTTCTAGTTACAATCCGAGGGTATAGATCCCCCTTAATGCAAAATATACTCATGAATGGCTTTCATTGCCATGTATAGATGGATTTCGAATTTCTTGTATTTTTGTCTCCCATTGTACCTCCAGTACATCCTTAAACATTCATAAAATTGTACGCCGTTCGTGTCCAAGTTCCATGTCATATAAATGCGTGGTTTCAGTGTTTGCCTTGATCCTACTTTGTTCACTAATCGTTTTCGAGGAAACGCAGAAAACAATTCGTGCAACTTTCATTCTGGTGCAAGAATCTGTGTGAAGACATTATGTGTAGAAGCAATTACAGCGTGATCGAACGCCCCAGGGTCGGCGAAGATCTGTTAATCGTGATCCACTCGATCGAGAGGATCAAATTTCTGGAAGAAGCCATGGGTCAGAGACGACCCATTCTCTTGAAAATTGACGTTAACCCTCATCCGTCCCTCATTTCGCGAACTGAATCTGTCCCTCGGTGTCAAATTGACACAATGGTAAAATATCGACGAAATAACAAGATAGAAAGTTATTTTTCGATATTTTTGTATTCAAATGGATGCGTTAACATCTGCCTCTTAGTTTTTGCACAATTTTCGCATAAAATAAAGCGATGTGTGGGACATATTGCTTGTTTGGACAAATCACATCGGGCACTATGTATATTAGCATTCGGTCATTTCTCACATATGTGACACCGGGCTCGTTTTTTTGTTGGTGGAGTATGCATTATACGATTACTACAAGACGGTACAATCACTGTTGGTATACCCTTTATTTGTACAACAAGTGCAGTCGCATTAGATCCTCGCGGTAGATGTGTGCGAAACGTAATACATATACGAATGCACCAAAGAATGTCCAATTTCAATAAAAAAAGGCGTCGACGATATTTTTTATTTTTATTCCACGTTGCATTGAGTGAAGGAAATATTATAAAAGCATTGCATGCTGATATATCTAACATATTAGCAACAATTGCCATTGGTCATCTATTTGTTTCGCGCTTACTTCTGTATGTGCCCACCATCTCCATATCATCGAGGACATCGACGCGACGCCTCCTTTCGTAGCGTTATAATACTTTATTATTTCAGGATTTTTTATCTACTTCACTACTCGTTTGCTTTGACGTATGGTATGTACTAAGTAGAATAACAAATCGTCTTCTTTTTGTCACATAAGACACCATTGTACCTTTTAGTATGTGTTCAAAAACAAACTCCGAATGATGAAGTGGCTTCTTCTTCGTATCGAGTAAAATTTGTGGAATTTCTTTTCTATTTTTTCGTATGGTCCCTACAAGCGTCATCTTTTGTTTTTGTAATATAATTACTAATTCGTGTGAAGTAAAAAAATTGTCACACATAACATTGCGTCCACCCAAACCTTCAACTAATTGTAGCACTACGCGTTGACCCTGCTTTACTTCTGTGTGGCAGTTTCGATCGCGTCCCGTGTAAATTTCCATACTATATGAGTAATACGTTTTCTTCTAATTTAGAAAAAATCAATTTTCCTTCAATTTCCGAATGCCGTATAAATTTCTCATTGAAATAATGGTGATTGAAAAACTCCGCGACAGTACGTAAGAGTACATGTGTCATATTGACACACAGGGACTCTTTCGTAACAAATTCGACTTGCAGTTTTGACATTATTATTTTTCATGAACAATGCTAGGTATATGTGTTTCGCATTAAAAAAATAAAAGTCACAAACTTTCGGGCAAATTTACCGACAAATAGCAGAACAGTACCCCTTAATTCGCGAAAACTGTGTCAAATTGACACGAGGGACGGATGAGGGTTAATGTCCAAATAACACGTAAACTCGATCGATTCAGAATTTCATAACAACATAAGGCTGCTCTTTACTTTACCGGATTCAAAATTTGTGCCTTTCTCCTACGAATTACGATGTATTTGGTATGTAATCCAGTAGATTTGTGCCGGGCGCGGATGCAGATCGAAGTTTCGAACCTCTAGGATCAATAGTTGAGGAGATATGATCGCTTAAAGTTGAGCATATTAACAGTTTCTTCAGTTTCTCAAAAATGCTCAACTTTAAGCGACCATATCTCCTCAACTATTGATCCTAGAGGATCGAAACTTCGATCTGAATCCGCGCTGGATACAAATCCACTGGATTAGATACCAAATACATCACGATTCAAAGGGGAAAGGTACTAATTTAGAGTCCGGTAAAGTAAAGTTTACCACAACATAACGTGATACAATAGATCCATTCTATAAATAAGTAAATAAGTTACACACAGCTCGTACAATAATCAATTTTCGACACACGTAGGCATTTTTACAAAGAGTAAAAAGCTGCATACAATAATACACAGTCCCATTTAAAAAATCAAAACAGTTCCACTTAAACGGCAGGTGGGTTAATGGGTAACACCCACAGTAATAACTAATAACTAGACTGCGAATCTTTATGCAAAATAAAAATTGTGTGTATCGATTGCAAGAAATAGAAACCAAAGAGAATGTTATTTCTTCCTTTAAGAATTTCAATAGATGAGAAATCATATATTGACATCTTCAAGTTTTTAAATTTTCCTACAATTTTGAATTTCATCTACTCAATTTGTCTATAAATGCATAAAGATCTGCAGTCTGCTAATAACACCATGCACAAACCTTGACACTAGAATCTCCATCCCTTCCTCGCTACGTACAATAATAATGGCGTAACCCAATGTGGTAACGTCTGGCCCACACAAGCGAAAGCTCTACACAAACTGGGGCAATGTCGGTAGAAGGGTACATTCAACTGATGTTGTCGGTTAACAACGTCGTCGGCTATTGTCGACTGTGTTCGGCTCTGGCCGACGAAAACTGTCCTCGGTTAAGGCGGTAGTCCCACCGCTGGTGACAACTAGAATCTTACTAGAAAATATGGGTCTGCGACTGAACGTTGTTTGACCTTATACGAGCATATTGTGAGCTGGGTGAGGGCTCATTCTACGGAGGAAGGTTAGATCTAGTGCGCTCCAGTCATTAGGTTAACGAGATTATTTGTTCCGTCGCGCAAGAACAGGATTCGTAGTTTTCCTTCGGACAAGATTTATGATGCGAACGTGCGTAAATATCCTCTTCAAGAATTAAACAACTTAGGGTCATTCGGCGACCAGTCAAGGCATCTGGCTCTTGTTCAGTTTTTATACAGCCTCGAAAATACAAAGTATCATAAATCTAGTCCCGCCGAAGGACCGCTCGCGACCATTACGCACGGTGTCGAATTACCGAGACCCGTCGCGTCGCACAGTGGTCCCAAAGCCCGAAAACGCGGACAAAACCAAAAAAATGAACTTTCAGCTAGGTAAGTTTTAATTATGGGGTTGGCTACTCTAAGAGTATATCTACTTGGAGGTAGACGGTAGAAAGGTCCCATTTTTATACCTGACCAACAGTCGCAATCCAAACTTCGGTTTCATTAGTCAGTGCCTTCATACTCTTCCAAGTCTCAATGCGAGTTTTAACTGTACAGTGCGTAAATTGTATTGGAACGTATCGATTTTAATTGTGCATTATGGATGTTGTTTGTGGAGGTAAGTTGCATAGTTTTTAGTGCCAAATGTTTATTATTAACTGATAACTATGTATGCAAAAGTAAGGGTAAAAGTGAAGGCATAAATTTTAAAGATTAATGTAAAAGTTGAGTTTCCTTCACCCTCCATCGCTAAAACTTGTTCGAGATTCTAGTTTATACTATTATCTTGCAACCTATAAAAAAATTAGCTGCCCCTCTCTGCCCCTGTGGTCGTATCACTGTTTTTTATAATGTAGAGTAGGTATTTTGTGAGCATTCGTTGCATTTCTTCTCGAACTGAGAGATATACACTAAGTTTTTCTGAACAATTTAAATAGTTTTTGAAGGATTATGCTTAGAACGTATGGAGGACACAGATTGCCAGTTTTTTTATAAACAATAATACAATATATCTGAAATTTTTTTATATTTTTCGAAGACAAACGCTGTTTTTACACGTAAAGTAACGTTAATGCTTCTTTCTTTGGGAACTATGAAGTGCGAATACCTGCTTTATATCAATACAAAGGGTAGAGTTGGCCTTCCCGAGAATTAGTCGTACCCCTCGTTGACTTCAATATGAAAGAGCGAGAGGGAAGGTAGAGGGGTGGTCAGGTAATCAGGTAATCCCCGACCAAGACACAAATATGCTTTGCTTTTACTTTCACTCTTAAACAGCATGTTTAACCCACTAATTTATATTATATACTATGTATTAAAAACTAAGTTATCTTTTGTTTGAATAAATTTTATTTATAATGACTATGTTTAAAATCTTGATAAACAATTTTTGAGAAGAACAAATAATTTTGTGCCGCCATATTGTATCCGCCAGTTTGCTTTTTTTAATTTTAAGTTCATATTCGTGATCAGCAACACCAAATAATTTTTTAATGTATAGTCCGCCATATTGGATCCGCCATTTTGTTTCCAAAATTTTTAAGTTCAGATTCGTGATCAGCGACCCCAAAAACGCCTTAATACCAATTTTGAAGCAGATTCAATAATTTTTTAATGTATATGTCCGCCATATTGGATCCGCCATTTTGTTTTTTTAAATTTTAAGTTCAGATTCGTGATCAGCGACCCCAAAAACGCCTTAATATCAATTTTGAAGCAGATCCAATAATTTTTTAATACGATTTGAGGTTTTGTCCGCGTTTTCGGGATTTGGGACCACTGTGCGTCGTCGACCGAGTAAGATATCGCCCCACTCCTCCTTCCAGGGCCTCATTCAGAGCTACGGGAAGGAGGTTCCAATAGTCAAAAGTGGACTGATTGGGAAATGCAACTTTCGGCAGGAACCAATCAGTGCATCTTATTTCCTGCTCGAGAAGCCTGACGAACATCGCCTTGAGACCGCGTTCGTCAGTTGAGTCTTACACTCTAACGTCGCGACATTCTCCAGTCCTCGGGTAGACAAGTACAACGCACGAGCCGTTGTCTTGTCAATCGTTTAATCACACGAAAAATTAGCATCACGGTAGTTCAGTGTCTAACTATTAGGACACTCGACAAAACGGGTTCGCGTCGGTCAAGATCCCTCGCGAAACGGATACCATCAATCGAGATCCGTCGCGAGCGTTACAATTAGAAACGCGAATCATTATCTCATTATCTGCGCGCGTATAAGGCAGGACCTGCTAGAACAGCCTTACTGACGAGTTCACTAGCAGGTCCGGGACGAAACGCTTTCTTTAACGTATTCATGCGTATTTCAATTCATGCGAAACGAAAATTGTCTTTTGCGATCATCAAACCTTGAACTAGCTGCCCAAGATTAACTTGGCGGGCAGTGATCCGGAACATTCGCGAATCTACAGTTCCGCGGCAAAACATTATGTTTATATCTAATAATATGAGGGCCTAAAGTAGAGAAAAAATCTAGGAACAAACCCGCAGATTTCAATGCATATTCTGTCTCCAAAAGACTTTTTTGACTTGTGTGATGACTGGAGCGCACTAGATCTAACCTTCCTCTGTAGAATGAGCCCTCACCCAGCTCACAATATGCTCGTATAAGGTCAAACAACGTTCAGTCGCAGACCCATATTTTCTAGTAAGATTCTAGTTGTCACCAGCGGTGGGACTACCGCCTTAAAGACGTCGCCGGTGACACCTGTGTCGATGAATTCAATGGGACACCGTTACGAATAGGTCAACCATTTTATAGACACCGTTACGAATAGGTCAACCATTTTATGGTGTTTCGATCTCGCGTCTGGATAAATAATGCCGGTGCTTCTTCGCCGGCTTTCGTTATCAGTTTAATTACTTTCATTCGGCCACCGTCGGGAAAGAAAGGAGCGCCGAAGATTCGGCGATAGACAAGCGAGATTGTAAAAAGAAAATTATGCACTGTGTCTACGCGATCATATCGGCGAACGTTTTTAATTAAATAAAGTTTCCGCCAGCGAGTGAGGTCCTCCGGACGATATTATTCAGACGAGAAGCGAGAGGTCACTATAATGAGATAACTCCTTGAACAGGCTATTTTTCTCCACCATTGCAGCCTCGGAAAGACGAAGATTGCCGTAAAGTACTTTTTCCGCGTTCCGAACTGATCGATAGCCGCGGCGAAGCCCGGGTCCATTCTGACCCAGGGCATTAAGCACTAATTTTATCGAAAACTTGATCAATGTGTCGTTTCGATGAAGAAAATGTCACGTGATAGTACAAGTTCCACAAAAAAAGTAATTAAAATGAAAATAATTTGGTAAAATTACTTGTAAGTAAATTAACATTAGTTCCACAAAAAAAGTGATTAAGACAAAAATGTTTTACCAGTAGATTAAACATTAGTTCCACAAAAAAAGTGATTAAGACAAAAATGTTTTGCCAGTAGATTAACATTACTCCCACAAAAAAAATAATTAAAACAAAAATGTTTTACCAGTAAATTAACATTAGTTCCACAAAAAAAAGCGATTAAGACAAAAATGTTTTACCAGTAGATTAACATTAGTTTCACAAAAAAAGTGATTAAGACAAAAATGTTTTACCAGTAGGTTAACATTAGTTCCACAAAAAAAGTGATTAAGACAAAAATGTTTTACCAGTAGATTAACATTAGTTCCAAAAAAAAGTAATGAGGACAAAAATGTTTTACCAGTAGGTTAACATTAGTTCCACAAAAAAAGTGATTAAGACAAAAATGTTTTACCAGTAAATTAACATTAGTTCCACAAAAAAAGTAATTAGGACAAAAATGTTTTACCAGTAGGTTAACATTAGTTCCACAAAAAAAGTGATTAAGACAAAAATGTTTTACCAGTAGATTAACATTAGTTCCAAAAAAAAGTAATTAGGACAAAAATGTTTTACCAGTAGGTTAACATTAGTTCCACAAAAAAAGTGATTAAGACAAAAATGTTTTACCAGTAAATTAACATTAGTTCCACAAAAAAAGTGATTAGGACAAAAATGTTTTACCAGTAGATTAACATTAGTTCCACAAAAAAAGTGATTAAGACAAAAATGTTTTACCAGTAGACTAACATTAGTTCCACAAAAAAAGTGATTAAGACAAAAATGTTTTACCACTAGATTAACATTATTATCTAGTAGAATGTGCACGATGTAAGTGATATTTCGGGCCCGAAGTTTCCACCAGTAACGAGGCATTACTGTGTTTAATGTATGTGTAATTTAGGAAGTGATTAATTACTGGACGGAGGATTTTATGCATTTATGAAAAAAATGAGTGGATGCAGTTTAAAACAGCAACAACATAAGTAAAATTTAAAAACACTGTTATATATTATTTTGGATTTGTTAAACATACTGAGAAAGAAAATTCAGTTTGTTGCAATTCAGATAGAAAATGATTTTGCACTAAGATCCTCTGTCTACTAATATAATGTTCTCATCCTGCGCGTAGTTTAATATTTTTTTATATTCTGATCAGCTCATTCTACATGGACAAATCGATACAGCTTGTACAAATGCAGATTTTTCGAATCTAAAAATTTTGATTTGGCAACAAAGAAAATTTAATAGATGTGTTTGGTCAACTTACATGAATTATATACCCTCCGAAAATTTCATTGAAATTGGTTAATTGGTTTACGAGTTATAAACGATCGAAACTGGTAAGAATGACAGTTGTATGAAAAATTGCCATTTTTACTACTTTTGATCGTTCATAACTCGTAAACCAATTAACCAATTACAATGTAATTTGCGGAGCATATATAATTTACCATATACAAATTGACAAACACATCTTTGAAATTTTCGTTATTGGCCCAGCTAAAAATGTCGTAAAAATCAGTTTTTACCATTGTTCTTTACAATTCCGTCCAAACGCATTTTTTCAACTTATTTTTTAGACTAAACTAATTCTTCTAGCCTTACAGAGAAATTCAAGTCGTTTGGTCCATTCATAATAAAGTTTTTCTGATTTAAAGTTTAATGTGTGTGTGATCAGTTTTGCTCCTAACTGTAGAAGAATGTTCTCATCCTGCATGTAGTTTAATATTTTGTATTCTGATCAGCTCATTCTACATGGACAAATTGATACAGCTTGTACAAATGCAGATTTTTCGAATCTAAAAATTTTGATTTGGCAACATAGAAAATTTAATAGATGTGTTTGGTCAACTTGTATGAATTATATACGCTACGAAAATTTCATTGAAATTGGTTAATTGGTTTACGAGTTATAAACGATCGAAACTGGTAAGAATGACAGTTGTATGAAAAATTGCCATTTCTACCACTTTTAATCGTTTATAACTCGTAAACCAATTAACCAATTACAATGTAATTTGCGGAGCATATATAATTTACCATATACAAGTTGACAAACACATCTTTGAAATTTTTGTTATTGGCCCAGCTAAAAATGTCGTAAAAATCAGTTTTTACCATTGTTTTTTACAATTCCGTCCAAACGCATGTTTTCAACTTATTTTTTAGACTAAACTAATTCTTCTAGCCTTACAGAGAAATTCAAGTCGTTTGGTCCATTCATAATAAAGTTTTGCTGATCTAAAGTTTAAAGTGTGTGTGATCAGTTTTGCTCCTAACTGTAGAAGAATGTTCTCATCCTGCATGTAGTTTAATATTTTGTATTCTGATCAGCTCATTCTACATGGACAAATTGATGCAGCTTGTACAATCGGCTGTCAATTAATTACCATCCGGTAGACTCCAAAATTTGAGATGCTTCGAAGTTGAACGGTTCGAAAGTGTTCTCGCCCTAATAGCGTGAGTGTACATATTAGAGTAAGTGCACCAACAGCTTCGAAAGTTGTGTGAAAAGCGCAAATAGTTGGATAGCCTGTTCGTAGTAGTGAATAAGGGAAATGGTGCAACTGGTCGGAAATAGTGGTAAGGACTGCATGCGTAAGAAATGCATGAAGATGTAGAAGAAGCCACGGATCGGAATCCCGTCGCGTCGATACTTTCGACCGGCGCTGTACGCCCCTTATGCATATATAACCACGGTAAAATTATTTTAGAAAGATTTTTGACAGCCGAGTGGATGCGCGCGAAAAGGTTAAGAGGGCTCAGCTTACTTTATCTGGCGGTATCCAAGAGAGATCCTCAAATATACATGAGTAGACTTCGTATCGAATTTCCCTAGCGGACAGCAGAAGCGGTATCAGCGATGGAGGTCCGCATCAGGCGAATAAGAAGCCCCTTTGCAGACGTGTCTTGCAGGTACACCTACGTTTGTTCGACCCAAACGCGTGCTCTGCAAAACTACGGGTCGGCAAAAGGCAGCCAGAGAGGCAGGAATGATCCGCGCTACGTGATACAGGTCTCCAGCGTGTCTTCGAATTCACACGGATATAAAAATCTCCTGAAATTCAAATTGCGCTGGCATCGCTTCGCGAGAAATGCGACTCCCTTGTGAATGATGTTTTCGTCGGCGGAGGGCGACGCTACTTCAAATATGTGTGATTCAATAATTTAAACACGTTGACGTTCCAGCTTTTCCTCCCGTTTCCTTCTTCTTTTTCGGCATACAAACAAGCTTGTTCGCCGAGTAATTGAAAAAAGAAAATGCCTCGGACACAAACAGACACACACACCCGCCACGACAGCGAAAGTGATATTCGACGACCCGAATAGCGTCCATGCAAATTAATGCTGACATTATGCTGCACCACGACACTCATTTTGACAGCGAAAGTTCGTACTCTTTCTAAATTGATATTTAAAGATCTTCCATTCTGTTCTATCACTTTATACCACGCGACAGTTACGGAATCAGAGCATTCATTTCGCGGGACGGAGTACGGTGCTACCATTTTGTTTGGACCGCCGCGTCTTGGTCCAGTCAATGAATGCTCATACGGAAGGTGTAGAGAGAAATGGAAAGAACACAATTTTTAACTTTGGGACTTTGTTTGGACTAGTTATGAGGTAATGCTAAAAGTCAGAGGGGCACGTACAAGGTCCCCTTCTTCGGTTTTCCGGTTATATCTCGGAAACTATGCGTTCTAACGATAAGACCATTCTATACAAAATTGAAGCTGACGAAATGTGCCATAAAATTGATTCGACCCAGTTTTGCGCTATCTCGCGTAGTTTCCGAGATATCCGCGCTCAAAGTTCACTCAAAGTTCACATAGTATGTTTAATTCCTAACTAGTCCATACAAAGACCCAAAGTTAAATTAAATAAAAATAAATTTTTAAAAAATACCACGTTTTTAAAACGGTCTAAAAAGTATAAAATAAAATTTTTAAAAACGCCATGTTTAAAAAACGGACTAAAAAGTATAAAATAATTTTTTCTAGCCCCATACAGATAGTCCTAGAGATAGACTGATGAAATGACGCTGTTTTCTAAAATGGATTACCATGTAAGCGTCGGCTATGCGAACAGCTACGTTTGAACTTCCCGCCGCGCCGTAGATCTTACAAATTTGCCAAACACGTTTAAACGTGCGCGAACATCAAGTTGTCTCGGATGGTATTAAAATTTGAACAATAGAATTAAAAATTATTTTTAAAATTTATCTTATGAATTTATTTTTCTAATTAATTTTCTACAGCTGTTGTCCGAAATTATCGTGCGTCATAGTGGAGTAGGCCTATAGGGGATACCATTAACACAAAAAAAAAAAACGCATTGGCAATGCGTAATGTGGAAACCTATTGACACGAGTGTCATCATGATGCACCACGAATAGCGCCTCTGAAATGTTACGCGCCTGAGCAGCTCCGAGCCAGTGTTGTGAACTGGTACGGGAAAACTCGCGCATGCGCGACGATTCTAGCGTCACTGAAGTACAAAATCGGGCACCTTGGGTGCCCCGCATAGCTTCGCAACATCTTTTCTTCTCGATTTTCAAACATGACGTTTAACATGCGTATGCTATATTAAAATTTGATGTGTATGTACATGTAATATATAAATATATTCTAATTGTATATATACAGTAGCGGACAAAAGTTTAAGACCGCTCTAAAGAAGACGATAACTTTTTAAATATTGTACTACACGATTTGAACTTTTATTTATTTATATTTATGAAATTAGTTTACTAAAGGATGCGAAAAGAAATATTTTCAAAAATTGCAATTGATCGGAATTGTTGGAAAAATACTAAAAGTTGAATTTTTTACTTTTTTATGTGGGCCTATATTGAAAATTTAAAAAATACGTATTGTAGATCTGTGTAAATTAAACATATTCTGAAAATTTCGTCACAATCGGTTGACGCTGCAATGAGCTAAAAACGTTTAAAGATGGTAAAAATTGCAGATTTTCACTATTCTTCGTCAATAAATCGTTCGCCCCAACTTGCCCCACAAGCTACGGACTGTAGAACGCAGATACGTTCCTGGATTCGCCGCGCATGCGCGAGTTTTCCCGTACCAGTTCACAACACTGCTCCGAGCACTAGGGCCGGTACGGAGAGCGAGACGCGCGGCCCACAGTGGTCTGGTAGCTCGGTTTTTGTGGCCAAAATTATTGTAGCGTTATTTCAAGGTTTAATGTTATATTATTATATGTCGTTGGATTCGTCTTGATACCAGTTAGAATATTATGAAGTAAAAAATATACAGTGAGTCACAAAATTATTCGCTCACTCGATAATGCGGCAAAGATATACGAAATAATCAGAAAACGCAGGGTATTTTTCAATTTTTTATTTGGATATACATCGTTCAAAGTTTAATTCAACAGAATCGTAAAACAAAATTGCGAAATTTTCATTTAATATTAGAGAAATATGAGTTTAAAGAAATCTTGACGGTTTTTCACGCCGCAAAATTATTCGCTCATTTTAGATTAACTATTATTATAACAATATTAATATTTGGTGGGATATCCTTTTTGTCTTATGACTTCTGCGAGACGTTTGGGCATTGATTCTACTAATGTTTCCAAATATTTTTTGTCTATTTTTGGCCATTCCTCCTGTAATCTGCTTTGTAACTCTTTTTTATTAGTAATTGAATGTTTACGAATTTTTGTGTCCAGCATGTTCCATACCATCTCGATAGGATTCAAGTCGGGAGATTGAGGCGGGGTTTGCATTATTTTGGGACAGTTATACAGTAACCATTCCTGTACCAATCTCGATTTATGTTCGGGGTCGTTGTCCTGGTAGAAGTGAAACACTTCTGAAATCCCCATTACTTCCGCGCTTGGCTTCAAATTTTTTTTTAGGATATCCATGTACATTACTTTATCCATGGTAGCCTCAATCATCTGCAATTTCCCAACACCGTGATAACTAATGCAACCCCAAACCATAACATGACCACCTCCATGCTTGACTGTGCTACACAGGTTTTTGAGATCCATCTCCGCGTTTGATTTTCGCCAAACTTTTTGATGACCGTCAGAACCCCAAATATTAAATTTACTCTCGTCGCAAAATATCACATTGTGCCAAAATTCAGGGGGCTTTGTGATGTATTTTTTTGCGAATTCTACCCTTTTCTTCCTATTAATTTCGCTTACGTAAGGCTTTCTTCTTGCTACGCGGCCGTTGTACCCGTTCTTTCGCAACACTCTCCGTACTGTTTCATCAGAAACTTCTTTTTCACTAAAATTTTTCAAACTTGTATTGATTTTGGGAGCACTTATTTTCGGATTTTCTTTAACTTCTCTCACAACAAAACGCTCTTCCGAGGAATTCAATATCTTTTTCCTACCACGGCCAGCTTTGTTTATTATTCGTCCTTCTTCTTCGTACCGTTTTATAATATAACGTACTGTTGAATAACTTCTACAAACGATATTTCCAATTTCTCTGATGGATTTTCCACTTTCCCAATGAAAAATTATAACTTCCCTAATCTCTAGACTAGTTTCTTTACTTTTTCTACCCATTGTAACGAATTCTTGAAAATCAAAGAAATAGATGAAAATAGATCCTTACTGAGCGAATGTTTACGTTATACTGACTCTCTTTAGCAACTATCAGAAACAAATGCCTGTCAGAGTTTGTAAATTGCATTTGTTTCAGTGGATTTCGTGGCGTGAGCGAATAATTTTGTGGCGTGAAAAACGGTCAAGATTTCTTAAAACTCACATTTCTCTAATAATAAATGAAAATTTCGCAATTTTCTTTTACGATTCTGTTGAATTAAACTTTGAGCTATGTATATCCAAATAAAAAATTGAAAAATACCCTGCGTTGTCTGATTATTTCGTATATCTTTGCCGCATTACCGAGTGAGCGAATAATTTTGTGACTCACTGTATGTTAATATTTAAAACATTGAGGTGATCTTCATTTTTTATAAAAAAAGTGATTTTTCTTTAACTTTTTGTATTGAAGTTTGTAGAAAAGTGAATACTGATTAACTTTCGTTGGAATAATTTTTTTGTCAGATCATCGGAAATATTTGAAAAATCTTGTTAACAATTATCACAATGTATACTATTGTCTAGAAATCGCGGAAAAGTAGATAAGATTGAATTCTTCATAGGAATTATACGAAAACTAGTAATGGGAGGTTTTCGAGGTTTCTGACTGGCACAGAGAAAACATACATACATTGTAATTCTAAGCTGCTATGCAAGATACAAGTGGAACTGCGTATCCAGACGTCGAATAATCGCGGGCTCGTATTTGTTAAAATCCGTTTATAGTTCAAGATTGCGGGAGATTGCAGTTAAAATTTACATGATCTTCTTAGTAAATGTTCAAGCTTTCATATAAACCAAGTCCGACGCTTAACGGTCTTAAACGTTTTTGTATAATTCTTTTCAAAGTTTGAAATGTCATTAATTTCCGCTATTCGTGTATGGACTAAACAACGCTTAAAAATGGATTAAATATTTGAAATGCGCTTACTAACACATATAAAATCATCGTTAAAATCTATTTTCTGATATTCGGTGATTGAAATCTAAAACGTTTTATTTTACTTTGAATTTTCTGACTTTGTCTTTAGAACGCTGTATCTCATCACAGAATTATCTACAATGAATAATATTTTGGATTTGGGAGCTTTAAAAGGTTGTTACTTTATAGGAAAAAATTGTTTTTCAATGTATTAAAGTTGAAAAATTGAATTTTGGCCACGAAAACAGGGTCTCCAGACCACTGTGCGGCCGGGGCGAGGAGGCGTAGCCTTCGATTCTCAGCCGCCGCGATGAAATAATTCCGAGCTCTGTGCTATTTCAAACTGTGGTGCCCAAGGTGGTTTGGAACCCATCTTATAGAAACTATAGGTCCTTTCGCGAAATAACCATGGCAGTTAAAAATGCGACGTAAAATAAATTTTGAAAGTAAGTGTCAAGAATGATTTTCACTAAAAATCAGCAGGGTTGAAGGACCCTTTCGCGAGAAGACGAACGATTTCATCTGTGTTCTTTGCAACTGACATAAACAGTTCAACGTTTCAATATATAATATTGGCAACCGAAGTATCGACGTAGCCGCGGAGCGTTTTATTAAAAATCTATTAATACCCCCGCGAATGATTGAAACGCTACGGAGGCTGCTGCGTGCAGGTTAAATTCCAAAACTGTGCGTGACTCATTCGAAATGGCGCGCGTCGCCCGAAAGTATCACTTTGAACAGCGAAAATGTTCGTATGTTACTTTCGCATGAACTGTCAGCGCGTGGCATACATATAGGTGCCGGGATATTTTCATTGGGCTTGGAACGAGGCTCCTTTGAACGTTGGATAGCAGTGGGTGGCAGTTTCGGATAGGTATCGCCGCGCGAGACAAATTCGGATAAGCCCCGAATGATTCGCGGTTGCCGATAATGCCGGCAAAGGGTCCTCGCGTATCCCTTAGCTTGTAAAAACGATTC
Source organism: Lasioglossum pauxillum (assembly GCA_933228785.1). NCBI lineage: Eukaryota > Metazoa > Arthropoda > Insecta > Hymenoptera > Halictidae > Lasioglossum > Lasioglossum pauxillum. Next base: position 2,942,756 of record OW121701.1, on the reverse strand, counting down.
GCCATCTCTTTTGCGAGTCTCTTTTCCCGTCGTCCCCGAGTTCCCGACGCGGTGGCCATCCCCCCGCTCTTCTCGTGACTATTTCTATCTTCCTTATCCCCACGGTTCCTGTCCGTCATCCGTATCCCTATGGGAAGTTCGGGAACCTTTCCCATTCGCAAATCCCCTTCCGTGCCTCGGCGGAGCAAGAAATGCAACTCTCCTTAGGGAATTAATTGCGCCGTAAAACGTAGATTCAAATCTGCGCTTCAAAGGGGAACGAAGAAGCTGGGGAACAAAGAGGGGAGGGAGAAGGGGCCAAAGGTGTGGGTGCTCCTGGTGTAGGTGTGGGTGGTTCGGCGGCCGAAGACGGACGGAACAGAACGAAAGAAAGAAACGAGGAAAGAACTAGGAGAGGGACGTTCCTTTTCTTCAGTCGTCCGAAAGGTTTTCCCAAGATGGTTCTCATCTCGGCTGCAATCAGTGTCGTAAATTGCTTGCAATCGCCCCTGCAATTAATTCCGGCTCATCCTCCGGGGATTTATTATTCTCAATAATACCGTAATATTCTTGGGTGGAAGGACAACTCGGCGTCTTTTGCCACTGTGAGAGTTTCCTCACTGGGCCAACGCGATATCTCCGACCCCTCTTCCGCCATTGTCGCGGAAAAATGCGATTCAATATTTGGGATCGTTTGTGGGATTCATTATACCTTTCTTCTATTCTCTCTTTCATTTTTCCCTCTCCTTCTTTTTATTTTATCACGTTACACGGTAAAATTAACTTCTTTCATTAATATTCCTCGTTGCCCCGCGCGCCCGGTCGAGAATGTTTTAGTTATTGCGGTATTGCGCGTCTCCGTGCAAATTGGAATCTCTCGAGCGTATATTATAGGAGTGGTAAATATTTTGAACTATTTTTTACGGGCTAGGGATTTGTTTACTATGACTATGCCTCCTCGAACCGGCCGCGCGTCTCGCTCCCCGTGGCGGTCCTAGTTCGGAGCTCCTCAGGCACGTTCCATACTCTCTATTCGTGGCGCCTAGCAGAAATAGGGCCGCCACACAGTGGGAAAAAGTGACTTACCTCGCTTCAAAAAGGAATAACTTTCGATAGAAATGAGGTAGAGCGATGAATTTTTTTTAAAATTAAAGCTGAAACTTTGCAGAATATGGGAAAAATAGGAAGATTACGGTACGAACGGTTTTTAACCTTGAAAAAGTTCGTTAAACTTTCGCAATTTCCAGAAAATGTGGTTTCTGCGTTACCACGGGCAGAAAAATTTTTTTTAATTTTTGCTATATATCATTTCCCGTAGATTTTTTCACGCTGATTTCAAATCTGGTCTCAAAATTTGTCTACGACTTCAGGATTTTACAAGAAATCGATTTTCGTGAACGAATTGTTAACGAATTTTCTCAAGGTTATAAAACGTTCGTACCATAATCTTCCTATTTCCCCATATTCTGCCAAGTTTCAGCTTTAATTTTTGTTGGAATTCAACGATACCATAGCGTCTTAGGTTAAGGGTTTAGGCGTAAGGGGGCAGTTTTCAGAGGGACAGAAGAGCCTTGACGGGGCATAAGGCCAGGACCGTAGTCTGGTAGAAGCGGTTAGCCTGAGCAGGTCGGAATTTTCCTAAAGAGCATTCTTATAAAGTACCCACTATTTAGATAAAGTTAGTTTACAGGACACGCGGATACACTGCTACGTTAATTAAATCTTTATAGTACCAGTAAAATATATGTATAATAAAGTATTGTTAACACAAATCACGGACTATATTAAAGCCATAACCAACAATTTTAAAAAAATTTCATCGCTCTACCTCATTTCTATCGAAAGTTCTTTGATTTTGTCTCCGATTTGGACGAAAGGTCCCACACTGTGAGACGTAAGTTCCACTGTGCGCTGTATCCCATGGAACGCCTCACAGTGTGGGACCTTTCGTCCAAATCGGAGACAAAATCAAAGAACTTTCGATAGAAATGAGGTAGAGCGATGAAATTTTTTTAAAATTAAAGCTGAAACTTGGCAAAATATGGGGAAATAGGAAGATTATGGTACGAACGTTTTATAACCTTGAGAAAATTCGTTAACAATTCGTTCACGAAAATCGATTTCTTGTAAAATCCTGAAGTCGTAGACAAATTTTGAGACCAGATTTGAAATCAGCGTGAAAAAATCTACGGGAAATGATATATAGCAAAAATTAAAAAAAAATTTTCTGCCCGTGGTAACGCAGAAACCACATTTTCTGGAAATTGCGAAAGTTTAACGAACTTTCTCAAGGTTAAAAACCGTTCGTACCGTAATCTTCCTATTTTTCCCATATTCTGCAAAGTTTCAGCTTTAATTTAAAAAAAAATTCATCGCTCTACCTCATTTCTATCGAAAGTTATTCCTTTTTGAAGCGAGGTAAGTCACTTTTTCCCACTGTGGGCCGCCACGGGGAGCGAGACGCGCGGTCTAGCGCTGGGCTAGACTGTGGATTTTAATGTTTATCATAGTGCACATTATGGGGATAGTAAATATCCTAAATTATTTTTATACACACTGCAGCATGGAGTATTTTACACAAAACCAATTTTATAAAATTCCAAGTTCAATTTTTATCCACTAGAAAATTTCTTACGATAATAGATTGAGATTAATGTTTGTTACCATACACGTTTCCATGTAGAATATATACATATGTATATAAAAACAAATATAATAATATAATGCGAAATTATTAGATCACGTTATTGGGGGTGAGTCGTAGACTCACGATTGGAATTTTCATCAACACTAAACGTGCCGAGGTATGAAAGCAACGGGCACACGTTGCCCTTCTAAAAATGGCAAGATTTAATTTCATATTTTAAAATATGCTCTAACAAAGATATTTATGTAAAGAAACGATATTTTTTAGACTCAAATTTTACCTCGCTTCGCGCGCGTTGTAGAGCATGGAGTATGGAACGACTGTAGAGCGTCTGCTGTGTGAGAGAGAAGATTGATAGATGAGAGTGATTACGTAATAGAACGAAGCACGTGTTCATAAATTGAGAGTATAATAAAAGTGTGAATAGTTAAGTGATAAGGAATAAACTTTAAATGTCGTTTCTTTGTTTACAGGTAGGATTGTATATAGTGTACATAATTATTGTAATATAGTATTGGGTAAAGAATAAAGGAATAAACTTTGTTTACAGGGAAACACTTTTTAAAGGAACAAAAAATTTTTCTTTTCGATCGGAAATTGAAATATAAATTATAAATATGATATCGGCGCTAAGTTCGATCAATTATAGCAAGCAGCAAATATGCAAAATTAACTAAAGCTTCTCAACGTTTCGATCCCAATGTGGATCATTGTCAAGAGACAACAATTTTTGCGTCTAAAAAGAAAAAAGGAGAAAATGAGGAGAAAATGAAACACTTTTTAGTTTATCTTGAAAATCCTGTGTAATAGATAACTGTCTTATATTTATTAAACCATTTCTTACGAAAGCATCTTTACAATTTCAGCAATGGTAAAATAAAGAAGAACAGGTCATGGTAGTGGTAGTTGTACTGTTCAAAAAATCCTTAGCCACGAACACTAAGAAAGAGAAATTCTTCTGCTGTTCGAAGTGACGCTTTGCCATCGCTTACTTCCGTTCGCGCACAAAACAGCTTTCTGATCGGCAGAGCGGCCCCGGCGTAATATATCGCGGAGAGTGGAACAGCGGATTGTGTTATCTCCATTACCGATGCGTGAAGCTCGGTTCGAAGCACTGGTTTCACGAAGTTCCCCAGCGAAAAACTGATCCGCGTGTGTCTGTATCGCTGTATTATATCAGCCAGTTAAACGCGCGCGGGAGCCGGAGTTTCTGTTCGCGCGCGAGTTACCCGGCAACAAACAATCAGGAACAGTTCGCGCGGAACTTCGTTTTCATGCAATTTACAGTCGGCGATCCAAACACACAGCAGCGAAGCCTAAGTAATTTTCGACCCGGGGACAGGATATCAGGATACACGCGAGCGATTCTCTTTCACTTCTCGTTTGCCGTAACCCGGCGGTCTTGACTTTTATACGTTCCGGGGTAGTAGGAAGAATGGTCAAAAAGAAAAGGAAGAGGGAGGAAATAAAAAAAGAGAGAGAGAGGGAGGGAGAGGACTGTGGACACTGTGTTCAGCGGCGGCGAAGAGAAAGCAAGGAGAAACTTGAAATACGAAGTGGCCGCGAAGAGTGTGAGGGGGGGGAGGGGGGCTCGTTCAAACTTTTGCATCAGGGAATTCTTTCTGGGTAGCCCCGGAATATCTGTGATAAAGTTATAAACTTTTCGGTGGGACTTGCCACCAGCATCGGCTAAATAACTGTTTGCCTTTCCCTCTACGTGACACTTAACGACCTAACTAAATTTTCTCTTACTTACCGGGAAAGGCGTGACTGTTCGGACAATTAATTTCCTCGCCGGTGGAACAGGGGCGGAGAAGGCCAGCGCCGCCATGCCGAATCCTGATGGCGAGGCGAAAATCATTTTCTAAAGAAAAGCTCGGTCGGAACGCACGAGGGCTGCGCGGAACGATCATAGACTTCTCTCCCCCACCCGATTGTCTAACCACGGATTGTTTACACCGCTTTTGTTCGACTTTATTTCAATACGCGCGCCGCGACCGGTTAACGAATCCACTCCGATCGAAAGTTTATTCGTTTTAATGCGATACGCACGGCCGACGATTCTCTACACTGAGAAAAAAATCCTGTCGAAACAAAAAAAATATATGTTGATTCAATAAGATGTACTATAGAATAGTGCCAATATCATATGAACTTATTTTAATATTTAATACTATTGAATTTCAATAGCAAAACTCATTTCCGCGAATCATATAAGCCAAATCAATGTTTTCAAAAAAATAAGATATGGCCTCAAACCAATTCCCAAATTTTTTTAACAACATATCTGATTGAAGGAAAAAAAGAAATATTACGAATAATAATATACGGTATTGAATCAAATAATATTTTCAATCATTTCATCATAGACAATTCAAATACAGTGAGCGAAATTCGTATAAACGCACCTAAAAAAATATGATTTTTGGGGCTAAAAGTTTTAAATTCAAATGAGGCGAATATAATAACGACAGAAGAGTAAAGATATATTTATGTGCTATAGATATGTACATATTTATATTTAGGTAAACATATATAAGTCTGTATTTATTGATACAGACTTATTCTTTGTGCGAAATTCGTTTAAACGCACAGCAAGAAAAGACTATATAAAACTAAACTTATATTATAATTATAAATTTAATATTTTGTATGACCTCCATTATTTTGAATTAATGCAAAAATTCGATTCGGCATTGAATTTATCAGATTATTTATGACTGTAATAGGAATCTCTTCCCAGCAACGTTTAATTTCTTCTTTTAAAGCTGCAGTATCGGTGAATTGGCGGCCATTTGCATATATATTTCTTGTCATTATACCCCATAAGTTTTCAATGGGGTTCATATCAGGACTGCATGCAGGCCATTCAATTAAAGGGATGTCCCGTGCCTTAAACCATTCGCGGGAATATTTTGAAACGTGGATTGCTGCGTTGTCTTGTTGGAATATAAATTCACGTTCGCCAACTGTATCTTCCAAAAATGGAATTAATGCTCCATTTAGCATGTCGACGTACTTTTCTGAATTTATTGTGCCGTTAATAAAACAAAGTTTCAGTTTTCCATATGAAGAAAATGCTCCCCAAATCATTACACTTCCACCGTGGAAATTTCTGGATAATTTAGGGTCATTTTTTTGACGTAAATCGTGCCAGTAGGAACTGCATCCATCTGGGCCGTCTAAATTGAATTTTTTCTCGTCCGAAAAAATGACTTTCTTCCATTCATCAGTCCAGTGCATATGATTTTTTGCATATTGCAACCGAGCAACCTTATGATGCGCTTTCAACATCGGCTTTTTCTGTGGTTTCTTAAAAACTATGTTTGTATTATTATGCAAAATTTGTTGAACACGTCGCTTTGTTACTGATAATTGCATTTTCGCAACAATTTGACTTGCAACTAATCTATTTTTTGTAGCTTCATAGAAAATAATATTCTTTTCCCGTTTCGTTATTTTAGAATTTCCTTTCGTAGAACATTTCTTTCCATAATTTTCTTTCAATTTCAATAAATTTCTTACTACACACTCTGAGCGATTAATTTCCTTTGCTATTTTTCTATTCGATTCACCTCTTTTGTTTAAAATTGCTATTGTAGCTTTTTCGCCTTCGGTCAGAAAATTTCCTCTTGGCATTTTTCTCCTTTTCATTAAAACAAATGTATTATTAAATGTGTTACTAAATACAGTTTAATACTACACAATTCAACAATATGAAGCACTTACCACTATTATTTCTGTCAATATTAATCGAAATAAAGCACTGCGATTAAACGAATTTCGCATGCGTAGACGTTGTCATTACACGTTTCGCTCTGCGACATAGACTGACATGTAAATGCGGAAAATTCCGAAGCATAGATGTTGAAAGTAAATGTCGAGCAAAGTAAATAACCCCATTTTGACAACATTATTTGTCCTTTCCTTCTCCATAGGCATGAAAATTTGTATATTTTGAAGTGCGTTTATACGAATTTCGCTCACTGTACATCACGATTTGCTTCTAAATTTCATATTATTGAAAAGAATACATTGATATTCATCGAAGTAAAGAAATTACAATAACACGCGTGTTATTGAAGTAACTACTTTTTATTCTCAGTGCATGGATCCCGCGTTACGAAATTTTATCTTCATTCTGTGAGCAGGCTGAGAGGATATCACGCTCCACCCGTTATACAGGGTGTACCAGTTAAGATATTTCATTTCCGGTGGTGCAATTAAAAAATGTTTTAGACAAAAGTTTGTCAGTACTTGGTGAGCTACATGCTCGCGTATTCTTAAATCTGAAAAAACGCTTTTTACGTAAAAAAGCAAAGGTCACCTTGACTTTTTTAAATGGCACCATATGTTTTGGACGTAATAGGATTGTCATCGACGTCGAGACGAATTCAACGGTGTATTACACCATGACCTTGAAATGATCTCAAACTCGAAAATTTTGTGCAAACGTAACGAAAATTTAAAAGGTGTGTTTTGTCAACTCGTATAAATTATATATATATATCCTGAAAATTTAATTGAAATTGAGTAATTGGTATACGAGTTATAAACGATCGAAAGTGGTAAAAATGGCAGTTGTATGAAAAATTGTAATTCTTACCACTTTTGATCGTTTATAACTCGTAAACCAATTAACCAATTTCAATGGAATTTTCGGAGCGTATATAATTTACTATATATAAGTTGACCAAACACATCTTTTTAATTTTTGTTATTGACCCCACTAAAAAAGTCGTAAAAATCAATTTTTACTATTGTTTCTTATAATTCCGACCAAATGCATTTTTAAAAATTAATAAAATCAAGAAATCAATTTTCATTGAAGTTACGTTTGCACAAAATTTTCGAGTTTGAGGTCATTTAAAGGTCATAGTGTAATACACCGTTGAATTCGTCTCAACGCCAGCGACAATCCTATGACGTCCAAAACATATGGTGTCACTTAAAAAAGTCAAGGTGACCTTTACTTTTTTTACGTAAAAAGCGTTTTTCCAGATTTAAGAATATAAGAACATGTAGCTAACCGAGTACTGACAAACTTTTGTCTAAAACATTTTTTAATTGCACTACCGGAAATGCCTAAAAACTGATGACATAACTTAACGGCTACACCCCGTATATATTTCTACGCTGGTTCGGATGAGCGAAATTAATAGAGTCGATAAATTCAATGAGAATCGCTAAACTTGTTACGACACGCGTTTCCCACAGAGGGCCCCCCCACCCCTTTTATTTTTCACCGAAATTTTGTAATGAGCGCATTGAAATATTTATAACCGGTGCGGTCAACGTTATTCCCCGAAACCGACCAGAATATTTGCGGCGGTAAAACTGATTGAACCGAATTTATGTTATACACGTAATTCTATTCTGAATGACCGGCAAAGTCATCGCATTAAATGCGTGTCCATGGATATTCAAATATTTTCCGGTGACCTGGTTGCAGGCTAACGGCCGCCTTTTAATATTGCTGCAGTTTAAGAATATTCGCTGAATAATATGCGAACGTTCGCACTTCAAATTTTCAATTTCCAATCCTCCATTCAATTTTAATCGCAAAATTTTTGGAATTTTTACTTCCAGTCAAAATTAAAAGTTTTATTTCAGGAACTACGGGTTAGCCGAGCTCTGATGAAATGAGACTTCGTATTATGAACAAACAGCGGATCTTTAAGCAAAAGAAACATTGTTTGCTGTTTACTTTACCGGACTCAAAATTTGTACCTTTCTCCCACGAATTATTATGTGTTTGGTATGTAATCCAGTAGATTTGTACCGGGCGCGGATGCAGATCGAAGTTTCGACTCTCTAGGATCAATAGTTGAGGAGATATGATTACTTAAAGTTGACCGTATTAACAGTTTGTAGTGACGCCCTTAACTGTCAAAAATGTTCAACTTTAAGCGACCATAGCTCCTCAACCATTGATCCTACAGAATCGAAACTTCGATTTGCACCCGCCCCGGGTACAAATCTACTAGATTACATACCAAACACATCAATAATTCGTAGGATAAAGGTACTAATTTTGAGTCCGGTAAAGTAAAGTTAACCCCAAAAATTTTCTACCTAAATTGCAACAAAGTGAAGTTGTATAGAAATTTAACATGCTCCTTCTTAACATGTCTAATAGGTTGAAAATTATATGTAACAGTATTTTTCGGGTAAACTTTACTTTACTGGACTCAAAATTGGTACCTTTCTCCCACGAATTATGATGTATTTGGTATGTAATCCAGTAGATTTGTACCCGGCGCGGATGCAGATCGAAGTTTCGACTCTCTAGGATCAATAGTTGAGGAGATATGGTCGCTTAAAGTTAATCATGTTTGACACGTAAGGGCGCCGCCAATAATGCTCAACTTTAAGCGACCATATCTCCTCAACTATTGATCCTAGATGATCGAAACTTCGATCTGCAACCGCGCCCGGTACAAATCTACTGGATGACAAACCAAATACATCATAATTCGTAGGAGAAGGGCACAAATTTTGAGTCCGGTAAAGTAAAGAGCAGCCTATTTATAAATTCTTGTAATGGCTTTACTGTAGCAAGTTACATGTACTTATTCTTGTCATAAATGCATAAAATCCACTGTCTAATTTTAAATAAGTGCGAAACTGTTTCGGGACGGAACAAAACCAATCAATTTACCAGTATGTAGGGGAGAGTCGTGCAGTACCGACCGCTCTAAGTTTTCTTGTTATTAGGTGGACTGGAATCGGTAAAAATTAAAATTTAAAAAAGGAATTTGTAACACAAAGGGAACTTAATAAAAGGCCAGAAATTAATTTTGTGAAATTTAATAATTAGTATTCATTATTTGTAAAAATAAAGATATTAGAATTTGAAGGGAACAAAGAATTGTCGTCCAGTACCGACCAATTACGTATTTAGTAGATTTTTCAGTCTAAATCATTAATAATGTTAAAAAAAGACATTTAGATGTTAGAATACGCATTTTTATTCAAATTTTATTTATACATATAATAAAATAATTATATATTTTTATATATTATGTCATTTTTTTGTTTAGTTTTTACATCTTTCCTTATTTCCTTTCCTTACTTGAGTTTCAATTTTTCATTTTTCTGCTTCTTTGACTTTTTCGTTTCTTGCAGCTTTTCTTTTCTCCGCGTTTATTTTTTTTCTTCAGCCAGGTTCTTTTTTTTCTGAACTTCGTTTATAAAAACGGTCGAAGTTAAGATTTCGGATTGTTGCGTCCGTTGTCTTCTCTTTTTTGTTTGCAACTCTAATTGTCGTTTCTAGGAGAGATAGATTTCACCATTTCCATGAAATTTTATGTTACACCAGGTAAAGAAGTTAATGAAAAATTATCGTTAATATTTAAAGTGAGCGGTGATGATGGTTTTTTCTGATTTGGAATTTCGGACATTTTTCTGTGGGAGAAGGTAAAAGAAAGATTAAATAAACATCTTCTAACTTCATTTCAAATGCTAACAGATTGAACTTACAGATAAGAAAAGTTTGGCTTATACTGGTCGACGATTGATTGGTCGGTACTGCACGACAGTTGGATGGTCGGTACTGGACGACAAACATGAGGAAACATTTTAGGTTATGGTATACATAATATACAAAGAAAATTCCAAAACAGGGCCCGTTAATTATACTTAATAGACTAGATATAATATACATAATTCAACAAAGTCGTTTACTTACCTGAGGAACGAATTATCAGATCTAGAAAATAACTCTTAACACTCGAAATATCAACGCCCACGCTAAATATGTCAGAACTGCGAAAACAATCGAATGATCAATGTAGCAACGAAACATATTACCCACAAAAGTTATATTCATTTGTTTTCGTAAAGGAAGTGTAGCCATTTGACCTGGAAAGTCATAAACTAATTTTGGTCGGTACAGTACGCCGGTCGGTACTGCACGACTCTCCCCTATACCGAAATGAAGATCTTTGAGTTGACATACGTTATGCATAGTACGCGATCGAATTGCGCGAGGAGTGTAATTATTTGTAACGGAACAATTGAGCTGGTATACAATTAGTCAATCACGTTACACGTGAACTAAGTTCTGTTGCGTATTAGAGAACTGCAATATGCAGGATCCACTTCCGATTGATCATTGAGCGGTAGTTAAGTTATTAGCAGCTCGGATGAATTAATGGCTGCTATAACCAATTAATCCAAATTATTGTTAGCGATTATAGATTGACTTGATTATAAAGTCTCGATCAGTGATTTTTCAACCAAACTACAAGAAGTATTTTATTTCTTACTGTTCCTATTCCATTTCTAGTATATACAATATTATATTTTCTCCGTATAATATTCTTGCCGTGGCTGTCTTAAAATGTACAATTAAATTCCGGCTAATTCCGGAGTGCTCACGACAAACATCGATTGAATCCGCTTCTGAAATCGGCCGCCACGTGAATCTCAATTTGTTTGTTTGTCCCAATGGACACGTCGTCCCTGTATGTATTCGGGTCTATTTACACTAGAAACCGAGAATACATACTCCACAATACTTGATTCGTTCTTGTGAGAGAGCAATAAGGGAACAATTTGAAAACGCGACTTTCCTCTATTTTACAGTTTGCAAGCTCGTAGTAAATAAACGTATCAACAGAAATAACTCTACATTTTTTTACAAAAAATTGCCGTTACAAAACAGCAATGTTTTATTTATTGAAGCAACTTCATAACTTCAATAACACTGTCCAACAAATTTCAACTTTTTTTATGTTCCCTAATTACTGTTGGGTCCTTCTTATAGAGTTTTTTGCGCTGATTCCGAATCTGTTTTTAATTTTTTTCCTATACGCACAGTTTTTGAGGAACATGGCTTTGAAAAAAAAACATATTTTTCAACTTTAAACAAATATTGTGATGTTATTATAAAAGATATTGAATTGTTCCTTGCAGCAGAAGATTCTGTAGACTTTCCCGAATACGGTGGTATCCAAAATTAATACATTATGAATGTTTATACATGTTTAAACAATCATTAAAGGCGGAGAGACGCCACTTTTGCACCAATTTTTGAGGAAATTTTTCAATTTATCTTAAGAAATAAGGGTCCAGCGGAAAATCGAAATATACCACTCGATAGAGCAGACTTTTATCTTGAGAAGCCACCCTATCAAGTTTGGATCGTCGACGTTTTTTTCGAACCAGAAAGCAAAATATCTTCGCCCGGCATGAGTTGCCGCCAGTGGCGCTCGGGACGAGATACGACGCAGCGACGGGATACGGAGCGGCGAACGACCGTTGTAATGGTGAGCGCCACTGGCGGCAACTCATGTCGGGCGAAGATATTTTGCTTCCTGGTTCGAAAAAAACATCGACGTTTCAAACTTCAAAGAGGGGATTCTCAAGATAAAAGTCTGCTCTATTGCATGGTATAGTTCGATTTTCCGCTGGACTCTTATTTTTTGAGATAAATTGAAAAGTATCCTCAAAAATTGGTGCAAAAGTGGTGTCGCTCCGCCTTTAGTGATTATTTAAACATGTTTAAACAATCATAATGTATTAATTTTGGATACCGCTGTATTCGGGAAAGTCTACAGAATCTTTTGCTATAAAGAACAATTCAATATCTTTTATAATAACACTACAATATTTGTTTAAATTTGAAAAATATGTTTTTTTTTCAAAGTCATGTTTTTCAAAAACTGTGCGTATAGGAAAAAAATTAAAAACAGATTCGGAATCAGAGCAAACAACTCTATACAAAGGACCCAACAGTAATTGGGGATCAAATTTGGTGTTGGACAGTGTAATTGCTAGATGAAAAAGTATAAAACCGGTCATTTGACAAGCAGTGCTAGGTACAGTGTTAACCCCTCTCTAATTTCACGAACTGAATCTGTCCCTCGGTGTTAAATTGACACAGTGGTAAGAGATCGATGAAACGACAAGCTACACAGTTATTCTTCGACGTTTTTTAATTCAAATTTACGAGATAACATTTTTGAATAATTTCCGAACATTTTTGAAACACATTTTCGAATTTTAAACGAGTATTTCGGTTGTGTTTCGCATTAAAAAGATAAAAGTCACAAGTCAACTTAATCTGGGAAATCTTAAATCGGTACTCGAACGAAGTGAACTGATAAAATTTTGAAAATATCAGATCCTTCATATTTTCGGGAGGACCAGAGAACATTGGTAAAAGTTGCAATGAATTTGGCAGAACGATCGTGCACAATCTTTAACAGGGAAGGTGCGAGGCATTTTAAGAGATCGAATAAGAGCGGCATTACATTTTCCCGACAAAATGGTAGCCGCGGAAAGAACGGTGCCAACGCGTTGATTCGCTTTAGCGTCCAACACAGCTCTATTATTATGAGTTAATCTATGCTTAAACTGACTGCATTCCCGCGAGCCGCGAAGTTTTCGCGATCTTCAGAATTCACAATAACTCTGTTCCATTTCTGCCGGTTTACTTTTTGTTTGTAACGGAACTGGCGTTTTCATGGCACGAACGAAGCAGAGAGAGAGAGAGAGGGATATGTCGGAATCCGCTCGTAAGCCTTAGAACTGGGTTGCGTCACGAAATCTCCATCAACACGACATGGCTAATTAATCAAGCTTTTATGATCGACCGCCCAGTTGAACCACCGCACCGGTTTCGGCCCTCCTCCCTCCCTCTCCCTTATGTACACCGGTTGTCGACACACAATCCTGCAAATTATTAGGTTGTTGCATATGAAATATCCGATTTTAGAATGCGACTCCTATAAAACGTTTCGATCAAAAAAATCTTGTTAGAGTCTACAAGTTTACCATATAAAACTTTGAGGTACCACGATCGGTCTCAAATGAACGGTTCTAGTTTTTTTACCACGCTTATATTAGCCTTGTCATTGTTGTTGTTGTATGCGTAAAATCTTGTAATCGAATTTTAAACCACTCCCAGATGAGCTGGAGACTTGAAACTTTAAACATAGCTGAGAACTGGATGACCATGCAATATTAAATGATAAGTTAGCAAAAAAAACTCTGCGTTCAGGAGAAAAAAATGATAATATTAACCGTCTCACCTCGTCGCGCGACGCTCGGTAGTTCGTGATCGCGTTCAGCGATTCCCACTCCGCGCGCCAGCGCTCCCTACTCCACTACGCGTTCCTACTCCGACTCATCCCCAGTCCACTGGCCCATCTCGCACCGAAGGAGCTCAGTCAGTGTGGTGTTCCGTTTGAGCCAGGATATCTCGGAAACTATGCGTCCTTGCGATAAGACCATTCAATACAAAATTGAAGCTGACAAAATGTGCCACAAGATTCATTCGATTGAGTTTTTCGCTATCTCGCATGGTTTCCAAGATGTCCGCGCTCAAAGTTCACTAACTCTTCAGCACAATTAGTGAACTTTGAGCGCGGATATCTCGGAAACTATGCGAGATAGCGAAAAACTGAATGGAGTCAACCTTATGGCACATTTTGTCCGCTTTAATTTTGTATGGAGTGGTCTTATCGCCAGGACGCATAGTTTCCGAGATATAAGCGGAAAACCGAAAAAGGGGAGTTGTCGTTGTTGTTGCTGTATGCGTCAAATCTTGTAATCAAATATTAAACCACTCCCCGATGAGCTGGAGACTTGAAACTTTAAACATAGCTGCGAACTGGATGACCATGCAATATTAAATGATAAGTTAACAAAAAGAACTCTGTGTTCAGGAGAAAAAAATGATAATATTAACCGTCTCACCTCGTCGCGCGACGCTCGGTAGTTCGTGATCGCGTTCAGCGATCCCCACTCCGCGCGCCAGCGCTCCCTACTCCGCTACGCGTTCCCACTCCGACTCATCCCCACTCCACTGGCCCATCTCGCACCGAAGGAGCTCAGTCAGTGTGGCGATCCACGAAGATTACGTCAATATAGTTTAGCGCTCCACGCTTTTGTTTATAGTCACTAATGTCTAATTAATAGAAACTAATGCTTAATATAAGCGTGGTTTTTAAAAAGTTCTTTTTGTAGACTTTGAAGAAAGTGGAACGGAATAAAACCTTATTTTTAGTGGGAACAGTCTTTGTATCAGATACAGAACAAATAGAAATTGTACAAAATTGTATCGAATTTATATTCTAGCCTTTTTTGAAAATATTCACAAGCCATAAATCCAGGGCTGTTAACTTCTCAGATAAGCATAGTCGGTAAGAATGTTTGGAATAAAAGTTGCAGGGATTAATGCAGGACACATGTCCACGACCTTGTATTTGACCTTCGGACCCATTTTCAAGGTTATTTGAAGGTCAATACGTATTTTTTAAACGTGAACACCTACTTTTGACTACGGATTCTGAAAGAGCTCGAAATTTCACGTTCAGATATGGACTCATGTCACTAATGCCTAAAAAAATTATTTTCTCCTTTTTAGTGCATTTTAATATAAGCGTGGTTTTTAAAGTTTTCTTTTTACTGTAATACAATCAAGAAACTAGAAATTTGTAGATATAATACATTGGGTATTGCGTTCGTTTAATGTCATTGCTAAAAATCGGACATTTCATATGCGACAACCTAATACTTATGCCACGATTCGTATGGTCAAATATTTATGTACGCGCCGCGTTATTCATTCGCCACGGCCGCGGCTGGTTCCCGGCGCGCAAATCAAGGATTACCGCGTGCCAATGCCTCCGGCAAACAAATTTTGTAAGGTCTAGCTCGGCACACTGAGTCCTCGTCGTTAACCTCCGCGCTGCGACTCTTAATTGGTTCTAATTAAGCGGACATACAAACACCGTCGTCGCTGCTAGTCGCATCTTCGTCCGACCAAATAGTCCCGCCTTTTTTCCATCGTAATGTCTGTTTTCAATAACATTTCACGCTCACGAACGCTCAATCAATTTTCCTGTGAATCAACTTTAACGACATCTTGCCGATGAACTTTCTCGAACAAGAATAAATCGAAGATTTTTCATGTTTCGAAACGTTGATTAAATTGCTTGTCGGAACTGGACGATGATCTTGTTGCACGACTTCGCCTAACGATGTAATCAGACACAGACTAGTCTGCGGTTAAAAGAAAATTAGATTAAATGTGAAAATTCTTAAAAATTTAGAAGTAAATGAAATAAAATTAAGTTAATTGTAGAACCAATGAATTCCGGCCACTAAAAATCACATTTTTGGCATTTCCTTGTCAAAATCTATAAAATCATATTTTTAAAATATGTATACAGGGTGCGGCACAAATTAGTCCACGATTTTTCAGCCGCTTCGGACGGTCGGACAGAAAAGTGTTTCGTATCAAAGTTAATCAGTATTTAACCGACAAGAAATTGGAATTTTCTAAATTAAAAAAATCGATATTCAACAAAAAATCAAGGTCGCTGTTATATATTTAAATGGAACTCGGTATTTTTAACTTCATAATATTGTCGGCGACGCACAGTGGTCCGGATCGAGAAATTCAGTGACATTTTGTCGAAAAATGAACTTTCTCATATTGACATGTACAAAGTTTGTATTGCTTCATAAATATCCATCTACCTCGAAAATAAAGAAATTAATAAAATATAATTAAAATTGTAATCGCGACGAACACTTAAAGTTGGACATTTTGAAAATAGCCTGTTTCGCAGAAAAAAGACACTTATCTTTATCTGGATGCCCTGACACACCTGTTTAATATTTTTCCTCTGTTCTTCTTTTAAAATGAAGAGAATTCCATTACGATAAAAATGTACACTGACAATTTAAAATTAATTTAAATAATGTATTAAAAAAATAATGTACAGTGAAGGCTCGGAAATTGTCAAAATTCTTCATCTTTGATACGGAATATCTTTTGAGTTCCAATTAGTACCGCATGTTTACAAATTGTACAATGTTCAGTACACTTTTCCCTATATAGTTATGCACAATTTACTTCCAACATCGTCCATCGACGCAAGTTATTAGTGATTCAAGTGTATCCATCGCTGCGTCGAGCGCCAGGATTGTGCGAGACGCGAAGAACCTCGCGCGCGTGCGAGCGGCCTGTTTTGATTGTAGCCTACAGTCAATTGTTTATTATATGCTGCTATAAGAGTAAAATCACAAAATAAAAAGAAAAGGCCGCTAGATCAAGAAGCTGCAGAATTGATACTTGCATAGATTTAAGTAAATCAGTCAGTAAAGTAAGTAAAATGTTATTAAAAATGATTAAACAAACACTAAACGTATTAAATTATTTATCATTAAAAAGTGATTATTTTTTCATATTTTTCAGTGAAAGTTTCATCAGAATAACTTTTACGATTCAAAAGCTGTGGCAGTATCACAGAACTTCTCGGTATGGACGAAAAAATTTTTATTGTAAATTATTACAAAAAATAGTTCGTGAACTTATACGTAAACAAATTTATTATCAATAACAAAGTATGAATGAAAATTAATTAATAAATATTGTTTAACAAATGCAAAAAATATTGAATTATCTATAATTAAAAATGACTATTTTTTAAATATTTTTAGTGAAAATTTCATTGCAATATCTCTAATGGTTCAAAAGTTATAACAAAATGTCACTGAATTTCTCGATCCGGACCACTGTGCGACGTCGAAACGAATTCAACTACCTGCTATACGATGACTGTCAAATGACCTTGAAAGGTAATATCGCCATGAATTAATTGCCATAATATTTGAAATAATTCGACGGTACGTAACAGCAACGCCTCGCATATAGAGGTAAACAAATGAACGTAAACATTGTGAATGCTCATTTCCTCAACTGTTGTCCGTTTGTGTCGCAAGATCTGTTAGTTCATTACATGAAATCGTGAGATACGTTATAACAATGAGCCGGTACGCTAATAGTGACAAAATAAATATGTTAAAAAATTAAAAAAAAAGATAAAATAAAATGAAAAAGAATACTACAATATTTTTGTTTTTAGAATATTTGAATTATTTCAAATGAAATTGATTCATGGCGATATTTTCTTTCAAGGCCATCTGAAAGTCATCGTATAGCAGGTCGTTGAATTAGTTTCGACGTCGCCTACAATATTATAAAGTTAAAAATACCCAGTTCCATTTAAAGATATGACAGCGACCTTGATTTTTCGTCGAAAACCAATTTTTTTAAATTTAAAAAATTACAACTTCTTGTGAGTGAAATTCTGATTAACTTTGATACGAAACACTTTCCTAACCGACCGTCCGAAGGGGCTGAAAAATCGTGGGGACTAATTTATGCCGCACCATGTATTTAAAAAAAAGCAAGCTTATATTAAAATGCACTAAAAAGAAGAAAATAATTTTTTTACACATTAGTGACTATAAATAAAAGCGTGGAGCGCTAAACTATATTGACGTAATCTTCGCGGGCGCTCCACGCTTTAATTTATAGCCACTAATGCTTACAAAAATTATTTTGTCCTTTTTAGTACATTTTAATATATGCGTGGATTTTAAAAAGTTTTTTTATATATTTTTTTATTTTCTACTTCTTAGCCTTTTTTAAATGGAACGCAAGATATAGCAATACTGGTATGAAATAGTAAGATATAGAAACACAAGATATGGAAATACGTGAGATAGAATGGGGGGATGACTCCGAGAGACGTCTCTTGATGGAGTCCGAAATTGTCCGAAATGGAACTGAATGAACAGAACACCACACTGGCTCAGCTCCTTCGTTGCGAAATGGTACAATGGAGTGGGGATGAGTCGGAGTGGGAAAGCGTAGTGGAGTAGGGAGGCTGGCGCGCGGAGTGGGGATCGCTGAACGCGATCACGAACTACCAAGCGTCGCACGACGAGGTATGACGGTTAATATTAACATTTTTTTTCTCCTGAACGCATAGTTTTTTTTCAAATTTGTTTTTTAATATTGCATTGTCATCCAGTTCTGAGCTATGTTTAAAGTTTCAAGTCTCCAGCTCATCGAGAAGTGGTTTAACATTCGATTACAAGATTTGACGCATACTACGACAACTCGGCAAGCTAATATAAGCGTGGTAAAAAGGTTGGACATCTCCGGCTCCCCAAAGTGAAGTTTAATTTTACTAAAAAGTCAAGTATTTCATGGATTTGATTTAAATATGTTATTACTGCACCGCTATTATAGACTCATTACGTACAATCTAGTGAATAATCACTGTGTATAGCAGCATAGTAATTGCATTACGGCAAATCAATGATTAATAAATGAGCCACGAAGCTGACCAGTATTAGGGAAATCATTCGAACGATTAGTTAATCGTCTAAACAAATTATCTCGCCGTATAAGGTAGAATGTATTTTCTGAAATTCTCTGTAGTTCCCCTGATCATATTATTGTTGTCAATAATATGAATTAGTCTATTGACTTTGTGCCGCTTTGAGGAAATAACATTAATCGTTGTAGCCGTGGGATTAATTATCCAGGTATATTACGAAAACATCAACGTTACAGAAATTTACAGTCCTTGTACGCTATAAACAGTGTAATGGCGAAAGGTGAGCCGATGTGAATATTACGCCGGGGGAATTCCGTAAGTCGAGAGTTTCACTGATGGTCTTCGTAAAACGACAATACTACACTGAAACTTCAGCGACCTGTAATTACTATGCTTATGAATGCATCGTGTAAAGGTGGTTCTTGAGATTCTACGAGTGAACAGAATTGCTTGAACCAACGCTTTTTGAGGGGTCTATTGTAGATCTAAACGATTCGAAAAGATTTCCCAAAAATATTTCGATTTAAAAATTTTATTTCCAAAGAGACTCGAGAATTTATAAGCTTGAAGGGACCTATACGTCTAGATGGGTTCGCAAAAATTTTACAAAAAATTATTTCACTAAAATATTTCGATTTTAAAATTTCATTTTCAAAAGACTCAAGCATTTATAAGCTTCAAGAGATAAATAGATCTAGAGGGTTCGGACAGATTTCACAAAAATATCTCAGTTCCATAATTTTATTTTCAAAACGACTTAAGGACTTTATAAGGTCCCAGGATCCTATGCTGTACATGAGTTCTCAAAGATTTTACAAAAATATTTCAATTTCATAATTTTATTTTCAAAAAGACTTAGAAATTTAATTTTAAAAAAAATTAAATTACTAAAATATTTCGATTTAAAAATTTTAGTTTCAAAATACTTAAGAATTTATAAGCTTGAAGGGGGCCTATACGTCTAGATGGGTTCAAAAATGTTTTACAAAAATATTTCGATTTTATAATTTTAGTTTCAAAAGACTCAAGAATTCATAAGCTTGAAGGGGTCTATACTCTAGATGGGGTCGGACAGATTTCACAAAAATATTTCAGTTCTTACTTAAGGACTTAAGGACTTAATAAGCTTGAAGGGGCCTATGCTCAAGATGAGTACTCAAAGATTTTACAAAAATATTTCAATTTCATAATTTTATTTTCAAAAAGACTCAGAAATTTATAAACTTGGAGGGGCCTGTACGTTTAGATGGGTTCACAAAAATTTTACAAAAATTATTTTACTAAAATATTTTGATTTTAAAATTTTAGTTTCAAAAAGACTCAAGAATTTATAAGCTTGAAGGTGTATATAGATCTTAGAGGGTTCGGACATATTTCACAAAAATATTTTAGTTTCATAATTTTATTTTCAAAACGACTTAAGGACTTTATAAGGTTGAAGGGGTCTATGCTCTAGATGAGCTCTCAAAGATTTTACAAAAATATTTCAATTTCATAATTTTATTCTCAAAAAGGCTTAGAAATTTATAAACTTGAAGGGGCCAGTACGTTTAGATGGGTTCACAAAAATTTTACAAAAATTATATTACTAAAATATTTCGATTTAAAAATTTTAGTTTCAAAAGACTTAAGAATTTATAAGCTTGAAGGGGGCCTATACGTCTAGATGGGTTCAAAAATATTTTACAAAAATATTTCGATTTTATAATTTTAGTTTCAAAAGACTCAAGAATTCATAAGCTTGAAGGGGTCTATACTCTAGATGGGGTCGGAAAGATTTCACCAAAATATTTCAAATTCATAATTTTATATTAAAAAAGACTTAGAAATGTATAAACTTAATTGGGCCTGTAATCTGGATGGATTCGGTAGAATGTCACAAAAGTGACCATTTATATAAATTCATTTTTAAAAATACTTAGGAATGTATAAGCTTGAAGAAAAAAGTTGTGGTATACTCCTACGTCACCGGTGCTTTGGAATACGAAACAATGAGAAACGAGTGAAGCAGATTGTTTGTTAGAAATTATCGGATCGAAGCAAACGCTTGGACCAAAGATAAATCTTGATCGCTGAATTCTATTCCTAAATCGCGTGCTACGCCTGATGTATCAATGCGAATTGCTCGTAAGCTGCTTTCCTCGCCGGAGAATATGCTTCGTGTAGAGATGCGTGAATTTATTACTCGTTGTAGTATAGATAATTGTTATACGTCGAACATAAATCCTCGTTCTGAACATTTCAATATCACTGACGTCCTGCGCGTACATTTTTCTCGAATCGAGCATATCGTTGATCAATAATTAAATTTATTAGTATCTTGGGTCATTTTTTCTGGTGCCGTGTTTTTAACATCAAGTGGAGATAATTGTAGGAACAGTTTGTTGAAATATTGAATAGACGTGGAAGCTTTGACCCTATGTCGAATTTGTTCAGTCGCTCCTGTGGCGCCTTCAGTTATCATGTTAGTGCAACATTGCTATTCCCGGGGGATGGAAGAAAGGATAACTATGTTCTGAGATATGGCTAAGACTCCCGGGGAACTCGAACCAGAGCAAATGATACACAAGATAGTTCTCCAGCCCGTCGAAACTCTTAAATCATTATATTATCCTGTCGCAATTCCTATTCCAATACGCCAATGTAACGAGGACCTCCCGATCCGTGCAAAATCCTTTTAACGACGGTAACCATGCCAATAATAATACATAAAACATAATTCCATTTAAATGGCGATGGCTCGAACCATTTTCATCAGATATATCATGCATAACTAAAATACTGAAATGTACTCACGAATATGTCATTTAAATGAATTTGCAAAGAGATGTCATACATTTCGAATATTATACAATTACTTCTTGAATTTAACAACGATTATATGTACAGTAAGGAGCATAACTGATTCCACACACCATAATTTTTATATGAATGGACCAAACGACTTCAATTTCTCTGTAAGGCTAGAAGAATTAGTTCAGTAAATGACGTCTAATAAATGAGTTGAAAAAATGCATTTGGTCGGATTTGTGAAAAACAATAGTAAAAATTTATTTTTACGACTTTTTAGCTGGACCAATAACGAAAATTTAGTAGATGTGTTTGGTCAACTTATATGAATTATATACTCTCCGAAAATTTCATTGAAATTGGTTCATTGGTTTACGAGTTATAAACGATCGAAAGTGGTAAAAATGGCAGTTGTATGGAAAATTGCCATTTCTACCACTTTTGATCGTTCATAACTCGTAAACCAATTAACCAATTACAATGAAATTTTCTGAGAGTATATAATTTACCATATACAAGTTGACCAAACACATCTTTGAAATTTTCGTTATTGGCCCAGCTAAAAATGTCGTAAAAATCAATTTTTATTATTGTTTTTTACAATTCCGACCAAATGCATTTTTTCAACATATTTTTTAGACTAAACTAGTTCTTCTAGCCTTACAAAGAAATTCAAGTCGTTTGGTCCATTCATAAAAAAGTTTTTCTGATTTAAAGTTTAAAGTGTGTGTGATTACTATTGCTCCTAACTGAAGAAGAATGTTCTCATTCTGCACGTAGTTTAATATTTTGTATTCTGATCAGCTCATTCTACATGGACAAATTGATACAGCTTGTACAAATGCAGATTTTTCGAATCTAAAAATTTTGATTGGGCAATAAAGAAAATTTAATAGATGTGTTTCGTCAACTTATATGAATTATATACTCTCCGAAAATTTCATTGAAATTGGTTCATTGGTTTACGAGTTATAAACGATCGAAAGTGGTAAAAATGGCAGTTGTATGGAAAATTGCCATTTCTACCACTTTTGATCGTTCATAACTCGTAAACCAATTAACCAATTACAATGAAATTTTCTGAGAGTATATAATTTACCATATACAAGTTGACCAAACACATCTTTGAAATTTTCGTTATTGGCCCAGCTAAAAATGTCGTAAAAATCAGTTTTTACTATTGTTTTTTACAATTCCGTCCAAATGCATTTTTTCAACAATAAGCCTTACGGAGAAATTGAAGCTTAATTGAATACGTTACATAAACTTTTGTACTAAGAAATGAATATTTTACTGTAACCAGTTTGTCAACATTTATGCAACGTCTTGGAACAAAAAATGTTAGCGATGCCCTGAGAGGACCGAGAAATATACAGTCACCATTCGTCTAGTACCATTTAACATACGTTCATATTTTCCGTAGCGCTGGTACAACACAGCAGTAAGTCATAAAATGGCGGACCTGATGAAACACATTCGAAAATGCGACCCCAGGGAATGAGCAAGACAGCACGCGCCGCGGGATCAATATATTCGATTTATTGTCACTGGAAGCGAATTCTTCAGACCCCTCAGCGGTAGTTACTTAATCATCCTCTACATCATTATTATTTCACGTTCACTTTGTCTATTTATTATTGTAGTATTTATTTTTGTAAATGCAAATAAAATTATTTGAACCAGGGCAGTCTAGCTTTATTTCTTTCGTACTTCATCCTCAGTGCAGGAGCATGTTTATTGTGCCTTCTGAGGACAACCTGGATCATTTATGTCCATGACTAATTTTTTCACTGTTCTAGGCTTACAAAAAAAGATTCTGAAAAACTTATTGAAGTCTCTATTTTAAAAAAAATAAATGTATAAAGGAAAGGAACTCAAAAATGAAACAGATGGAGGATTTCATCCCCTAATAGTTTTCTAACACTGAAAACAACGTGACACTATTTTTTCACTATTATTGTGCCTTCTGAGGGCAACCTGGGTCATTTATGTCCATGACTAATTTTTTCACTGTTCTAGGCTTACAAAAAAAGATTCTGGGAAACGTATTGAAGTCTCCATTTCAAAAAATAAATATTTAAAGGAAAGGAACTCAAAAATGAAATAGATGGAGGATTTCATCCCCTAATAGTTCTCTAACACTGAAAACAACGTGACACTATTTTTTCACTATTATTGTGCCTTTTGAGGGCAACCTGGATCATTTATGTCCATGACTAATTTTTTCACTGTTCTAGGCTTACAAAAAAAGATTCTGAAAAACTTATTGAAGTCTCTATTTAAAAAAAAATAAATGTATAAAGGAAAGGAACTCAAAAATGAAACAGATGGAGGATTTCATCCCCTAATAGTTCTCTAACACTGAAAACAACGTGACACTATTTTTTCACTATTATTGTGCGTTCTGAGGGCAACCTGGGTCATTTATGTCCATGACTAATTTTTTCACTGTTCTAGGCTTACAAAAAAAGATTCTGGGAAACGTATTGAAGTCTCTATTTAAAAAAAAATAAATATTTAAAGGAAAGGAACTCAAAAATGAAACAGATGGAGGATTTCATCCCCTAATAGTTCTCTAACACTGAAAACAACGTGACACTATTTTTTCACTATTATTGTGCCTTCTGAGGGCAACCTGGGTCATTTATGTCCATGACCAATTTTTTCACTGTTCTGGGCTTACAAAAAAAAGATTCTGAAAAACTTATTGAAGTCTCTATTTAAAAAAAAATAAATGTATAAAGAAAAGCAACTCAAAAATGAAACAGATGGAGGATTTCATCCCCTAATAGTTCTCTTCGACTGAAAACGACGGGACACTATTTTTTTCTAATCTCTCACTGTTTTATATTATATTTGACCCGGCCAATTTTTTCAAAAATGCATAAAAATCCACAGTCTATTTCACAATACTGATCATTTACAGTGTAACAGGCAAAACCTCTGTTAAATACACAAACATCGCACTACAGTCAACATGTTGAAATAAATTGTCATACTTAGCGTCCACACCATGTGCACATCCCGTTCACTGAGTCACGATGCTCGAGATTAGCCCTTAGCAGTCGAGGGGTGACTCAGAGAGGCACCACTAGAAACTGCTGTACCATTCTTCATAATATTGTTTACATTACTGAATATGTTGGTATCAAGTCAACAACTACACATGCAAGTGGTAAACTTTACCGGACTGAAAATTAGTATCTTCCTCCTATGAATTATGATGTATTTGGTATGTAATCTAGTATTGGGTTGGCAAGAAAGTAATTTCGGTTTTCACTAACTGATGGCGTTATGTTTTGTTTGATTGGCTTCTGTTAACGTTGCGTTTGTTTTCATTCTGACATTTCATAACTGCATCTTTTAGGTTACTTTTGAAGCAAATTACACGTAATTTTGATTAAAATTGTTAGTTCTGTGTCAATTTGAAGTGCAGAAACGAACATTATAGGCATATATTGCTTTTTTATTTCCGTAGAGGTAAAAAAGCTGCCGAGGCTCACAAAGATATATGCGAAGTTTACGGTGTAGATTGCTTAACAGAACGCACGTGCCAGAATTGGTTTAAAAAATTCCGTTCTGGAAATTTCTCACTTAAAGACGACCAACGTTCTGGTCGATCATCTGGAGTTGATGATGACCAAATGAAAGCCATTATTGAATCGGATCGTCATATAACTGTCCGAGAGATTGCAGACAGGTTAAATGTCTCGCATACAACCATAGAATATCGTTTAAAAAGTCTCGGAATCGTTAAGAAGCTCGATATTTGGGTTCCACACGAGTTGAAAGAAATTCACTTAATGCAACGCATCAACATATGCGATATGCATCTCAAACGAAATGAAATCGACCCTTTTCTCAAGCGAATCATCACCGGTGATGAGAAATGGGTTGTTTACAATAACACAACTCGAAAACGATCATGGTCCAAGCGTGATGAACCAGCCCAAACCACACCGAAAGCTGAATTGCACCAAAAGAAGATCGTGTTGTCAATTTGGTGGGATTACAAAGGTATTGTGTATTTTGAGCTGCTCCCAAGGAACCAAACCATCAATTAAGATGTTTATTGTCGACAACTAACAAAACTGGACATAGCAATCAAAGAAAAACGGCCAGAATTGACAAATCGCAAAGGAATCGTGTTCCACCATGATAACGCTAGGCCACACACATCTTTGGTAACACGTGAAAAGTTATTGGAGCTTGGTTGGGAAGTGATGTCACATCCACCATATAGCCCTGACATTGCACCATCAGATTATCATTTATTCCGAAGTTTACAAAACTCTTTGAATGGTAAAACATTCACTAATGATGATGATCTGAAATCGCACTTGGATCAGTTTTTCACCGAAAAGGATCAGAAGTTTTATGAGCGCGGAATTATGAAGCTACCAGAAAGATGGCAAAAGATCATACAACAAAATGGAAAATATTTTATTGATTGAAGTTCATTGCTTTGATAAAAAAATTGGATTTTATTTCATCTAAAAATACCGAAATTACTTTCTTGCCAACCCAATAGATTGTACCAGATCGAAGTTCCGATCCTCTAATATCAATAGTTAAGGAGCTATGATCGCTTAAAGTTGAGCATTTTTGACAGGTAAGGGCGCCGCCAAGAAACTGGAAATACGCTCAACTTTAAGTGACCATAACTCCTCAACTATTGATCCTAGAGATTCAAAACTTCGATCTGCATCTGTGCCGGGTACAAATCTACTGGATTACATACCAAATACATCATAATTCGTAGGAGAAAGGCACAAATTTTGAGTCCGGTAAAGTAAAGAGCAGCCCGTGCAAGTATTGTATGTTGTAGTTTATAATCTATATAGCTGATACCAAGCTATTCGAAACAAGGAATGTTAACAAACAGAAGACAGTACCTCGCCGGCTATAAACCGAGCAACACGCACACTTAATAAACAACTCTTATAAAAAGCCTACGTATTCATAAAATGAAACAAAAAAATAGGAATTCTTCTAGACGTGAAGAAACGTTGAATTTTAGTCGCTCCGACTGCAAAGTGTTGAAACGGCGACCGTGGCCGGGGCGGATGTGGCGTTTCCCGTTGAAATAATTTCAGTTCGACAATTAGGCAATTCTGGGGACATCTTATCCTTAACGAGATAAGTGATTAATGTCATTGGAGCGTGGCACGTCGCGACGGCTCGGCTGGTCCGGGTGCGGGATGGCGAGCGGTGACAACGTGCCTGGAATCAAAAGTTACGATTACCAGCGCGGGGTTCAAGACGCGGCAAGCAAGAAAGTGAGGGTGTGAGCAGGGGGGTGGGGAGAGGTGGGTCTCAAAGAAACTGTGCGTCGCGATGGTGGCGTTACTTTGCGCCGATGGTTTAACGTTTCTATCGATTTTCTGGGAACGGACGCATTAACGGGGAACCGCGAACGCCTAGTCTCAAAGGAGCAATGTGGCTACCGTGCAGTGCTAATGCAGACCCCTCGATTGTCCCCTTCCCTCTCTCGCGGCCGGCTGGTTGTCTGGTTGCCTCCGCTTTCATCCCCTCGCGGATCTTTCTGTTCGCCCGAGTCTCTTGCACTTCATCGGGGCCTCACGGCTCCTAAATTTCCTACACTTTAGTAATAATATATTTGTCCCTCGGGTGTCGCTGAAAAGCCTCGCCCCCTAAGACCTTGAGCACGACCATTATCTTATATATATATATATAACCGAGGCTTCCTTCCTAGCCACTTTCAGACAACCCGACCCCGGGATATTTTCGGACGTTAACCCAATGGACTTCGCTTCACAGCCGCCCTCTGTATATATGCACGTCTTGAACCACGCGCATCCGGAAATGAATCCTCTCCGAACGTCCTTATGACCGTAACAGCCCCTTTCAAGCATGCTAATAATCATCCGCAAGAGGGTGCGACCGAGGCCACTCTGGGATACACGCTAGGGTGGAAATCTTTTTCGCACTACCGACCTGGCGCCCCCTCCCATGATGCCAACCCCCGTCAGTCTTGGACATTCGGGACCATACAGATCGAGGTCAGGCAAATATAAACGAATAATTGAGATAGACGGACATTTGTAGTGTTTGTATCGTGACTGTGATAGGCATGTACCTCGAAATTAAATAAATGTATGAATAAAGCGGTCGATAGTCCGAGATGTCGTCAATTATGTACTGGTGAGAATTGTGACCCCTTGTGCGAGGGTTAATTAACCCCTTGCCCTATAATATCCAGGGAGGTTCGTGAGAGAGGTTTTGCTCTACTAGTCTAGCTGCAATGTTGGCCTGAGAACATTGAGTACCGAGACAATATTGTAATGAGACTAGTCAATTTTGTGTTTCATTCGTCCTCATTTTTCCTAAAATCGATTTCGCAGTGACTAGAATATTTCTGATGGCTTTTGCATGAAACTAAAAATAGTTTTCTCTCAAGGAAGATACAGTTTTACAGGAAGTTTACAGGAAGGAACTATTTTTCGCAGAAAGTAGAAATTCCGAATCTAAAAATCGTCGAATTATAATGTATTTGGTATGTAATCCAGTAGATTTGTGCCTGGCACGGATGCAGATCGAAGTTTCGATCCTGTAGGATCAATGGTTCAGGAGTTATGGTCGCTTAAAGTTGAGCATATTAACAGTTTTTTGACAGGTAAAGGCGCCGCCATATTGGTTTGTAGTGACGGTCGCACGCCGTTTACTGAGTTGGTTGGGATTAGTTCGAGGGTGGGGGAAACGTGAGCGGCTCGCGGTCGTCACTACAAACCAATATGGCGGCGCCCTTACCTGTCAAAAACACTGGAGATTGCTCAACTTTAAGCAAGCATAGCTACTGAACCATTGATCCTAGAGGATCGAAACTTCGATCAGCATCCGCGCTGGGTACAGATCTATTGGACTACATACCAAATACATCATAATTCGTAGGAGGAAGGTACTAATATTGAGTCCGGTAAAGTAAACTTCACCCAAGACCTCTGCTATTCTGCGTTAGGTGAGTAACCACCGTGAGTCGCGCTTTAATGTGCCTAAACTAGATATGTGTTTATATTTTATTCTAGAAGATTATACAGGGTGGCCCACATAACTCTGAACAGCTCAATATCTCCGTCACTTTTCGTTGTACAAAAAAACTTCGTAGGACAAAGTTACACTGTTTGAAGGGCCACGTATAACGGTGTAAGGGAAAAAAAATTTCAAGGTCATTTTTATGAGATTTCAAGGTTATCGATGTTTTTTTAAATGGAATGAGGTATTTTTTAATACATCAATCGATGCAGCTGGACATTCTTTATAAAAAAGTACTAACCTATGTATGTCGAAAAGTTAGTAGTTCAGGAGATATTTCAATTTAAATAACTCCAAAATACCATTACTGTTGTTCTAAGGCGTTAGTGTTTACTTACTTGTGTAACATCTTAGCACGACAGTAATGGTATTTTAGAGTTATTTAAATTGAAATATCTCCTAAACTACTAATTGAAATTGAAAAATTGACGTTGAAATTGAAAAATTGAAGAATTGAAAATGAAATTGCAGATTTGAAATTAACGAATTGAAATTGAAAAATTCAAGTTGAAATTGAAAGATTGACGTTGAAATTAAAGAGTTGAAATTAACAAATTGAAATTGAAAAATTGACGTTGAAATTAACGAATTGAAATTGAAAAGTTGAAGTTGAAATTGAAAAATTGACGTTGAGAATTAAATTGGAGATTTAATTGAAGTTGAAATGGAAGAGTTGAAATTGAAGTTGAAATGGGAGAGTTAAAATTGAAGTTGAAATGGAAGAGTTGAAATTAAAGTTGAAATGGGAGAGTTGAAATGGAAAAATTGAAATTGAAATTAACGAAATAAAATTGAACAATTGAAGTTGAAATGGAAGAGTTGAAATTGAAGTTGAAATTAAAGTTGTAATTGAAAAATTTAAGTTGAAAATGAAGTTGAAGAGTTGATATTGAAATGGAAGTTGAAATTGAATTGATGTTAACGTTTACTTACTTGTGTAATGTCTTAGCACGACAGTAATGGTATTTTGGAGTTATTTACATTGAAATATCTCCTAAACTACTAATTGAAATTGAAAAATTGACGTTGACATTGAAAAATTGAAGAATTGAAAATGAAATTGCAGATTTGAAATTAACGAATTGAAATTGAAAAATTCAAGTTGAAATTGAAAGATTGACGTTGAAATTAAAGAGTTGAAATTAACAAATTGAAATTGAAAAATTGACGTTGAAATTAACGAATTGAAATTGAAAAGTTGAAGTTGAAATTAACGAATTGAAATTGAAAAGTTGAAGTTGAAATTGAAAAATTGACGTTGAGAATTAAATTGAAGATTTAATTGAAGTTGAAATGGAAGAGTTGAAATTGAAGTTGAAATGGGAGAGTTGAACTTGAAGTTGAAATGGAAGAGTTGAAATTGAAGTTGAAATGGGAGAGTTAAAATTGAAGTTGAAATGGAAAAATTGAAATTGAAATTAACGAAATGAAATTGAACAATTGAAGTTGTAATGGAAGAGTTGAAATTGAAGTTGAAATTAAAGTTGTAATTGAAAAATTGAAGTTGAAAATGAAGTTGAAGAGTTGATATTAAAATGGAAGTTGAAATTGAATTGATGTTAACGTTTACTTACTTGTGTAACGCCTTAGTACAACAGTAATGGTATTTTGGAGTTATTTAAATTGAAATATCTCCTGAACTACTAACTTTTCGACATACATAGGTTAGTACTTTTTTATAAAGAATGTCCAGCTGCATCGATTGATGTATTAAAAAATACCTCATTCCATTTAAAAAAACATCGATAACCTTGAAATCTCATAAAAATGACATTGAAATTTTTTTTCCCTTACACCGTTATACGTGGCCCTTCAAACAGTGTAACTTTGTCCTACGAAGTTTTTTTGTACAACGAAAAGTAACGGAGATATTGAGCTGTTCAGAGTTATGTGGGCCACCCTGTGTAATTGATCCAGCTTACGTGTTTATATGCATGTTTTGTTCAGTTCTATACTTTACATATTTGATTCAGCTCTAGACATGTTCATATTTGATTCAATTATACTTATTTGACTCGACTATACACATTTTTGTATTTGACCTATCCCTAAACATTCCTATAGTTGATCTTGCTATACACAGTTTCGTAGTTGAACCAGCACTAGACATTTTTCTATTCAATCCAGCAGTAGACACGCGATAGTAACCATTTTTCGCAAATCATTTGATAGAAATATTCCAAACATCAAAAAAATTAAAACAAGTAAAGAAAAAATTGAGGCTGCTCTTTACTTTACTTGACTCAACATTTGTGCCTTTCTTCTAGGATTTATGATGTATTTGGTATGTAATCCAGTAGATTTGTACCCGGTGCGGATGCAGATCGAAGTTTCGATCCTCTAAGATCAATAGTTCAGGAGATATGGTCGCTTAAAGTTGAGCAATCTGCAGTGTTTTTGACAGGTAAGGGCGCCGCCATATTCGTTTGTAGTGACGGTCGCACGCCGCTTACTGAGTTGGTTAGGATTAGGTCGAGGGGGGGATGGCAAGGTGAGCGGCTCGCGGTCGTCACTACAAACCTATATGGCGGCGCCCTTACCTGTCAAAAACATTGCAGATTGCTCAAATTTAAGAAAGCATAACTCCTGAACCATTGATCCTAGAGGATCGAAACTTCGAACTGCATCCGCGCCGCGTACAAATCTACTGAATTACATAATTCAGGAGAATGGTACTAATTTTGAGTCCGGTAAAGTAAAGTTTACCCAAATCGTCTGCTTTGGGAAAATTTGGGAAAATTTGGGAAAATTTCTGTGACCACGTAG
The DNA here is from genome assembly GCA_933228785.1 of Lasioglossum pauxillum. NCBI lineage: Eukaryota > Metazoa > Arthropoda > Insecta > Hymenoptera > Halictidae > Lasioglossum > Lasioglossum pauxillum. Next base: position 2,911,370 of record OW121701.1, on the reverse strand, counting down.
CTTTCATTCGATCTTTGCTATGAAATAATTAGCCTGAATGCAAAAATGTCGAATCTAAAAATCGTCTGCCTCCGTCTAATAATAATGAGGACTTTGTAAGAAATTCTGCGACAACGTTGGCTTTCATTTAAGGCTTGAAATGATCGGTGAATTAATTTATCTATGCACATTTCACAACGTTGATAAATGCAAGTTTGAAATTCGTAGAAGAATGCATGAGCCTGTCGCTTTGGTCGCCGGATGGTTTAAGTGTTAAACAGGGGCAAAGTCACTAAAACCTCGTAGATGATAATTTACTACTGTGTCATCTATCTTATCGGGCGAGATAGGACATAACTTACAAGCACTGTTGCGCTAACGACCCTTCTAAAGTTATTACGGTCACACTAATGGAAACTTTGTCAGTACTTCTGGAGGGTATAATGCCGCGCTAGTTTGTAACAACTTACCAAATTCTAGTATTATTCATTAGCAAATATTATCACTATAGAGAGCATCCAATTAACACATTCCTGACAGTGAGATTTACTCGTGCGCCATCCCGGAATTAATGTGTAGTCTGTTTCTGTAGAACGCATCGAAGTAGTTGAAATTAAACCGAATTGTTAGTTGGGGTAAACTTTACATTACCGGACTCAAAATTTGTGCCTTTCTCCTGTAAATTATTATGTACTTTGTATGTAATCCAGTATATTTGTTCCCGGGGCGACTGCAGATCGAAGTTTCGATCCTGTAGGATCAATGGTTCAGGAGTTATGCTTGGTTAAAGTTGAGCAATCTGCATTGTTTTTGACAGGTAAGGGCCCCGCCATATTGGTTTGTAGTGACGACTGCGAGCCGCTTACCTTGCCGCCCCCCCCCCCCGACCTAATCATCAACCAACACGACACTACAATACAAACCAATATGGTGGCGCCCTTACCTATCAGAAACACTGAAAAATGGCCAACTTTAAGCAAGTATAACTCCTGAACCATTGATCCTAGAGGTCCGAAACTTCGATCTGCATCCGCGCCGGGTACAAATCTACTGGATTACATAACCAAATACATCATAATTTATAGGAGAAAGGCGCAAGTTTTGTGTATGTATGTTGTAGTTTATAATCTATAGCTGTTACCAAGTTATTCAAAACAAGGAATGCTAACAAACAGAAGACAGTACCTCACCGGCTATAAACCGAGCAACACGCACACTTAATAAACAACTCTTATAAAAAGCCTACGTATTCATAAAATGAAACAAAAAAATAGGAATTCTTCTAGATGTGAAGAAACGTTGAATTTTAGTCGCTCCGACTGCAAAGTGTTGAAATCTTCGATCTTCTAGGGTCAATAGTTGAGGAGATATGATCGCTTAAAGTTAAGCATTTTTGACAGCTAAGGTCGCCGCCAAGAAACTGGAAATATGCTCAACTTTAAGTGACCATAACTCCTCAACTATTGATCCTAGAGGTTCGAAACTTCGAATCGCATCCGCGCCGGGTACAAATCTACTGGATTACATACAAAATACATAATAATTAATAGTAGAAAGGCACAAATTTTGAGTCCGATAAAGTAAAGAGCAGCCATTACTTGTACGAGAGTATCAATTTATTAGAAATTTGGTTAAAATTCTCGCTGTCTTGTTTTAATGTAATAATGTTGAATGTAAAATTTGAAGAAATTTTGAATTAAAAATCTGAAGACATATTATTTGGTTAAGATTGAACTTGAAAATTGAAACTAAAAAATTTAACAAAGAAATCATTAATGTAACAATAGCTCCTGACACTTTTACAGTTCGGCGACTTTTTCCAAGGTCATTATAAGATTATCGTGAATCCGGGAAATTCGCACGAATGCGAAACTTGAATTTCAACTGATCCTTCGTTAGAGCGTATTCAATAGATGTAAGAAGAACGGTAGGAGAGCAGAAATGGCATTAGCCGGGTCGCTTGCGAATGATCCATATTAATTGCTTTCAGCGTCTTACGTAATATCAATATAATTAAATGCCATCAGCAGCTATTCTATTCCACCAGTTGTCAGTCCTGGCGACATACATATATGCAAATCCCGGAATCAATTATCGTCCAAAGTGAATAATCCTATTACCATTAACACTAATGTCAAAGGCTTTACAAAAATCACCGTATTCATCCCTTTCAGAGTTCTCCTTGTCCTACTAAATATTTCAAGTGCAGCTTAAATACAATTAATAGGAAAGCAGATCTGCAGAAATGCAAATTTAACATATTATATATTAAAGTTCTCAACATTGCGGTTGTAGTGTTTAATTATTTCTACAGAAATTTAATCAATAATTAAATTATTAATCGATGCAAACAAAATGTTAAGATTTGCTCGAGCTAATTTTATATAATCCAGAAATTATATTCATTTCACAATCGATAACACTGTAACTTCGTGTTACAGAGGCGTGGGGGGATAGCGTCTTTATCCGGCGACTCTGACTGCGAGGAACGAAACTGAACGCGCGTAGGGAATTTAAATAATAAAGATATTTACTCAATCATTCATTACGAAAGCATCGTTATAATTTCAATAATTGCAAAATAAAAAATCTAGAATCGGCTACAGTAAATCCTCTATAGACGCGACAGCCTTCGAGGGGATTTGGCCGCATCTATCGTATAGGGTAGCTATTTTACCACGTTTTTACTACGTTTTTTATTGCGTTTTTATCGGCTTGATTTCTTGTCTGTTTGTCTGTCTATTCGGTACAAATTTTTCAATTGATTTCAAACTAAATTCTCGATGAGCTAGAGACTTGAAATTTTAAACATTGCTCAAAACTGGATGACAATCTAATATTTTTTAAAGAAATGTAAAAGCCTATGCACTTAGGAGATATAAACTATTAAATTTAACCGTTACACCTCTCCGCGCGACGCTCGGTAGTACGTGATCGCGTTCAGCGATCCCCACTCCGCGCGACAGCGCTCCCTACTACCCTACGCGTTCCCACTCTGACTCATCCCCACTCACTGACCCATTTCGCACCGTAGCACAGTGTGTCGAGTATATGGGAGTTCGGGAAAAAAGTCGTAACTCTTAAACTATGCAATTTTCGAGTAAAGTACCTTAATACTTTTTGAAATAAAATGCAAAGACGAATCGATTGGTATAAAAAAATATTTTTTTTTTAATTGTGATGACCTTGTTTCTTATGTTTTTTTATTGCATAAAAAGTAGTAGTTTACAATTTTAACGAAAATTAAAAAAAAAGTACTAAACTGTATACATTACTTATTTAAATCTTCATAAGCTGGAATTAAAACTTAGGAATCTTTAAGAAAAATCCTTTATTTTACCTAGAAATAAATAAAATGAATAAATTAATGAATTAATCAATTAACATAGATAATATGTTATTAAATAATATGTGTACGTACTATACTACTTCAGCTTCACTATCATCAGAACAAGTGTCTGGGTTGGAATCTGATAAGTCGGATGTTTCATTTAATAATAAGTAGTCTCTTATATCTGCGAAATCCTTTTTTTCTTTTTTCGTATGTTTTTTTTTGTAATAGGCAATAATTGGATCCGACTCCAGTAGAAGATGATTTAATAGGTCTTTATTTGAATGTTGTCTTGATGTCTTGCGGGTATTATGTTCGACAGATATCGTATAAACAATTGAAAATAAGGGACTGTATATTTAGAATAGCATAATGAGTAAACATAGTGTCTTATCGTTTCGCGCGGACTCAAGTGGGAACTCGATAGATTACGTTAAAGGCGTGGACGGCGAACGCACGCGTCTCAACGTCAACATTTTCTACTATTTTTAATATTTGTGTATATTTATGCACTTAAGATCGACCGTCATATCAAGTCTAATGTACTTTAAATTAATATAATACAAAATCTCAAAGGAACCTTTTGGTACTTTCTTTAATACTGAATTGAAAGATTGTAAATATTTAAACAATTTTGAAACTAAATATATAATTTATAAGAATAAAATTGATCACATATGTAAGTACTTATCAAATGGCATGCGTCTAAAAATAATTGCAACAAATTTCTTCGAAAGACTACGCAGAAAGCCGCCGAGCGCGAGCGTCTTAATATGGTTTTTTATTATTTCCTCCCCTTGAGCAAACGTGAGCAGATTTAAACCAACGCGAAATTGAAGTTTAATATGCCACCAATTACTGTAAAAAAATTTACGGGGTTACCTCGGTACACTTTTTTTAAAACTCTAATCAAAGTTGATAAATGTTAAACATAAAAAATTAGGAAAAATTGCTGTCATTTAAAAAAAATTTTTTTGGGAGATTGAATGTCTAATAATGCTAAACACACCCTGTAAAAATCAAATTAAAAGAACAAATAGCTTGCGAGGGACGCATGTTTTAAAAAATGCACGGAATTTGACAGTGAAGTTTCAGCCTCAGTTTTTAACAACAAATTGATTTATTCAGTTAAAATTGAAGGCAGTTTTAGAAACTATGTTTTGTTACGAACATTTTAGGATACACAAATTTGCCGATCTTAATTTTTGATTTTCGGACTTTTTTCCATTGATCGACACACTGTGCGTAGGAGCACAGCCAGTGCGGTGTTCCGTTGATTCAGTTAAAGATGACAGAGAACGCGAGGGGACAGTGAAAGAATGATTTCTTGAATCAAGAAAGAAATAACATATTTTGGACAGGCCCAGTTAAATGATTAAAGATTCACAGAGAGGTCAAAATAAATCTCTACCTAGAGATTCAAATTGCATTAAATAAAAAAAAAAGGTCAAAATGGACGCAACAAAGAAACGATCGTCCAACTGACGCAGCGCTGCCTGGTTCCCGAAGTTCACACGCGGTGTCACCTTGCGAAATCTTGCGGAGGTTTCGCGTTCACGCGTCGGGGCGCGAAGAAGGGTTTCGAAGGGAAAAAGGCGGCGCCTCGCGCAGCCGTAATCTGAAATTCGTCGGGAGACTGGCTTCCCCCCGATCATTTGCCGACCCATAGGGGACTCTCGGTGCTTATAAGCACCTAGCCCCTCGAACACCTCCAGACGAGAAAAACGAATACATACCTACTCAACAAAGTTCAGCGGGTTCCGAATTTTTTTTCGACTTCGTAGTAGAACGCTCCTCGAGGGAGCCGTGGTAATTAGCGGGAAAAGCAATTACGGGCATTTAATTAAAGTAAGTCGTCGTCGTCGTTCTCTGCCCTGGCCCCTCCTCCCCCCGCCCCTATTCCCTTCCACCTCCTCCTCGTTCTCCCCCCCCCGCCCCTCGTTCATCCGCCACAGCATCGCAGTCGTCCGTGGGAGGGGGTCGCACCCTTACAGAGGTCCGCTGCCGAAATTTCAGCATTTTTTTGGTAAATGATATCTTGAGACACGACGTTCGTGCGCGGGTCTTTAATTACGCGTCTGCGGGCCCTTTCTCCGCCTCTATATCCTTCCCTTTTCTTTGTTTTCCTCGTTTTTGTCCTTTCCCTTTCTCCAGGTGTACCGAGGAAAGCTGCTGGCCGAAGGGGGCTAACGCGACGCCTGCCACTCCAGCCCGAATTCAACCCGAAAATCGCGCTGGAAATCGCTTTCCCTTCAAATGAACTCTCTTCCTCTCCCTCTCCCTCTCTCTCTCTCTCTCTCTCTGTTTGTGTGTGTGTGTAGTCCGATTGCACCTTTCGTCGCGCGAGAAAAGTAACTTTAATAACTGCACCGCAGACTGGGAGGTGTAAACGGCCGAAAAACGCTTAATTGGCGGAGTCGCGACGCAACCCGCCTGGAAATAATTACTTCGAATGACAATCGAAGCCTCGTGGCTGATCCCACCTCCTGTAGAAGTGTTCGCGATCCCGTTGCAACATTAATTCGTCGTGTTTTCGGCTTTCCACCATTTCCTCAGTCGCGCCTAGTTGCAGATCGAAGTTTTGATCTTCTAGGGTCAATAGTTGAGGAGATATGGTCGCTTAAAGTTAAGCATTTTTGACAGCTAAGGGCGCCGCCAAGAAACTGGAAATACGCTGAACTTTAAGTGACCATAACTCCTCAACTATTGATCCTAGAGGTCCGAAACTTCGATCTGCATCCGCGCCGGGTACAATTGTACTGTATTAGATACCAAATACATCATAATTCGTAGGAGAAAGGCACAAATTTTGAGTCCGGTAAAGTAAAGAGCAGCTCTTAACTTTGTTTCTAGTCATCGAAGACTGTCTTCGTCATCTCCCATTCCCTTGACGGATGATATTTTAAATTCATCTCGCACTTAATTTCTTCTCTGCGCAAGCGCAGAGGTAGTCTCGAAACCTGGTGACTTTCTTACTCGGAGGGAACTTGACCGTCCTATAGCAATTCACGTGAATCATCATGTACAGGTCGAGGTCAAGTTTGAAGAATCCTTTTATTTCCTGAACTCCGTGTCAGTAAACTTCGCGGAATTGAATAGTACGGCTTCAGTCGCCTTGGATCTCTATCTCGTTGGAAAGTAAATTGTACCGTAATTACGGGCGACTGTTCCGTGAAATGTTCTTAGAACGAATTATTCCTAAATGCTGCGCTAAATAAATTCGACGTCTATTATCTCACGAACTTACGAAATATTATTTTATAAACGATTTAAATAGAAAACAATCGCGTCGAGTGAATTTCCAAGTAACCTCGAACAACGTTGCAAAAAAAACTTTACTTTGTACAAAATTTGTACCTTTCTCCTTTTTGGTATGTAATCCAGTGCATTAGTACCCGGCGCGCTTGCAGATCGAAGTTTCGATCCTCTAGGATCAATAGTTGGTGAGATATGGTCGCTTAAACTTGAGCATTTTTGACAGGTAAGAGCGCAGCCAAAACTGCTCAACTTTAAGCGACCATATCTCCTCAACTATTGATCCTAGAGGAGCGAAACTTCGATCTGCATCCTCGCCTGGTACAAATCTGCTGGATTACGTACCAAACACATCATAATTCGTAGGAGAAAGGTACAAATTTTGAGTCCGGTAAAGTAGTGTTTACCCAAATTAAGAGTAAGTAAAATTGACATTATTCACATGAAATTCAAGTTGTTCTTTCATACGACATTTGAATTTTTAGAAATTTCTATAATACAGAAGAATTTAATCATTTAAAAACTGTTTCGGATAAACTTTACTTTACCGGACTCAAAATTAGTACCTTTCTCCTACGAATTATGATCTATTTGGGATGTAATCGACTAGATTTGTACCCGGGACGGCTGCAGATCGAAGTTTCGATCCTCTAGGATCAATCGTTGATGAGATATGGTCGCTTAATGTTGAGCATGTTTGACAGGTAAGGGCGCCCCCAAAAATGCTCGACTTTAAGCGACCATATCTCCTCAACTATTGATCCTAGAGGAGCGAAACTTTGATCTGCATCCTCGCCTGGTACAAATCTGCTGGATTACGTACCAAACACATCATAATTCGTAGGAGAAAGGTACAAATTTTGAGTCCGGTAAAGTAGTGTTTACCCAAATTAAGAGTAAGTAAAATTTACATTATTCACATGAAATTCAAGTTGTTCTTTCATACGACATTTGAATTTTTAGAAATTTCTAGAGTACAGAAGAATTTAATCATTTAAAAACTGTTTCGGATAAACTTTACTTTACCGGACTCAAAATTAGTACCTTTCTCCTACGAATTATGATCTATTTGGGATGTAATCGAGTAGATTTGTACCCGGGACGGCTGCAGATCGAAGTTTCGATCCTCTAGGATCAATAGTTGGTGAGATATGGTCGCTTAAGCTTGAGCATTTTTGACAGGTAAGAGCGCAGCCAAAACTGCTCAACTTTAAGCGACCATATCTCCTCAACTATTGATCCTAGAGGAGCGAAACTTCGATCTGCATCAGCGCCTGGTACAAATCTGCTGGATTACATACCAAACACATCATAATTCGTAGGAGAGAGGTACAAATTTTTTAGTCCGGTAAACTAGAGTTTACCCAAATCAATTTCTGTTTTACTTCTGCTTTTCACAATCAATGCAGAACATTTTTATATTCTACATATGTATATATTAAAATCTTCGTAGTGATTTTGGCAACATTAAAAATAAGGAAAATGCAAAGGTGCACTCTAAACATTTTGAACCTGATTCAATATTTATAAACATGATCGTAGATAGTTTTTGACAAAATGTTTCCCCTAACTTGGAGGCGTGAACGCTTTTTACTTTACCCGACTTAAAAATTGTGCCTTTCTCCTACGAATTATGATCCATTTGGTATGTAGTCCAGTAGATTCGTACCCGGCGCGGATGCAGATCGAAGTTTCGATCCTCTAGGATCAATAGTTTATGAGATATGGTCGCTTAAAGTTGAGCATTATTGGCGGCGCCCTTACGTGTCAAAAATGATGAACTTTAAGTGACCATATCTCCTCAACTATTGCTCCTAGAGGTTCCAAACTTCGATCAGTATCCACGCTGGTTACAAATCTACTGGATGTAGGAGGAAGGATGGAAATGGTTGTAGAGTCGCAATTAAATACTCTATGAAATTATTCTACTTCTCGTCGAAAACTGCGTGTACATTTTACGATTACAATTAATCATGGATTTCACATTAATCCGTGCATTAATTCGCCTCGGACAAATCCTGTAAATAATTTCGTTTTTAGAAATATGTACGCATCTTTCTTGCGATTCGTATAATTCGACGAAGCTTTAGGAAAAGTTGAACATTTTTATGAACAACGTTTGCTTGCTGTTTACCGATAGCATTGCGGAAGGAATAAACATCTGTTGTTTAATTTTTCCAAAGCAAACCGGAGAAATTTATTGGCGCTCTTTAGCAGCGTTAATGTTCAAAGTCGCGATAAATCGTCATTTAGCGACCGAGATACGAACGTGCAAGCACAGGTATAATAGAGTATTATGATAATTACGAGTGTTATTCATGTTGTTAAGCTCGCGTTGAGCTTTCCCTTTATTTTCGGCCGGAAAGTTTCAAGCAAAAAGCAATCGATGTCGCGCGTCCTGTAAATTCCCGCGGAAGAACAAACTCTGCTGATAAAAATCTCGACAAACGGCAAACATATAAATTACATAAAATACTGGCAATCTCGTATTAATAGCACGGAAGTTGAAACAAGCGGAAATGAAAAATATACGCGAATGTTTCGTAACGAAATAAATAATTGAGTGACCAAATAATTTTGACAAAAATTGTTGCAATTAAAATATTTTAGCCCTTGGTCATCGTTGGGTCTCTGACGACCCCTCACATTGTAGATTGTTAATTGTTACATTTCACTACGTTTTAATTAGCTCGCTTTCGTCTGTTTGTCTGTTTAGTACAAATTTTGCAATTGATTTTAAACTGACTTCCCGATGAGCTAGAGACTCGAAATTTTAATCATAGCTCAGAACTGGATGGCAATGCAATATTTTTTTTAAAAAATGTAAAAAAGTCTATGCGTTTAGGAGATATAAACTATTAAATTTAACCGTTACACCTCCCCACGTGACGCTCGGTAGTACGTGATCGCGTTCAGCGCTCCCTACTCCGCTACGCGCTTCCACTCTGACTCATCCCCACTCCACTGACCCAAACTTACTACGTATTATTGTACTATATGGTTACGACTCCGTCCACAAGAGGGACAAACTGTCGAACACTTTCTCGCAAGTTACTGAAATGTCACCAATCAGTATATTAATAACTTTCCTTAAAAAGTCTAGTGGCACGTGTGTGTCTAAGGCAGGGCCCGCTAGATAGCCTTACTGATGAGTCCTCTAGCGGGTCTAAGACGAAACACCACCTTTAGTTCCTCCAATAGTATCACACAAAGATAGCTAAGCGTAGTCCACAGAAGTATTACAAAATTAGTTTAGTGTGTAATAATTGATCGAACCTGTGCGCCGATAACAATTTTCTTATTAATTTAAAAATATTACGATCGAAAGCAATTCTTCATTGTACTATAATGTTTGTTTACCAAGCGAAAGGACAGTTACACCGAGATTATCGCAGACATCAATTATCTATTGCATGCGCCTCACATTTTTCGTTTTAAACCTTACAAGTATTTTTATAGCTATTAAAAATTCATAATCACAAATTTTCCGGACTATCTGTATGGGGTTAGGCAAAATTATTTTATACTTGTCAGTCCGTCTTTTAAACACGATATTATCTTTAAATATTTATTTTTATTTAAATTATTTTATACTTTTTAGTCCGTTTTAAAAACGTGGTATTTTTAGAAAACTTATTTTTATTTAAATAATTATTATGTGCTACATCGAAATATTAATTTTCTTTGAAATTGAATTCACAACTGAGCGAACAAAAAATAAATTAGATATTTGTGAAATGTTTCGAGAACACTGTTCACTGTCTCCGTTGTTTATGATAGCGTAGCTATACTCGAAAATAAGTTTCGAAATAATTTCTACTAGTTTCGTGGAAATTGTGTGTAGCAAATTTCCATAGAGATGAGATACGGGACGGTAAAAAGGAATATGTATGATGTCCTGGTTAAGATTTGCAATTCTGTAATAGAACACTGAATCTCAATTCAGAATTCTACGCCATCCGATACATTTCGCTGAAACATCTCAACTAAAAAATTCGATCGAATACTACCTCGGAAAACGATAAAATTGCGAAAAACTCTATTTACACGCTAGATTTTTCATTCTCAAGGAGATGATTTTTTAAAAACATGTGCTCACTGTTTCACTCGCTTTATCATGCACAAATATTCTTAAAAAATGAACGATAGTCGAAAGCAGAGGATTCGAATTCGAGCTTTAAAATGAGTCCAGATTCATTATTGCAGTATTTTTTTAACGTAATTATCATAGTACAAATATTGACGGTTCTTCTCGGGAATCGGAAATTTGCTGTTCAAATACTTCTTGGATTCGTTGTACATTTAATTTATACTACCCTTGGCTAAATGAATTATTTGAGCGTATATGAAACACGAAAAATAGTACTGTATACAGGGTATCCCAGACCACCAGTACCACCCATTTATAATTTAGAAAATAGGTTATTTTGATTTCTAACTAATTTCTAATAACTAATTCTTTAATAGTATTAAATATAATTTAATTACTATATTTTTGGTTCTGATTAAATTGCAATTTTTTCTCAATTTTATTTGAATGTTGAACTTTTCCTGTATTACCACAATTATACGTGGTAATATACTGTGTTGTTGATTGGGATGAATTATATTGAGTTTTTGAATTTGCCGCCTATTATAGATTCAGCAAACATATATCACGTTTCTAATTGGTCAAATTCCAAATTCTGTCCGTTTGTATTCAATGTTTACATCCTAACCTTCAACAAGGTGTCAGTCCATTATCTACCAGCATGGAAGCAACACGTGGTTATTAAAGTTAAATTTCAATTTTCCATATAACATGTAAGAAAAATTATTTCATTTTTCCAGTTTAAAAAAATTTATTCTTTTTCTATCTATGGTTTTCTTTTGCAATGTTACATTTTGTTTCAGACGCAAAAATCTCTTGAAAATGATCCTCACCAGGATCGGAACGTGGAGATTTCAAACTGCAAATTTGTTATAAAATTGGAATTCTTTAAGTTTATAATTGATCGAACCTATGCGCTGAAATCATCATTCTATTTATTTTGATTTTTGTCCATTACAGCGCCATCTGTGAACCAAAATGCAAAAACTCCTAGGTCAAATTTGTGTATTTTTTCTGGAGGATCCAGATCTGCAATGAAAAATGCGAGTTCCCATTTAAGTTTTTTATCTTCCCCCACTCCCACTCCCAGGGGGTGGCGGTGGGGGATCGAGATTGGTATCATCGGATGTCCCCCTTCGCGGCGAACAACTTTCATTACCCACTTGTTCTGATCCGATGCATAGTTCTCGAGATATTTCAATGTCTTCAGATAAAACGACCACCCTGTATAATAAAGGAGATATTTAGGTGGCCTTCTTCAGCTGAGACACTCCGTATAATTGTATATATTTAATATTAGGTTGTCCCAAGAGTTTCTAAATAAATATTAGGCTCTCCCAAAAGTTGGTTTTCAAAAACATAAAGATTATCGCATTGTTTGTATTTATTTAGCAACATTCAAGGAACACATTCCGAAAGAAACTTTCGGAGAACCAAATATACAAATGAAGTATAAATATACAGGGTGGCCCACATAACTCTGAACAGCTCAATATCTCCGTTACTTTTCGTTGTACAAAAAAACTTCGTAAGACAAAATTACACTGTTTGAAGGGCCACATATAACGGTGCAAAGGAAACAAAATTTCAAGGTCATTTTTATGAGATTTCAAGGTTATCGATGTTTTTTTAAATGGAATGAGGTATTTTTTAATACATCAATCGATGCAGCTGGACATTCTTTATAAAAAAGTACTAACCTATGTATGTCGAAAAGTTAGTAGTTCAGGAGATATTTCAATTTAAATAACTCCAAAATACCATTACTGTCGTACTAAGGCGTTACACAAGTAAGTAAACGTTAACATCAATTCAATTTCAACTTCCATTTCAATATCAACTCTTCAACTTCATTTTCAACTTAAATTTTTCAATTACAACTTTAATTTCAACTTCAATTTCAACTCTTCCATTTCAACTTCAATTGTTCAATTTCATTTCGTTAATTTCAATTTCAATTTTTCCATTTCAACTTCAATTTTAACTCTCCCATTTCAACTTCAATTTCAACTCTTCCATTTCAACTTCAATTAAATCTCCAATTTAATTCTCAACGTCAATTTTTCAATTTCAACTTCAACTTTTCAATTTCAATTCGTTAATTTCAACGTCAATGTTTCAATTTCAATTCGTTAATTTCAACTCTTTAATTTCAACGTCAATCTTTCAATTTCAACTTGAATTTTTCAATTTCAATTCGTTAATTTCAAATCTGCAATTTCATTTTCAATTCTTCAATTTTTCAATTTCAACGTCAATTTTTCAATTTCGATTAGTAGTTTAGGAGATATTTCAATGTAAATAACTCCAAAATACCATTACTGTCGTGCTAAGACATTACACAAGTAAGTAAACGTTAACATCAATTCAATTTCAACTTCCATTTCAATATCAACTCTTCAACTTCATTTTCAACTTAAATTTTTCAATTACAACTTTAATTTCAACTTCAATTTCAACTCTTCCATTTCAACTTCAATTCCAACTCTTCCATTTCAACTTCAATTAAATCTCCAATTTAATTCTCAACGTCAATTTTTCAATTTCAACTTCAACTTTTCAATTTCAATTCGTTAATTTCAACGTCAATTTTTCAATTTCAATTTGTTAATTTCAACTCTTTAATTTCAACGTCAATCTTTCAATTTCAACTTCAATTTTTCAATTTGAATTCGTTAATTTCAAATCTGCAATTCCATTTTCAATTCTTCAATTTTTCAATTTCAACGTCAATTTTTCAATTTCAATTAGTAGTTTAGGAGATATTTCAATTTAAATAACTCTAAAATACCATTACTGTCGTGCTAAGATGTTACACAAGTAAGTAAACACTAACGCCTTAGTACAACAGTAATGGTATTTTGGAGTTATTTAAATTGAAATATCTCCTGAACTACTAACTTTTCGACATGCATAGGTTAGTACTTTTTTATAAAGAATGTCCAGCTGCATCGATTGATGTATTAAAAAATACCTCATTCCATTTAAAAAAACTTCAATAACCTTGAAATCTCATAAAAATGACCTTGAAATTTTTTTTCCCTTACACCGTTATACGTGGCCCTTCAAACAGTGTAACTTTGTCCTACGAAGTTTTTTTGCACAACGAAAAGTAACGGAGATATTGAGCTGTTCAGAGTTATGTGGGCCACCCTGTATAATAAAATTAAAAAAAATCATACTTCGCAGGCCTGAAATAATAAATTCTGTCAAATTTGAAAATGTTCAGAAACCATAGATCCTAAAGATTTGCAGTCTAGTTAGTACAATAGTCCTCGAGGATTCTCAAATTGCAGGTTTCATACAGCCTTTGCAATGAAGCCCACACACCTACGTCTGCGGTGCATTGTTAATTATATCACGGGAATGGGAATGGTAAATATATATCGTACGCCGTTCTACAATTTCGTTTTACACGAAGGGAGTAAAGTGAGACCGGAAAAAAGGGAAATATAAAATTTCAGACACAGAAAAGTAAATGTTAAGAGGACCAACGAAGGATAGCCAGACCTTGCTTTGGAGTTCACATTAAGGGTCCTTGGAAGAATTTCGTTGCAGCAGCGAAACCACCGTAGTTGGCGGAGCGTTAATCCTCGAAACGAGTCGCTAAAAACACTTTGTCTCTTTACCTTCTCGAAAATTTTCTTCCTCTACTAGATAAGGACCTTTGATGAACACTGGAACAGACCGCTGACGAATACTTCTTTGACAATTTAGGCGGATCTCCCTTTGTACGGCGGAGGAGGGGGGGAAAGGTGGAGCGCGTTGTATCTCCTCGGAATAGTATCTCAAAGTAACGGGACCCGAACATTTTTAAAGTCTTCCAGCCTGAATTTCCGGGGACAACACGGAACAATCCGCTCTCCCGTCTACTCGCATAAACAAGCGAAATCGGATTTTTTCTCTCGTTTCACATCCGAATAATTCTGTCGCGTTTAAGTTTTCCCCTTGTTACCCAGCAACTTTTTCAGCTGGCGTTTTTCAGCAACGTCGGCTACTCGCACTTGTTCAGAACTGAAACGATAATCTCGTAGATCTACCCTCGGACTATTCTTACAATTTTATCATTTTTCAAACGTGCTTCTTTATGTTATGTTAAAATCCTGCGTCTATACGAAGCGTTCACGCCTCCAAGTTAGGGGAAACATTTTGTCAAAAACTATCTACGATCATGTTTATAAATATTGCATCAGGTTCAAAACGTTTAGAGTGCACCTTTGCATTTTCCTTATTTTTAATGTTGCCAAAATCACTAGGAAGATTTTAATATATACATATGTAGAATATAAAAATGTTCTGCATTGATTGTGGAAAGCAGAAGTAAAACAGAAATTATTTGGGAAAACTCAATTTTACCGGACTAAAAAATTTGTACCTTTCTCCTACGAATTATGATGTGTTTGGTATGTAATCCAGCAGACTTGTACCAGGCGCGGATGCAGATCGAAGTTTCGCTCCTCTAGGATCAATAGTTCACGAGATATGGTTGCTTAAAGTTGAGCATTTTTGTGGGCGCCCTTACCTGTCAAAAATGCTCAAGTTTAAGCGACCATATCTCATCAACGATTGATCCTAGAGGATCGAAACTTCGATCTGCAGCCGCCCCGGGAACAAATCTACTCGATTACATACCAAATAGATCATAATTCGTAGGAAAAAGGTACTCATTTTGAGTCCGGTAAAGTAAAGTTTACCCGAAACAGCTTTTAAATGATTAAATTCTTCTGTATTCTAGAAATTTCTAAAAATTCAAATGTCGTATGAAAGAACAGGTTGAATTTCATGTGAATAATATAAATTTTACTTACCCTTAATTTGGGTAAACTCTACTTTACCGGACTCAAAATTTGTACCTTTCTCCTACGAATTATGATGTGTTTGGCATGTAATCCAGCAGATTTGTACCAGGCGAGGATGCAGATCGAAGTTTCGCTCCTCTAGGATCAATAGTTCAGGAGATATGGTTGCTTAAAGTTGAGTATTTTTGGGGGCGCCCTTACCTGTCAAACATGCTCAACATTAAGCGACCATATCTCATCAACTATTGATCCTAGAGGATCGAAACTTCGATCTGCAGCCGCCCCGGGTACAAATCTACTCGATTACATACCAAATAGATCATAATTCGTAGGAGAAAGGTACTCATTTTGAGTCCGGTAAAGTAAAGTTTACCCGAAACAGTTTTTAAGTGGTTAAATTCTTCTGTATTCTAGAAATTTCTAAAAATTCAAATGTCGTATGAAAGAACAGGTTGAATTTCATGTGAATAACGTAAATTTTACTTACTCTTAATTTGGGTAAACACTACTTTACCGGACTCAAAATTTGTACCTTTGTCCTACAAATTATGATGTATTTGGTATTTAATCCAGCAGATTTGTACCAGGCGAGGATGCAGATCGAAGTTTCGCTCCTCTAGGATCAATAGTTCACGAGATATGGTCGCTTAAAGTTGAGCATTTTTGGTGCCGCTAAGAAACTGGAAATACGCTCAACTTTAAGTGACCATAACTCCTCAACTATTGATCGTACAGGATCGAAACTTCGATCTGCAGCCGCCCCGGGCACAAATCTGCTGGATTGCATACAAATACATCATCGTTTATAGGAGAAAGGCACAAATTTTGAGTTCGGTAAAGTAAAGAGGAGCCACTGATTTGTCAATTTTATAATTGACGATTTTTAGCATTATTCGCTGTTTCGTTAATTTTTTCAAACATACTTCTCAATGTACCTTTTGCGGACACGTCAGTCTTGCAACAGCTGTTCCTTCCATTTTGTCGCCAGAGTAATTACAAGGCAGTTTTGATATTCTGAATAGCTATAATTTGAATCATCAGAAAGTATTAACATATTACAAGGCAATTATTCACAATAGGGCATTCCTCACCAACTATACTGACCTTGAAATATGTTATTAAGGTCATCATTCTGAACAACTTCTTCTTATACGTGTAATTTGTTGGCAAACTCTGCCTTTGACCAATAATCCCTTAAAAGTTTGAAGACATTCGACAAAGAAGCTTGATGTTGCTAATAATCTTTGATATTGAATCAACATTAAATAAATAAATTAAAAAAAGAAAAGAAGCTTGACATTCTAGATGTAATTATTTACAATGGGGCATTCTTCATCAATTTCAATAACCTTGAAATATATGATGAAGGTCATCATACTAAACAACGTTTTCCTACACGTGTTACTTGTTTCCAGATATTAAAAATAATTACAATGATAGACGCATGATCTGCTTGATCGAATAATTTTAGCCAGTGGTAGTAAGTTCGTCCCCTTAGTCCCACACTACCCCCTTTAAGGTGTGCATAAACGCATTTTTTTACCTCTTCCGTAAAAAAAAAGAAGGGATAGTAAGTTCGAGCGACGTTAAGCTGTCTCGGATATACATATTGCAATGAAATACGAAACTCGCCTGAAATATATATTTTGGCGGATCCGTTCGGTTGTTGTTTGCCAGTTAATTTGCTGTGGCGACAACGGAACGGCCAGAAATAAATACAAAACGGACGGTAAATCCGTTTCTGTTTAACGGGAAAATTTGTACGGGCGGAAATTTTAATCCGCGGAAAAATGCATTAGCTCGAGCGGGCACCGCGAATCGGTGTCGTTGTTGGGTGGGGTTCGTTGAACCGACGCAATCATCGAGGTTTCTGAATGGTAACGTATCATCGCATCGGTGACAAGTTCAGCGGTGAGCACCGCGGTAGGTATAGCCCCGTGCTCATAACACTACCGGCAGAAGTGGGAGGCCGAGGGAAAACGGGGTATATAACACTCCAATTAAGCTGAGGCATCAGTCTACAATGTCTAGAGCACCGGGACTGACAATGAAGCCCTCGTGGTGCCAGACACTGTAACGAGTTGTAACGTTATAATGCCGAATACCGTATGCGGGTTCTTGCAACATTTTCCCCGTTTTCTCATGGATCCGCCTTTGATCTTCTTACGTTCCCTGAGAAATTCGCAGATGTTCTTCGCAAACACTGCTAATTACACAACGATGATTCCGTTTTAAAATTTCACTCGACCGAAACCGGCAAAGTATGAATCGCCTCAAACGGCCTCACCCCGTTCAAACGTTTCTTTGCCGACACCCCGTGCGTCGTCTTACGGTTTTATACCTTCCAAACGTAATCTCGAAATGACTTTCGGTTTCGAAAAACTGGCAGCCGCGAGAACGGTCAATATCCTTCCAGCGCGTGCATAATTCTCTTGACACTTCAAAGCGTTTAAGGGGGATCTATACCCTCGGATTGTAACTAGAAAGAAACTAGAATCTTATTAGATTTTGGGTCTAAACATGGGTTTACGCGCATCGATTTTTTGTCCTTATTTGAGCCGATTTATGGCTGGGTGAGGGCTCATTCTATAGGGGAAGGTTAAATACCGCGCGCTCTGCTATTGATTTAACGAGATTATGTTTATATCTAATAATATGAGTACCCAAAGTAGAGAAAAAATCTAGAAAAATCACCGCAGATTTCAATGTATTTTTCTGTCTCAAAGAGACTTTTTTGACTGATGTGATGAGCAGAGCGCGCCGCGATGAACCTTCCTCTATCAAATGAACTATTGTGTAGCTCAAAATATGCTCGTATAAGGACAAAAAATCGATGCGCGTGATTCCATTCACATAGCAGAGATTTCCCCATATTACGTTCATGAAGACAGAGGTTATCTCTGATGTAGAGCCAATCTAGAGCCAATTTTATTTCAGTTAGTTTAGACGAGATGGCGCCTAGTCAGAAGGACTGTCAATCAGTGCTGCGATATTGTGCAACATTTCACTGCTGCACTGCTGTCAATGTGGAATCATAGCAAAACTGACACAGACGAGGTACATATTCTCATCGGTGGCACTAATATTAGCGCGACCTGCCCTGTATAACGGCATTCGCGACGAGCTGAATAGAATATAGAAATAGCAAGCAACTCTATCTCGTGTTCATTATGCAGTTGCGTGTTTATCAATGTTACCAAACTTTTTTTCTGCATAGAGGTTGATAACATTGATAAATACCCCAAAATCTGAGGGTATAGATCCCCCTTAAGGGATATACCCTCAGATTTTGAGGTATTTATCAATGTTATCCCCTTAAGAGATATACCCTCTTAAGGTATCGAAGATATCGAACCTAGTCAGCTTATATTTTTATGCATTTTGGACTTCTGAAAATTTAAAAAAAATGCTAGAATATAAACAATTTTCAATATTTGAGGTTAAGTGTTCTCTTCAACCCCCTGTACTATAACATCGAGTCAGACTCGTGATGAAGATGTCGAACCTAGTCAGCTTAAATCTCTATGCATTTTTAGGTTCCGAAAATTTTTAAAATATGCTAGAAAATAAAATTTCACATGAATTAATACCAGTTTTATTTATTTAAGAACTACAAAGACCATTACCACTGAAAATAAGATCTCGCATAATTCCACTTTCTTAAGGGGGATCTATACCCACAGATTTTGGGGTATTTATCAATGTTATCAACCTCTGTGCAGAAAAAAGTTTGGTAACATTGATAAACACGCAACTGCATAATGAACACGAGATGGAGTTGCTTGCTATTTCCATATTCTATTCAGCTCGTCGCGAATGCCGTTATACAGGACAAGTCGCACTAATATTAGTGCCACCGATGAGAATATGTACCTCGTCTGTGTCAGTTTTGCTATGATTCCACATTGACAGCAGTGCAGCAGTGAAATGTTGCACAATATCGCAGCACTGATTGATAGTCCTTCTGACTAGGCGCCATCTCGTCTAAACTAACTGAAATAAAATTGGCTCTGGATTGGCTCTACATCAGAGATAACCTCTGTCTTCATGAACGTAATATGGGGAAATCTCTGCTATGTGAATGGAATCACGCGCATCGATTTTTTGTCCTTATACGAGCATATTTTGAGCTACACAATAGTTCATTTGATAGAGGAAGGTTCATCACGGCGCGCTCTGCTCATCACATCAGTCAAAAAAGTCTCTTTGAGACAGAAAAATACATTGAAACCTGCGGTTATTTTTCTAGATTTTGTCTCTACTTTGGGTACTCATATTATTAGATATAAACATAATCTCGTTAAATCAATAGCAGAGCGCGCGGTATTTAACCTTCCTCTATAGAATGAGCCCTCACCCAGCCATAAATCGGCTCAAATAGGGACAAAAAATCGATGCGCGTAAACCCATGTTTAGACCCAAAATCTAATAAGATTCTAGTTTCTTTCTAGTTACAATCCGAGGGTATAGATCCCCCTTAACAGGTCTGTGTAGTTGCTTCTTTGTCTTCAAAACTAATAACTAGACTGCATTTTCCAATTTTACCCAGTTTTTATTAGCTTGCCGAGTTGTCGATGTTGTCATTGTCGTTGTATGCGTCAAATCTTGCAATCGAATTTTAAACCACTTCCCGATGGGCTAGAGACTTGAAACTTTAAACATAGCTCAGAACTGGATGACAATGCAATATCAAAAAACAAATTTAAAAAAAAAACTGTGCCTTCAGGAGAAAAAAAATATTTTAATATTAACCGTTACACCTCGTCGCGCGACGCTCGACTCATCCCCACTTCATCAACCCATTTCGCTTTTTTTTCGCAATTTAATCATATAAATTGAAAATAAAACTTTATCAAATTTGACAGAATTTATTATTCCAGACCTGCGAAGGCCACTGAAACTAAGATTATATTTGATTCCACTTTCTGAAAATTCATCTACGAAAAGTGCAAATTGCATAAACATCTGATGCATGATGTTTAGGACCATAGACTGGTTTGTTAAACAATTTTTTGAAACATATTTTGGAAGGTACTGTTTGTAAACAAGCTGATCTTTCCATTGTTTCCAATGCAGCAGCTGTTCATTTAATTAATTGATAGTAAAATGACCTAAAAAAAATGATTTTAATTTGAATAAACACAGTGCCGAAATATGTACTTACGGGGATAGTATAATGCAGAGTAGATAATATAGTTCAGGGAAATGCCAGTTTCGAAAGTATGGCGACTAATCAATAAGGGTCAGGTCATGCGGAAGCCAAGTTTCATTAATTAAACACACACTACGACCGTCCGGTTCCTCTTCCATATTTCTTCCGCAGAAATGACTTGTGCCACTGAAATTAATCTAACCTTGATTGACATTACAACAGAAATAATTATAAAAATCTATAGATACAAAAGTGAATTTCGGTTTTTAATAAAATATCCATTCGCGAGAAAAACTTTCGCGGACAAATGTGACTGTACGCGAGCAGCGGATTTATTCGTCCGTGGAAAAATGGAAATTTTTGCGTAACTTTTATTTACGATGACAATGACGATAATTTTTGCAGTCTATACGGTCCGTCTTGATAACATAATTATGTCTCCGCTCGCAGGTACTGTTGTATTATTAATGTCGGAATCGATGCAACGGGTTAATAATTGCATTAAACTGAAATATGAGATATGTACGTGCGGACAGATTCAATTCGTTCCGATGCACAGTTTTGCAGTGGCGGCGGCGCGGGAGCTGGGGTTTCGAGCGCAATTTAATATCAATGCATTTACAGGCATATCGGCCGGTATCATTGCGTCATTATAATACGTTTCATTGACAAAAGTGTTTCTGCACTTGATTTAGGCAATAAATAAATTAATTATTGAAATAAATGAGTATTACGGAATCAGAATTTCGGAATGACATTAATCAACACAAATTTATTCAGTTCAAAATCCACAGGTAATAGTTTAACACTGAAATGAAACGAACGTTTTCTGAATGCATTATATCACTTAAATATTCATACCGCGATACAATATACGGTTACCACCGAATTCTAAATGTTCTACTGAATTACTATTCGCATATTTATGTCGATGCTCGTCCAGGCACAATCATTATTAATATACAGTCGGTGTACAAAGTATTCGTAACCATTAAAAAAACGAATTACTTTTTCATTATCTTTCGAGAAAAGTTCAAAAATGTATTTGGTATGTAATCCAGCAGATTCGTACCCGGCGCGGATGCAGATCGAAGTTTCGATCCTCTAGGATCAATGGTTGAGGAGATATGGTCGCTTAAAGTTGAGCATTTTTGACAGATACGGGCGCCGACTTACCTGTCAAAAATGCTCAACTTTAAGCAAGTATAGCTCCTGAACCATTGGTCCTACACGATCGAAACTCGATCTGCAGCCGCCCCGGGTACAAATTTACTGGATTACATACCAAATACACCATAATTTATAGGATTTACATTTGGGATTTAAAATTTATTATAGGATTTAAAATTTAAAGGCACAAATTTTGAGTCCGGTCAAGTAAAGAGCAGCCATTGATTTTATCCCCCTAATAACTTTATTATATTAAGAACGATATTACAATGTTCTTAAATTTATCTAGTCTTTTACTGTTTTATATTTCACCCACCAAATTTTTTCATAAATGCATAAAGATCCGCAGTCTATTAATATCTTAATATTCTACAAGCAAAAACAAGCAGCTCGAAAATTAAACATTTCTTCCGACC
Organism: Lasioglossum pauxillum; assembly: GCA_933228785.1. NCBI lineage: Eukaryota > Metazoa > Arthropoda > Insecta > Hymenoptera > Halictidae > Lasioglossum > Lasioglossum pauxillum. The sequence goes on along the minus strand of OW121701.1, from coordinate 2,889,178 downwards.
TGGAATAATTCATTGTACACTATTCTTTTATTTGATGGATATGAAATTGACATAGTACCTCATACAATACCTACATAATGTGTAGTAATCGATTGAATACCATTCCACCATACTCCGGAAAAGGATAGTTACATTGTATCGTGTCAATCCGAATGACGCACAAGGTCACTATGATTTATTACAAAAATGGTTGGATGGTAAAACAACAAACACATTTAAAGAATTTTTAAGTACTGTTCTAGAGTTATTGTAAGAAATAAAAGTTTGGGCTGCTCTTTACTTTACCCGACTTAAAAATTGTGCCTTTCTCCTACGAATTATGATTCATTTGGTATGTAATCCAGTAGATTCGTACCTGGCGCGGATGCAGATCGAAGTTTCGATCCTCTAGGACCAATAGTTAACGAGATATGGTCACTTAAAGTTGAGCATTTTGATACGTAAGAGCGCCGACTTACCTGTCAAAAATGCTCAACTTTAAGCAAGTATAGCTCCTGAACCATTGGTCCTACACGATCGAAACTCGATCTTCAGCCGCCCCGGGTACAAATTTACTGGATTACATACCAAATACACCATAATTTATAGGATTTACATTTGGGATTTAAAATTTATTGTAGGATTTAAAATTTAAAGGCACAAATTTTGAGTCCGGTCAAGTAAAGAGCAGCCATTGATTTTATCCCCCTAATAACTTTATTACATTAAGAACGATATTACAATGTTCTTAAATTTATCTAGTCTTTTACTGTTTTATATTTCACGCACCAAATTTTTTCATAAATGCATAAAGATCCGCAGTCTATTAATATCTCAATATTCTACAAGCAAAAACAAGCAGCTCGAAAATTAAACATTTCTTTCGACCTGGAATAATTCTTTGTACACCATTCTTTTATTTGATGGATATGAAATTGACATGGTACCTCATACAATACCTACATAATGTGTAGTAATCGATTGAATACCATTCCACCATACTCCTGAAAAAAGATATTTACATTCTATAGTGTCAATCTGAATGACGCACAAGGTCACATTGATTTATTACAAAAATGGGTGTATGGTAAAACAATAAACACATTTAAAGAATTTTTAAGTACTGTTCTAGAGTTATTGTAAGAAATAAAAGTTTGGGATGCTCTTTACTTTACCCGACTTAAAATTTGTGCCTTTCTCCTACGAATTATGATACATTTGGTATGTAATCCAGTAGATTCGTACCCGGCGCGGATGCAGATCGAAGTTTCGATCCTCTAGGATCAATAGTTAACGAGATATGGTCACTTAAAGTTGAGCATTTTGATACGTAAGGGCGCCGACTTACCCGTCAAAAATGCTCAACTTTAAGCAAGTATAGCTCCTGAACCATTGGTCCTACACGATCGAAACTCGATCTGCAGCCGCCTCGGGTACAAATTTACTGGATTACATACCAAATACACCATAATTTATAGGATTTACATTTGGGATTTAAAATTTATTATAGGATTTAAAATTTAAAGGCACAAATTTTGAGTCCGGTCAAGTAAATAGCAGCCATTGATTTTATCCCCTAATAACTTTATTATATTAAGAACGATATTACAATGTTATTAAATTTATCTAGTCTTTTACTGTTTTATATTTCACCCACCAAATTTTTTCATAAATGCATAAAGATCCGCAGTCTATTAATATCTCAATATTCTACAAGCAAAAACAAGCAGCTCGAAAATTAAACATTTCTTCCGACCTGGAATAATTTCATTGTACACCATTCTTTTATTTGATGGATATGAAATTGACATGGTACCTCATACAATACCTACATAATGTGTAGTAATCGATTGAATACCATTCCACCATACTCCTGAAAAAAGATATTTACATTCTATAGTGTCAATCTGAATGACACACAAGGTCACATTGATTTATTACAAAAATGGATGGATGGTAAAACAATAATCACATTTAAAGAATTTTTAAGTACTGTTCTATTGTTATTGTAAGAAATAAAAGTTTGGGCTGCTCTTTACTTTACCCGACTTAAAATTTGTGCCTTTCTCCTACGAATTATGATCCATTTGGTATGTAATCCAGTAGATTCGTACCTGGCGCGGATGCAGATCGAAGTTTCGATCCTCTAGGATCAATAGTTAAAGAGATATGGTCACTTAAAGTTGAGCATTTTTGACAGCGCCCTTATCTGTCAAAAATGCTCAACTTTAAGCGACCATATCTCCTCAACTATTGATCCTAGAGGATCGAAACTTCGATCTGCATCCGCGCCGGGTACAAATCTGCTGGATTACATACTAAATATATTTTTAAACTTGTCTCAAAAAATAATGTGCGACTAAAAATTGACTTTTGGTCACGTTTTGGCAATTCTGAACCACTGTGCGTCCTCGCCAACCTTGTCTTGGTACGAAGGAGCTTTTTGCTTCGACGCTATCGCGGCGGGAAATTTTTCAGACCTGCTCTAGAGCAGTTTCATCCGTTCTTGTGTCTGAACGCATGCTAATATTCGCCGGGTGTTCCGGGTCGTTTTGCCGGGCGCCTCGCGACTTCGCCGCAGATAAGTTTGATTGTCGGTAGTCGCAATTTGCGTGGTACGTCACGGGCAGGAGCACCGGCGTGAAAATGCGGCCCGACGAGACCCGGACAACTTCGCGAGGAAACTTTTTATCCCGTCCAAGAAAATCGACTTTCCCGTCCCGCCATTCCCGGGACGCACCGTTTCGACGACTGTTTAGTTCGTTTTACCATCCCGAACGTCGTAAAACGATGTTTAGGCAGCAGTCGCGCGAGCACGTATACGCGTGTTGGCGAATCCCACGGAATTTATACGAGCCCGCACCTTTCGAAAGTTCCTCGGACTCGAAAGAAATCCGAATATTTCAAAAATCGTGTCGGGGAACTTTTACAGAGCTCAGATATGATAATGCCGCGTGAAATATGCAAACGAGTAGGCGTCCGCCGAAAATAATCATTTTCTCCTAGAAATATGTTCGCCGGAATTAAGAAACGACTTCCCTGTATCGTTATTCAAATTGCTGAATGTGTATTTCGAAAGCCGTTGCAGTTTATCCATCGAGAAATAAAAATGTTTATTAATCGACCATCCCACTTGTTCGAATCGGAGGGAACTGTGTTTCTAGGTCAGCAACGTTTGCAAGTCTATTTTTAAAGTATTCGTTTCTTATTTAAAGGATTTTGCCAAATGTCACGTGGCAGTAGCGACGATCAAATTGTTGTTCCTTCTCGATGGAAAGTATTGTAGGAAGTGGTGCGCTCGGTTGGATCAATTATAGCGTATCGGTTACATTCGACCACGCATATAATTCGCGTGATTAATGATGATTGCGATTACGTTTTGCGGAACCAGCAAATTAGACGCTCGTATCTTGTACCTCGATCTGCTTTCACTAAACTGGTTGGCGCGGTCTTTTAAGTGTTATCACTTGTCGCATGAATAATTCATTTGCAATGTTTATACTCAGGTATGGTGGAATGCTATCCGATCGATTTATACACATTTAAGTATTGTATGAGGTACTATGTAAATTTCATATAATAAAATGAAATAAAAGAATCGTGTACAATGAAATTATTCCAGGTCGGAAAAAATGTTTAATTTTCGAGTTGCTTGTTTTTGCTTGTTGAATATTGAGATATTAATAGACTGCGAATCTTTATGCATTTATGAAAAAATTTGGTGGGTGAAATATAAAACAGTAGAAGACTAGATAAATTTAAGAACATTGTAATATCGTTCTTAAAGTAACAAAGTTATTAGGGGGATAAAATCAATGGCTGCTCTTTACTTGACCGGACTCAAAATTTGTGCATTTAAATTTTAAATCCTATAATAAATTTTAAATCCCAAATGTAAATCCTATAAATTATGGTGTATTTGGTATGTAATCCTGTAAATTTGTACCCGGGGCGGCTGCAGATCGAGTTTCGATCGTGTAGGACCAATGGTTCAGGAGCTATGCTTGCTTGAAGTTGAGCATTTTTGACAGGTAAGTCGGCGCCCGTATCTGTCAAAAATGCTCAACTTTAAGTGACCATATCTCGTTAATTATTGGTCCTAGAGGATCGAAACTTCGATCTGCATCCGCGCCAGGTACGAATCTACTGGATTACATACCAAATGGATCATAATTCGTAGGAGAAAGGCACAAATTTTAAGTCGGGTAAAGTAAAGAGTAGCCCAAACTTTTATTTCTTACAATAACTCTAGAACAGTACTTAAAAATTCTTTAAATGTGTTTATTGTTTTACCATCCATCCATTTTTGTAATAAATCAATGTGACCTTGTGCGTCATTCGGATTGACACGATACAATGTAATTATCTTTTTTCAGGAGTATGGTGGAATGGTATTCAATCGATTACTACACATTATGTAGGTGTTGTATGAGGTACTATGTCAATTTCATATCCATCAAATAAAAGAATGGTGTACAATGAATTATTCCAGGTCGGAAGAAATGTTTAATTTTCGAGCTGCTTGTTTTTGCTTGTAGAATATTGAGATATTAATAGACTGCGGATCTTTATGCATTTATGAAAAAATTTAGTGGGTGAAATATAAAACAGTAAAAGACTAGATAAATTTAATAACATTGTAATATCGTTCTTAATGTAACAAAGTTATTAGGGGGATAAAATAAATGGCTGCTCTTTACTTGACCGGACTCAAAATTTGTGCCTTTAAATTTTAAATCCTATAATAAATTTTAAATCCTAAATGTAAATCCTATAAATTATGGTGTATTTGGTATGTAATCCAGTAAATTTGTACCCGGGGCGACTGAAGATCGAGTTTCGATCGTGTAGGACCAATGGTTCAGGAGCTATGCCTGCTTGAAGTTGAGCATTTTTGACAGGTAAGTCGGCGCCCGTATCTGTCAAAAATGCTCAACTTTAAGTGACCATATCTCGTTAATTATTGGTCCTAGAGGATCGAAACTTCGATCTGCATCCGCGCCAGGTACGAATCTACTGGATTACATACCAAATGGATCATAATTCGTAGGAGAAAGGCACAATTTTTAAGTCGGGTAAAGTAAAGAGCAGCCCAAACTTTTATTTCTTACAATAACTCTAGAACAGTACTTAAAAATTCTTTAAATGTGTTTATTGTTTTACCATCCATCCATTTTTGTAATAAATCAATGTGACCTCGTGCGTCATTCAGATTGACACGATACAATGTAAATATCTTTTTTCAGGAGTATGGTGGAATGGTATTCAATCGATTACTACACATTATGTAGGTATTGTATGAGGTACTATGTCAATTTCATATCCATCAAATAAAAGAATGGTGTACAATGAATTATTCCAGGTCGGAAGAAATGTTTAATTTTCGAGTTGCTAGTTTTTGCTTGTTAAATATTGAGATATTAATAGACTGCGAATCTTTATGCATTTATGAAAAAATTTGGTGGGTGAAATATAAAACAGTAGAAGACTAGATAAATTTAAGAACATTGTAATATCGTTCTTAAAGTAACAAAGTTATTAGGGGGATAAAATCAATGGCTGCTCTTTACTTGACCGGACTCAAAATTTGTGCATTTAAATTTTAAATCCTATAATAAATTTAAAATCCTAAATGTAAATCCTATAAATTATGGTGTATTTGGTATGTAATCCAGTAAATTTGTACCCGGGGCGGCTGAAGATCGAGTTTCGATCGTGTAGGACCAATGGTTCAGGAGCTATGCTTGCTTAAAGTTGAGCATTTTTGACAGGTAAGTCGGCGCCCTTACGTATCAAAATGCTCAACTTTAAGTGACCATATCTCGTTAACTATTGGTCCTAGAGGATCGAAACTTCGATCTGCATCCGCGCCAGGTACGAATCTACTGGATTACATACCAAATGGATCATAATTCGTAGGAGAAAGGCACAAATTTTAAGTCGGGTAAAGTAAAGAGCAGCCCAAACTTTTATTTCTTACAATAACTCTAGAAGAGTACTTAAAAATTCTTTAAATGTGTTTATTGTTTTACCATCCATCCATTTTTGTAATAAATCATTGTGACCTTGTGCGTCATTCGGATTGACGCGATACAATGTAATTATCTTTTTTCAGGAGTATGGTGGAATGGTATTCAATCGATTACTACACATTATGTAGGTGTTGTATGAGGTACTATGTCAATTTCATATCCATCAAATAAAAGATTGGTGGCAATGAAATTATTCGAGGTCGGAAGAAATGTTTAATTTTCGAGTTGCTTGTTTTTGCTTGTAGAATATTGAGATATTAATAGACTGCGAATCTTTATGCATTTATGAAAAAATTTGGTGGGTGAAATATAAAACAGTAAAAGACTAGATAAATTTAAGAACATTGTAATATCGTTCTTAATGTAACAAAGTTATTAGGGGGATAAAATCAATGGCTGCTCTTTACTTGACCGGACTCAAAATTTGTGCCTTTAAATTTTAAACCCTATAATAAATTTTAAATCCTAAATGTAAATCCTATGAATTATGGTGTATTTGGTATGTAATCCAGTAAATTTGTACCCGGGGCGGCTGCAGATCGAGTTTCGATCGTCTAGGATCAATATTGGAGGAGATATGGTCGCTTAAAGTTGAGCATTTTTAACACCGCCCTTGTCTGTCAAAAATGCTCAACTTCAAGCGACTATATCTCCTCAACTATTGATCCTACAGGATCGAAACTTCGATCTGGTACAAATCTACTGAATTACATACCAAATACATCATAATTCGTAGGAGAAAGGTATAAATTTTTAGTCCGGTAAAATAGAGTTTACCCAAATAAATTTCTGTTTTACTTCTACTTTCCACAATCAATGGAGAACATTTTTATATTCTATATATGTATATATTGAAATCTTGTGTGTATACGTAGTGATTTTGGCAACATTAAAAATAAGGAAAATGCAAAGGTGCAGTTTAAACATTTTGAACCTAATTCAATATTTACAAACATGATCGTAGATAGTCTTGGACAAAATGTTTCCCCTAACTTGAAGGCTCGGACGCTTCGTATAGGCACAGGATTTTAATATAACATAAAACAGCACACCACAAAATATATAACAAATAGATACAGACCTACCGAAGGCTGATAACTATTTTTCCAGGGCTTTTAGTACGTGTTCATTAAAAGCTGTTGCAGTTGGCTGCATGATGCAGCATTCGGGAGCCAGGGAAGTTAATAGAACTCTTATCGAGCCTTCCGCCTTGCAAGGAAAGTTTATGATAAAGCGTTTGAAGCGTGTTTTATGAGCTTTCGCCGTCCACCGTGGCACCATAATGCAATCCATTTCGCTAGCAACGATTCAGATTAATGCGTCTAGGTTAGGCGTCGCGGTAGAACGTAGAGCTCGCGGTTAAAAAGGGGAGTAGCGACCAAGACAGAAAGTATTCACGTTGGAGGACAGAGTTTTCCCCCGCGGAGTTGTTGCTTCAAGTTCTTCCTGAAGGCCAACCGGGACAAAGGAAAGAAATGCGGGATATTTAGAACGAGCCTCCCCGTCGACGACGTTCGTAATTAGTGTAGCTTGCCGGTGGTAACGACGAGTTAACAACTCGCGACAGAGCTTCAGCCCCGAAGTGCTCGCCCTGTCCCATAATTCCCTCAAATTCATCCGTTCCAAGGAAAACGTCAGACCCGGGAAAAAGGTGAACGGATGAATAAAGAAAAAAGGAAAGAAAGAATGAATAGATAGCCCACGACAGAGGGTACATTATCTAAATCGAAACGACGAGCGGGAAGACCTCCTCGACGATTGCCAGCTAAAACGGATTACCTCTAATCTCTGACATTAGCTCCCTCTTTTGCATTCATCGTAACTTGCACGTTCCTATGGAAATATATCTCAATTTACTTTCTATTCTTTTTGCAGCCGTTCACTTGTGAATGCCAGAATATAAAGAATGGCCGAGATAAATCTTTGTACAGCCCGCGGACGGGAAATCGTTGGAACTCGCTAATTAGAAAATCGTATTAAGATAAGGGACGGTGTTACCGGTCCGTATTTTCGCGAATTTCCTCGCCGCTCCACCCTCCGCTCTCTCTCTCTTTTTTGCTTTGTTAAATATAATTAAGACGCGCTCGTATTACCCGATACCCATCGAAACGGGAAATTCCTCTCGCGCGATTTATCTCGCAAGACTATTTGCCAGGAATTGGTGGTCTCAAAATCGACATTTTTTAAGTTGGACTTCAATAATCAACCCGGTCGATTAATTGAGACTTTATTTTTCATTCGAACCCTTCGTCCGCCATGTTGGAGAGCGATGGTTAACGTGGTTTTTAATTTTAACACTGAAATTCATATTTTTCATATTTTTTATTTTACAACTATTAAAATGTTCGAATACGTTTCTTTATTCCAGCAATCGTATAATAAAAATTCTACTCGATGCAAGTAATACGGTATTCTCATTTTACCACGTTTTTATTAGCTCGCTTTCTTGTCTGTCTGTTCCGTACAAATTTTGTAATTGATTTTAAATTGATTTCCCCCGATAAGCTAGAACCGAATGACAATGCAATATGTAAAAAAAAATTTTTAAAAGCCCATGCGTCTAGGAGACATAAACTATTAAATTTAACCGTTACACCTCCCCGCACGACGCTGACGTACTAAATTCTCACCAGTTTTTTATTGTAGCATTTTTTTGCGTATTACCAGAGTCGTGAGATGAGGGGAGGGAGGCCAAAATGGAGGGGAAACAGTTACCCCCCTCTCTGGCAGTACCGAGTGAAACGCGTCACGTGACCGAGAAGAGGTAGAAGGGGAAGGTAGAGTGGGGACATAAGCGTTTCATAAAAATTCGTAAAATCTTTTTGCTTCGAATAAAAATTTTTCTTCACAGTTTTATATTTTACCTGTTCAGTCTTGTTCTATAAATGCATCAAATCGTCATCACACCGATATTATACACTAATGACAAAATTGAACGTATACAATTTAAAACATAATGGAAATAACATGCTTCAGTTTATCAAAACGATTGAAAGAAATGTTGATTTTGCATAGAAATCTGCAGTCCGATCACACTGTCCAACACCAAATTTGTTCCCTAATTACTGTTGGGTCCTTCGTATAGAGTTTTTTGCGCTGATTCCGAATCTGTTTCTAATTTTCTTCCTATACGCACAGTTTTTGAGAAACATGACTTTGAAAAAAAACATATTTTTCAACTTTAAACAAATATTGTAGTGTTATTATAAACGATATTGAATTGTTCTTTATAGAAAAAGTTTCTGTAGACTTTCCCGAATACAGCGATATCAAATATTAATACATTATGATTGTTTGAACATGTTTAAATAATCACTAAAGGCGGAGCGACACCACTTTTGCACCAATTTTTGAGGATATTTTTCAATTTATCTCAAAAAATAAGGGTCCAGCGGAAAATCGAACTATACCATGCGATAGAGCAGACTTTTATCTTGAGAAGCCACGCTGTCAAGTTTGGATCGTCGACGGTTTTTTCGAACCAGAAAGCAAAATATCTTCGACCGACATGAGTTGCCGCCAGTGGCGTTCGCCATTAGAACGGGCGTTCCACGCTACTGGTGACTACTCATGTCGGGCGAAGATATTTTGCTTTCTGGTTCGAAAAAAACGTCGACGTTCCAAACTGGGTGGTTTCTCAAGATGAAAGTCTGCTCTATCACGTGGTATAGTTCGATTTTCCGCTGGACCCTTATTTTTTCAGATAAATTGAAAAATATATGCTCAAAAATTGGTGCACAAGTGGTATCCTTCCATCTTTAATCATTGTTTAAACATGTTTAAACAATCATAATGTATTAATATTGGATATCACTGTATTCGGGAAAGACTACAGAATCTTTTGCTGCAAAGAACAATTCAGTATCTTTTATAATAACATCACAATATTTGTTTAAAGTTGAAAAATATGTTTTTTTCTCGAAGCCATGTTCCTCAAAAACTGAGCGTACAGGAAAAAAATTAAAAACGGATTCGGAATCAGCGCAAAAAACTCTATAAGAAGGACCCAATAGTAAATAGGGAACATAAAAAAAGTTGAAATTTGTTGGACAGTGTCATCGAATCGATAAATAAACGTGAAAACATGAAAAGTAATCGGTTCGCCGAATATTTTCCGAAGCTCGTAAATTCGAGTGGACATAATAAATTTAGATTAGCCGTTAGAGCGGGCTTGAAAACAGTAGAACGTTGCAATATAAAATTCGGGTCTCAGGAGGACGTTGTAATTTATATTGTTTGCAACGATAGGGGATGCATCACTGGACGATAACAATCCGAGTGCGTGAAACGGTTGCTCGCGAAAACGGTACATGTTTTCGGCTCATGTTCCACTAAACTGTTCTGTCGATTACACACAAACGCATGGGCTCCGAGTTGGTAATCGATGCTTATCGACACGATCCAGGGCTAACCGGTACTACTATCTACCGTTGAGAATGAATTGCTCAGATTGTCAGTCGTCTATGTTCCAATTCATCGATCCTCTATTGAAAATCCAAGCTATCCAATTCGCCGAGCCTTCTCCGAGTTTTTCACCGGTCGCTGTGACGCCATTCTGTTCCTTCATAGTGAAGTCGATTCAAATGTTTTTGCTTAGAAAAATTATTCGAATAAAAATAAATTTTTAAAAAATACCACGTTTTCAAAACGGACTAAAAAGTACAACATAATTTTTCCTAGCCCCATACATTCCTAACTGTGAATTTTTAATAGCTATGAAAATACTTGTTAGATTTAAAACGAAAAACGTGGCAACAGAGACGTGTAGTAAATTTCAGACGGTATTGCGACCGCGTTATATGCGTAGTGGAGTGGGGAGCGCTGTCGCGCGGAGTGGGGATCGCTGAACGCGATCACGTACCACCGAGCGTCGCACAGTGGGGTATTTGGCCCGAAAAAGTGGAAAAAATTCAATTTCTACATTTTTGCGTATGGCATAACATTTTTGTTGTTCGTTGTAGTTAAAGGTCTGAAGAATAAGGCTGCAATATTATTTTTTCTATTTGTACACCCGTGAAATAGTAAACTTCATCGAAAGTCGAGAGATTTTAAGGCGCGCTTGGCGTTCTTAAACAGTCTCTAAGACAGCGTCTGTTCATTGGCGATTTTCATGTGTTTGAAGGGAAATTCTGTAAATTCTTGTATTACAAAAGTTGTTCAGGTAGGTATACAGAGCACTTTCGCATAGATTTTATTTTGTTTTCATCTAAATTAGTATAGTTATTAATATTTGAATATTACCAATCATTCTGTAAGCTTTTTAAAAATTACAAAACTTTATTGGCAATTTTGTTATAGTATGAAGCCGTATTGAGTGCTCTTTTTGGTGTCATTACATTCGGTAAAGATTCGTGATTATAAGCCAACAAAGTTTGATTCCGGATATGTCCGGATTCAAATTTTATAGCTAGTTTAGAATTAAGTGTTTAGCAGCGGTTTCGCGTACGCGTACGTTCGGCTACGCTTGGCCTCAAATGAAGAAGAAACATTATCCGAGGAAGAAATTTCTTATGTATTTTCCGATGAAAATTAATGGTAATCATTTTAAAATATTCTTATAATATACCGGGTGAGTCATTTAACGTGAAACAGACGTATATCTGGGAAATGAAGCTATTTTGGAGAAAAATGTTTCAGACAAAAGTTGTATGGTTTAGAGGGGGGCATAAAATGGTGTCATTGATTTGACCTTGGATAGTCGTTTGAAAATCACGTGAAGGTCATCTTCCATTTCTTAAATAGAACTCCCTATTTTTTGTTGCATATTCTTGTAGCTTGTTTTGACAGCTTTCCAAAACACTATATTAAAATATTTTTTTCTTAAATATTTTTCAAGTTATAATAGTGCAAATATTTCACTATCGCCTTGCTTTTTCAGGGGTTCTCGATAATCTGAGGAAAAAATGTTTCGAACAAAAGAGGAACAGTATACAGACGTCTACAAATTTCAATATATAAAAGTTTAAAAAAAATTGTTTTTTTCAAAAATTGAGGTAAATTTGATTTTTCAAATACTAAAATGTATTTCGGATTTCATAATGTTATAGCTGATCTTAAGGCGAATCCAACGATATATAATATTATAACCTTGAGCCTATAAATAACGCTACAATAGTTTCTTCCACTTTTTCAGGCCAAATACCCCACTGTGCGTCGCGCGGGGAGGTGTAACGGTTAAATTTAATAGTTTATATCTCCTAATCGCATAGGTCTTTTTAAAAAATTTCTTTTGAATATTGCATTGTCATCCAGTTCTGAGCTATGTTTAAAATTTCAAGTCTCTAGCTCACTGGGAAGTCAGTTTAAAATCAATTGCAAACTTTGTACCGAACAGACAGACAAGAAAGCGAGCTAATAAAAACGTGGTAATAACGAACATCCGCGGTGTAGTAATAAGTTAAACGAAGAGAATGTTGTGGCAAGCGTGATTTCGGTGTCACATCGTGCTCTTTCATGCTCGATCTAGATCACATCGGATTCTTTAGAATTAGAGGAGCTTTCATCGCGTTTCCTCGCGGTAACCAGCTTACGCTGCTCCATTTAATACTTGAGCCACGCATCTTCTTCCGCCCCTCGCATACGAGGCCAGCGTGCATCAACCCCTTCTGACACCTACATGCTTTGAAACTTTGGTTAATGCTCCGCGATGCAACAGGGTCTTAAGAAAGTTGACATTCGTCTAGTCAATTTTCAACGGATTAGAAAGTTTCCCCTTAAAGTGCCCGAGTTTAGAACTTGTGTATTTCTGCTCGAAAAACGGCAGGGAAAAAACTTGAATTTTAAACCTTTGCCGGGGTCTCTCGTGACCCCGACGAAATTTCTGTCCACTAGCTTTCGCTATTGTGTTGTACGATTATTTTAAATATGTTTCTTGAACTGCTTCAGAGCATTTAGATGATCTAATTAATCTAATCTTAAAATATACAGGGTGGTCTAATAAACATTATCACTTGAATGTCTCTGTTACTTTTGGAGATATTGAAAAACTTTATTAATGAAAAATTCTCCGGCTCAAATTTTTTTGCAGCTTGAGAATTTTCGAAGATTTGAAGGTCACCTTCACTTTCTTAAATAAAATCATATAGTTTTTGTACGTTAGTTGATGTAGCTCGACATTTTCTATACGAAAGTATTGTTTGAATAATTTGATTATATTTTAAAAATTTCGACAGAATTTTAGTTGATGCAGCTCGACATTGTTTAATTATATTTTAAGCATTTTGACAGAATTTTAAAAAGGTCCTAGTACGATAAATTTTTTGAAAAACGCGCCGTTTCATATGGATTTCGAGTATGTTGGTACAAAGTCGAAATTTCTTTGGTTCTTTGACCTCATCGCGAATTGGAGTGTGGTATCACGTCATTGAAATATAATTCTCGATGTGCATGGAAGAAAAAATCATCTCGCGGCAGTTTTGAAGCGGCAATTTATTCCCCATTCAAAACCGGCAAACTTTTGTGTACAGATTTTTTTTCTCGCGAGCCATCGGAAGCACGTAAAAAATCGTAGCGTCCGGTGGGATGAATACCCGGTATAATTTCGGTCTAAAGAGGAGAGGAAGCTCCTTTTTTTTCTCTCGTAGATGCGCTAATATACAGTCGCTCAGACTGAAAATTGTCCGCCGCTGGTGCTAACGCATCGGTCACCGTAAAATGTACTGCATTACGGCCGTCCTAACGGAACTTTCAAATTAATATTTTTTACTTTAACTTCGGGAGCCGGTGAATCTCCTCTTTCCACGCGACGCGCGTTTTGTTTATTAGAATCAGGAATGGATAAAAATTCGGGGCCCTTTTACAAGTCGTATTAAATAATGAACAACGCAAGGATATTATTCTTCAAATACCCGTAGAATTTAAAAGCAGTGCTACATTATTTACAGCTTGTTAAAACGATTGGAAGATCAAATCATCTTTTATTGAACCTCCATTTTTTGCAATTGGTGCAGAAAATTTCGATTTTGCATGAAAATCCGCTGTCTGAGAATTTAAATTTAAAATAAAATAAGAATTTAAAACAAAATAAGAATTTAAAATAAAACAAGAATTTAAAATAAAATAAGAATTTAAAACAAAACAAAAATTTGAAATACAATAAGAATATAAAATAAAATGAGAATTTGAAATAAAATAAGAATTTAAAATACAATAAGAATTTAAAATAAAATAAGAATTTGAAATACAATAAGAATATAAAATAAAATGAGAATTTGAAATAAAATAAGAATTTAAAATACAATAAGAATTTAAAATAAAATAAGAATTTAAAATAAAAGAAGAATTTAAAATAAAATAAGAATTTAAAATAAAAGAAGAATTTAAAATAAAATAAAAATTTAAATTAAAATAAGAATTTAAAACAAAACAAAAATTTGAAATACAATAACAATTTAAAATAAAATGAGAATTTGAAATAAAATAAGAATTTAAAATACAATAAGAATTTAAAATAAAATAAAAATTTAAATTAAAATAAGAATTTAAAACAAAACAAAAATTTGAAATACAATAAGAATTTAAAATACAATAAGAATTTAAAATAAAATAAGAATTTAAAACAAAACAAAAATTTGAAATACAATAAGAATTTAAAATAAAATGAGAATTTAAAATAAAATGAGAATTTAAAATAAAATGAGAATTTAAAATAAAATAAGAATTTAAAATAAAATAAGAATTTAAAACAAAATAAGAATTTAAAATAAAAGAAGAATTTAAAATAAAATAAGAATTTAAAACAAAACAAAAATTTGAAATACAATAACAATTTAAAATAAAATGAGAATTTAAAATAAAATGAGAATTTGAAATAAAATAAGAATTTAAAATACAATAAGAATTTAAAATAAAATAAAAATTTAAATTAAAATAAGAATTTAAAACAAAACAAAAATTTGAAATACAATAAGAATTTAAAATACAATAAGAATTTAAAATAAAATAAGAATTTAAAACAAAACAAAAATTTGAAATACAATAAGAATTTAAAATAAAATGAGAATTTAAAATAAAATGAGAATTTGAAATAAAATAAGAATTTAAAATACAATAAGAATTTAAAATAAAATAAAAATTTAAATTAAAATAAGAATTTAAAACAAAACAAAAATTTGAAATACAATAAGAATTTAAAATAAAATGAGAATTTAAAATAAAATGAGAATTTAAAATAAAATAAGAATTTAAAATAAAATAAGAATTTAAAACAAAATAAGAATTTAAAATAAAAGAAGAATTTAAAATAAAACAAGAATTTAAAACAAAACAAAAATTTGAAATACAATAAGAATTTAAAATAAAATAAGAATTAAAAATAAAATAACAATCTAAAATAAAATAACACTTTAAAATAAAGTAAGAACCTTAAAAACCTTCAAAATCTTAACAATTTAAAATAAAATAAGACTAAAATATGGAGTTTTAAATAATCGTAAGAATTAAAAAAAATTGTAAGCTGCATTTTGCTAAATGGCAAATGTCGAGCAACCCATTTTTTCCAGAAACAGATCGTGGAAGAGAAATTAACAATGAGTCAGAAACGGTTCGTAATTCTAAATTTGTATTGTGCAAGAGAAATAGGAGTATCTCAGGGTAAAGAAACCCACAATGTGTATCGTACTGACAGATCAAGGTTACGATCCAGAATCCACAATGCAGAATCATCGTGGCATGGTACAGGCTATTTCATAACGCCTACTCACTATTTCCAGTTACACGGTATGATATAACAGCTCGTTATACCGAAAATAGCATCCTCTCTATTCTAGTTTACAATTAAAAGTAAAATTTTGTAGGTGCGATTAACGAAGATGCATTTATGACAGTTATTAAAAATTATTAAAATATTTCTTATAGTTATTTCTAAAAATTGCAAATATCAAGCTTTTTCTACTTCTTTAGGACATTTGGATTATTTAGAAATGTATATAAAATTTTTAAATGGTCCTATAACGATACTTCGTGATCTAAGTAAACACTGTACCATTTAAGGGTTGAAGAAAAAAGGCATTTCTATTCAGCTCCTGCTTGTTACAATCGATAAAGGAAATTATTATTTTGTCGGTGATTAATTTATTATAGCATAGCTTTGCATTTTGAAACAACAGATTCTGTTTATTTTTAACCGTTTGCACTCGAGTGGTGACTCAGAGAGAGAGAGAGAGAGAGAGAGAGGGGGGGAGAGTCATCATTAAAAATTGCTGAACCATTATTCAAAATATTATTTATCCAACCAAATCGTAAATTCCAACCAATCCCAAATGCATTAAGGATAAAATCCAAAACCAATAGTTTTGGATCCCACCGAAAACTAAACAGTTAAGAATTGGGCTGCTCTTTACTTTACCGGACTCAAAATTTGTGCCTTTCTCCTATAAATTATGCTGTATTTGGTATGTAATCCAGTAAATTTGTACCCGGCGCGGATGCAGATCGAAGTTTCGATCGTCTGGGATCAATAGTTCAGGAGCTATGGTCGCTTAAATTTGAGAATTTTTGGTAGCGCGCTTATCTGTCAAAAATGCTTAACTTTAAGCGACCGTATCTCCTCAACCATTGATCCTAGAGGTTCGAAATTTTGATCTGGTACAAATCTATTGGATTACATACCAAATACATCATAATTCGTAGGAGAGTTTAGGAGTTTACCTCCTTTATTTACATATAGACACTTCCTAATGTAACAAACTGAAATAGAATAAAAGAATAAAATGTTACTTCGAATAAAACGTGTACCCAACCCTGAAATAAATTAAATCTAGAATCTTTGAGAAGGTCTTGTATTTATTTGACCCTTGATGATTAAACTGTTAAACTGTTTCGGTTCTTAAAATGTTACATTAATCAGTATAATTGACTCTATGAAAATATTGAATACGTGCTGGGACTAATCGTTTTTTACTACGTTCAGTTAAATGTCTGCAAATTCTTATTGTAGAGCAATTACATCGTTTAAATGTCGAAAAAACAACTGAATCAATTCCTTTATGGGCTGTTCTTTACTTTACCGGACTCAAAATTTGTGCCTTTCTCCTACAAATTGTAATGTATTTGGTATGTAATCCAGTAGATTTGTACCCGGCGCCAAAGCAGATCGAAGTTTCGATCCTCTAGGTTCAATAGTTTAGGAGCTATGATCGCTTAACTTTGAGAATTTTTGGTAGCGCGCTTATCTGTCAAAAATGCTTAACTTTAAGCGACCGTATCTCCTCAACCATTGATCCTAGAGGTTCGAAATTTTGATCTGGTACAAATCTATTGGATTACATACCAAATACATAATAATTTATAGGAAAAATTCACAAATTTTGTGTCCGGTAAAATAAAGTTTACGCAAGTACTGTATGAGGTATTATATCAATTTTATATCCATAGAATGATAAAAATCATATAGAACTCCGAGTGCAAAGGGTTAAACACACATTCCGTCATAAGATATGTCCAATACTTCGAAACTACAAATAAAGTAAATCCTGCTAAAAAAATAGTTTTCCTGTTGGAGTAAAAACGTCACAGTTGTACGGACATTAGCGTGAATCACATTGAAGACGGCCCTTGAAATTGTTCCGCTTGGGATTCAACCGAACCCGGAGGATAATTGGCCAATTACGAAAGAACATCGGCGAAAAGTGAATCAACACGGTGTTTCTGACATTGAGGAACACCTAAGTGCCTCTCACCGTGAAGCGGCCGCGGCGCGGCACGTGTGCCGAGGAAGTAAGTACCATACACCCGAAATATATATTTTGTAGCCCGTGCCGCTTCGCCTTGATCGTAAATTCCAAAGACGAAGAAGGTGAGAGCAAAATCTCACGTTTTTATGTCTTTTGTATTTATATAACAAAACCGCACACAGAGACAGCGCGGCATGAATACCTGATTGTACGTGTTACGTAGAGGCAAGCGGAACTTTCTGTAGGTGGGTCGATTTGCATAACTTGCTAAAACGAATACCCCCGTGTGTCCCGTTGGGAATCATATTCGTCTTAGAATACACTAACGTAATCGCGTCGAACCATATCGTGTATGGACAATAGAAGGACCAACAAGTTTACGAGTCATCGATTATTCTTTTCACAGGGGCTGCCTCCAAGAACAGAGGGTACAGGCGACCGCAAAAATTTATGTTCCACATTGTTCGTTCACGTAGAATATTTTCAGATTTTTTTACCTTTATCAGAAAAACCAAATTTTCTACGATAATTCAACGATGCACTTTATACTAACTGAATTTACTGATAGGCAATCCATTTAATTTCTTGTAGCAACATCAAATAAATAAATAAATACAAAAATTTAATTCCAGACCTGGGCAAAAATTTCGTGAAAAAATATTCGAAATACTATTTCAAATGGTATACTTTAATTTGGTTAAAATAAAATATTACTTTGAACAGAATGAAAAATTTCAGCAAATAAAATATTTTTATTTTGGTAACCAGAGACATACAATAAAATATTTTTATCTTGTATTTCAAATATTTCCTTACGATGAAAATAAGTTGAGCAAGGAGTTAATATTATATTGTATTTAAGCGTCAAACTGAGTCTTTACTCAGATCAGAAATAGTACATTACTCCCTCAAATAATATTAGATATATAAATTTTCATATTAATATTTAAATAATGTTAAATTTTATATCAAATTAATTAATAACCCCCAAATTATTCACTTTTAATAAAATTTTTATATAAAATTAATTTTTCTTAAGTTTTTAACCTCAAAAAAGCTTCCTCAGTTTTTTATTATTTAGTGTTTCTAATGCACCAAATAATTGTTAAAATAGAAATATTTCGTTTTCGAAATTGTATATCTTATTTGAAATACTAGTTTCTTTAAGCAAAATAAAATCTAAAATATTAAATAGTCTTTGAAATATTTGTTTCGCCAAATAATGCCCATCTGGAGCACTAGAAAATTTTGTTAAAATAAACGACGCAGCAATACAGACGGAACATTGCAAACTGGGATCTCAGTTAATTAGTAAAACCGGACTGTTAACATAATGACCCGGTGCTCCACCAACGATAAGTATCAAGATAACATCGAATAGAGAGCAGCATCATTTAAGAATCCCCGCGGCGTGGTCCATTATTACGTCACTAGAAAAGTTTTGGGAACTTTGTGTCTTTCTAGTGAAAGGAACATGGCGCAGAGCGTCCCGGTATAAAAACCGGCGGATCTTCCGTTTAAGTCACATTTCGATCCCACTTCTCACAGCAAGTACAACCATGAGGACCTTCGCAGTGAGTATCATTATCACCAGACTGCGGAACTTTATGCACTCGTAGCGTGCAGCTCGTGGCTTCGCCTCACTTTTCATTTACGGAGACAATTCACGACAACCATTTTCCTTTTAATTTGCAACCATCGAAATTCAGAAATATTTTCTAGATTCTGTGACCAGACTGCGGATGTTTGTGCAATTTCCAATATTTAAGAAAGTGGCATCGAATTAAGGGTGTGGGTCGGATTTTGACCTTGGTCGAGTGCGAGTGTGGTAGTACCTTAACACACCGATAGATACTGTATACGTACACGAGATTGCAAGGGTTCCGTAGATTTCGTTTGCTGTCTCTCTAACGCACATTTGGGGCCCCTACGTAGTCACAATCGCTAGATAAAAGACCCACCATTACGGGATGCTTCCTTATATGGCCTACTTTTGCGTTTTCGAGGCGTAATTTGCATTATTCGGCAGCATGTAGCGCAGTTTCACAAATATTGGACGAAGCGACAGTGCTGCCATTGTCGAGACACATACATTTTCTTAAATATCGAGAGATTTAGGGTTCTTATAGAAAAAAATGTAGGCATCCCGGAATTCAGGGTCACATACAATGTCAATGAAACCTTTATTATGTTAAACTATACGTGTTTAAACACAGCAAACGAAATCTACGAAGTAGATCCCTATACGGGAGATTTTGGTACAAGTATTAGTTCCATGGCATTTTTAGCTAGGAGCGCTAGCGTTTTTAGTCACAGTTTTACCGATATTTTACCAATACAGTGACTGAATCGGTAAAACAGTGACTAAAAACACTAGCGCTCCTAGCTACAAATACGGAGGGCACCGATACTACGACCAAGGTCAAAATCCGACCCACACCCTTAAATCCTATTTTCACTGGTAATAACCAGACTGCGGATTTTTACGAAGTCGAGTGAAATATAAAACAGTAAAAGTTTTCAAAAATTCAAGAATGTTGTAATGTCGCTTTCAATGCGTCAAAGTCGTCAAGGGATGAAACCAATTTTCTTGCAATCAATGCAAAACATTTTTAATTTTTAATTAAGATCCGCAGTCTAGTAACAAATTCTGTCGAATTTGACACTCCAGCATTTGTTGAACATTTTTACAAACCATAAACGCTCAAAGATCCGTGTAGCTACCAGGGTTACCGTATTCTAGTCTCGCCAGGTCCCGTACCCTTCCGCCCCTGGCACAGCTGCGCAGCGAAGCCCGCCTTTGCTTCCCCCACTCTTCCCACTAACGCTGACGCATGCCACGTGGAGCAAGCTAAGTTAGCTTTAGTGGGAAGAATGGGGGATGCAAAGACGGGCTTCGCTGCGCAGGTGGACGAGGGGCGGAGGGGAAAGGGGCCTGACGAGACGGGCATATGGCAACCATGGTAGCTACCAATGACCAATAGTAGTACATAGCTACAATTAGTCCAGTCAACGAAAAGTTGTAGAGGGAAATCGAAGGAACACAATTTTCAACTTTGGGTCTTTGTTTGGACTAGTTAGTAGGTAAACATACTAAAAGTCCCCACTCTTAGGAGGTGAGCGGGGTGCAAGGGGCACGTAGAAGGTTCCATTTTTCGGTTTTCCGCTTATATCTCGAAAACTATGTGTCCTAGCGATAAGACCATTCAATACAAAATTAAAGCTGGCAAAACGTGCCATAAGATTGATTCTATTCAGTTTTTCACTATCTCGCATAGTTTCCGAGATATCCGCGCTCAAAGTTCACTTTGGCATTATTTGTTCGAGTTAGTGTTTTGCTTCAATTTCAACACTTCAATTTTAACTTTACTTTGAATTTCAACTTCAATTTCAACACTCCAATTTCAATTTCAACTTCACTCTTTCAGATTCCCCTCCCATTTTTCAGTTCCAATATCAATTTCTCAATTTCAACATCAATTTTTCAAATTCCACTTCACTTTCAACTTCAATTTTTCAAGTTCAACTTCAATTTTCCAATTTCAACCCCAATTTTTCGATTTTATCTTCAATTTTAATTTCAACTTCACTTTCAACTTCAATTTTTCATTGTCAATATCAATTTTTCAATTTTAACTTAAAGTTTTCAATTTCCACTTCAAAATTTGAATTCCAACATCAATTTCTCAATTTCAACATCAATTTTTCAATTTCATCTTCAATTTTTCAATTTCATCTTCAATTTTTCAATTTCAACATCAATTTCTCAATTTCCACTTCTATTACAACATCAATTTTTCAAATTCCACTTCACTTTTTCAATTTCAACTTCAATTCCAACATCAATTTATCAATTTCAACTTCACTTTTTCAAGTTCAACTTCAATTTTTCAATTCCAACTTCAATTTTTCAATTCCAACCTCAATTTTTCGATTTTATCTTCAATTTCAATTTCAACTTCAATTTTTCATTGTCAATATCAATTTTTCAATTTCAACTTAAAGTTTTCAATTTCCACTTCAATTTCAACTTCAATTTCAATTTCACTTTCAATTTCAACTTCAATTTCAACACTCCAATTTCAACTGTACTCTTTCAGATTCCACTCCCATTTTTCAGTTCCAACATCAATTTCTCAATTTCAACATCAATTTTTCAAAATCCACTTCACTTTCAACTTCACTTTCTCGATTTCAACTCATCAATTTCAACTTCAATTTCAACCTCAATTTCAACACTCCAATTTCAATTGTACTCTTTCAGATTCCACTCCCATTTTTCAGTTCCAACATCAATTTCTCAATTTCAACATCAATTTTTCAAAATCCACTTCACTTTCAACTTCACTTTCTCGATTTCAACTCATCAATTTCAACTTCAATTTCAACTTCAATTTCAACTTCAATTTCAACTTGAATTTCAATCTCAATTTTTCGATTTTATCTTCAATTTTATTTTCAACTTCACTTTCAACTTCAATTTTTCATTGTCAGTATCAATTGTTCAATTTCAAATTCAAATGCACGTAGTAGGTCCCCATTTTCGGTTTTCCGCTTATATCTGGGAAATTATGCGGCCTAGCGATAAGACCATTCTATACAAAATTAAAGATGACAAAATGTACCATAAGATTGACTGCATCATTCTTCTGCTATCTCGCATAGTTTTCGAGATATCCGCACTCAAAGTTCACTAATTGTGCTGAAGAGTTAGCTAGTCAAATAAGGCAAAAAACGTGAGGCAAAAATTTCTTTTTCACAATTGGTGAATTTTGAGCGCGAATATCTCGGAAACTATGCGAGATAGCGAAAAACTGAATAGAATCAATCTTATGGCACGTTTTGCCAGCTTTAATTTTGTATAGAATAGTCTTATCGCTAGGACACATAGTTTCCGAGATATAAGCGGAAAACCGAAAAAAGGGATCTTCTACGTGCCCCCCTTGCACTTCGCTCACTTCCAAGGAATGGGGACTTTTAGTATGTTTACTTGCTAACTAGTCCGAACAAAGTCCCAAAGTTAAAAATTGCTTTCTTTCCATTTCCCTCTACACCCCCCTTACAAGTATTCATTGACTGGACTAAATGTGAAACAGTGCGAAGGCTACAAGAATCGAGAAAGATCGATAAATTATTTTCGACCTTCTAAAATTACCGTGAAAAAAAGGAGTAAAGTGGCTGTTTGACTTTGCAGTTGAGGAGCGAAAGAATTCCTTTGTCCGCTAACGTGTTTGCGTTCTCTTGCAGGCTTCCTTGCTTTTGGTGTTCGTCGCCAGCGCGAACGCGGGCGTAGCAAGCCTGCACAAGCGAGGGCTGGCTCTGGAGAGCAGCGGACACGGCTCCTCGCAATACCTACCACCTGTTTCTTCAAGTTACGAAGCTACTGGATCAATCTCCGCGTTCAAGCCTCAAACGCTGAGCACATCGTTCGTCGCTCCAGCTTCGACTTACGGCGCCCCGTCCTTCAACGCTCACGTCCCCACCTTCCAGGCTCCAGCCTATGTAGCCCCGGCTCCGACCTATAGCGTGCCATCTGCTCACTCGCAGATCGCGTTCAGCACATCCTACGCTGCTCCAGCTCCCACCTACGGTGTCCCCGCTGTGGCTCCGACCTACGTGGCCCCTGCTCCAGCCTACGTGGCCCCTGCTCCAGCTCCGGCCTACGTGGCCCCTGCCCCCGCTCCGCACTACGCTGCTCCAGTGGCAGTGTCCCATGGCAGCTTCAGCAAAGGACTCTCTTTAGGACACGCCAGCGTACCCAGCACCTCTTACGGAGTACCCAGCACCTCCTACAACCTGCCCAACACCGTCGTTGAACCAGCGCCAGCCGTTCTTCCCGAAACCGGACACAATTTCGGACTTTCTCTCGGCTCCATCGACCTCTCCGCTGGATCAGCATCTCTGGGACACGACGACGGATACTCGTATCCCGTCCCAGCGAATGGACTCGTCCTATAAGTCGCGAGAATCCGAATTATTCTTCCATCGATTTCAGAAAATACTCAACGTTGTGATCTTGAGAGGGAGATGTTCTGTTGTATAGAGAATTGCGTAGTCGCCGATCAATTTCTTGCAGTTCCTGTGAGGAGGTTGCCGAGTCCTCATGTTCAACTATGGACGCGTACCTGACATACCGTCGTGTGAAGTAGAGTTTCATATTTATCAACGAGTTTTGTACATTGTTATAAGAACCCAATAAATTTTTCTACGATCCCATACGAGGTTTTGTGTTCTCAGCGGTCCTCCTATATTCTCCGATTCACGGTTACGAGGTCACTGTTACCGAGAGATCTTTAACCTTCGCCGAAGAGAACGTTCTTGGGGGTCGGTTCATTTAAGAAACGATGATTTGTTCGGCTTTCGAATACCACTTGACAAATTTCTATCGGCTACCTGCGCTACCTGATCAGTCAATAGAGATCAGGGAATTTATCGAGTCTTGTGTCATCGAATAGTCGTATTTCAGCCGCCGTGGAATCCGGTGAATGGAGTTACGTACTTGGAGAATTTGGAGGCCATCGAACTTCATTTGAATACTTCTCACTTTCATCGGACAATGTCGAATGAATTCTATCGTGCACGATCGAGTGGAAATAGCCAAAGGCTGAAGGTCGAACAAAATAAATTCTTTTGTAAACTCGAGGTTGATTGAAATGTAATCAGAGTAATGATTTTATACGATTTTCGATCGATTAAAATTGTCGGAGAAAAATAAGAATTACCGAGTGGCTTCTGTCTCCTGGAATTAACGCAGGAAATATTTATCTTGCATGATCATAACCACCATTTTTCATTTATAATCTTCTTGAAAGTGGAAACAACTTTTTCCTCAAATCCACGCGGACACGAGTGATACATTCATTATTTATAATGATCCTTCCGTTTAGCGAATTCTTTTCGGTATTCAGATTTTGAGTGCTGTTTCACAGCTTATTCGTGAACGTAAAAATTCTCCAACATAATAACCATATATAATCTTTTGGATTGCACAAAACAATTCTTTTTCAATCCACACGAACAAGAACACTTGTGTTTCATAATTTAGCGACTTCTATGCAGTGGTCTGGTTTGGAAAATCGTGTGCCATTTTGTTATAACTTTTGAACCAGTAGAGATATTGCAATGAAATTTTCACTAAAAATATTAAAAATAAAATATTAAAAAATAGGCATTTTCAACTATAGGTAATTAAATATTTTTTGCATTTGTTAAACAATAATTTTTTATTAATTTTCATTGATATTTTTGATTTAAAAAAATCTTTTTTCAATATAATCGTACTTACTATTTTTTACTTTCTAAATATGTATTTTTTTATATTTATGTTTCACACGTGTAACGTTTTGTGGAATACGTAATATATAAATGCGAGAAATCTTGTTGCAATCACAATACATACAAAAATTACCGAAGAGGTAAGAACGCGTCGCAAGCGTATCAAAGATATTTTTTATAATAATTTATAATGATTATAATTCTATAACATATTTAATTTACAGACGCAATTCAAATAAATCTTGAAAAAAATCCAAACTAGGATCGAAACGTTGATTTTATTTGACTAATTAGCAAAATTGCTTTATAATTCATAATAAAAGATCGAACCGTTGCGCCGAAAACATTTAAAAATTTATTATCAGCAAATACGATCGATAGAAGAAACATATCTATTATAATTCTTTTATTGGAAAATCGTGACCATGTTCGTGTAACTTTTAAATCGTAAAAGGTATTAGCATGAAACTTGAACTGGATAATGTGGAAATGTCAGGCTATGGATAGGTTAATTACTACCTATTACTGTTATAACACTTTTCATGTAATTTGCATTATTCGGAAGCATACAACTGCGCATGTAGCCATTTTCATAGGATTTTGGAGGCGGATAGCATCCTAGATCGATATTTTATCTAACGTTTTCGATTACTGGAAAACCCTGTGTTTGTATCATCGAGAAATGAGAAGGCGAATCCCGCGCCCTTGCAATCCTGGAAACGAGTCTACTACCTTCTATCTTTATTTTACTAGAGGTGAGCGAAATATCGCAACGAAACAGAACTGAAAAACTTTCATTATATTTTAATACCAAAGAATTTCCTCGGATGCAATAATAAAAAAGATTTTATTATGATTTTATTATGAGAAATGTAAGACCATTTCTCGCTATCTGAAAATCATCTGATAATAATTTGTACCAATAATATACCTCGCAAACATTCTACTACCAAATATTTGCGGAAATAAATAATTTTTTCACATACCCGACCGTCATTTTGTTTTTTTCGATTTTATCTTCAATTTCAAAACTTTATTTTCAAGTTCAATTTCAATTCCAACATCAATTTTTCAATTGCAACTCCACTTTTTCGGTTTCAACATCAATTTCTCAATTTCAACTTCAAGTTTAATTTTTCAGTTTCAACATCAATTTCTCAATTTCAACTTCAATTTTTTAAGTTCAACTTTAATTTTCCAACTTCAACCTCAATTTTTCGATTTTATCTTCAATTTCAAAACACCATTTTCAACTTCAATTCCAACATCAATTTATCAATTTCAACTTCAATTTTTTAGTTTCAACATCAATTTCTCAATTTCAACTTTACTTTTTCAAGTTCAACTTAAATTTTCCGATTTTATCTTCAATTTCAAAACTTCATTTTCCACTTCAATTTCAACTTTAATTTTTCAGTTTCAACTTCACTTTCGACTTCAATTTTTCAATTTCAACTTCAAGTTTTCAATTTCAATTTCAATTTTTTAGTTTCAACATCAATTTCTCAATTTCAACTTCAAGTATTCAATTTCAAGTTCAATTTTTCAGTTTCAACATGAATTTCTCAATTTCAACTACAATTTTTTAAGTTCAACTTTAATTTTCCAATTTCAACCTCAATTTTTCGATTTTATCTTCAATTCCAAAACACCATTTTCAACTTCAATTCCAACATCAATTTATCAATTTCAACTTCAATTTTTCAGTTTCAACATCAATTTCTCAATTTCAACTTCAATTTTTTAAGTTCAACTTTAATTTTCCAACTTCAACCTCAATTTTTCGATTTTATCTTCAATTTCAAAACACCATTTTCAACTTCAATTTCAACTTCAATTTTTCCGTTTCAACTTCACTTCCGACTTTTTCAATTTCAGCCTTCAAGTTTTCAATTTCAATTTCAATTTTTAACTTCCCGATTTCATAGGGAAGTTATTGTAATTACCCCGAAAATCGAAAATCGATTTTTTAGCAGATCTTCACGTTTCATGGTCATTGGAGTCATTTTAGACTATTTTCAGCAACATGTTCGTATGTGTGTGTGTGTGTGTGCGTATGGCCGTTTCTATGTAATCAAATTTTTCGTTAACGTTTTCTGAAAAAGTAACAACGCGATCAGAATGATGAATGATGCAATCGATGTGCCCCGCTGTAACTTAGAGCTGATTAGATTTTGGTCCATTTTGGTCAAGTAGTTTTTTAGTTTTTTTCGAAAGGAGTTGATTAAACATTGCAATTTATACGAAAGGCGTATCCACCGAAGAAGTAAACGTAACTATATATATATATTAAAAAAAAAAATTTTTTTATAAAATTAAAACAAAATTTTTTATAAAATTAAAAAAAAAAATTTTTCTTGTTTTTTTTTTAATAAAAAAAATTTTTTTTTCCAATTATGCAACTAATGCTAATGTAACCGCTTACAATAATCGAAAATTATTCCAATGCAAGAGTGAGTTAATCATCGCCGAGAATACATTTTCAAAGAATATCGATGAAAGTACAAAAACATTTATATTACAATCTTTAAATAAACAATGAGTTCAAAACGAATTGTTAACTGAGATTAAATTGAAAATTAATATAAAATATATGATAATTAATAACATTGACGTTGAAGACGAATTGGTTAATGGAGCATGCGGAATATTAAAATTTATTAGTTTTCAAGAAAATACTAAAATTCCGTCTATATTGTGGTTAGATTTTCAATTGGCCATAGTAGGAGTGAAAGTAAGAACTCGTTATCGTGATTATATGAAAAATGCAAATATAAATAAAAATTTAACACCAATAATAAAAAAATATCGAATCAAGTAAATATTTCGAGTGAAGGAAAATAACAAATCACACGTAGTCAATTTCCAGTGGATCCTGCTGAAGCGATTGCGATTCATAAAAGTCAGGGACAAACATACGAGAAAGTATGTATGGATTTTAAAACATCAGAAATACGAACTTTACAAATGTTGTATGTAGCACTGAGCAGAGTTTCAAAATTGAGCGGTTTATATATTTTGAGAAAATTTAAATTAATAGTATCGAAGAAAACCAAGATCAATACTGCAAACCCGGATAATGATGAGTTGTATCGTTTGCGAAAAACTAATTAAGACAATTTATTTTGCAACATTAGTATGCTATAACAAGGAACCAAGCGAGCAACGAGCATACGATATTGGTTTAATGCGACGCCATATAGCAAACATTTTGATAAGTAGAGAACTATTGAATTTCCCTGAAAACGTATAATCTTCATAAAACGTACACTTAATAAATAATGATAATAATATACAGCAACTAACGAATCGGGAAGTTCTTTGTGTGGCTCGTGGAGAGTCACACACAAAATGAAAGACATTAATAGCTGTGGGCCCTACTAGCCATGCGTACCACTAACATTCTCGCAAGAGCAGTCCTGCCCGCGAGCTCGCGAAGCGAGCGAGCAACAACAACCCTACTCGCGAGCGAGCGAAGCGAGCGAGCAACAATAGTCCTCTAGTTTAGTTTCAACATCAATTTCTCAATTTCAACTTCAAATGCACGTAGAAGGTGGTCCCCCTTTTCGGTTTTCCGCTTATATCTCGGAAATGATGCGTCCCAGCGATAAGACCATGCTATGCAAAATTAAAGGTGGCAAACTGTGCCATAAGATTGACTGCATTCAGTTTTTCGCTATCTCGCATAGTTTCCCAGATATCCGCGCTCAAATTTCACTAATTGTGCTGAAGAGTTAGCTAGTCAAATAAGGTAAAAAACGTGAGGCAAAAATTTCTTTTTCGCAATTAATGAACTTTGAGCGCGGATATCTCGGAAACTATGCGAGATAGCGAAAACTGAGTAAAATCAATCTTATGCCACGTTTTGTTAGCTTTAATTTTGTATAGAATGGTCTTATCGCTAGGACACATAGTTTCCGAGATATAAGCGGAAAACCGAAAAAGGGGACCTTCTACGTGCCTTCCTGCACCCTGCTCACCTCCTAGGAGTAGGGACTGTTAGTATGTTCACTTCCTAACTAGTCGAAACAAAGTCCCAAAGTTAAAAATTGCTTTCCTTCCATTTCCCTCTACACCCTCCATACGAGCATTCATTGACTGGACTATAGTGTCGACGAAAGTTATTGTCGGTCAAATCGTGTCGATCAAAACAGTGTCGTCAAATGAGTTGTCGACAAACCCACACATTTCACCACCGGGTGTCACTGGATTTTGGAAAAGGTAAGAAGAAAAGGTGTTCAGTCTTCAACTAAGCCCGTGATGGCCAAGCTCGAGCCCTTTATATTGTTACGAGATGAAGTTGCCTTCCCCTGAGTTAATCTGAAGATATCGCAGAGATCGAGTGAAGTCGCCTGTCAGATCGATATTGCGGTATCCGAACAACGAGGTTGTTGATAAGAAGAAGAGAGTCGTCAGATCCTCTTGAGCAATTGAGACAAGAGCACGCATTAACGATTATTCTTCTTTGTTTTTGAATAAATAAAGTTATAGTTTTCCCTGTTTATTATTATAATGTGTTCTCCGGCAAGACCACGCCGAAGCCTCCGCAACAATATAATAGTAAACTTGCTCAGAAAATGATAGTGGGGGGAGGGGGGGTCAATGGAACTCTGGAAGATATGTCTATGTTTTCCAGACGTATGCACTTTCCCATAAGGGGAAAGCTGTTTATTTGGGCATGCGGGCTGGACCTTCTGCATGAACACGTGGTTTTAAGAAGGGAGTAAAAGTTCCAAGTAGGCGAAGCCTCCGTACGTAACGCAGTTTTGAAATTTCCACTTCTGTTTCACAGAATTTTTATAAACATGAAAAATTTCATCGTTTACAGTTAAACAGGACTGATTGATTTCCGCTACCCTCTCCGACCACCATCAGAGGAGAGGGGTTGTCTTAAAAACACGAACAAGAAAAAAAGGACTGACCGTTTGCGTAGTTGTGATCGTCCTGACGTGTTGTTTCGAGAATGTTTGAAGATCTTAAAGAAGTGTAGTTTTTTCAGTTACACACCTCAGTATTTTATGACAGCGTTCTGCAGGGATGTAGAAGGTACGTGGCATCCCGGTGCTTCATGGTTCAGAGTAAGTCACCGTGGGCAGCTTCTTTACGCGTTCACGTACACAAAAAGATTTCAGCTATGCAACGATGAAATTCTAGTCGAAAGCTTCACGTACAAGCCGACCCACGTACGCTCCCGCGCTGGTTTTTACCGAAAAACTGGCAGTCACGCACTATTTTACGACTTACACCGGGCCTCTAAATTAATCCAAGCTCTCCGGGACTAGCGGAGGACGCGACCCTCGACACGCCCCTCCCAGAAATGAGGTACGTTCCCCGTTTGTATACGTGGGGGTTACCGTGTCGTTAAACTGCCATCCTTGATATCACTTCGTACCGTTGCTAGAAAATCTATCCCCGCCGCGTCCGTCCGCCTTCGAATGAAGAAGTTGGCGAGATCAGATGTACCTGCCCGGGAAATTTGTTTCTGTTGACGCGGACGAAAATAAAAACAAGAATTATCTACTCTCGTAAATAACCTCCGCGTAAGATTCTTTTTCGGTGAACGACGTGAAGAGCTGCAGTTTCAATCACGCGCCGCTGGAATGCCCCAGTTCGTATCCGGCTCTGAAAGCAGAATCGTTCTGAATGCGCGGCGCACCGGGGCGCGAAAGCGCTGCGCAACTTCCACTAAATTTGTCTCTTGACTCGATACAGCTACGTCAAACTCGTTTCTACACCATTTTCCAAACCAAACATTCACGCACCTCGCACGTATCACTGTAAACTTTTTTCTGGCAAATCGATTTTCAAACAATTTCAGAAATCTTCGTACCAATTTGTTGAGGAGTCCAGAAGAAAACCCTCTGAAGTTTCGAGTCGGTGTTCCCACGAGGGTAGTTATAGCGTGAGTTATGCTCGAGGAAAAATTACAAAAAAATTCATGAACATTCTACGCAGTCGCGCGCACAACTGTGAATTTTTTCAGAATATCTGGTTGCAAAATCGATTTTTAACAAAATTCGGAAGCATAAAGTTTCTCTTTTTATATTGACGTTATCGGATGACCACGTTCATATGTTTGTGGTAGTTAGTTTAAATTTAAAAAATGCACATTTTTCATACAAGTTGTAGAGGACCCAGTCTCATAAAAAATTCAACTTGACACAGATCCCGTTTTTAAGAATTTTCAGATAAAAATTTTGCCGATCCAGCTGGATCTACGAGATTCGTTAAAATCTCCCACGATTAAAATTTTAACCCTTTGGACTCCAAGCAATTTGAATTCCGGAATCAAGACGTATCTCTCACCCTAGGAGACTTTTATTCCGTATAATCTTATTTACGTGATTCACATGAAATTTAACTTTTTTGTTAAATTTGTTGTTCTTTCATACAACATTTGAATTTTTGAGAATTTCTAGAATACGGAAGACTTTAATCATTTCAAAACTGTTTCGGGTAAACGAAACGAAGCGAATTTCCCGGATTCACGATAATCTTATAATGACCTTGGAAAAAGTCGCCGAACTGTAAAAGTGTCAGGAGCTATTGTTACATTAATGATTTCTTTGTTAAATTTTTTAGTTTTAATTTTCAAGTTCAATCTTAACCAAATAATATGTCTTCAGATTTTTAATTCAAAATTTCTTCAAATTTTACATTCAACATTTTTACATTACAACAAGACAGCGAGAATTTTAACCAAATTTCTAATAAATTGATACTCTCATACAAGTAATGGCTGCTCGTTACTTTACCGGACTCAAAATTTGTGCCTTTCTACTATTAATTATTATGTGTTTTGTATGTAATCCAGTAGATTTGTACCCGGCGCGGATGCGATTCGAAGTTTCGAACCTCTAGGATCAATAGTTGAGGAGTTATGGTCACTTAAAGTTGAGCATATTTCCAGTTTCTTGGCGGCGACCTTAGCTGTCAAAAATGCTTAACTTTAAGCGATCATATCTCCTCAACTATTGACCCTAGAAGATCGAAGATTTCAATACTTTGCAGTCGGAGCGACTAAAATTCAACGTTTCTTCACATCTAGAAGAATTCCTATTTTTTTGTTTCATTTTATGAATACGTAGGCTTTTTATAAGAGTTGTTTATTAAGTGTGCGTGTTGCTCGGTTTATAGCCGGTGAGGTACTGTCTTCTGTTTGTTAGCATTCCTTGTTTTGAATAACTTGGTAACAGCTATAGATTATAAACTACAACATACATACACAAAATTAGTACTTTTCTCCTACGAATTATGATGTATTTGGTATGTAATCCGGTAGATTTGTACCTGGCGCGGATGCACATCGAGTTTCGATCTTCTAGGATCAATAGTTGATGAGATATGGTCGCTTAAAGTTGACCATTTTTGACCGCATCCTTATCTGCAAAAATGCTCAACTTTAAGCGACCGTATCTCCTCAACCATTGATCCTAGAGGTTCGAAATTTTGATCTGGTACAAATCTACTGGATTACATACCAAATACATCATAATTCGTAGGAGAGTTTAGGAGTTTACCCCCTTTATTTACATATAGACACTTCTTAACGTAACAAACTGAAATAGAATAAAAGAATAAAATGTTACTTCGAATAAAACGTGTACCCAACCCTGAAATAAATTAAATCTAGAATCTTTGAGAAGGTCTTGTATTTATTTGACCCTTGATGATTAAACTGTTAAACTGTTTCGGTTCTTAAAATGTTACATTAATCAGTATAATTGACTCTATGAAAATATTGAATACGTGCTGGGACTAATCGTTTTTACTACGTTCAGTTAAATGTCTGCAAATTCTTATTGTAGAGCAATTACATCGTTTAAATGTCGAAAAAACAACTGAATCAATTCCTTTATGGGCTGTTCTTTACTTTACCGGACTCAAAATTTGTGCCTTTCTCCTACAAATTGTAATGTATTTGGTACGTAATCCAGTAGATTTGTACCCGGCGCCAAAGCAGATCGAAGTTTCGATCCTCTAGGTTCAATAGTTTAGGAGCTATGATCGCTTAACTTTGAGAATTTTTGGTAGCGCGCTTATCTGTCAAAAATGCTTAACTTTAAGCGACCATATCTCCTCAACCATTGATCCTAGAGGTTCAAAACTTCGATCTGGTACAAATCTACTGGATTACATACCAAATACATCATAATTCGTAGGAGAAAGGCATAAATTTTGAATCAGGTAAAGAAAAGAGGAGCCACTGTTTCAAATAATAATGTGTGTAAATTTAATTTCTGACAACAACGCTATTAAAAATGGTAAAAACCCCTTCGTTACACGCAGCTCTAATAGGAAACACTTGCGGAGAGGAATTTTCTGGCGACAAGTGCAGCGAAGTGAACAATGCTAGTTGAGAAATAGACATATTCGGAGCCATTAACTGTCGATTCGTTTGAATGCTGGTAAAGAATATCGCGTCTAGCAAAATGGCGGAACGGCTCTCGTAAATAACAAGTTCACGGGTGAACATAAAACTTGGCCGAATAGCTAACAGCTGAAGCTTAAGCCGGTGGTCGCTTACAAAAAGCTGTTGGGCATCGTTGGACGAGCGTTATGCGCGTATATCACCCAAGTTAACTGCCGATATAAAGTCCAAGCAAAAATTTAGATGTATGATCTACCGTGTTGGCTGTTTGCCGTTCCCATACTCGCAACAATGTAATTTAATGGCGGGACAGTCGGGGGGGCGTATATCATTGCCGCGATGCTCAAGTCCGGGCGAAAAACGTTTCCATTTCGTGCCGTTAACACTTTTCTACGTTCGTTGCTTCAGATTGCTCGCCTACACTCGTAACAATTAGCTTCGTTCTGCTACATTACGCGGTTCACCGAATTTCACAGCGAGTTACCGCCGCCACGGTTCCATCCTTTTTACTAACAATGCGCAATCGTGTCACACACGATTTTCATAGTTCTCGCTTTGGAACGCGAACAACAATTTCAACTTTTAATTCTCGTAGAAACGGCGTGCTGAATTCTACAGAATTTCACAGAATTTCTGAGCATGGACGTAATCGGAACACACAGCCCCGAGATATTTTTTGAGCCATGCATTTTGATATAAAGGAGGAATGTAACAGAAACATTTGTTACACTTTTTAAACATTGATTTTACATTTTCTGAATGTTCACTCTTTACGCATTTGAAATATTTCTTTCATATTTGATGAACATTCAATATTTCCTGGTGTGTGTGTGGCTCTCAAAAAATATCAGACAAAAATATTATCAAGATGGATGTTAATGTTAAATTATATTCTATAAATTCGCACGATGAGGACATAAATAGAATCCGATTCCCAGTAACGCTTATTTCTATCACATTTGCAAAGAGTATCATCATGTTCTCGTAACGCGTCTAATTAGAAACAGACTTTCGCGACAAACCATGCAGGTTATTAAAAAGGAGAAGCTCGCCGCGATGCAGTACGACAACAAATTCGCGTGTTTATCCACAATCGAGGGGTCTAGTAATTAATTCCAACAATACACGACGACGAGCTTCCTGCGATAATCTACATGCGTGAATTCGTATATAACTCAGACCAAAGTAGAAACTTTCGCTTTCTCCGGTGTAGCTTAAATACTGAGGGTGCTAATGATGCTTTGGAATCCGCGTAATTAAGCGAGGGTCTTGCGAATACATTTGCGCTGTCCATAAATCCTTCACGTTAGATAAATGTTTACAATTAGCTCCTACGTTGCACGCATTTCAACGATGCCGATGCCTCTTCCATCCCGGTAATAAAATAACGGCCGTACCCGACTACCCCCGCGTAATCAACGTTCATCTATTATTAGCAAACGTGTTTACTCGCGTTAATAATCATCTCTAATTTGCTCACGTCTCGCTGCACGAAATGAACATGACGGATACCTACCCGGCTGCACTTAGACCGCGCCAAACCTACGACCAACGGTGCCCTCGTCCAACTTGTCTTGCTCTCAATCGGTAAATTAGGTTTACCAATTTTTTTCCACGTTCTATCGACTTTTTACCACGTTTTTATTAGCTCGCTTTCTTGTCTGTCTGTCCGTGTGTGTAATAATGTGTTGCTACTGCCAGATTCTTTTAATTGCTTTCTAGATCGAATAACACTCGCCAATTTTTGCCATAAATGCATAAAATCCACAAGATTGGTACACTCTTTTAGCTAATATTCATGAAAACGTTAATGAATCAGATTTTCACAAAAATGTGGCTCGGTCCACTGCGGATCTTTATGCATTTGTGAAGAAATTGGTTAAACGACATATAAAACAGTAAAACATTTAAAAAATTCAAAAATGCGTTGATTGTTACTTTTAATGTAACGCAGTCCTTAAGGAATGAAATCAATTTTTATATTCTTCCTGTTTCCCACAATCAATGCAAAACATTTTAAGGGGGATCTGTACCCTCGGATTTTGGGGTATTTATCAATGTTATCAACCTCTGTGCAGAAAAAAGTTTGGTAACATTGATAAACACGAAACTGCATAATGAACACGAGATGGAGTTGCTTGCTATTTCCATATTCTATTCAGCTCGTCGTGAATGCCGTTATACAGGACAGGTCGCACAAATATTAGTGCCACCGCACAGTGTGTCGAGTGTATGGGAGTTCGGGAAAAAAGTCGTAACTCTTAAACTATGCAATTTTCGAGTAAAGTACCTTAATACTTTTTGAAATAAAATGCAAAGACGAATCGATTGGTATAAAAAAAAATTTTTTTTTTAATTGTGATGACCTTGTTTCTTATGTTTTTTTATTGCATAAAAAGTAGTAGTTTACAATTTTAACGAAAATTAAAAAAAAAGTACTAAACTGTATACATTACTTATTTAAATCTTCATAAGGTGGAATTAAAACTTAGGAATCTTTAAGAAAAATCCTTTATTTTACCTAGAAATAAATAAAATGAATAAATTAATGAATTAATCAATTAACATAGATAATATGTTATTAAATAATATGTGTACGTACTATACTACTTCAGCTTCACTATCATCAGAACAAGTGTCTGGGTTGGAATCTGATAAGTCGGATGTTTCATTTAATAATAAGTAGTCTCTTATATCTGCGAAATCCTTTTTTTCTTTTTTCGTATGTTTTTTTTTATAATAGGCAATAATTGGATCCGACTCCAGTAGAAGATGATTTAATAGGTCTTTATTTGAATGTTGTCTTGATGTCTTGCGGGTATTATGTTCGACAGATATCGTATAAACAATTGAAAATAAGGGACTGTATATTTAGAATAGCATAATGAGTAAACATAGTGTCTTATCGTTTCGCACGGACTCAAGTGGGAACTCGATAGACTACGTTAAAGGCGTGGACGGCGAACGCACGCGTCTCAACGTCAACATTTTCTACTATTTTTAATATTTGTGTATATTTATGCACTTAAGATCGACCGTCATATCAAGTCTAATGTACTTTAAATTAATATAATACAAAATCTCAAAGGAACCTTTTGGTACTTTCTTTAATACTGAATTGAAAGATTGTAAATATTTAAACAATTTTGAAACTAAATATATAATTTATAAGAATAAAATTGGTCACATATGTAAGTACTTATCAAATAGCATGCGTCTAAAAATAATTGCAACAAATTTCTTCGAAAGACTACGCAGAAAGCCGCCGAGCGCGAGCGTCTTAATATGGTTTTTTATTATTTTCTCCCCTTGAGCAAACGTGAGCAGATTTAAACCAACGCGAAATTGAAGTTTAATATGCCACCAATTACTGTAAAAAAATTTACGGGGTTACCTCGGTACACTTTTTTGAAAACTCTAATCAAAGTTGTTAAATGTTAAACATAAAAAATTAGGAAAAATTGCGATTATTTAAAAAAAATTTTTTTGGGAGATTGAATGTCTAATAATGCTAAACACACCCTGTAAAAATCAAATTAAAAGAACAAATAGCTTGCGAGGGACGCATGTTTTAAAAAATGCACGGAATTTGACAATGAAGTTTCAGCCTCAGTTTTTAACAACAAATTGATTTATTCAGTTAAAATTGAAGGCAGTTTTAGAAACTATGTTTTGTTACGAACATTTTAGGATACATAAATTTGCCGATCTTAATTTTTGATTTTCGGACTTTTTTCCATTGATCGACACACTGTGCACCGATGAGAATATGTACCTCGTCTGTGTCAGTTTTGCTATGATTCCACATTGACAGCAGTGCAGCAATGAAATGTTGCACAATATCGCAGCACTGATTGACAGTCCTTCTGACTGGGCACCATCTCGTCTAAACTAACTGAAATAAAATTGGCTCTAGATTGGCTCTACATCAGAGATAACCTCTGTCTTCATGAACGTAATATGGGGAAATCTCTGCTATGTGAATGGAATCACGCGCATCGATTTTTTGTCCTTATACGAGCATATTTTGAGCTACACAATAGTTCATTTGATAGAGGAAGGTTCATCACGGCGCGCTCTGCTCAACACATCAGTCAAAAAAGTCTCTTTGAGACAGACAAATACATTGAAATCTGCGATTATTTTTCTAGATTTTTTCTCTACTTTGGGCACTCATATTATTAGATATAAACATAATCTCGTTAAATCAATAGCAGAGCGCGCGGTGTTTAACCTTCATCTATAGAATGAGCCCTCACCCAGCCATATATCGGCTCAAATAAGGACAAAAAATCGATGCGCGTAAACCTATGTTTAGACCCAAAATCTAGTAAGATTCTAGTTCCTTTCTAGTTACTTCAGTAGGGTAAAGATCCCCCTTAATTCGCATAAAGATCCGCGGCAAGTAGGAAGACAACGAAATCGATACTCGTCAGTATGCTCCGTGCGTAGTCGACGCAAGGCTGAAATTCTGGTTGCGGTGATACAGGGGTTTTCGAGTTGCGCCACGTGGGAACGCAACCGGTCGTTTTATTGGTTGTTTTGATATTCTAAAATACACCGTAGACGTGACGTCACCATGCTCGTAAACAATGCGATCGCATTTATGTACGAATTCCAGGGTGAAACGATACAAAGGTCACTGAAAATGTATCTTTCGTAACGATAAATCTTTTGTATCGCGTAAAAATTGCTCGTATATTCAATGAAAATATAATATAGAATATATATTATATTTAGAATTAGAATTTATATTATATGTATAATATAAAATATTAATTCTGTGAATATAGTTAGCATAGTTCGTTGATAACATTTTTTGTTACTACTTGTTACACGCATACATCAACATCTGTTCAAGCTGATTCGGATTGTTCGCAATTATGGTGCAAATTCAGATGATTTACGACGTGTTCTGTGTATGTACAGTGCGAATAATTTATCACCATGATTCGACGGTAAAGTGCGACGAAGAAGAAGTAGAAAACAAGTAGTGAGAACGTGAAGTTAGGTGATCAGACTTCATCTTCTTCTTCTTCTTCTTCCCCATGAATCGCTGACTTTGCTTCAACAACTTTCTTTCGTCAAGGATAAAGGTGAAGAAATCTCGATGTTTCCGAAACGTCTATCAATTAATCCTTTCACGAATATATAAATTTAATAATTTACTTCTGTTCAAATACAACATCTTCAAGATTTTCCATCGAAAATGACTTCGAGTCGAATTTAGGCGGGGACAGTATTACAAAGTGTATACTCTTACAAATCACATAACTCTTTTAGAATTACTAGATAAAATAAAATTTTATTTTATTTTGATAATTTTCTGTGAGATGATGGTGTATGGATCCCTAATTATGCATGCAAAATATTAGGTGTAGTTACTCGATAGTTTCAAAGATATAAACGATTAAAGTTTCATACTCATAGTAGTTTTCGAAGTTCCATTAGCCGTGTAAGGTATGAAAGTTTAATTGTTCATATCTTGAAAACTATTGAGTAACTACGCTTAATATTTTGCATACATAATTAAGGATCCATATACTATTATTTCATATAGATAGAATAAGATTTTATTTTATAGATAGAATAAAATTTTAAGTTTACTAGAGAGTAAACTATGCTATAGATTGCTAACAAATTTTTGTTTCCTTATTCTCTAGTAAACTAGTCAATCTATCATCTAAAAAAAATCCAAGTCCTTTGGACGAATTTTAAAAAGGTTATGCGATTTTTAAGAGCGTCCATTTAATATTGTCCCCGACTGTATATGAACCACTGTAAATCTGTGTTACAATTAATTGTAAACAATGTGGTCGCTAACGACCTCGCTGTTAATGCGACCACATTAAAACAAACTATAAATAAATAAATAAACAAGGTATGTTCCAAATAAAACGTGATTGAAGCATCATAAATTTCAATATCTGCGTTTTGTAGAAATACTTTTGTCAGCAACTTGGTTCCATATTTTTGTTCACGCAGCCATGTTTTATATTAGTGCGCTTTTATTTCTTCTATGTGCACTGCGCACATTTCGCTTTTTTTATGCAACGAATTGTCTAGATACGCGCCGACACGGGAAAGCTATTTTAAAAATTTTTAATAAAACGTTTAATATTGCTTTTACGAGGGGGAATGTTGCGTATGAGAAAATTAAATTGACTGATTTGCAACTCTCTGTCGAGTATGTGCGCTCCTAAAACGTTTTGTAATAGCTTCGTAAAGCTAAAAATTCTTCGTAACGGAATAATTTTTTAATATCACCGAATCGATAGGGCCGTGAAAATCTGGCAAACGCGAGAGAAACGAGAGACAGGAGAATGTTCGTGTAATAATGTACCCGAAGAATATCAGGAGACATAGTTACTGCTTCGGAAAGGTGACAATGGCCAACCGTGGCCAATTCGTCACGCTTATTCCCATATGGGACATAGACGAAGTTTCCAGGACTGTCGATTGGCTGTCAAGCGAGTCAAGAGTGTAAGGGATATACCTACAGTAAGAACTGCCATCTAAAATCTAAAATAATACTTTGCACTCGAGTGATGACTTGGTGTGAGAGAGCGAGAGAGAGAGAGAGAGAAGCACCACTAATAATTTGTATACCAAATATTTGTTTCATTATCAACACTAATCCTACCGAGCCTCAAAAGTAATTGGAACATGCTCCATTATAAAAATGACAAGCTAAATTTGATTTAGACTATATGCGACTCCTATTGTAATACGTGCTCTATTAAAGACATCTATACAATAATTTCTGATCAAATAATTGTTATTATATTAAATAAGTTTAAAATTAAAGATCTAGAAGCTGGAAGCTTATTATATGGTTTATGGTTTATTCTTCTCTTTATAAAAGTTACATAAAGATGGCGTTGTAGAGCCTGAGCTCTATTTGCCCAATACAAACCGGTCCTTTTACTTACATGCTATATTCATTTCGCCTTAATTTACCTACGCTGGAAGCTTGTATTCTTTAATTATTGTTGTGGATTGGTACGATTGAGGAACGGCAGCGCCATCTGGCCGACGATGGCGACCGTGAAGTGGTAGTCGCGCTTGGGAAAGTAACCTAACCTCAATTATATTCCAAACCTACTGTCTCATCATTTTTATTACTTGGTCATTTTATGTTGAATAATATTATTATAATATTATATTATATTTTGTTGAATAATCATCCCACAATGTGTCAATGTCCTTTTTCCAACATTTATTCGAATAGTACACATATATGTACATATTTAATTTTGCGTTAAGATATTATCGCATAATAGCTACGCCTAATCAAAATGAAACAAGAAAATCAAGCTGGAAGCTTGTATTCTTTAGTTACCATTTTGTTGAGTCATTGTCCCACAATTTCTCAATCTCTTTTTTCCAATATTTCCATCCAGCATTCACATATTATCGTACAATAGCTACGTCTAATCAAAATGAAACAAGAAAATCAAGTTGGAAGCTTGCATTCTTTAATTACCATTTTGTTGAATAATCATCACACAATGTTTCAATCTCTTGTTTCCAACATTTCCATCCGGCATTAAAATGTTATCGTATAATAGCTACGTCTAATCAAAATAAAACACTAAAATAAAGCTGGAAGCTTGCATTCTTTAATTGCCATTTTGTTGAGTCATTGTCCCACAATATCTCAATCTCTTTTTTCCAATATTTCCATCCAGCATTCAAATATTATCGTACAATAGCTACGTCTAATCAAAATGAAACAAGAAAATCAAGTTGGATGCTTGCATTCTTTAAAACAGATAAAGTGTTGGTGATTTCGGCGCAACGGTTCGATCAATTATACACGAAAAAGCAATCTTACGATCGATAACATTAACAACACTTGCATTCTTTAATTACCATTTT
This sequence comes from Lasioglossum pauxillum, assembly GCA_933228785.1. Classification (NCBI taxonomy): domain Eukaryota; kingdom Metazoa; phylum Arthropoda; class Insecta; order Hymenoptera; family Halictidae; genus Lasioglossum; species Lasioglossum pauxillum. Next base: position 2,847,968 of record OW121701.1, on the reverse strand, counting down.
GTGGAGTCATTGTCCCACAATTTCTCAATCTCTTTCTTCCAACATTTCCATCCAGCATTCAAATATTACCGTATAATAGCTACATCTAACCAAAACAAAACACTAAAACCAAGCTGGAAGCTTGCATTCTTTAATTACCATTTTTTTGAATTCATTGTCTCACAATTTCTCAATCCCTCTTTTCCAACATTTCCATCCAGTATTCAAATATTATATCGTATAATAGCTACATCTAACCAAAATAAAACACTAAAATCAAGCTGGAAGCTTGCATTCTTTAATTACCATTTTGTTGAATAATCATCACACAATGTTTCAATCTCTTGTTTCCAACATTTCCATCCGGCATTCAAATATTATATCGTATAATAGCTACGTCTAATCAAAATGGAACAAGAAAATCAAGTTGGAAGCTTGTAATTACCATTTTTGTTCAAGACAAGTTAGTGTCCAGTGATTTATTTAAGGGAGTGTATGACGGGATGTTTGAAATAAAGATCGTGTTCTTGCGAGAATGCGATACTTTTAATGTCGGAGATAATCCTGTTCGCGTGTGGTCGGACGGCTCGAAAGCTTTAAGACATGAAAAAATTACAGTGGTGGATAATACTCTCGTGGTATACTCCCGAGGAAAACCGGGATTTTCCTGCTCTACTGTTCCGTTACCAAGGAGACCAAGACGCCAAGTATAACGCCATCCTCTGCCATCTATGCTAAACACGTGAATCCGACCTCTCTGTCTTTTACCGTAACCGCTATCCTTTATTGCCAATTGTGACTGGAGGGAGTGTAAAACGTGTGAGGGACTCCGCTGTACAGGGTGATCCACGTAAATGGGACGGGTTATATCTCCGGTTTCATTGGGGGATAGAAAAAGATTCTACAAGAAAGGTTGAAGGTCGTACCAAGGTTTAGCCTTTTACTATTTCACCCTTTTCACGTGCACTGGAAAACTGCAGTTCTTTAAAAATTGAATTACACGTGCTTTGCAACGTTCTGTGTATAAAAATAGTGGAGCACAAAATTTATAAATTTGTTAGATTTCTCAAGTTATTAACGACTACATTCTCGAGTCTTTCTGAATCGAAAAAGTGGAAGCTACTCAAAATTTATTTTTAATGAGAGTCGTTGCTGTTCTATTTCAGTTGCGAAAATGTAATTATTATTAGACTTATTATTATTATTATTATTATTGTCATCATCATCATCACCGTTATTATTATTATTATTAGGTTTTATGTTTCTAGCAAATCCAAAAAATAGGAAGATTGAAATAATTAAAAAATATGAATGCATTATTTCCAGGCTCCAACGAAATTTGCCTGTAATTAATGTAGAGAATTTTTCATTGCGAAAATAATAATCGTTAGGCCGCAGATTTTATGTATTTAGGACGACAAAAATGGGTAGGTGCAATTTGAAAAAATAGGAAGATTAAAATAATTAAAAAATTATATTTTAAATAAAAAAAAATTAAAAAATTAGAATTCATTATTTCTAGATTCTTGATGTCCATAGGACAGAAGAATAATTTTATATTTTACATTAAATTCCGCAGTGTATTTATTACAGTGAGAAATCGATGTGAAACAGCAGCGTATACAAATTTTTTTGGGAGCAGAGTTTATCGCTGTGCCAGAAATGCAATTTTTGGGGGTGCAGCACGAGGAAATGTTTATGAATCAATCGAGTGGTTAAGCAAGCTGTTCTGGGAGCTGCTTTTTACTACAAACTTCCCAGTTTCTGCTGACCACGTATACTCCTAGTGTCCCATCCGATGGTTTTCAATAGCGTGGGCGCCATCGTAAACTCGCCATGCGGTTCTTCAACACAGCTACCCCGCTATTTTTCTACAACAGACCTGCATCGGATTTTTCACACAACAAGCTTATTATCCATCGATTTCCGTAGTTATGCTACTCTTTCTCGTGCACGTGTCGGTGATTATGAAAATGGAGGCGGTTGAAATATTCTGCGAAACTATCGATTTCATTTAAACGAAGATGAATTTTCGTTATTGTACTACAAACTAAAGTTAATTCAAGTATAAATACCTCTTCTAAAGCATTAGGAATTATGAGTCATTTATTATTACCAGAGTCGAACAATAAAGGCTGGTTATTAATAGACGACGAATTTTATTTATGCATTTATGGTAAAAATGAATGGGTGCAATTTAAAGAAAGATAGACCAGAAGAATTTAAATAAATAAATTTAGTAAATAAGTAATCCTGCTGTAAAGTGCACCCATTCATTCATTTTGAGTCTATGAAATTTCAATTTGGCTCTCGTTTATTGGAACCGATGCAAACAATTTTTATTTTTCATAAATATAAAAAAGACTTCTAAATTCCTATCTCCTATCTCCTATCAAGTGACTGACTTTGATTTTGCTAATTTTTTGTGAGATGATGGTATATGTATCCCTAATTATGCATGCAAAATATTAGGTGTGGTTACTTAATAGTTTTAAAGATATACACAATTAAAGTTTCATACTCGTAGTAGTTTTCGAAGTTCCATTAGCCGTGTAAGAAATGAAACTTTAATTGTTCATATCTTTAAAACTATTGAGTATCTACACCTAATATTTTGCATACATAATTGGGGATCCATTTACCATCATCTCGCAAAAAATTATCAAAATCAAAGGGTCTTTTCCTTTACTTTTGTTTCTCAGAAATATTGTGTTTATGGTTTCCGAAAATTTGAAAAAATTGCTGGAATATAAAATTCAACAGAATGTAGATATTTCTAGAATAAATTGCATGTTGATCCGACAACGAGAGTAATATGACAATCTATTCCCGAGGAATGGAAAATTGAGAGAAAAGGAGGACCGACAGATAACGAATCGGAAGAGGTGATTGGACAGAAAGAGTAGAACGTAATGAAAAGGAAATCTCGCGTTAAACGACAACCGCGCGGCCACGGTTGCCAGACAAACCGGTATTTATCGGTACAATCGGTTCTGGTTAATTTAATTTAGTCGATCGCAGCAACTAACGCCACTTGAATATCATTTACATAGGCAAACCCGTGGCAAGTCGAGATTCTTTAATATTCAATGATCCTATTAAACTTCGCTCACCACAAATCTTTGTTCCCATCGCGTTTCACCGTTTTCGAGATTCGAGATAAGACGACTGGCTAGAATGCAATCCTACTTTTTATGCAGTGGTTCCTTCTAGCCGAGGGTTATGCTTTATCGTAACCGGTGGACAATTATCTCGACGCTATTTAACGAAAATAATTATCGAAAATCGTCGTTAGGGAGAACAAGGGAATATTGCGAGCCTTGAAACGACTTCAATTTCTCTGTAAGGCTAGAAGAATTAGTTTAGTGAACAATGTGTAAAAAATATGTTGAAAATGCATTTGGACAGAATTGTGAAAAACAATAGTAAAAATTGATTTCTACAACTTTTTTAGCTGACCCAGTAACGAAAATTTAAGAAATGTGTTTTGTCAACTGGTATAAATTATATACGTTCTGAAAATTTCATTGAAATTGGTTAATTGGTTTACGAGTTATAAACTATCAAAAATGGTAAAACTTGCCACTTTATGGTACACTACAAATTACCACTTTTGATCGATCATAACTCGTAAACAAATTAACCAATTTCAATGAAATTTTCGGAGCGAATATAATTTATATCAGTTGACTAGACACATCTTTTGAATTTTCTTTATCGGCCCAGCTAAAGAAGTTGTAAAAATCAATTTTTATTATTGTTTTTCACAATTCCGACCAAATGCATTTTTCCAACTTATTTATTAGACGTCATTTACTAAACTAATTCTTCTAGCCTTACAGAGAGATAGAAGTCGTTTGGTCCATTCATATAAAAGTTATTCTGATTTAAAGTGTGTGGAATCTGTTATGCTTCTTACTGTATTTGGTTTCTGATTACGATTAAATTTTCTAATTAGATCATATTGTGCATTTCGGAGAAAAAAATGGTTTCGACGAAAATTCATTGAACCGTGCAAATATATTTTTCTTCGAGAATTATGCTATTAGCTGTAGAATAAAATTATCGGTAATTGAATTTAATTGTCAAAATATAAATTATAGAATACAAAGAGCGGAGTCGCCATATTAAGACTCGTGTTCTTATTCCCCCACGCTTCCGCCACGTCACGTGACTGATCCGGTAGAGAGAGGGGGGATGGGGGTAATTTCTTCCCTCGAATTCGAATACATTCCTGGTCTGACGAAAAAGAATTCACAAAAATTATTTATTCAACTCGCAATCGCTGATTCTCGAATAATAATTTATATCAGTTGACAAAACACATTTCTTAAATTTTCGTTATTGGGCCAGCTAGAAAAGTTGTAAAAATCAATTTTTATTATTGTTTTTCACAATTCCGTCCAAATGCATTTTTTCAATATATTTTTTACACATCGTTTACTAAACTAATTCTTCTATCCTTACAGAGAGATAGAAGTCGTTTGGTCCATTCATATAAAAGTTATTCTGATTTAAAGTGTGTGGAATCTGTTATGCTCCTTACTGTAAGGTATAAAATGTTAAATAGTATTTTTTTTAATTGCAATTTGAATCTTCAAGTAGAGATTATTTTGTCCTAAATAGCATTTGATCTAGTTATTTCGCCGGGTGTTGCCCAGTTTAATAAATATTGTTTAGAAGGTATTCAATTTCATTGTAAAGTTTAACCAAAGAAACCTGAAACAATTAAGTAGGTTGCGAACCACTCTCAATTTCACATCGACATTTATTAAACGCGAACTTTCATTGGTTAATAATACATCGCTTTATTCTTCACGCACTCCGCTTCGTTATAGAAAAATCAAACCACTCTCGATTTTACATTGACATTCATTAAAAGCGAACTTCCATCGGTCGCTAATACGTCACATAATTCTCCACGCATCCCACTTGCAATATGTATGTAGTGTCTGCAAATAGAAATATTTTCCAGGCGTTTTGTTAAAGAGAAATCAAACCACTCTCATTTTACATCGACATTGATTAAAAGCGAATTTAAAACGCTTGAAATACTCACCTCGAGACAACGTTTTACAAAATTTCGAAAATATGGACGATGTAGTTGCTACAGTGCAGCATAGAACGGGTATCATTTAAAGTAATAAAATGACGTATTATTCTCGGAACGGAAATCAGGGAAATGGAAATATAATTGTATTGAAAGCGTACAAGCATTTTCGTGCTCGGCAAATTTCATTTTAATACTCTATGAAACCTGAAAATGTTTAATAGTTCTCACAATGGCAATGAACAAAAAGTATTCGTTCGTTTGTGATGCCGTCGCCTCAAAATTAAAAACTCTTTGGAACGAGTTTTGGAACGAATAATATTCAATTGCAGCCACCTTGATTTGATCCAATGGTTTCAAGGACTTCTCTTAAAGTCAACTTCGCAATCGATGCAGCGTTTTATTCTCTGTCAACAAGTATTAACATACGTAGGTTGAAAAATGCTTATAATAAAGTCGCTAATAATTTAATAAAAAGCTTGGACGAAGAACAATGCTCGAACATGAAGGAATGCATTCTTCTTAGCAATATTTAAATTAAAATAAATCGTAAAAATCATTTTTCGACAGACATAGGTTGATGCTTTTTAATAGTATAAATAATGGCAAAAAAAATCAAAAAGTATGTGGTTTATGTTTATGCAGTTCCTCCAGTTAATGCTTAGTTGCGTCTGCAAGCAACTTTCGATGCCTCCGTCGCGCCGTTTATTTGGAAGCATACTTGAGCACGCCTCCTTCGAATTTGTCGTACATGTTCAAGGCTCGCAATATTCCCTTGTTCTCCCTAACGACGATTTTCGGTTCATTATTGTGTCTCGTACATGCTGCACTATACTCTTACGAACACGTCTTATTCGAGAATCAGCGATTGCGAGTTGAATAAATAATTTTTGTGAATTCTTTTTCGTCAGACCAGGAATGTATTCGAATTCCAGGGAAGAAGTTACCCCATCCCCCCCACTCTCTCTACCGGATCAGTCACGTGACGTGGCGGAAGCGTGGGGGAATAAGAACACGAGTCTTAATATGGCGACTCTGCTCTTTGTATTCTATAATTTATATTTTGACAATTAAATTCAATTACCGATAATTTTATTCTACAGCTAATAGCATAATTCTCGAAGAAAAATATATTTGCACGGTTCAATGAATTTTCGTCGAAACCATTTTTTTCTCCGAAATGCACAATATGATCTAATTAGAAAATTTAATCGTAATCAGAAACCAAATACAGTAAGAAGCATAACAGATTCTACACACTTTAAATCAGAATAACTTTTATATGAATGGACCAAACGACTTCTATCTCTCTGTGAGGATAGAAGAATTAGTTTAGTAAATGACGTCTAATAAATAAGTTGGAAAAATGCATTTGGTCGGAATTGTGAAAAACAATACTAAAAATTGATTTTTACAACTTCTTTAGCTGGGCCGATAAAGAAAATTCAAAAGATGTGTCTAGTCAACTGATATAAATTATATTCGCTCCGAAAATTTCATTGAAATTGGTTAATTGGTTTACGAGTTATGATCGGTCAAAAGTGGTAAATTGTAGTGTACCATAAAGTGGCAAGTTTTACCATTTTTGATAGTTTATAACTCGTAAACCAATTAACCAATTTCAATGATATTTTCAGAGCGTATATAATTTATACCAGTTGACAAAACACATTTCTTAAGTTTTCGTTATTGGGCCAGCTAAAAAAGTTGTAAAAATCAATTTTTACTATTGTTTTTCACAATTCCGACCAAATGCATTTTTTCAACTTATTTACTAGACGTCATTTACTAAACTAATTCTTCTAGCCTTACAGAGAAATTGAAGTCGTTTGGTCCATTCATATAATTCATAAAAAATAGTGTTTTAAAGAGGATATTATATACCATATCGAAAATAACATATTTTCGCATCAGGAATGTGAATCCAGAAAATAAAGCTTTTCTATTTCGACAAACTTAAACACAAAATAAGATATTTTATTCTAATAATCTGGCATGGAATAAAATCCTTTAATTTTCAAGTATTTTCGAATCCTTTAATCTTCAAGTAATGAAGTTTTTTCAATTCATCCTTTGATCCAAAACTAAGAGTTTCCATCATAACAACACACTAACAATTTCTACTCATAAATGTATTGGATTATTTTCAGCAAAAATATCGAAAATGAATGAAATATTTCAAGACAAATTCCAAATATTCTTTAAATATTATTTGAAAAACGTATTGTATCAAATGAAATGTTCTTTTTGAAAGTTGTACGCATACTTTAAAGCAAACAGACTATTTTATGTAAAATACTGTAGCAGGTGGTAACAAAATATCGAATATAATCAAAAATATCGAAAATGAATAAAATATTTCAAGACACGAATTCCAAATATGTTCAATATTCTTTAAATATCATTTGAAAAGTTATTGCATCGAATAAAATATTTTATTTTGTGAGTTGTACGAATACTTTAAAACAAATAGATTGTTTTATGTAAAATGCTATAGCAAGTGGATGATAATTCAGGCGAATTACGAATGAACGAAGGATCTATTTAAATGGGAGGGTGGTCCCTAAACACCTAAACAGTGTACGTTTCGTCGAGATTAAAATCTGACAGATTGGTTGACGTCATGATTGAGTAAGCGTGCATATCAAAGGTGTCACACGAAGGAAATCCATTGTCCGCGTCGTAATAATTTCCCGCGCTGCGGAAACGAGTTAATATATTGGCAGGTGACTCGCCTTTCGATCTCATCTCCGGCCCAAAAGCAAATTACTCGACCAAAGCGAGGAAATAGCGAGGGTTGCGTTGAGGGGGTCCTTCGTGTCCATGGCACGCGATGTCATATCACGTTATTGAGAGCTACTTGTCATTCTCTGCTTTGGCGTCACAGGATGTCCGTGTGGATCATTCAATTAATTCCACCTTTACTCACATAAATACCGATGATAATCGCAGGAAAGTTCTGCGCGGCTAGCATTGCTCGTTATCGTTTGATCATCGCGATCTTATGTGCGAATTTTCGCCGTACCAGCTCGACACTTGCCAAATTTTATACAGTCGGTGTACAAAGTATTCGTACACATTAAACAGACGAATTACTTTTTCAAAATTCGACCCAACAGCTTGAGTTTCTTTTCAGACGTTAGAAGGATTAGATTACTAGCTAATGTGTAAATAATTTATTTTTTAAATTGTTATTGGTCGCAATTGCGAACAAAATAGCATGGGTCACGATTTTTTAATTTTTTATCTGTAACTGCGATGCAAATTTAGAAGGCGCCTTTGGTAGGTCTATGCAAGTTATATACTTGTACAAAGTTTCATCGAAATCCATCGAGGATGTTACGAAATATAATTGATCGAAAATAGACAAATTCAAAGATTTTTACATCTTACAATGCCCGTAGCTTTTTTATCCGTCAACCAATTTCAATGAAACTTTGTACATATACAGGGTCATCCGTTTTTAAACGGACAAACGTAAACCAGCTATAAAGAATCCCAAATGGAACAAGTTTTACCCCTGCCACTTTCTTTGTTTCGGCCTTGATTTCTAGAAAATTGCAATTTTGCCCTATGCCAAAAAAACAAAGATCCGAAGGTCATACAAAAATATTTTGTGAACAAAAAAGATGCCCCTATTTATTTTAAACCAAACAAAGGAAAAATCATCAAGATTCATCACTGGAGTCCCGAGATATTCAAGTTTATGTGAACTATAAAAATTATGGTTTTTTGCAATTTTCTAGAAATCAAGGCGGAAACAAAAAAAGTGGCAGAGGTAAAACTTGTTCCATTCGGGGTTCTTTATAGCTGGTTTACGTTTGTCCGTTTAAAAACGGATGACCCTGTATATAACTTACTTAGATTTACAAAATACACGTTTTAAATATTCATTACGGGCACAGATGAAAAATTTAAAAATCGTGGTCTTTACTGCTCCCTTCGTAATTGCAACCAATGACAATTACAAAAACAATTATTTACACATTAGCTAGTAAACTCATCTTTCTAACTTCTCAAAAAAACTCAGGTTGCCGAGTCCAATTTTAAAAAATTTATTCGTTTTTAAAAGGAGTACGGATACTTTGTACACCGACTGTACGGTTGACATCAACATTTCGCTCGTTACGATTGTTTATAATTCAGTAGAATAAACCGCTCGAAGTACATTTTCATACTGAAACGTTTACACAATTATTCACAATTTTCGGAAATGATGTTCCTTAAGAATTTAGAAGCAATGCCTAAGCTACAGTGAATCACATGTTCGGACACTTTTGAAAGGACAACTTTTTAACATCGGATTCTTTCGAGGAAAAGAATTTTTAAAATTCTATCAAAAAAACGAAAAATACTAGAAATTGTTGTTTGCAATTTTTTTATGTAAACTTATGTTGAAAATTTAAAATATATATTTTATAGATCTGTGTAAATCATTAAATAAATCATCTGGTTTAAAGCATGAATATATAAATGAATAGGGGAGAGTCGTGCAGTACCGACCGCTCTAAGTTTTCTTGTTATTAGGTGGACTAGAATCGGTAAAAATTAAAATTTAAAAAAGGAATTTGTAACACAAAGGGAACTTAATAAAAGGCCAGAAATTAATTTTGTGAAATTTAATAATTAGTATTCATTATTTGTAAAAATAAAGATATTAGAATTTGAAGGAAACAAAGAATTGTCGTCCAGTACCGACCAATTACGTATTTAGTAGATTTTTCAGTCTAAATCATTAATAATGTTAAAAAAAGACATTTAGATGTTAGAATACGCATTTTTATTCAAATTTTATTTATACATATAATAAAATAATTATATATTTTTATATATTATGTCATTTTTTTGTTTAGTTTTTACATTTTTCCTTATTCCCTTTCCTTACTTGAGTTTCAATTTTTCTTTTTTCTGCTTCTTTGACTTTTTCGTTTCTTGCAGCTTTTCTCTTCTCCGCATTTATTTTTTTTCTTCAGCCAGGTTCTTTTTTTTCTGAACTTCGTTTATAAAAACGGTCGAAGTTAAGATTTCGGATTGTTGCGTCCGTTGTTTTCTTTTTTTTGTTTGCAACTCTAATTGTCGTTTCTAGGAGAGATTGATTTCACCATTCCCATGAAATTTGAAGTTACACCAGGTAAAGAAGTTACTGAAAAATTATCGTTAATATTTAAAGTGAGCGGTGATGATGGTTTTTTCTGATTTGGAATTTCGGACATTTTTCTGTGGGAGAAGGTAAAAGAAAGATTAAATAAACATCTTCTAACTTCATTTCAAATGCTAACAGATTGAACTTACAGATAAGAAAAGTTTGGCTTATACTGGTCGACGATTGATTGGTCGGTACTGCACGACAGTTGGATGGTCGGTACTGGACGACAAACATGAGGAAACATTTTAGGTTATGGTATACATAATATACAAAGAAAATTCCAAAACAGGGCCCGTTAATTATACTTAATAGACTAGATATAATATACATAATTCAACAAAGTCGTTTACTTACCTGAGAAACGAATTATCAGATCTAGAAAATAACTCTTAATACTCGAAATATCAACGCCCACGCTAAATGTGTCAGAATTGCGAAAACAATCGAATGATCAATGTAGCAACGAAACATATTACCCACAATAGTTATATTCATTTGTTTTCGTAAAGGAAGTGTAGCCATTTGACCTGGAAAGTCATAAACTAATTTTGGTCGGTACAGTACGCCGGTCGGTACTGCACGACTCTCCCCTACATACTCAGCTTTATTATCCAAGATTTAACCGTTAAGCGGACAATGTTATTTAATTTCGGTTGGATATGAATATAAGAAAGTAATTGTGTGCGGATAATATACGAGGCTCGCGAACGGCTAAGGTGTTAAAAATTATTGCCCTAGTAAACCGTGGACTATTTCTGTTAGACGTTCATTTATAAATGCCACAGGTATACCAAAGACTCTGATTGCGATGCTCGTAGATAATCATCGATAGTAACTCTCCTTCAGCCGAGCTTAATGTATTCTGGGTGTGTGCTTACCGCTCTATCTATCTAACAGGCTCGTTAAATTGAAAAAAAATTGCCACGATTCCTCTCTACACGAAATCACATCGACGAAAAAATATTGTGATCATTCAACAAGTGAAATGACTTTTAAAAGTGCGTTTAAAAAATAAAGATATATTCTAGGAAAAGCTTTCTTTACATTTTACTTGAAAAATAGGATTTTAAAAATGTTGTCAACAGGATTATCGATTATTACAATTTTCGAATATTCAACAGTACATTAATGAATTTTTATCTGCAGTATTTAAACAACAAAGCACTTACTGTAGTTTTCAATAAATTAAATACGATAATAATAAGTCTAAATAGAATGATGATTTCAGCGCATAGGTTCGATCAATTATAAAATTAAAGAATTTAATTTTTATAACAAATTTGCAATTTGAAATCTCGACGTTTCGATCCTGGTGAGGATCATTTTCAAGAGATTTTTGCGTCTGAAACAAAATGTAACATTGCAAAAGAAAACCATAGATAGAAGAAGAATAAATTTTTTTTTAAACTGGAAAAATGAAATAATTTTTCTTACATGTTATATGGAAAATTGAAATTTAACTTTAATAACCACGTGTTGCTTCCATGCTGGTAGATAATGGACTGACACCTTGTTGAAGGTTAGGATGTAAACAGTGAATACAAACGGACAGAATTTGGAATTTGACCAATTAGAAACGTGATATATGTTTGCTGAATCTATGATAGGCGGCAAATTCAAAAACTCAATATAATTCATCCCAATCCACAACACAGTATATTACCACCTTTAATTGTGGTAATAGAGGAAAAGTTCAACATTCAAATAAAATTGAGAAAAAATTGCAATTTAATCAGAATCAAAAATATAGTAATTAAATTATATTTAATACTATTAAAGAATTAGTTAGAAACTTCATCATAAAGAACATTACTGGTTCAGTAATGCAGCGTAATGGTCATGAATCTTAGGTGATTCGTACCTAAGATTAACGCTTTGCAGTTTAATCATATGAAAAGTTTCCACTAATAGTCTACGGTGTAAATTTGATTCTTTGTCTAAAACTTTAGCATTTTCAAAGTCAAATGCGTGATCAAATTCCATTGAATGTTTTGTCAGAGCTGTGTGTTGTGAAGGAGATTGAAGGATATTGCGTTTATGTTCAGATATTCTGGTGTCAAGATGTCTAGAAGTTTGTCCTATGTATGACTGATTACAACCTTTACAATTATTTCACTTTTTCAGTTTAAAAAGAAATTCTCAAAAAATTCTGAAAATGATCCTCACCAGGATCGAAACGTCGAGATTTCAAATTGCAAATTTGTTAAAAAAATTGAATTCTTTAATTTTATAATTGATCGAACCTATGCGCTGAAATCATCATTCTATTTAAAATCTTTTTCGATCGCAAAATTTATTCAATATATAATAAGTCTAAACATAAATAATGCTGATATCAAATAGATCTTGATAAGTAACATTTATAATTTAAATGATCAGAAAACAGACTCACCTATAACACGATACATTGACAAAGAATTGTTTAAAAAGTTACTATATCTACACAAATACAACAGTTTTACTTTTGTGATCGCGTTATGCAACAATCTACAGTACCCACCACGAACTACAAAAATTCAAATATGGCACGCCGGACGTAGCGCTCAAATTGGTGCGGCGATTTTGTCAATTACAGAACACGGAAGTTCTAGCAGAAAATATTCAGGAAACATTGAAAAGTGAAATCAAGCATACAAATTGAATATTTCAATTGAATATTGCGTTAAACATTTCCGAATAACGACACGATACTTGTATAACGGCGGGAGTGTAAAAGGTTAACACAACTGGCGTGCGAACAGATTAAGCAAGTGATATTTCGCTAGGCTAGAAACCTCGTCAGAATCTTTCGAAAAATGAAGCAAGTTTTCCGAACGGTCAGCATCGAGAGAGAGAGAGAGAGAGAGAGAGAGAGGGAGAGAGAGAGAGAGAGAGAGAGAGAGAGAGAGAGAGAAAAAGAGTGAGAGTAGGATGGATAAAAAGAAAGAGCTTATCTGTAGAGAAACAGCATTTCGTAAACAGTGTAATCTACTCCTGTCGAACCGTCGAAAAAGGACATGGGCGAGCGAGCGAGCGAGCGAGTGAGCAGCGGGGCAGAGACACAGTGAGAGCGCGAGAGAGGAGAGGAGAGGAGAGAGAAGCGTAACGAGAAAGAGATAAAGAAGGAGAGGACGAAGGACACGGCTGTTGCATCCTGGCGTAGGAGTGCATCAACAGGATCTCGCTGGTCCAAGTAGCTTCGACTTGGTGCGGTGGAGGGTTGGCGGAGCGGGGGGTATAGGGTAAGGGGGTTCGGTGGTGGGGGGATCGGCGATCGGCTGGGAGTGGGGGAACGGCACGAAGAGGAGCCGAGTGGAGCAGCTCCCTCTGGCGAAGACCTCGTGTCAGTCGAGCCGTGTGCCGCGTCGCGGTAGTGTTGTGTCGTGGGGCCGCGATTCGCGTGTCGCGTCAACCGCCAGCGACGCTTTGTTTCCTGTGATTAGGAGCGATGTGAGTTCAGTGAAGCCGAGTCCAACATCACCGTGATCATCGTTTAAATCGAAAATAAATCAGTGCATAACGAAGAAAGAGAGAGAGAGAGAGAGAGAGACCAGGCGAAACAGCCGTGGAACTACCGCACGCGAAAGTTGTTCCGTCGCCGTGCTCGGTGCGGACCGCGTGCTCCCTGCCGTGTGCTCGGTCCTCTGCTCTTTTCAGGGGGTTTGTTCAAGGTTAGCCGTGTTCGGTTGCCGGCACGAACCGAACGATCCGATCCGGGCCGCTGCTCTTTCCGCCGGTTTTTTCCCCTGTCACTCCGAGCGGTCCACGATCGAAAAGAAAAATCTCGTTTGGACACCGACTCTGACGTTCCCATTCCACGATCGCGTGTGTCTCAGATATATATCTACGTATACGTTCCCGGTGAAAAGTTAGTGGTTTATTTTCAACGCGGTGTTTCTCGTTTGTATATCAGTGAAAAATCTTTGAATCGGTCCGGGTCTCGTGCAAATGGATAAATAGTGTCGGGAGCAGGCTGTGCGTCGACAGGAATCCTCAAGGTCACGGGAGAACGAGCCGGGAGAGACGTCAGGATCATAATAGCGACACCGGGCCAGCGGAAAGAGAGAGAGACAGAGGTGCACCTCCAACGAGCAATTTCGTGAAACTAGAGAAAAAGAAACACGTTCGGAACCTTGTGCTCTAGCGTGCGGGGAAGAGAGTGAGAGAAAGATGAGTGCATAGAGAAAGAGAGGAGCGACCAAGTTGTTTACTCGCGGGATAAAACCGCGGACCGATTAAACGAGAGACTGAAACGAATCGCGCGAAGTCAGTGTCCCTTTGTCTGGTGGACCCCGGTGGCCGTTGACCCTGGTGCGAGAGTTGCCCGCTGAATGTTTCTCCGCTGCGCCGTAAAAAGCAAGGACAACCGAAGTGACGGAGGACGAGACACGGTCCATACATAAAAAATTAATTTCTCGTCGCCGCGGTCACGCCGGGGCGTTACGTTCTCTCTCCGCGCGCGCGGCGCTGATAAAACTTTCAGTTGTAATTTGCAGGTCGCCCGGTGTGGCAATTCCCCTAACCGGCCCGCGCAGTCCTCCCTCCCCGAGACTACACCACGGAAGCACCGATGCTGGTTTCTCCCGTGTGCTTCGGAACGGGACACGTGTACCAGCGCCGGTTTCGATTTTCGGTGGAAATGATTGGCCTCTCGCTCTCCGCGACTGCGGTTCGTGAAAACAGAGCCGGAGATTAGCTTGCGTGTTCCGTCTTTTAATTCGCACCTATACTTCTACGGAGAAATAACCGAGACAGAGAGAGAGAGAGAGAGAGAAATACGTAACCGGCTTCTCTCTCACTTTTCCCATATGTGTGTGCAAGTATACAGTCGGAGCGGAGCGTTCGAGCGAATCAGCCCGGTGGCTTTGTAGAAGCGTTCGAGAGAGGAGATCGTATCGATACATTGGACCAGTTGGACGGTCCGCGCCTCGTAATGAGCTAGAGCAGTGTACGTTGGGGGATCGAACGTGACCGGTGCAGTAGCCCCCGCATCTCCTCTATCCGGTATCCTCGAAGGAGCCGTTAATCGAGGTGCCGCCCATTACACGAAAAACCAATCGGCCCTGGGATCGTCTCTCGCCCTCGGAGGGAATCGGTCCACCCGATTGAATCGCGAATATTATACGTGATTTCTTCGGTCGAGCGTCGTCGACGTCGCCGTTTTCCCGACGAGAACGTGGTCTCGGTACTGGGATCTTCACTCCTCTCCCTCCTCCTCCTCTCTCTCTCGTTCTGTCTCTTATTCTCGCGTTCGATCGGAGATGTCGCGGTGTGCAACAACGACGGCAGTAGCACCACCAGCAGCAGCATCATCATCCGGAGAAAGCCTCGCGTAAGGGTTGTGAACCGGCGACAGAGAGGGAGGTGAGGGAGAGAGAGAGAGCGCAGCACGATTAGAGGGAAGGAGGCAGCCAGGCAGGCCTAGCTTAGGCGAAGTTTAAAGACTCTAGCAGCGTTTCCGCGGTCGTCAGAACCGGACCGGGAAGATGACGATGGCCAGCAACATCGTGGTGGAGTGGCTGAGGTCCCTCCACCTCGGTCAATACTCCGAGTCGTTCATCGACAACGGTTACGACGACCTTGAGATCTGCAAGCAGATCGGCGATCCCGATCTGGACGCGATCGGGGTCTTCAACCAGTCTCATCGCGCCCGGCTGCTCCAGTCCGTGAAGACCCTCCGGGAGGAGGGCGCCGCGAGCGTTTATTTCACGCTGGAGGAGAGCAACGACTGCCTCTGCGACAATGTCAGCTCCAAGTCCTCGAGGACGTCCTCCGAGAGACCACCCAGTGATAAAGAGGCGCAGAGAGCCTCGCCGACCGCCAGTTCTTCCAGCGGCGGTCAGGAATTAACCAAGTTCGCGGACGAGTACGAAGAGGGGAAGGCGGAGCTCGTCAGAATCCCGGGGATGCAGCTCAGGATGCTGCTGCAGGAGAAGCTCAGACACGACGGCATCAGGCTCGCCTGTCAACCGTACACAACACCGGTGAGCCACCCAGGCCTGTCATTGTTTATTCGTAATTTTCAGAGCCGCGCCGAGTTCCCTTGTACCTGCCGGTACGCTTCCCAGGAACCGGTCATTCATCTTCCTAAGTAAGACACTCGCGAAAGAATCCGCGAAGGGGAGGGAACGATATGCCGCGAGAGGACATTTCCGGATGTTCATTAGCCCCCACGAAATGTTTTCTTCATTTTTCAAACTACCCTTCCCCCCCCCCCCCCCCGGAGTACACTGCTCTCCGGGTAGCTACGGACAGCCTCGGTCTTTGAGATTAACCTTTACTCGCATGAGGTCCGTCGCAATTTCGATGTCCCCGCAAACGCGTAATTCTACCGAATTAAGGTCGCTGCCCATTTAACAGCACAATGCCCGAACTGCTTCCTACCAACGTGCTCGCATTATTTACACGTATTTCGCCGCGACCTTCGCGTCGAACTTTTCCACGGTGGTCCTGCACGACCGGCTGCGATAAAAACGCGTAGAATTCGTGGACAATTGCGTTTATAATTTCGCGAATGCGATTAATATTAGGATTAGGATTTTACAGTATCCCTTTAGACTCCTTTGTCGAGTGCAACTCGACGTCGGAGAAAGAGAAATGTAAATAGAACCGGTTTTTGTATGTATGTATTTGGTTCTTCTATTATTTCTTGAATTGTCTAATTTTTTTAGTTGAAAACGAATACAAGGTCCACAAATATATATTACAACAAAGTTTGAGTAATATTTAATACAGGGTGAATTCGATAAAGCAGGACACCTAAATATCTCCGTTACTTTTCGTTGTACAAAAAAACTTCGTAGGACAAAGTTACACTGTTTGAAGGGCCACATATAACGGTGTAAGGGAAAAAAAATGTCAAGGTCATTTTTATCAGATTTCAAGGTTATCGATGTTTTTTTAAATGGAATGAGGTATTTTTTAATACATCAATCGATGCAGCTGGACATTCTTTATAAAAAAGTACTAACCTGTGTATGTCGAAAAGTTAGTAGTTCACGAGATATTTTGATTTAAGTAACTCTAAAACACCATTACTGTCGTACTAAGACATTACACAAGTAAGTAAACGTTAACATCAATTCAATTTCAACTTCCATTTCAATATCAACTCTTCAACTTCATTTTCAACTTCAATTTTTCAATTACAACTTTAATTTCAACTTCAATTTCAACTCTTCCATTTCAACTTCAATTGTTCAATTTCATTTCGTTAATTTCAATTTCAATTTTTCCATTTCAACTTCAATTTTAACTCTCCCATTTCAACTTCAATTTCAACTCTTCCATTTCAACTTCAATTAAATCTTCAATTTAATTCTCAACGTCAATTTTTCAATTTCAACTTCAACTTTTCAATTTCAATTAGTAGCTTAGGAGATATTTCAATTTAAATAACTCTAAAATACCATTACTGTCGTGCTAAGATGTTACACAAGTAAGTAAACATTAACATCAATTCAATTTCAACTTCCATTTCAATATTAACTCTTCAACTTCATTTTCAACTTAAATTTTTCAATTACAACTTTAATTTCAACTTCAATTTCAACTCTTCCATTTCAACTTCAATTGTTCAATTTCATTTCGTTAATTTCAATTTCAATTTTTCCATTTCAACTTCAATTTCAACTCTCCCATTTCAACTTCAATTTCAACTCTTCCATTTCAACTTCAATTTTAACTCTCCCATTTCAACTTCAATTTCAACTCTTCCATTTCAACTTCAATTAAATCTTCAATTTAATTCTCAACGTCAATTTTTCAATTTCAACTTCAACTTTTCAATTTCAATTCGTTAATTTCAACGTCAATTTTTCAATTTCAATTCGTTAATTTCAACTCTTTAATTTCAACGTCAATCTTTCAATTTCACCTTCAATTTTTCAATTTCAATTCGTTAATTTCAAATCTGCAATTTCATTTTCAATTCTTCAATTTTACAATTTCAACGTCAATTTTTCAATTTCAATTAGTAGCTTAGGAGATATTTCAATTTAAATAACTCTAAAATACCATTACTGTCGTGCTAAGATGTTACACAAGTAAGTAAACACTAACGTCTTAGTACGACAGTAATGGTGTTTTAGAGTTACTGAAATCAAAATATCTCGTGAACTACTAACTTTTCGACATACACAGGTTAGTACTTTTTTATAACGAATGCCCAGCTGCATCGATTAATGTATTAAAAAATACCTCATTCCATTTTAAAAAAAACATCGATAACCTTGAAATCTCATAAAAATGACCTTGAAATTTTTTTTCCCTTACACCGTCATATGTGGCCCTTCAAACAGTGTAACTTTGTCCTACGAAGTTTTTTTGTACAGCGAAAAGTAACGGATATATTTAGGTGTCCTGCTTTATCGAATTCACCCTGTATAAGGCGAGGAACTGTCCTTTGAGGTATGAAACGCTCACAATAGTAGGGAGTTGTTGGCAAGAGAATTCGGAGTGCACAGAGTTCGTATTAGGATTCGAACGTGTCAATATTTTTATGAACACGAGCAATTTCAATCCGGCAGTCAATTTTTTAATAGAAGTACACTTGATAACGCATCGATACTCCCCTTTTTTCTTTCTCTTGATGATAAGAATAAATACGTTGACTTTGGTATGACGTCGTTCTGGTGTCGTGCTGTTAAATGGGAGACGACCTTTATTCCAGGGATGCAGCAGTGCCCGAGAAGAAAAAACAAAAGACCATGTCCGTATACCGGTAATGGCTGACCCCGTGCGACTAGAATCCTGCACAAATCGGGCTTGCGAGTATCTGAACGGGTTACGCTTCCTGGGGTTGTGGAATGGAGCAGATACTGTTCTTAATTAATTATAGATGTTTTAAGGACATTCTACCGCTTAAAGAGAGAATTTGTTTAAATAACGACAGTTTGGTACATTAAGAATTGAAGAAGTAATAGGTTACAGACAGGATAGGTGTAGTACGTGATCTTAGTTGGTCTAACAACAGGTAATCTCGGTTACTGTAATCTTTTTGATAAGTTGTAGATATAATACACTTATTATTGTTTATTTTATGAAACATTTATAAAGTGTCCGATAGTTCATACATGTTTCCTATCGGTTGAAGATCTTTATCAGTGGCGCAGTACTTACCCTCGGTAGAGAAAACTTGATTCTTCATTTCTTATTAATATTTAGTTAGAACGTACAAAAATGGATGTAGAAATTTTCACGTAGGAATGAGTAGTGGAGAATTCATAACCACACAATGTCGCGCTTGAACATTAATAGTTTTTATAAAACTTTACGTCGGTACAAAAATTGATTTTTCTTCATACCAATCGATAACTCCCCCAAAGAAAACCCTGCACTGCAAGTTACAGGGTCACCACGGTTTAATCAATTGTTTCTTCTGTTCTACTTGACAAAAAATTACCAAAAAATTTGTGAACATTCTACCCACTAGCACACACCACTGTGAATTTTTTCAAAATTTGTTATTCTGTCTCAATTGCAAAAATAGTTTTATTAATTATATTAGACTATAGGGTGAATACCATTTAATCAATTATTTCTTCTGTTCTACTTGACAAAAAATTACCAAAAAATTTGGGAACATTCTACCCACTAGCACACACCACTGTGAATTTTTTCCAAATTTTTTATTCTGCCTCAATTGCAAAAATAGTTTTATTAATTATATTAGACTATAGGATGAATACCATTTAATCAATTATTTCTTCTGTTCTACTTGACAAAAAATTACCAAAAAATTTGGGAACATTTTAACCAGTAGCACACGCCACTGCGAATTTTAGTATGGAGTTTAAGGGTAATATTTTTATAGTTGTGTTCATAAAATGATAAATAGTACAATAATTACCGTAAAAGTAAGAATGGCTGATTGTTGGATTAAACAGACTGGCAGGAGGATGTTGACACTTCAATTCGCGTCGCATCCGGATTCAAACGCAATAAACATGTTAAATAAATATATTGCTGCTATAATGGAATATGCTAGAACGAACTAATTGGTTCTAAAACCACATTCATTATAGAATCTGTTGGTTCTAGTGTACACACACCGGATCACTGTATATTTAAAGGTAATCCGTTTCCATTTCACAGTATCGAAAAATAGAACTACTCAATCCAATTTAAACGGGTAATATGTTACGATAATGGAACGAAACAGAAACCATACGTCTCTGACTAGCATGAAATTAATCGAATGGCCTGAAAATTTAGAAAATTTGAATAACGTATATTTTTCCACGGAAAAGTAAATTACAATCACGTATGTAAAGTAAAAATTACATCTTTTAAAGAAGAGGTAGACCACCATAAATGTCACGACAATTCACAATATCAAAATATAAATAAATATAATCACTATAAGAAATACTATAAAAAATATATAATCCACTTTCTACATAAAACTTTACATCTCTCCAATATAAATAAATATTTGCTAGTGTGGGCGACACCTTTGTTTATGCTTGAAACACTAAACTTAAAGTTCCGAGATTGTAAATACTATTAAGCGAATAATTAAAAGTTAAACGGATAATATATGTTATGATTAGGCTGCGGATCTTTATACATTTATGAAGAAATTGGTTGGACGAAAATAAATATAAGAATTATAGAAGAAGCAAGTAGAAAATTAAATACAGATAAAAAAGTGAAAGTTCTAAAAAATTCAAGAATGTTGTTCAATTAGAACCAAACTGGGCTGGATTATTAAATAAACGAACGTGATTACGAATGCGTGAGAATTGTGCACTCTTTATTCAAAAAACGTACCGTTGCCGAGTTTGGCAGTTAGGCTAACGACTCACTGGCGTCTAGGACGCCTCGACCGCAGTGTTCCGATATTGCCTAAGATTTTTCGTACGATGGATGGCCGCTAGAGGCGCTACCAGCCTCAGTAATGTAAGATTCTCGATAAAATGGGGTACCTTGAGCAGCCCGCAGAATTTGAAAAGATTTGTATGATTTGATTCTGAAAAATGAATGTATAACATGTGTATTTGTGTATATTTTGTAACTTGTAGGACACGTCCCGAACTTTTTTTGTCGGGAACAGATTGTTTCGGTACTTTCGCGCCAATATAACTGTCTCAAGGCGCAGGGCTCCACTAGTGATGGGCACCATCGATTAAAAACTATCGACTAAATCGATAGTAGCGAACTACTATTTTCAGTCGACTGATTTTTTAAACTATCGACTGAATTTAGTAGTGTGAAGTTACTATTTTCAGTCGACTGTTTTACACGTCGCCATCTTGAAATTTCATATGTCAGTGTCAGACGATGAAACGAAAAGGTTAGAAATACATGATTATGACAGGACGCGCAAATATGCAAGTAATGAAATATGTAATATATATTTCAATACTTTAATTCCTATTAGATGTTAAAATTTTATTGTTATTTATACGATATAAACTATATATGTGATATAAATAAATTTTGTATATTTATATTTATAACATAGTGTATGAATTTATTATTAAATAAAGACAGATTCAGACAAAATCATTCAATCACGTTTACTATATCTGTACTGTTTTACTATTTATTTAACTAGCGAACATCGAGAATAAGAGTAAGTACGAGAATAACCTGTAAAGCAATTCAGTCGACTGAAAACTATCGACTAAATTCAGTTACTGAATCAGCTATTGGTTGAATTTTATAAGATTTACTATCAAATCCATTCACTCATTAGCGATATCGAATAATTCGTATGTGTATTTAGCATAAATAACAATTATTATACTACAAATATTATACAATTATTAAATAACAATAAATACTTACCTAACCTAATGAAAAAATAGTATTTTATAATTACATCTATCGATATTAGATATTTTTTTAAAAAGTTCATTAACATTTTGCCTTTATATTGCATTATTATTAAAAGATAAATAATAATTTATATACATTTTTAAATTATTGATTATATTTATTTAGTGAGAAATGAGATCTATACGTAGGCATAGAGTATAGACTGCAATCTAGACGTAACCACTAAAACGAAATTTCAGTCGACTAAAAACTATCGACTAAATATTCGATAGTATGTAGTAACTAAATAGTAATTAGCCGATAGTTGAATTTAGTCGATAATGCCCATCGCTAGGCTCCACTACTTCGTCATCATAGATACGTTACTGTTTTTTACGCGTAGCGCCTCTAGCTCCATCCATCGTACGAAAAATCTTAGGCAATATCGGAACACTGCTCGGCCGAACACCTGCGGCCGCACACACATGCACATACAGACTCGGAGGCATTTGATTTCGCGAGAACGTAAACAGTTCGTCCTCGTACTCGTCCTCGGTCCGTGGTCTGTTTACGCTTTTTATATCCAACGTTCGAAAGCGGATGGGACGCACAATTTAACGAGTAATGTAGCTTTGAATGTAACAAAGTCGTTAAGGGATGAAATCAATTGCTATGTTATTCCAGCTTCCCATAATCAATGAAAAACATTTCTATTTTGTATGTTGTTTTCTATTTCTAGCTAGCATAAAATGAATCGAATGACCTGCGAAATTAAAAAAATCATAACATTTCAAGAAAATGTACATTCTTTACGGAAAAGTAAAGTTCAATAACGTGTATAAAGTAAAAATTGCATCTCTGAGAACGAGGTAGACCACCATAAATGTCATGTCAGTCAAACGATGAGCGAGAAAATTCGACACTGCTCCAATTTAACGCTGAAGCGTCGAGTAGACTTTCAGGAAGAATTTTAAAGGAAGATGGGGATTTTAAAGTTTCCCCAACGACCGCGCATTAATTAATATAATAAACCCTCTATGCAACAGCACCTGTATTGATAAACTTGTCGCCTAAATTAAACAGACAAATCAATCATTTCAATTATTAACTTCGCATTACAAACAATTAATATATACATCGCGTATGTGTAAATAGAACCTTTGCAGTAATCCTTGGACGGG
The DNA here is from genome assembly GCA_933228785.1 of Lasioglossum pauxillum. Lineage (NCBI taxonomy): Eukaryota > Metazoa > Arthropoda > Insecta > Hymenoptera > Halictidae > Lasioglossum > Lasioglossum pauxillum. The sequence continues at coordinate 2,824,870 of OW121701.1, read as the reverse complement.
TAAAGCTGTTGCGTACATCGAGCACGTATACCGTACACGTGAATAAATGAGCAATTTATATATGTATTTAATTAATAAACTGTATATGCAAATTATTTCTGTGACGTGTGCAAACGCTAAATATTGGACGTATCCGACCGGACTGTTATTTTTCAAGTACACTTACCAGTTTGCCGTTATAGATACTCGAATCAACTTGTTAGGTAGTTAATAGCATTTCAGAAGAGAAGATGCAGAAAAGTTGTAAGCCTCGTGAGACACGGCCAGGGCGCGGATAATCCTGTGATTCATTGTTTCGTTATAGTAGCCACCGGTTCGGACAGGACAAATCGCGCTATCAAATTCCAATGCCAAAATCAACATCCAACATCAAAATCTTCCGTGCATTTGAACGTTCCGTCAAATTTTTAGCCATCATTTTCTCTTGAAACTTCAGCTATAATTATCAACTTTTAATTACTAGCCTATAGTATACAGGGTGGGGCAATAACTATTAGCACCTCAGATATCTTCGAAACTACAAGTTTCACAGAAATATTTGCTGAAACAAAATTGCACAGAACGAAAGGGGCCATCCGGTGGCGATAATAGTTTTTTTGCAGGTGGACGTACTTCGGACATTTGAAGGTCACCTTCATTTTTTTAAATGGAATGAGATATTTTTAAATACATCAATCGATGCAGCGGGACATTCGTTATAAAAAAGTACTAACCTATGTATGTCGAAAAGTTAGTAGTTCAGGAGATATTTCAATTTAAATAACTCTAAAACACCATTACTGTCGTACTGAGACGTTAGCGTTTACTTGCTAGTGTAAATTGAAGAGTGGAAATTGAAATTGAAAAATTGACGTTGAAACTGAAGTTGAAGGGTTGATATTGAAATTGAAGTTGATATTAATGAAATGAAATTGAAAAATTGAAGTTGAAATGGAAGAGTAGAAATTGAAGTTGAAATGGAATAATAGAAATTGAAGTTGAAATGGAAAAATAGAAATTGAAGTTAAAGTTGAAATGGAAGAGTTGAAGTTGAAATTAAAGTTGAAATTGAAAAATTGAAGTTGAAAATGAAGAGTAAGAGTTGATATTGATGTTAGCGTTTACTCACTTGTGTAACGTCTTAGTAAGACCGTAATGGTGTTTTAGAGTTATTTAAATTGAAATATCTCCTGAACTACTAACTTTTCGACATACATAGGTTAGTACTTTTTTATAACGAATGTCCCGCTGCATCGATTGATGTATTTAAAAATATCTCATTCCATTTAAAAAAATGAAGGTGACCTTCAAATGTCCGAAGTACGTCCACCTGCAAAAAAACTATTATCGCCATCGGATGGCCCCTTTCGTACTGTACAATTTTGTTTCAGCAAATATTTCTGTGAAACTTGTAGTTTCGAAGATATCTGAGGTGCTAATAGTTATTGCCCCACCCTGTATATTTACAATCTCGAAACTTTAAAATTAGTGTTTCGAGCAGTGTTGGGCAAATTTTATTTTAACTAATAAATAATTGAATAATAAATAAACGGGTGATTTTAATTGTAAATAATAACTAAACTTTTTGTTTAAATAAATTATTATTTCTTATTTGCAAATAAAAGATTATTTATTATTTGGATTGAGGTGGAAATGAAATAAATAGTTTTTGGTCTTCTCTTATTTCTTGCATTTTGTGTATACGATGGACACGTGCGCGTTTTTTGTCTGCTATAGCAACTTTTTCAGGTACACATGTACATATATCGGCAGTGGTCGGGCCCGCGTCCGGAGGGCCTAGCTGCCTATAAAAAAATACAATTTAATGTATTATTTGTCAATACAAATAATAATTGAAATTGTATATGTAAATAACAATTAACTTTATTATTTTCAATAATTCATTTAGACTTCCTCAAATAATAAATAACTTGTTATATACATTTTTATATAAATAATTATTCATTTAAATAAATTTATTTATTGCCCAACACTGGTTTCGAGCATAAACAAAGGTGTCGACCACACTAGCAAATATTGATTTTGCATTGAAGTAGTTATCTCATTGAATAATATTTATATTTATGTTGGAGTGATGTACAGTTCCATGTAACCAGTTATGTAAAATGTGGAGTTCATTCATTGAATGAATATTAATTATTATTTTTGTTGGAATGATGTACAGTTTCATGTAACATATACAAATAAAAATTTATAACAAATATTGAATATATAAATATGACCGCGAATTTTAAGCATACTATTTCAACTCGTCGGATTATTTTTCACCAGTCTCTGCTTATCAATTAATTTTGAAATTTGAAGAGCATGTTGCTTAAAAAAATATATAATAAAAATTTTTCATCTAAATAATAATACACTTTGGTACAAATTTGTGAAATTCATGCTGCGCCTCGAGTCGAGGCGATACAAAACGTAACAAAACAATCGTGTCATTCTTTAAAAATTGTGTATCGCTATTATCCAGAAAAAAATGTTGTTTTTCGATCATTTTGAATTCTATCTACCGCCCTAGAGAATTTGATTTGTTAATTTGTTCGCGTAATAAACGTAATCGAAACAGTTTCCGATACGTGATTTCCCTTTTTTCCCAAAATTTTATCTCTCTCGAGAAGTTTTAATTAGTGCGAAAACTACTCGTTTACAGAAAAACCAGAAAATGTATAAAACGCAACAACAGCTGCAGTTTTGTTCAATTCGGGCGCGATAAGTAGTGCACACTTTGGCAGTATTTTCATGAATGTAGTTGCTCATTTCGTTGTCCGCCTTCATAATCGATAAAGCTGTGTAATCAAACACACACCTTAATTTATGGCAAAAATGAAAGATGAAGTAGAATAGTAGGATCATTAGAAAAATCTAAGATACACTCTATTCTTTGCGATTCTTTTTATAGTGGAGCATCTCGACAAAAAAATCTGAAAAAATACATGAAAAATACCCACAACTATACTTTGATACTGTAAAAATGCGAATGACGTCACTTTTGAAATTCAGTACAAAATCTGCGCATTTTTCCTACTTTTGTTTAGGTTTCTGATTTGTTACAACCAGGACTTGCAACTTAAAAATCCGAATTAATTGCAGTATGTGTATCCAGGTGTTTGACATCTGTTCGATTTTTTTTAGAATTTTCGCATACGACTAAATAAATTTTATAACATTCCCTCTTCAGCATAATTAGGTTCAGGGGCATTTTTGATATTTCTCGAGTGTAATAATTCCTTGGAAAACGATTCAATGAGAATATTAAGAACAATGACAAGAAAGAATAATAAGAAAGAATTTATTTATATAATAAAAAAAAAATCTAACAGATGATCCCGCATAACGATTGTTTATTCCGCATAAAAATCGTCAGACTAGTCATTAGACCTTGGAATTCGAGTAACGAAGTAGATGACGCGTGCGTGGACTCCCGCAACAGTTTGTACAGGGAAGAACAATTATTCTCCTCGACCTGCATGCCTCGATACACGACTTATTACGAGCCGGGAGGGTGTAAACGTGTAACGTGACTGATAATGAAGAGCCGAGTAAGGCAAATGGAATTCGAATTAAGTGAAATACGAATTACAGAGACTCGTCATTGTCGTTGGTACGTTCTCGTCGGGAGTGGTACACGTGTGTGAGCGCACGTGTATACGTGTGTGTGTGTGTGTGTGTGTGTGTGTGTCGTCGTATCGTTATCACGAATGTAAAGCCTGGTCGCTTTATCGACTTCGAAACAACTGTAAGGTTCAGCTTCGTCGCTAATGATTCACACAGCCCGACAACGTCTTTCCCGTATCTGCGTGCGTTAATTAGCGAGCGGCGAGCTGAATGCAGATGGAAAGATAGACGCCTTATATTGGGAAGCCTGGGTGGTTTTATCGCGAGGATAAGTCTCGGCTGTTATTTACATTCGTGCGGCGACATTATGACCCCGCGTTTACGTCGAGGCTCTTATTTCACCGGTTTATGGTCACGGCTGCTTAGCTTATTGGGCAAGGTGGCGCTTATACAAATCGCGGACGGCCTCGCCGTCTCTCCCCGTCGAATTTCAACGATAGAAGCCCCACGGCACACGTGAGAATTACAGGAGTTTGATACCAAATTGACCTTTCTTCGTACCAATCGATAACACCCCCAAAGAAAACCCTGCACTGCCAGTTTCAAGGCGGACCGCCACCACAAGGGTAGTTACAGGGTCACCATGGTTTAAGGATGTACTGGAGGTACAATGGGAGACAAAAATACAAGAAATTCGAAATCCATCAATACATGGCAATGAAAGCCATTCATGAGTATATTTTGCATTAAACTTTTGCGAATACTGTACCATCTGTAGCTATATTCAGTGGTCTACACTTGTCACGTTTCCATGCTAGTGAGAGACAACAAGATAAATTTGACGTTTTGTAACAGTTTAGAATTTTTTTGCTCTGTAACTGTTTAGTGAATCCTAATAAATTTTGAACATAATTAATTACCTAATTTTTACTACATATAAAAAAAGACTGGAGTTTCTAGTTGCGTTTTTTCAAGGTTTAAATAGGGTTTGAAGTGGAATTTTATGAATTCTCCATAAGAAGACGTGTTAAAATGTGCAAACTTTAAGTTGCTATAATTCTTAAACGGTGCAGTGAATCGAACCCAAACTTTGGTAATTGCATCAATTTAGTAAGAATTATATCTTGTCAAATTTTCAAAAATTTTGTTGCGTTTTTATATACCTCCAGAACATCCTTAATCAATTATTTCTTCTGTTCTACTTGACAAAATATTACGAAAAATTTTGGGAACATTCTAACCAGTAGCACACATCGCTGTGAATTTTTCCGAATTTTTTATTCTGTCTCAATTGCAAAAATACTTATTATTACACTATAGAGTCACCACGGTTTAATCAATCTTCTATTCTTTTTCTACTCTGTTCTTCTATTCTATTCTTCTATTCTACTTGACAAAAAATTACCAAAAAATTTGTGAACATTCTACCCACTAGCACATAACGCTGTGAATTTTTTCCGATTTTTTTATATATTCTTTCTCAATTGCAAAAATTGTTTATTAATTATTAGACTATAGGGTCACCACGGTTTAATCAATTATTTATTTCTTCTGTTCTACTTGACCAAAAATTACGAAAAAATTTGGGAACATTCTGCCCACTAGCACTCACCACTGCGAATTCTTTCCGAATTTTTTATATATTTTCTCTCAATTGCAAAAAATGTTTTATTAATTATATTAGACTATAGGGTGAATACCATTTAATCAATTATTTCTTCTGTTCTACTGAACAAAGAATAACGAAAAAATTTTTGAACATTCTAACCAGTAGCACACATCGCTGTGAATTTTTCCGAATTTTTTATTCTCTTTCTATTGCGAAAATAATTATTATTACACTATAGGGTGAGTACGGTTTATCAATTATTTCTTCTGTTCTACTTGACCAAAAATTACGAAAAAATTTGGGAACATTCTGCCCACTAGCGCACACCACTGTGAATTTTTTCCGAATTTTTTATATATTTTCTCTCAATTGCAAAAAATGTTTATTAATTATATTAGACTATAGGGTGAATACCATTTAATCAATTATTTCTGCTGTTCTACTGAACAAAAAATTACGAAAAAATTTTGAACATTCTATCCAGTAGCACACATTACTGTGAATTTTTTCCGAATTTTTGATTCCCTTTCAACTGCAAAAATAGTTTTATTAATTATTATTAGAGTATAGGGTGAGTACCATTTCATCAATTATTTCGTCTGTTCTGTTTGACAAAAATTACGAAAAAATTCAATAACATTCTACCCACTAGCACAACCCACTCAATTTTTTCCGAATTTTTTGCTCCATAACTTGTGTTCCACAAGCTGCGGAAACTAAAAATGGAGTGACGTTACCCAATGACCACGTTCATATTTTTATGGTTTATTTATTATTTATTTCATTGATGACATATTTTATTCCTTTGGCTGTAGATTGGTTGTAGGACAGCCGCCCTTTGCTGGGACTCGGGTCGGGTCGGGCCGGGATCCCGAAAGTACGGAATATATTCGGGTATTGGAGGCTGTTCGGGTGGATTTGAGAATCGCACGAGCGCGACGCTTTTTCACAACCTCCCAATCTAATTTTACATTATAACTTTTCGGGTACTCGACCCGACCAGAAGCTCGAGTTCCTGTTCCCCTAGAAAATTGTAAATTGCCGGGAATAACGATTGCCGACCGGCCGGCGGGAATTTACGGTCGTGTTTGATACATTTTCGCGGTCGGCAGCCGGGGCCCTATTAGTTTCTAAATTTTCATCCGATCGCGTCGCAACGCATTAAACGCCGCTGCCCCGTCAAAGATTGATATCGAATTTATGAATGCCACGCGAAGAATTTGAAAATTTTACGGGGTACGCTTTTACGAGCCGCGCGGCCATGAAAAACAGTGTTTAACGCTAGGCTATTAATGAAATTGCTAACTCGTATAATTCACCGGGCTTGCGGTGCTGCGGCTGATCGATAAACCGGCTGGCAAAAGAGAAAATTAAAATGCGGGCGAGTCTAGGAATTAGCGGGTTAAGGGTGATTATCTGGAAAGCGTTCGCGGTCCTCCCGCGCCGGACAGACCTTTTTTTTTCTTTTTGCAAGTAATAGCTGCGTGGAAAAAAAATCCCCCCCTCCGCTCCCACGGTCTCGTTACTTTTCATGAAGAATGTTAGCCTGGTTAGATTAATTCCCGCGGTTTATATTACATCTCGAAGTATTAAAGCGTTTCGGGTTCCGTTTAAACGTCACTGAATTTATCCTCAAAGCGGGGGCCGAGAGCGAATTTCTGCGACGCGCGGCTTTCAATCCCGCAACACGCCGCTGTTTAATTGCTGCCGGACTGTTGGAAAGTCGGGTTGTTATCTTTTTTTTGTTTCGGAAAATCAGAATATACACGGTGTCCCAAAATTCCTTCGACAGACGGAAATGGGAGGTTCCTGACGTCATTCGAAGCGACATTTTCCTTTGCGAAATGTCATCCGCGGCTTTGTTTAGGAGTTATTAACGAAAAACACGATTGTGCCAACACGCGTCTAGGTCGCGCTCTGATTGGTTCGTGTTTTCGTTGATAACTCCTCAACAAAGCCGCGGATAACATTTTTGCAAAGGAAAATGTTGCTTCTAATGGGCTCAGGAACCCCATTTTCGGCTGTTGAAGGAATTTTTGGACGCCCTGTATAGACAGACATCCACAAAGTATGCACGCACAGTTTCTCGCAGCATTGTTCAAGTAATAACAAATAAACTTGCTTTTTACGACCTCTTGTATGTGGGTTTACATTTTTTTTTATTGAAGCTCTTTAGACCCTTAAATGGGTCCATTTCGCTTTACAATGCGGTGTTACACGTGGGCTTACATTGAAAATTTTAAATGTACGTTCTGGAGATCTGTATTTATTATAATTGATTCTAATAATTGTCGTGTAACATTTTCTTTAGTGATTGAAACGTCTTTATCCCCGAAAATGTCCAAAAGTATATCCCACGAGAGAGTAACCCCGCGGAAAGACCAGTTTTCGTTCGTCCTTGCGCATCTTCGCCCTAATTGGTTTAAGAAAGTGAGGAGTGGGTGATGGAGTGAAAGATTATAGGCTCGCTGCGCCCCCACCACCTTCTAAGCTGCGCAAAACAGGGTTACTGTCTCGTGGTATATGCTTTAGCAGGGAAAGAAAATGTATATTTTATCTCAATGCTTAAATATCGATTACGAACGAATAAAACTTTATTTCACCTAAAAAGAATGAGGCGTAACATTCATATTTGTCTAACTCGTTAAAATACGGCGAGGAGTTGAAGGTTCACACAGTTTTAATATTATTAAACTCGTCTGTATTCCACGAATTGCAAAAAGCTGCCCCGTTGTTATTACACACAATAAAAGTGATCGTAGAAATGTTGATTAAATAGATGTAAGAAATGTTGATCAAATCTTCATCACGAAAGATTCAATCAGTAATTTATTATTTGTCGATACAAATAATAATTGATATTGTATTTGTAAATAACAATTAACTGTATGATTTTTAATTTAGACCTGCTCAAATAACGAATAATTATTTTTGCTTTTTATTTGGATATCCAAATAACAAATAACTTGTTATTTAAATTTTTATTTAAATACTTATTTAAATAAATTTGTTTATTGCCTAACACTGTCTGTAACACCATGGCCGTTCGAGATACTGTAACCTTTTGGCAATTACGATTGGACAGCGTGTAAATACGTGATAATAATATGCGCGAGGGGGAGTAGTGTTTGAAGGGAGGAAATGGTTTAATTTGTTTGGAATATTTATTAGCCGGCGATAAAGAGGACGTGGTCCTGTATTAAAGTTTATGCCGGCGATCGGCGTCGAATCTCATATTTTTCAATACGTCTCGGGCCACTTTGTGCACAACGGTTTTTCACTGTGGATACTCGCATACTCGCACGCAAATGACTGCGCGGCAAGAAAAAGGCAATAAAAATGCCTGTTCTCTCTCAGAGCACGGTGGTCCGGCCGTCACTTGCTCCTTTTTACCCTACCACGCCACGGCACGGCGCGATACGTGCGAACCTGTGTGGGAACGCGTGTGTGCTAGACATCACGGCTTTGCTGAAGAAGTCTTTCCCACGATTAGTGAACTTTGAGCGCGGATATCTCAGAAACTATGCGAGATAGCGAAAAACTGAATCGAATCAATCTTGTGGCATATTTTGTTAGCTTTAATTTTGTATAGAGTGGTATTATCGCTAGGACGCATGGTTTATGAAATATAAGCGAAAAACCGAAAAAGGGGACCTTCTACGTGCTTCCCTGAACCGTGCTCACCTCCTACGAGTGGGGATTTTTCGTATGTATACTAAAAGTACGGAAACTATGCGTCCTAGCGATAAGACCATTCTATACAAAATTAAAGCTGACAAAATGTACCACAAGATTGATTCGATTAATTTTTTCGCTATCTCGCATAGTTTCCGAGATATCCGCGCTCAAAGTTCACTAATTGTGCTGAAGAGTTCTTTTTCACAATTAGTGAAATTATAACTTTCAGCGCGGATATCTTGGGAATTATGCGAGATAACGAAAAACTGAATCGAATCAATCTGGTGGCACATTTTGTCAGCTTTAATTTTGTATAGAATGGTATTATCGCTAGGACGCATGGTTTCTGAGATATAAGCGAAAAACCGAAAAAGGGGACCTTCTACGTGCCCCCCTGAACCGTGCTCACCTCCTACGAGTGGGGATTTTTCGTATGTATACTAAAAGTACGGAAACTATGCGTCCTAGCGATAAGACCACTCTATACAAAATTAAAGCTGACAAAATGTACCACAAGATTGATTCGATTAATTTTTTCGCTATCTCGCATAGTTTCCGAGATATCCGCGCTCAAAGTTCACTAATTGTGCTGAAGAGTTCTTTTTCACAATTAGTGAAATTATAACTTTGAGCGCGGATATCTCAGAAACTATGCGAGATAGCGAAAAACTGAATCGAATCAATCTTGTGGCACATTTTGTTAGCTTTAATTTTGTATAGAATGGTCTTATCGCTAGGACGCATAGTTTCCGAGATATCCGCGCTCAAAGTTCACTAATTGTGCTGAAGAGTTAGTGAAGTTTGAGCGCGGGTATCACGGTAACAATGCGGGATAGCGAAAAAATTAATCGAATCAATCTTGTGGTACATTTTGTCAGCTTTAATTTTGGATAGAATGGTCTTATCGCTAGGACACATAGTTTCCGAGATATAAGCGGAAAACCGAAAAAGGTTTTTTTATTATGCTTACCTCCTTACTAGTCCAAACAAAGACCCTAAGTTAAGAATTGTGTTCCTTCCATTTCCCTCTATAACTTTTCGTTGACTGGACTAAAAAACAGGTTGTCTGTATACTCTAGTGTGTGCTGTGGTGCGCGCGTGGAAGATTTCAGAGCCCGCGAACGTGCACCGACCCCCGTCAAAATGATACTTACCACCTCCGTGCTCTCTCTCTCTCTCTCTGGGATGCATACTTTCGTATTTATTGGTTCAATCCGGAAGGTCCGATTTGTACGGCGCCTCTCGGCCACGTATCTGGCCAATCAACATTCCAAGCATAGGGACCACGTAGCCAATTACGGTATCCGCGATACAATCAGCACCACTACGCGCCTATTTATTTGTTCAGCTGCTCGTTTATGGCGCAAAGAGTAAACACGTCGTTGAATATTGCATCGTGGAATCGGGGCGACATTTTCCCGAAAAGAAAAAACAACTTGTTTTGCGAAACGGATCACAGTTATCCAAAGCGAGCGGGAACGTCCACGCGGGTTTTAAGCGGCGCCGGAATATCTTACGGCGAATAAATAAAACGGAGACAGTCCCGCAAACGCGTTATTAAAAAAATTTACAAGAAAAATACGAATGCCGGCAACGCTTGCTAATTAAGGTCATCCGAAGAGTTCGGCCCTGCCGGAGGTTCTCTTAATGCATTCTAATGAAAGAGATCAAGAAGGAATTCACAATGTAATAGATTCGGCTTTTTAACGTCGCCGACTCGATCCTCGTCTTTTTACGCAGATATTTTGCGAGGGGAACTTCGAACACCCTGTAGGCGCGCGTTAGGCTCGGCTGAAACACGTTAGAGCCTTGGATAACTTTGGGAATGTTCAGAAACGATTAAAAGTTTTAGCTTACAAAAATGACGAAGCTCTATTTACTTAGATTTTGTGCAATTACAGTAAATTTTCTATAGACGCGACAATTTCTACACGATAGATGCGACCAAGAATATGCCCCCCCAACTTAGTAATCTGATCTCGGATCGGTAAACGCCTGTGCGTCATCACAATGTAACACCAATATTTAATCTTCTTTATTTTTCATTGTTTTTTTATGAAACTTTCACCAACATATTCGTGGCATTTTTCTAATGCAAAATGATACGAAACACGACATAATTTCAACTGTATTTAGTGGTTTAATTGACGATGAATCCACGTTAGCAACTTCATACTTTAAATAATTGCAAGATGAAAAATATAAATGATAATTGCGAGTCGAAATAATTTTGTAAATAATTTTTTTAAAATCTCCAATTGGAAGGTCAAACGAGAAACAATTCGAAGATTGGTAAGAACTGAAATCTGAAGTTCCGATTCAAGTCAGAATGAAAGTGAGGGGAAAGGGGTGTGCTGGTTATTTGCGGCCGAACGTTCGGAGGCATTTATTACGGGATCTGTCGAATTTGTATCGCGAGAGCGAGTTAGGATACACGGAGTGGGATGTTTGAAAAACGAAAAAGAGAGTCGGCGCGGCGGGCCAACGCGGATTTTTAACGTGCGCTCTCCGGCCATGCAGCGAGGGAGAGAAAACAGCCAGAGGCGGCCGCCAACGTTGTTTAGTTATAATTTTTGGCGAAGCTTGTCCGTCAGGCTTGAAAAACACCGCACGGCTTGAAAATAGTTTCTGGGCAGCGGCGCTCTAAATGCTCACTTGAACGCTCGCTATATGCATCCTGGCTTTCTTCGTCCTCTCTCTCTCTCTCTCGATAAAAGAGCCGTTTTCTACCTCCCACGTGGCTGTCTTGCAGCTCCGATTCTTCGTGACAATTTATAGCCGCACGCACACGCTCCGACCCTGAAACGTTCCATACTAAACATCGTGACCAGACTATGGAGAGTCATACAAATTCATAAGTTCACGCATTCGTTTATTTCGAAGGGAATCGAACGAACCTTCTATCGTGTATTCGAGTTTCAGCTTTTAGTCCAGTCAACGAAAAGTTGTGGAGGGAATTTGAAGGAATACAATTTTTAACTTTGGGGGACACGTAGAAGGTTCCCTTTCTCGGTTTTTCCCTTATATCTCAGAAACTATGCGTCCTAGCGATAAGACCATTCAATACAAAATTAAACCTGGCAAAATGTGCCACAAGATCGACTGCATTCAGTTTTTCGCTATCTCGCATAGTTTCCGAGATATCTGCGCTCAAAGTTCACTAATTGTGCTGAAGAGTTCTTTTTCACAATTAGTAAAATTTGAGCGCGGATATCTCCGAAACTATGCGTCCTAGCGATAAGACCATTCCATACAAAATTAAAGCAGACAAAATGTGCCACAAGATTGATTCGATTCAGTTTTTCGCTATCTCGCACAGTTTCCGAGATATCCGCGCTCAAAGTTCACTAACTCTTCAGCACAATTAGAGAACTTTGAGCGCCGATATTTCGGAAATTATGCGTCCTAGCGATAAGACCGTCCGATACAAAATTAAAGCTGACAAAATGTGCCACAAGATTGATTCGATTCAGTTTTTCGCTATCTCGCATAGTTTCCGAGATATCCGCGCTCAAATTTCACTAACTCTTCAGCACAATTAGAGAACTTTGAGCGTGGATATCTCGGAAACTATGCGTCCTCGCGATAAGACCATTCAATACAAAATTAAAGCTGACAAAATGTGCCACAAGATTCATTAGATTCAGTTTTTCGCTATCTCGCATAGTTTCCGAGATATCCGCGCTCAAAGTGCACAAATTTCTTTTTCACAATTAGTGAACTGTGAGCGCGGATATCTCGGAAACTGTGCGAGATAGCGAAAAACTGAATGGAGTCAATCTTATGGCACATTTTGTTAGCTTTAATTTTGTGTAGAATGGTCTCATCGCTAGGACACATAGTTTCCAAGATATATGCGGAAACCCGAAAAAGGGGACCTTCTGTATATTTGTTACGTCTTCTTTCTTTTGTCAAAACATTTTTATTTATTTTTATTAATTTTGTTGCGATGTAGAATCTTATCTCCTTCTCGAGGGGAAAAAGTTGCTCCCTCTTTGCCAGTACCGTCACGTGACTAGTTGTAGAAGGGGAAGGTGGACTGGGGAGACAATTCTTATTCTGGTGACACTGGTACCACCAGCTACCGATAATCTTGTACACCCAAAGAAAAATAATTTTGTTGTCATCTTGTACATGTGATAAAAAAACTGAAAACTGGAGATGACCATCTGAAGAATGAGAAACGTGCAAAAAAAAATTGAATTTTAACCGTATTACAATCAAAGCACTTGTAATTCGTTGACAAAATATGTTGATTACAATGGTGTTCGCTTTTCTCAATTTATTTCGACGAATGTTTTTTCTTTTTTCTAAAATTTATTTATTTAATGTTGCTTCAACATCAAAGGTCATTGGCAACAGACGAATGTTTGTTTAACGTTACTGTGAAAAATTGGATATTTATAATATTATAATAACCTAGAACATAATATTGTTGTATTACCCGCGCACATAATTATCGAGGTTTTACAGTAACATTTTCGGTGTAAAAAATGGCGGAATGTAGCGTTTGAGTTCTGGTTTAGCAATAAAGCAGCAGACGCGCGTCGTACGCCGATAAAATAACAAAAAGGGAGGAATGTAAAGTTTTACTGTTCCTTCTGTCGGATTTTAAGCTGGAAAAGGTTTCCGAGCGAAAGTAAGGGTAAACGGATAGGGTAAGGGTTAGGGCGAGCCTGTTACAATGTGTGTGTCAGAATACGCTGATGTAGGGTTCGTGTGATACGAAGCTCAGGTAACATAGGCTTTAGCGAACACTGGTTGGAAATACACGTAAGGGATTGGTAAATTGCAGTTTCGATATCCATCGTTTTCTATGGCTATACATACATCGTTTATTTGCTTGTCGAACGTCATTTTTTATTAAAATTATTCAACGAATTGTAACGAATTGTAAATTTAAAAAATCTTCGTTTCTTTTTCAACGTTGAAATTTTTGCAGGGTGGGTAAAATGCCTGAAGACTATACGCATATCCGTCGATGGAACTTCATTTTTTATTTAAATTCAATTTGGAAATCCAATCCAATTTGAAAAATGTTCGTTTCTTTTTCAACGTGTTGAAATTTTTGCGGGATGTGTAAAGTGTCTGAAAACTATACGTGCATCTTTTTATTGGTATTAAAATTGATACACCATTGGAAAAAATATTTTGACTATCGGAAAACAGTAACCAATTAAAAAGGAAAGCGTTTCAGAGCGCGGCGCAGGCAGCAATAATAGAATTGGTTTTTTCTCAAGTTTCATTACCGTTTTTGTACATATATGCAAAATGAATGCATTTTTGTAACACACGCGGGCTTTTTCCTCTTACTTATTTTGTTGGATCCGCAAACTCCATTTGCGCGGTTTCAACCCGTGTAAATAGAACCATGCGAAACGAATGCTCCGCGAAAATTGAGGAACAGGATTGTCTAATTATTCCTAGCCTGAATTAATGATCTGCTAGATTCCAATATCGTCTCAATTTCCTATTCTATTTTCCAAAAACCTCTTCAGCCCTTAGTCGGTATAGTTGGGTCTCTCGAGACCCGTTGCCCGTGAAATTGTTCCCATTTTGGGATAACGTACTATAATGATAAAGACTTTGATTCTTCTTCATCTAAAAATTTTTATTCGCCTGGTTACGATTCCATCTTTTTTCTTTTCAAAGCCATCTAATTTTACTTTAAATATAATCTTCAATTTTTTGAAGGAATTGAATAAAATCTTATTTTCAGTGGTAGTAGCCTTTGTAGATCTGGAATAAATAAAAATCATAAAAAATTCCATCGAATTTTACATTGCAGCACTTTTTGAAAATTCAGATGCCATAAAGATGCATAAAGACTCGCAGTCTACTTATAATAATCTTTGTAAGTCAATTTTACTTGAAAAATGTATTCTAACGCATTACGAATGATTTTCTTTTCTTCTCTGAATTTATATATGTATACCTCGATACAGGGTTGCACTTTACTTTACTGGACTCAAAATTTGTGCCTTTCTCCTATAAATTGTGATGTATCGAAGTTTAGATCCTGTGGGATCAATGGTTCAGGAGTTATGCTTGTTTAAAGTTGAGCAATCTGCAGTGTTTTTGACAGGTAACGGCGCAAAAATGCTCAACTTCAAGTAAGCATAACTCCTGAACCATTGATCCTACAGAATCGAAACTTCGAACTCAGCCGCCTCGGGTACAAGTCTACTGGATAACGTACCAAATATATTATAATTTATAGGAGAAAGGCACAAATTTTGCGTCCGGCAAGGTAAGGTTTACCCCATTACTGTTTAAATAATAA
This sequence comes from Lasioglossum pauxillum, assembly GCA_933228785.1. Classification (NCBI taxonomy): domain Eukaryota; kingdom Metazoa; phylum Arthropoda; class Insecta; order Hymenoptera; family Halictidae; genus Lasioglossum; species Lasioglossum pauxillum. The sequence continues at coordinate 2,809,748 of OW121701.1, read as the reverse complement.
TAGAAATAACCAGATAAGAATTTTATTAGTCTTGCAACACAATTAGGCTACATTCCTTCAACAGGCCAAGTGTTCCCAAATATTCCGAAGAGAAAGAAAATCGCAGGAACCGGTTGGACAACCGGGATAATATTTTTGCTTATCTTGATTTTTGATACAGCGCTGCTTTTTACTTTACTGGACTCAAAATTTGTGCCTTTCTCCTATAAATTGTGATGTATCGAAGTTTAGATCCTGTGGGATCAATGGTTCAGGAGTTATGCTTGTTTAAAGTTGAGCAATCTGCAGTGTTTTTGACAGGTAACGGCGCAAAAATGCTCAACTTCAAGCAAGCATAACTCCTGAACCATTGATCCTACAGAATCGAAACTTCGAACTCATTCGCCTCGGGTACATGTCTACTGGATAACGTACCAAATATATCATAATTTATAGGAGAAAGGCACAAATTTTGAGTCCGGCAAGGTAAGGTTAACACCATTACTGTTTAAATAATAATAGAAATAACCAGATAAGAATTTTATTAGTCTTGCAACACAATTGGGCTACATTCCTCCAACAGGCCAAGTGTTTCCAAACATTCCCAAGAGAAAGAAAATCGCAGGAACCGGTTGGGCAACCGGGATAATATTTTTGCTTATCTTGATTTTTGATACAGCGCTGCTCTTTACTTTACTGGACTCAAAATTTGTGCCTTTCTCCTATAAATTGTGATGTATCGAATTTTAGATCCTGTAGGATCAATGGTTCAGGAGTTATGCTTGTTTAAAGTTGAGCAATCTGCAGTGTTTTTGACAGGTAACGGCGCAAAAATGCTCAACTTCAAGCAAGCATAACTCCTGAACCATTGATCCTACAGAATCGAAACTTCGAACTCAGCCGCCTCGGGTACAAGTCCACTGGATAACGTACTAAATATATCATAATTTATAGGAGAAAGGCACAAATTTTGCGTCCGGCAAGGTAAGGTTTACCCCATTACTGTTTAAATAATAATAGAAATAACCACATAAGAATTTTATTAGTCTTGCAACACAATTAGGCTACATTCCTCCAACAGGCCAAGTGTTTCCAAATATTCCGAAGAGAAAGAAAATCGCAGGAACCGGTTGGGTAACCGGGATAATATTTTTGCATATCTTGATTTTTGATACAGCGCTGCTCCTTATTTTACTGGACTCAAAATTTGTGCCTTTCTCCTATAAATTGTGATGTATCGAAGTTTAGATCCTGTAGGATCAATGGTTCAGGAGTTATGCTTGTTTAAAGTTGAGCAATCTGCAGTGTTTTTGACAGGTAACGGCGTAAAAATGCTCAACTTCAAGCAAGCACAACTCCTGAACCATTGATCCTACAGAATCGAAACTTCGAACTCAGCCGCCTCGGGTACAAGTCCACTGGATAACGTACTAAATATATCATAATTTATAGGAGAAAGGGACAAATTTTGCGTCCGGCAAGGTAAGGTTAACACCATTACTGTTTAAATAATAATAGAAATAACCAGATAAGAATTTTATTAGTCTTGCAACACAATTAGGCTACATTCCTTCAACAGGCCAAGTGTTCCCAAATATTCCGAAGAGAAAGAAAATCGCAGGAACCGGTTGGACAACCGGGATAATATTTTTGCTTATCTTGATTTTTGATACAGCGCTGTTCCTTACTTTACTGGACTCAAAATTTGTGCCTTTCTCCTATAAATTGTGATGTATCGAAGTTTAGATCCTGTCGGATCAATGGTTCAGGAGTTATGCTTGTTTAAAGTTGAGCAATCTGCAGTGTTTTTGACAGGTAACGGCGTAAAAATGCTCAACTTCAAGCAAGCATAACTCCTGAACCATTGATCCTACAGAATCGAAACTTCGAACTCAGCCGCCTCGGGTACAAGTCTACTGGATAACGTACCAAATATATCATAATTTATAGGAGAAAGGGACAAATTTTGCGTCCGGCAAGGTAAGGTTTACCCCATTACTGTTTAAATAATAATAGAAATAACCAGATAAGAATTTTATTAGTCTTGCAACACAATTAGGCTACATTCCTCCAACAGGCCAAGTGTTTCCAAATATTCCGAAGAGAAAGAAAATCGCAGGAACCGGTTGTTGGGCAACCCGGGATAATGTTTTTGCTTATCTTGATTTTTGATCCCATAAATATGTGGCCAGCGCAAACATTGAGCCCCCGACTCGACGGTGGTCTTGGTCGATCCCAATCATGCTTAGTAAGTGATCGATCAGGTGAGTTTCTGATATTCCAGGGGAGAGGGAGCAGTACAGCGACTAAGTTCTTCGTGTGGTACAACTACACGCAGACCGGCGGTAATAGCGTTTAAATATTTGAACGAATGTTCAATCGATATCCCTTAGCCATCCCCGTCACAGCTCTTTCTGAACCGCTCGTTCTCTTCTCCGTTCCTTTCGAACTCGTTCTATCTTGCAGGCGGCTGGCCGGGCACGTTTCAATGAAATATCAAACGCGGCGAATGAGATTCTCTTATTCCGGAAGCAGAGTGGGACCCCGGAGGAAGAGAGCGTGGAACAGAAAACGTTATACATTATACGACGACAACACTCTGTAATTGATCGGAGATAGCCGTCGGAATCGACTGACTACGATAATGAACTTGATATTTTCCATTAACTGGAATCCGATCCCCCCATCAAACAATTCTCCGCTGTGTTTCTTTTCATACTTTGATTACCGAGTCAAAGAAACGCGATGCATTTCTCCGACAGTTGTATTCAATATTTGTTCGAATATTCAGGGAAAAAATCAGTACAATGGCGAGGTTTTTTTATATTTATTAAAACATTGCCAGAGTGTTTAAAATTTTAACAAAGAGGTCGGCGATGTAAGGCAAATTTTAAACAATGCGATACTGCGCTGCAACGCTATGAGTTTCTCCGCATCGCGGGATAATTGCAAATGTGTATTTCAAGAAAATTCTGCAGAATTTTTAAAGAGATCCCACTGTGACTTTCTGCAGTCCAAGGAAACTCGGATATTTCGCAGGTTTAATTAAGCGAGGGCGTTTCTCGCAGCTGCGTGAGTAATTCAAAAAATTCAAGATATAGTCGACGGGTTTTTTTGCTGCTATTTGAAACGAAGATGTCTTGGAAAATAGACGAGCTGTGGATGCAGCAGCGTGAGTAATTTGAAAAATTAAAGATGCAGTTGACAAAGGAGGTCGCCTGCAATTTTCTCCGATTTCGAACGAAGATATGTCGAAAAATAGATGATCCGAAGATGCAGCTGCGGGATAAAAATTCAAGACGCAGTTGACAATTTTATTTTTAAATTACTTGCACAGTGACGTCTCTTTAAAACTTCAGCACAAACTTCTTGAAAGACACATTTGTAATCATCTCGCTTCATTAATTTGGTTAAATAGCCAGTGTACTGATTTTTCCCTATATGTTAAGGATGTTCAGGAGTTATGGTCGCTTAAAGTTGGACATTTTTGACGGCGCCTTTATCTGTCGAAAATGCTCAACTTCAAGCGACCCTAGCTCCTGAACTATTGATCATACAGGCTCGAAACTTCTACTGGATTACATACAAAAGACATCATAATTTGTAGTAGGAAGACACAAATTTTGATGTATTCGGTATGTAATACAGTAGATTTGTACCCGGCGCGGATGCAGATCGAAGTTTCGATCCTCTAGGATCAATAGTTGAGGAGATATGGTTGCCTAAATTTGAGAATTTTTGGCGGCGCCCTTACCTGTCAAAAATTCTCAACTTTAGGCAACCATATCTCCTCAACTATTGATCCTACAGGATCGAAACTTCGATCTGCAGTTGCTCAAATCAGTTGCAGTTGATTACATACCAAATACATCATAATTCGTAGGCGAAAGGTACTAATTTTGAGTCCGGTAAAGTAAAGTTGACCCATTTTCTTTCTTAATATACTTAATGGATTGGAAATAACAGCATTTCTAGATGTTTTACTAGCGAAAGATTTATCTCGTGACTGAAACCACGACAGATTTAAAGATTGAAGCTTCCCCTTTATAGCGAGTGCTTAAAACTTGGTCCACGATTTTTCTTGGTCTATTTATCGAGTTTCTTTAACTTGTTCTTCGTATGCTTCTGTTGGTCGAAGTGCTTAAATATTCCGAGGGACGTGCAGAATTACCGAGCATTTTTTTTATTTAATGCCATTTGAATCTCCAGGTAGAAATTATTTTGCCGTAATTATAATACTTGATTTCAATCTGTACAATAGCATTTCTAAATTCTCCTAATGTTTTACTGTTTTAAATTGTGAAGCTGTAGTGAAACAGAAAATAATTTTCTTGGCTGCTCTTTACTTTACCGGACTCAAAATTTGTGCCTTTCTACTACGAATTATGATGTATTTGGTATGTGATCCTGTAGATTTGTACCTGGCGCGGATGCAGATCGAAGTTTCGTACCTCTAGGATCAATAGTTCAGGAGCTATGATCGCTTAAAGTTGAGCATTTTTGACAGGTCCCTTATCTGTCGAAAATGCTCAATTTTAAGCGACCATATCTCCTCAACTATTGATCCTGGACGATCGAAATTTCGATCTGCAGGTTCGCCGAGTCCAAATCTACTGGATTACATACCAAATACATCATAATTCGTAGGAGAAAGGTACTAATTTTGAGTACGAATACGCTGATAACATCACCCCGCTTCTTCTGATCGGACGACTGTGGTAGCGAATAAATTTCGAGTAAAGTGACGCTTCCGAAATGAAGTAATTATAATTTCGCTTGTATTAGCATCGCTCCTCTTCTTTCCTATTTTATCATAATTTTCCCCGTATCACAGTGAAATCCGTGAAAGCATTTCCTTTATCCGGATTGAGGCAGCCGCGTGCTGCCGGTTACGAAAACTGGGCTACCGAGAATACTGTCTGCGCTGTCCTGTTATTCGCAGCGCTCCCCGATTTTCATTGTTGTTCTCTCATTTTGATCGTGCGCGCCATGGACGACATCCAGCGGCGGCGCGGCGGCCTCTGAAAAATGTTTAACATCTGCGCTATCATTCTGCCGCGTTCTTGTGATAATCCAGCCGTGAAGAAGTGCACACACAAGGATTCCGCGGAGCCGGAACAGGCTGCAGGAAGAACGGAGATGAGGATAGGATTACGTTAGGTCGACCGTGTGTACACTCGCGCGAGTGTAAATCGAGCATACGTTGCCGGAGAGATGCAGATACATATATCTGAATACCCGTGATGAGAGTAAAAGTACGGAGGGGGGACTTGCTCTTTGTTGTTCCTCTCGTTTTACCCATCTCCCTTTCCTCGTACGTTTGTTCTTCGCTCGAGTGTGGTCGATGTCCATCTTGGCGATTCCACCGACCCGCTGAAGTCTTGCTCTCAACCAACCGTCCCGTCTCCGTCTGGTCCACGCGATCGACTTAAATAAACCAATACCACGCCACTTTCCCCTATCAGAATGAATTAAATACTCGACCGACCGATCAGCCGAAACCATTTCATCGCTCGCGTTCCAACCTTGATTTCAACCTGTGAAAAGTCTCTGTTGTCGGCTGCACCTTCATCTACATCAGGCCTGGTCAACTCAAGTGGTTTCGCGGGCCACTTCGATGACGCGTAACGTTACAGCGGGCCGCACTTTGGGTAAACATTCTGTTAAAGAATGTACATAATACAAATACAAAATGTATAAAACTTTATTGTTATACGTCGCATTATAACAATGACACATGCAAATTTTCATTTATTTAATATTCTTGTATGCATATAGTGAGAAACAACAGTTTCAATAGAAATATAAAATCGCATGCGGCTGGCGGGCCACGTGTTGGCCAGGCCTGATCTACATCTACAGCTGGTCGAAATGTCCATAGTTCCATACTTATTTGTTGGCAATTCTGGTTCATTTATAAAGAAATAAATGGGCTCTAAGTATTTGTTCTATATTAAGATGATCACAAAGACATCTGTATGGTTCAAAATAGAATGTCTTCTCATTCAAGTGATGAAGTTAAAAAGTATGCATGTTTGATGAAGGGTTGTGCGAAATTTCCATAGTTCCACTCAATATAATACTTTATTTATTTTACAAAATCAACATGTTTTAGTTAATATTCAATATTCCAACCATTTTCAAAGTAACTTGAAAAACTCGGTTGATATAACTTAAAAATATATCCTATTTTATAAAAATAAAAGTAAATCAAGTAGGGGAGAGTCGTGCAGTACCGACCGGCGTACTATACCGACCAAAATTAGTTTATGACTTTCCAGGTCAAATGGCTACACTTCCTTTACGAAAACAAATGAATATAACTATTGTGGGTAATATGTTTCGTTGCTACATTGGTCATTCGATTGTTTTCGCAGTTCTGACACATTTAGCGTGGGCGTTGATATTTCGAGTGTTAAGAGTTATTTTCTAGATCTGATAATTCGTTTCTCAGGTAAGTAAACGACTTTGTTGAATTATGTATATTATATCTAGTCTATTAAGTATAATTAACGGGCCCTGTTTTGGAATTTTCTTTGTATATTATGTATACCATAACCTAAAATGTTTCCTCATGTTTGTCGTCCAGTACCGACCATCCAACTGTCGTGCAGTACCGACCAATCAATCGTCGACCAGTATAAGCCAAACTTTTCTTATCTGTAAGTTCAATCTGTTAGCATTTGAAATGAAGTTAGAAGATGTTTATTTAATCTTTCTTTTACCTTCTCCCACAGAAAAATGTCCGAAATTCCAAATCAGAAAAAACCATCATCACCGCTCACTTTAAATATTAACGATAATTTTTCAGTAACTTCTTTACCTGGTGTAACTTCAAATTTCATGGAAATGGTGAAATCAATCTCTCCTAGAAACGACAATTAGAGTTGCAAACAAAAAAGAGAAGACAACGGACGCAACAATCCGAAATCTTAACTTCGACCGTTTTTATAAACGAAGTTCAGAAAAAAAAGAACCTGGCTGAAGAAAAAAAATAAATGCGGAGAAGAGGAAAGCTGCAAGAAACGAAAAAGTCAAAGAAGCAGAAAAAAGAAAAATTGAAACTCAAGTAAGGAAAGGAAATAAGGAAAGATGTAAAAACTAAACAAAAAAATGACATAATATATAAAAATATATAATTATTTTATTATATGTATAAATAAAATTTGAATAAAAATGCGTATTCTAACATCTAAATGTCTTTTTTTAACATTATTAATGATTTAGACTGCAAAAATCTACTAAAAACGTAATTGGTCGGTACTGGACGACAATTCTTTGTTTCCTTCAAATTCTAATATCTTTATTTTTACAAATAATGAATACTAATTATTAAATTTTACAAAATTAATTTCTGGCCTTTTATTAAGTTCCCTTTGTGTCACAAATTCCTTTTTTAAATTTTAATTTTTACCGATTCTAGTCCACCTAATAACAAGAAAACTTAGAGCGGTCGGTAATGCACGACTCTCCCCTAAGTATATTTTTATACAGAGTACTCAGCACACAGTACTCAGTACACAGTTTTATACACATTACTCACTCTGTTAAAGATAAAGGCATATATCAGCAGGAACTACGGTAATTTCGCTGGAATTTTCAATAAGATATCAAATATAACTGTAATAATCGAGGCTATACGCAACAATCGAAAGACCAAATGCTCTTTACTTTACCGAGCTCAAAAGTTGTCCCTTTCTCCTACGAATTATAATGTATTTGGTATGTAATCCAGTAGATTTGTACCCGACGCGGATGCAGATCGAAGTTACGAACCTCCAGGACCAATAGTTCAGAAGCTATGGTCGCTTAAAGTTGAGCATTTTTGACGTCGCCCTTATCTGTCAAAATGCTCAACTTTAAGGGACCATAGCTTCTGAACTATTGATCCTGGAGGATTGAAATTCGATTTGCAGGCTCTCCGGTTACAAATCTACTGGACTACATACCAAATACATCATAATTCGTAGGTACTAATTTTGGAAAATTTTTACTGGAACTATGGAAATTTCGACCACAGTATACGCTCCAAATATTTTTCTTTCAAATTGAATAAAATCGTCTGTAACGAGACCAAGGAGAAATTGTTATATAAACCAATAAAGATTAAAATACCATTTTAGTAATTAGCGATAAATACCATTTTCGCCCGTTTAGTTTGAAAGTGGTCTCCCTACCACTCGGCTGAAGGATAAAGACCGAAACGAGGACAGGCGGGAATGTTATTTATCGCAGATCGACGCATCAATTATTCGATTATTGAGGGTATAACCTCCTCGACCGAGTCGACGTTTCGAAATGGAATTTATTGGCGCACTAACGAGAAATTGAATTTCTCGTGATAATGAATAATACGTAGTTCATTTATGCCGTTCTCTCGGCCCGGCCGCGCATAATCAAGTTACATTTCCGATAGTGTTGCCCCGTCGAAAGTGGTGCGATTAATCATTGTTTAGCGAGCCCAGCGACGCGTCGGTGTTTTCAAGAATTAGCAGAGAAATCTATCTCGTAGTCCCTGTAACAGTCTGCTTAGATTAGAAACGCAAATGCGTAGCCAGGCCGCCGTGCCTTGTAGAGGATTTCGCCAGAAATCCCCTCTTTGCCTGTGTGTGTCGACTCGTTCCCTCTCGCCGTGTCTCCTCTCTCCGGGTTTACGCGAATCTGTTTGTGGAAATCGAACGCGGACGACGATACGACTGCCGGTGCCGTTTCAAAAGTTTTTCGAGACAAGGGATTTGTGGGTTCAATTACGGGTAACTATGAACGGGGGCGCTGCGGTCTCGCTATTTTTATCGAGGCGGCATCGCGGCCCGAAAGTTTCTTGCCTCGTAAGAGTCCCCCTCGGTATTCTCGGCTCGATCTCGAAACGAACTAGCAATTCAATTTTATTCGGTTATTTCTACTCTCCGATTTTGATGCGCTAAAATATTCTGACGTGCGCGCGGAATCCGGCGACTTCCTTGAAAGTTTTAAAAGCAGCTAGAAATATGTACTTGAATCTTTCGAAACTAATCCAGAGGGTCCGACAACTATTTCAGCGCCATAATAGTATTTTTGAATTCTTCTAATGCTGTTGTCTGATAATATTATACGTGTCTTTTAGATCTTCTCTATGAAAAAAGTATTCGATCACTAAATTATAGGTTAGGTTAGTACAGCAATATCATTGGACCCATTTTGGAGCTTGAACCCCCATTTTGTCTATGACATTTCTGCACGATATGAAATGAAATGGAAAGTAATTTTCTTTCTTAATATATTTAATGAGTTGAAAATACTATGATAGTATTTCCAAATTCTTCTAATGTTCAAATTTTAGGGTTATGTTTGCGGCGCACAGGTTCGATCATATAATACACAAAGATAGCAATTTTTGTAGACATTTATCAAACGTTCGATTCGGATGTGAATCATTTACGTTATAAAGACACGTTTGCTATAGAATGTTTTCTATAAGAGAAAAAGAAGGAAGGATGGTGGTGGTGTGTTTCGTCCTAGACCAAACATAACCCTAAAATTTGAATTGAAAAATGTACGATCGAAAATAATTTCTTCTTCTGTTTTACTGTTTTGAATTGCACAAATCAAATAAATACCGTTTTAATATATTTAATGGGCTGACAATACTATAATAGTATTTATAAATTCTTCTAATGTTTTACTGTTTTAAATTGCACAAATTAAATAAATACTGTTTTAAATTGCGTAAAATCTGCTGTCTATCTATATATATAAAAATGGATGTTTGTATATATATTTGTATATATATATATGATTCATAGACTCCGGAACTGCTCAACGTATAAAGTTGGGGTTTGAACCGTTAGACGCGGCGTTTCTTCGGGAAGGTTTATGAGCAAAGAGCGTTCGAAAAAGTCCATTGGTTCAAAAGTTGTGACGTCTTTAGTGACACCATTACCACTTTTTCGCCCATTTTTGGTCACGTTTCTGCTTATAACTTTTGATCGAATGGACTTTTTCGAATGCGGTTTGCTCTAAAACCTTCCAGAGACAGAGACAGAGATAGAGAGAGAGAGAGTCAGAGAGAGAGAGAGAGAGAGAGAGAGAGAGAGAGAGAGAGAGAGAGAGGGAGAGAGAGGGCACGTTTCTGCTTATAACTTTTGATCGAATTGACTTTTTCGAATGCGGTTTGCTCTAAAACCTTCCAGAACAGAGACAGAGGTAGAGAAAGAGAGAGAGAGGGAGAGAGAGAGAGGGCACGGTTCTGATTATAACTTTTGATCGAATTTACTTTTTCGAATGCGGTTTGCTGTAAAAACTTCCAGAGACAGAGAGAGAGAGAGAGAGAGAGAGAGAGAGAGAGAGAGAGAGAGAGAGAGAGAGAGAGAGAGAGAGAGAGAGAGAGAGAGAGAGAGAGAGAGTGAGTGACAGAGTTAGACCGAAAAAAATAGATCATCACAAACACGTTCAGAAAGTACATGCTTTTAAAAAATACTGTGCCACAGCAACGCGTGGCGGGGGAAAGCTAGTATAGTAATATTATACGTGTCTTTTAGATCTTGTCTACGAATAAATGTATATGAACGCTAAATTTCCTACATTTTAACCTGTAATAATTTTTTTAAAAACCCACATTCTGTCTATGATATTTTTGCATGATATGAAATGAGATGGAAAGTAATTTTCTCTCTTAATATATTTAATGGGTTGAAAATACTACGATGGTATTTCTAAATTTTTCTAATGTTTTACTGTTTTAAATTGCACAAATCAAATAAATACCGTGTTAATATATTTAATGGGTTGAAAATACTATAATAGTATTTATAAATTCTTCTAATGTTTTACTGTTTTAAATTGCACAAATTAAATAAATACTGTTTTAAATTGCGTAAAATCTGCTGTCTATATAGTAATATTATACGTGTCTTTTAGATCTTGTCTACGAATAAATGTATATGAACGCTAAATTTCCTACATTTTAACCTGTAATAATTTTTTTAAAAACCCACATTTTGTCTATGATATTTTTGCATGATATGAAATGAGATGGAAAGTAATTTTCTCTCTTAATATATTTAATGGGTTGAAAATACTACGATGGTATTTCCAAATTCTTCTAATGTTTTACTGTTTTAAATTGCACAAATCAAATAAATACCGTGTTAATATATTTAATGGGTTGAAAATACTATAATAGTATTTATAAATTCTTCTAATGTTTTACTGTTTTAAGTTGCACAAATCAAATAAATACTGTTTTAAATTGCGTAAAATCTGCTGTCTATATAGTAATATTATACGTGTCTTTTAGATCTTGTCTACGAATAAATGTATATGAACGCTAAATTTCCTACATTTTAACCTGTAATAATTTTTTTAAAAACCCACATTTTGTCTATGATATTTTTGCATGATACGAAATGAGATGGAAAGTAATTTTCTCTCTTAATATATTTAATGGGTTGAAAATACTACGATGGTATTTCTAAATTTTTCTAATGTTTTACTGTTTTAAATTGCACAAATCAAATAAATACCGTGTTAATATATTTAATGGGTTGAAAATACTATAATAGTATTTATAAATTCTTCTAATGTTTTACTGTTTTAAGTTGCACAAATCGAATAAATACTGTTTTAAATTGCGTAAAATCTGCTGTCTATATAGTAATATTATAAGTGTCTTTTAGATCTTGTCTACGAATAAATGTATATGAACGCTAAATTTCCTACATTTTAACCTGTAATAATTTTTTTAAAAACCCACATTTTGTCTATGATATTTTTCAATGATATGAAATGAGATGGAAAGTAATTTTCTCTCTTAATATATTTAATGGGTTGAAAATACTACGATAGTATTTCCAAATTCTTCTAATGTTTTACTGTTTTGAATTGCACAAATCAAATAAATACCGTTTTAATATATTTAATGGGCTGACAATACTATAATAGTATTTATAAATTCTTCTAATGTTTTACTGTTTTAAATTGCACAAATCAAATAAATACTGTTTTAAATTGCGTAAAATCTGCTGTCTATATAGTAATATTATAAGTGTCTTTTACATCTTGTCTACGAATAAAAGTATATGAACGCTAAATTTCCTACATTTTATCCTGTAATAATTTTTTTAAAAACCCACATTTTGTCTATGATATTTTTGCATGATACGAAATGAGATGGAAAGTAATTTTCTCTCTTAATATATTTAATGGGTTGAAAATACTACGATGGTATTTCTAAATTTTTCTAATGTTTTGCTGCTTTAAATTGCATAAATCAAATGAATACTAATAAATGTTAAATGTTTTCGGCGCAATGGTTCGATCGTTTACTACTAATTAAGAAGCAATTCTGCTAATTATCAAACAAAATCAACGTTTCGATCCTATTTTGGATCCTTTTCAAGATTTATTTGAATCGCATCTATAAAGTAAATATGTTATAATAATTTCAGAAACTATTAAATGATTGAATATAAGGGATATTGTTCATAAAAACTCACTCACTTGCTTTGGGGAAAATAAATCCCAACAAAAACATCCTGTAAACAGGAGCCAAGTTCCTATGGCCGTAAAAAGTTGTGAAATCAAACAAAATACAAAAAAAGCGTTTGTAAAAATTAGTTTAAAAGAACGCTACTTAATTGTTAATGAATTACATGGAGTGCTAAATTATTTAAACTTTACCGTTACTTTTTAAACCAATGGCCATAAAAGGTGTTAGGTAGCGGCCAGGTTTGAATAATTTAGCCCTCCATGTAACTCATGAAAAATTAAATAGCGTTCTTTTAAACTAATTTTTACAAACGCTTTTTTCAGTGTTGCAACAGGTATTTCTAAGCTAACGAACTTGGCCGTATTTTGTTTGATCTCACAACTTTTTACGGCCATAGGAACTTGGCTCCTATGTACAGGATGTTTTTCTTGCGATTTCATCAATTATCAAGTAGGTATCAAAGAAAAAAAAATCCTAGCGAATTAGAACCCAACTTTACCTAGATTTGCACAAATGATTTCGGCGCTACCGGTTCGATCAAAGAATACTAGAAATTAGCAATTTTGCAGAATTATAATTTCGACGTTTCGGTTCGGTTTTGAACCATCTTCAGGAAAAGTCCGCGTCTGTGAAATAGACACTGTTATTCATTACAACAGAAACAATTTTATGATTTAAACCAGAGGTAAAATACGTACTTGCTAACTTTGAAAAAATACACAATGAAGAGCGTAAATAAATGGTACTTGTCTATACGAGGGTTTAAACTGTACTAGACTGTAACCGTTGCGACAAACGTCAAGGCAGAAAAACATAGAAACATCGTAGAACTTACTAGCCAATCCGGTGTCAAGGATCAAGAGACGCCAAATCAATATTTGGCGCGGAATTCAAATTTTAAATATTCATCAACACATTTCCAGCCCATGTATTACCAAAAATTGGTAGAAAAAATTAGCAATCATTTAATATGTGGAGTTTAACATGACTATGTTAATGTGCTTGACCATATTTATATAACTGGAATTCATTATTTAGATTATTATAGAAAATCATCATAAGTTGATTACTGATTCAGTAATGTAGTGTAAATTTCATAAATCTCAGGTTTTTCGTACCTAAGATTGACACTTTGATGTTTAATCATGTGAACAGTTTCTAATAATAATCTTTGATGTAAATTACTTTCTTTATCCAGTATTTTGGCATTTTCGAAATCAAATGCATGGTCAAGTTCAAATGAATGCTTCGTCAAGGCGGTGTGTTGTGATGATGGCAACAATATATTTCTTTTATGCTCCTTGATCTCCTTTACCTAGATTTTTTTGTTATAATTTTAGTGTAATTTTCCACCTTATCGTAATCTAACAGTTTGAGCTTTTTGCCACTACATACCTCGAATGGCGCTATACTGACGTTTGAAGAGAGCAGATGATTCTTTCCGGAATTTACACGGTTCCTTATGGGAAAAGCGGCATATTTCATTTTCTCCATACATAACCTATTTCGTAGTTTTTTTTTTAAATACAATCCCCTTAAGGCGTAAAATTTCAAACTTTGATAATTATTCCTTTGAATTATTCTTTCACTTCATTCTGTCCTTCTCTATGTTCGGCTCTCTACTGAAGTCTCGCTCGGCGCGGTCGGCGCGATATCTAGACGCAGTCATAAATCAAAAATAGTGTCTAGGCACGATCGTTGTCCGCTCAAACCCCCGGCCTTTGGACAACGAAGGAGCTTTTACTGTAGTATGTTCTTAAATCCACTCTTACGAATATACCTTGATGGCAAATCGTTATTAACGTTCAACTTTTATTGGAATCAGTTTCATACAGTCAAATAAATACTGCTTTTTAGATTGCATAAAATTCACGTGGAAGGTTGTAATGAAAATTTGTTTTTTAATTGTACAATGGCGGAAATCAGTCGAAAATAATATCTCCAATAAACTCGAATCGGAGGAGAGCGGCGTGATGACGGTATCGCGTGCAGCTGGGGAAGTAGATACCGATCATGAATAACAGATTTAACGTACAACTACACGGTTTTGCGGATACCAGAAATATATCTGGGGCCAGGAAATGATTGGTTCCGGTCAAATCCCTAAACTTTCTCGCCGCACAGGACTCCTCGGAAATCATGGCTACCCGTGGCTCGGATCAGGACGCGCATTGTAATTCTCCGAGCAACATTTCCCACGCTTTGCCGTAACGGGCGAGTCTTCGAATCCGCACCGGAAAGTGGAAGTGATCAGAAAATCTTTCAGCTGCCTTCAACCATAAAAACTGTTGGCTAAAGCGAACATTGTCGGGTAAATACTATTTTCTCAAAATAATACATATTCGCATTCACTTATGTAAACTGAAATATAAATTCATGCTCTTTTCAACGCAGTCAATGGAATAGGAATTTATTCTTTTGGACGTGTTCTCAATGGGAACGATGGAATCCATTTTTAATTGCTCAAACACTCGCAGAGTTTCAATCGATCCATTAATTATTTTCGGGTTTCCGTCGCGAGACCGACGCGTGTAATCGTAGGTTCGTCCGTGAAACCATACCGAAAACTACCTCGACTCTTTCATTGTTCTAACTTCTAAGAATGTGATACTGTGATACAAATGTAAAAAAAAATGCATCCACTCTTTTAATAATTTGAATAGGTTGAAAATAATGTAACAGCGTCATTCACAATTTTGTGTTTGATCGATCCACCCTGGTCAGAGATACATAAAATCGACTTTAATTACGACACCTGTAAATGTGCATAATTGTCAGACTGCGGATGTTTATGCGAATGCATATTTTTATAGAAAATGGGTAGTCAAGTGGGACCTGGACAGAAATTTATGTCACGATTAAATGATTTCAAAAATATACATATTTTTCGTTTTGCATATTTTGCATACAGCATATGATGCGCATGGTGCATGTTTTTTGAATATTGTGCATATTTTTTGCACTTTCAAAGCATAAATATGCCCCCATCACATCTTGTGATATTGAAACAACATTTCCAACATATAAATTAATTTTCAATTTTAAAAAATTCTTTTTCTATTTTTACTTTTTTTAAATTTTATTTTACGAATTGATCAAAGGAGAAGGCGCGTAATACAATAAATATTATACAACTACTCTACATATATCTAGGTGCACGGTAGTGTTTTCGCACACTTGTAAAATGCTATCATGTCTCAATATTAACAAAACATTAATCTTCCAGCATTAGTAGGATCCGAGATATAGGACCTCAAGCATCGCTTTTGTCACTGACTTTTGTGTACTTCCCATTGACCTACAAGCTTGAAATTTGGTACATAAGTCCACCATAAGAAACACTCAAAGGATAGTGCAGTCAACGAAAAGTTGTAGAGGGAAATGGAAGGAACACAATTTTTAACTTTGGGTCTTTGTTTGAACTAGTTAGGAGGTAAACATTGTAAACATATTAAAAGTTCCCACTCCTAGCAGGTGACCGGGGTGCAGGAGGGCACGTAGAAGGTCCCCCTTTTCGGTTTCCCGCTTATATCTTGAAAAGTATGCGTCCTAGCGATAAGACCATTCTATACAAAATTAAAGCTGACAAAATGTGCCACCAGATTGATTCGATTCAGTTTTTCGTTATCTCGCATAATTCCCAAGATATCCGCGCTCAAAGTTATAATTTCACTAATTGTGAAAAAGAACTCTTCAGCACAATTAGTGAACTTTGAGCGCGGATATCTCGGAAACTATGCGAGATAGCGAAAAAATTAATCGAATCAGTCTTGTGGTACATTTTGTCAGCTTTAATTTTGTATAGAATGGTCTTATCGCTAGGACGCATAGATTCCGTACTTTTAGTATACATACGAAAAATCCCCACTCGTAGGAGGTGAGCACGGTTCAGGGGGGCACGTAGAAGGTCCCCTTTTTCGGTTTTTCGCTTATATCTCAGAAACCATGCGTCCTAGCGATAATACCATTCTATATAAAATTAAAGATGACAAAATGTGCCACAAGATTGATTGGATTCAGTTTTTCGCAATCTCGCATAGTTTCCGAGATATCCGCGCTCAAAGTTTACTTTGGTATCATTTGTTCGAGTTAGTGTTTTTGCTTCAATTTCAATACTTCAATTTTAACTTCAATTTCAACTTTAATTTCAACATCACTTTTTCAAATTCCACTTCACTTTTTCAATTTCCACTTCAATTCCAACATCTATTTTTTAATTTCAACTTCAATTTTTCAATTTCAACGTCAATTTCTCAATTACAACTTCAATTTCAACCTCAATTTTTCGATTTTATCTTCAATTTCAAAACTTCGTTTTCTACTTCAATGTCAATTTCAACTTTAATTTCTCAATTTCAACTTCAATTTTTCAGTTTCTACATCAATTTCTCAAATTCAACTTCAATTTTTCAGTTTCTACATCAATTTCTCAAATTCAACTTCAATTTTTCAATTTCAACTTCAAATGCACGTATCAGGTCCCCCTTTTCGGTTTTCCGCTTATATCTCCGAAATTATGCGTCCTAGCGATAAGACCATTCTATACAAAATTAAAGCTGGCAAAACTTTCCATAAGATTGATTGTATTCAGTTTTTCGCTATCTCGCATAGTTTCCGAGATGTCTTCGCTCAAAGTTCACTAATTGTGCTAAAGAGTTAGCTAGTCAAATAAGGCAAAAAACGTGAGGCAGAAATTTCTTTTCAGCACAATTAGTGAACTTTGAGCGGGGATATCTTGGAAACTATGCGAGATAGCGAAAAACTGAATACAATCAATCTTATGGCACGTTTTGTCAGCTTTAATTTTAAATAGAATGATCTTGTCGCTAGGACGCATAGTTTCCGAGATATAAGCGGAATACCGAAAAAAGTTAATCTTCGATACATTGAATTTGGATTTTTTTTTCTTTGATACCTACTTGGTAATCAATAAAATGTCCACAAAAATTGATGAAATCCCAAGAAAAACATCCTGTAAACAGGAGCCAAGTTCCTATGGCCGTAAAAAGATGTGAGATCAAACAAAATACGGCCAAGTTCGTTAGCTTGGAAATACCTCTTGCAAATACTGGAAAAAGCGTTTGTAAATATTAGTTTAAAAGAACGCTATTTAATTTTTAAAGAGTTACATGGAGGGCTAAATTATTCAAACTTGGCCGTTACTTTTTAAAGCAATGGCTATAAATGGTGTTAGGTAGCGGCCAAGTTTGAATAATTTAGTCCTCCATGTAACTCTTTCAAAATTAAATAGCGTTCTTTTAAACTAATTTTTACAAACGCTTTTTTCAGTGTTGCAACAGGTATTTCTAAGCTAACGAACTTGGCCGTATTTTGTTTGATCTCACAACTTTTTACGGCCATAGGAACTTGGCTCCCTATTTACAGGATGTTTTCGTTGGGTCATATTACACTATATTCGACTGTTTCATTCGTTACTAATACAATTATTCAGGGCGACCATTTCACATATTTTTTGCATATATTTTACATAAATTATGCATTGAATTTGCGCAGGTTTTGCACATTTTGGCATATAAAATTTGCACAAACTTTCGCAGTCTAATAATCGTGATTGAAAAAAGAAGTGCGATTTGAGAAGAAAAGATTCGCAGGATTTAGAATGGCGGCAGGGGTTCCCTGTTTTAGAGAGCGAAGGAATTCGTGGATCGAATTACCGAATATCCGGATGTGAGCCCGTATTTTTCGCTTGCCGGCCAACTGCTTTAACCAATTAAGCTATACATGGGTCGACGAAAGAATCGACTTGGGAGGCCCGCCGCGCCGCCGGTCTTGTTCAGGAGAATTCTGGCCCTTCCTACTTCCTCCGCCGATGACTCGAACGCTCAAAGCACGACAGTGTTCGATGCCGGTAATAATAGAATCGGACATTCCGTGTCTACCCCTATTTTTATAAATTCAACCCGATTCTCGACCGAATTGTATACATAGAAACGCCGAAATTATTCCTGTATCGAATCGAACGGCTGTTTCAAATTCTACTCTTCGGAGACGTATTATTTGTTGTAGAACGTCATGCATTTATAGCACACGCGAATTTTCCGACAATAATTGTGAAACACGAACTACTGATAAAACTTGGGCTGGATTCCTGTATAACTGTACAGGGTGTTTCGTTTATCTGATAACGGAAATATCTTGCGACGCACAGTGGGGTATTTGGCCCGAAAAAGTGGAAAAATTCAATTTCTAAATTTTTGCGTATGGCATAACATTTCTGTTGTTCGTTGTAGTTAAAGGTCTGAAGAATAAGGCTGCAATATTATTTTTTCTATTTGTACACCCGTGAAGTAGTAAACTTCATCGAAAGTCGAGAGATTTTAAGGCGCGCTTGGCGTTCTTAAACAGTCTCTAAGACAGCGTCTGTTCATTGGCGATTTTCATGTGTTTGAAGGGAAATTTTGTAAATTCTTGTATTACAAAAGTTGTTCAGGTAGGTATACAGAGCTCTTTCGCATAGATTTTATTTTGTTATCATCTAAATTAGTATAGTTATTAATATTTGAATATTACCAATCATTCTGTAATCTTTTTAAAAATTACAAAACTTTATTGACAATTTTGTTATAGTATAAAGCCGTATTGAGTGCTCTTTTTGGTCTCATTACATTCGGTAAAGATTCGTGATTATAAGCCAACAAAGTTTGATTCCGGATATGTCCGGATTCAAATTTTATAGCTAATTTAGAATTAAGTGTTTAGCAGCGTTTCGCGTACGCGTACGTTCGGCTACACTTGGCTTCAAATGAAGAAGAAACATTATCCGAGGAAGAAATTTCTTATGTATTTTCCGATGAAAATTAATGGTAATCATTTTAAAATATTCTTATAATATACCGGGTGAGTCATTTAACGTGAAACAGACGTATATCTGGGAAATGAAGCTATTTTGGAGAAAAATGTTTCAGACAAAAGTTGTATGGTTTAGAGGGGGGCATAAAATGGTGTCATTGATTTGACCTTGAATAGTCGTTTGAAAATCACGTGAAGGCATCTTCCATTTCTTAAATAGAACTCCCTATTTTTTGTTGCATATTCTTGTAGCTTGTTTTGACAGCTTTCCAAAACACTATATTAAAATATTTTTTTCTTAAATATTTTTCAAGTTATAGTAGTGCAAATATTCCACTATTGCCTTGCTTTTTCAGGGGTTCTCGATAATCTGAGGAAAAAATGTTTCGAACGAAAGAGGAACAGTATACAGACGTCTACAAATTTCAATATATAAAAGTTAAAAAAAAATTTTTTTTTTCAAAAAATTGAGGTAAATTTGATTTTTCAAATACTAAAATGTATTTTGGATTTCATAATGTTGTAGCTGATCTTAAGGCGAATCCAACGATATATAATATTATAACCTTGAGCCTATAAATAACGCTACAATAGTTTTTTCCCCTTTTGCAGGCCAAATACCCCACTGTGCGACGCACTGAAGTTACGAAAATAATTTGCGTACAAAAATTGTTCGGTATGAACGGTACAATCATATAGTCTCATTTTTTGCGGACTAGAATGGCGGGGAGTGGGGATTTCAAAGTCAAATTAAGTTTTTTGAACGGAATGTCCTATTTTTTATACCATAGATCAATAGAGTATTCAATTCTGAGTATAAAAGTGTTGTCCTTCATATGTCCATAAACCTAATAGTTTACGAGATATTATCGAAACAGTTTTCTTCTTTGGATAATATCTCGTATGCTTGTGTTGATCAAAGTGCTAAAATATTCGTTAGTTAGCGAGCATTCTGATTTTCCAGAAATGTTTCATGCTCCCCGGTTTAATTATTTGATGTTGACGTTGAATGCACGTTCGACTGACTCGGAAATATCTGGGAAAAACGAATTCGCTGATAACTTGGGCACAGTAGTGATGACAAAAGAGTCGGACTGTTCTTCTCCGCATACTCCTTTTAGTGAAAGGTCCTTATTCTTCCGTTCCTCTTTCATAAGATACATTTGTACCGCGACGTATTTCCTGCATTCTCGGAATTAAAGCGATCTTTTGTAAATTCGGTTACTATTATTTCCTCGAGATTTAATGTCCACGCTCGTTAATCGAAATTGAGCATAGTTTCTTTGTTTAGTTAAACGTAGAATTATATACAGAAGACACGAATCACATACAAGTTTATCGAGCTGGCACTGCAATCGTATCAGCGGCACTTCTTATCGATATCAAGTCGCTTTTTTCTGCTTTATCGTTCGTGAGAACAATGGATGCAGTTTGTAATCATTTCCTAGAGCTCAAGGCTATAAAAAGTGAAACGGAGTTTATTGAAAATATGATTCGTTATCGGCTCTGACAGGAAGCTCTTGAGAAGACAATAAGAGAAATATCATTTGCGATAGAACTGCGACTATTTCTATGCGACGTTGTAATTTATATAGGGAAGAACAAGTTTGGTCATACTACTGCAAAAGTAGAACTTTCATGCGAAGCTGGATAAATCGATTACGAAAAATCGTTTAAGCTCTCGAACGCTGGTTGGCGAAAGGAGGTGGTTCAAGCTTCAAAATGGGTCCAATTATATTGCTGTACTATCTTTTTTAAAGAAATTATTACAGGTTAAATATCGGAAATATAGGAAATTCAGTGGTCAAATACTTTTTATTCGTAGACAAGATCTGAAAGACACGTATAATATTACTAGACAGCAGATTTTTTACGCAATTTGAAACAGTATTTATTTGATTTGTGCAATTTAACACAGTAAAACATTAGAAGAATTTAGAAATACTATTATAGTATTTCCAATCCATTAAGTGTGTTAAGAAAGAAAATGATTTTCTCTTTCATTCGAGCTTGCTGTAATTTGAAACAGTATTTATTTGATTTGTGCAATTTAACACAGTAAAACATTAGAAGAATTTAGAAATACTATTATAGCATTTCCAATCCATTAAGTATATTAAGAAAGAAAATGATTTTCTCTTTCATTCGAGCTTACTGCACTTTAAATATTGTCCGTTATTTGATTTGTGCAATTTAAAACAGTAAAACACTAGAAGAATTTAAAAATGCTATTGTAGTATTTCCAACCCACTAAATATATTAAGAAAGAAACTGATTTTCTATTTCACTCCAGCATGCTGCAATTTAAAACAGTATTTATCTGATATGTTCAATTTCAAACAGTAAAAGATTAGAAGCATTTAGAAATACTATTATAGCATTTCCAACCCATTAAATATATTAAGAAAGAAAATGATTTTCTCCTTCATTCGAGCTTGCTGTAATTTAAAACAGTATTTATCTGATATGTTCAATTTCAAACAGTAAAAGATTAGAAGAATTTAGAAATACCATTGTAGCATTTCCAATCCATTAAATATATTAAGAAAGAAAATTATTTTCTCTTTCATTCGAGCTTACTGCACTTTAAATATTGTTCGTTATTTGATTTGTGCAATTTAAAACAGTAAAACACTAGAAGAATTTAAAAATACTATTATAGTATTTCCAATCCATTAAGTGTGTTAAGAAAGAAAATGATTTTCTCTTTCATTCGAGCTTGCTGTAATTTGAAACAGTATTTATTTGATTTGTGCAATTTAACACAGTAAAACATTAGAAGAATTTAGAAATACTATTATAGCATTTCCAATCCATTAAGTATATTAAGAAAGAAAATGATTTTCTCTTTCATTCGAGCTTACTGCACTTTAAATATTGTCCGTTATTTGATTTGTGCAATTTAAAACAGTAAAACACTAGAAGAATTTAAAAATGCTATTGTAGTATTTCCAACCCACTAAATATATTAAGAAAGAAACTGATTTTCTATTTCACTCCAGCATGCTGCAATTTAAAACAGTATTTATCTGATATGTTCAATTTCAAACAGTAAAAGATTAGAAGCATTTAGAAATACTATTATAGCATTTCCAACCCATTAAATATATTAAGAAAGAAAATGATTTTCTCCTTCATTCGAGCTTGCTGTAATTTAAAACAGTATTTATCTGATATGTTCAATTTCAAACAGTAAAAGATTAGAAGAATTTAGAAATACCATTGTAGCATTTCCAATCCATTAAATATATTAAGAAAGAAAATTATTTTCTCTTTCATTCGAGCTTACTGCACTTTAAATATTGTTCGTTATTTGATTTGTGCAATTTAAAACAGTAAAACACTAGAAGAATTTAAAAATGCTATTGTAGTATTTCCAACCCACTAAATATATTAAGAAAGAAACTGATTTTCTATTTCACTCCAGCATGCTGCAATTTAAAACAGTATTTTTCTGATGTGTTCAATTTGAAACAGTAAAAGATTAGAAGAATTTATAAATGCTATTATACTATTTCCAACCCACTAAATATATTAAGAAAGAAAATGATTTTCTCCTTCATTCGAGCTTGCTGTAATTTAAAACAGTATTTATCTGATATGTTCAATTTGAAACAGTAAAAGATTAGAAGAATTTAGAAATACTATTATAGCATTTCCAATCCATTAAGTATATTAAGAAAGAAAATGATTTTCTCTTTCATTCGAGCTTACTGCATTTTAAATATTGTTCGTTATTTGATTTGTGCAATTTAAAACAGTAAAACACTAGATGCATTTAAAAATGCTATTGTAGTATTTCCAACCCACTAAATATATTAAGAAAGAAAATGATTTTCTATTTCACTCCAGCATGCTGCAATTTAAAACAGTATTTTTCTGATGTGTTCAATTTCAAACAGTAAAAGATTAGAAGAATTTAGAAATGCTATTATAGCATTTCCAACCCATTAAATATATTAAGAAAGAAAATGAATTTTTTCTTCCATTCGAGTTTGCTGTAATTTAAAACAGTATTTATCTGATGTGTTCAATTTGAAACAGTAAAAGATTAGAAGAATTTAGAAATACTATTATAGCATTTCCAATCCACTGAATATATTAAGAAAGAAAATGATTTTCTCCTTCATTCGAGCTTGCTGTAATTTAAAACAGTATTTATCTGATATGTTCAATTTCAAACAGTAAAAGATTAGAAGAATTTAGAAATACCATTGTAGCATTTCCAATCCATTAAATATATTAAGAAAGAAAATTATTTTCTCTTTCATTCGAGCTTACTGCATTTTAAATATTGTTCGTTATTTGATTTGTGCAATTTAAAACAGTAAAACACTAGATGCATTTAAAAATGCTATTGTAGTATTTCCAACCCACTAAATATATTAAGAAAGAAACTGATTTTCTATTTCACTCCAGCATGCTGCAATTTAAAGCAGTATTTTTCTGATGTGTTCAATTTGAAACAGTAAAAGATTAGAAGAATTTAGAAATGCTATTATACTATTTCCAACCCACTAAATATATTAAGAAAGAAAATGATTTTCTCCTGCATTCGAGCTTGCTGTAATTTAAAACAGTATTTATCTGATATGTTCAATTTCAAACAGTAAAGGATTAGAAGAATTTAGAAATACCATTGTAGCATTTCCAATCCATTAAGTATATTAAGAAAGAAAATGATTTTCTCTTTCATTCGAGCTTACTGCACTTTAAATATTGTCCGTTATTTGATTTGTGCAATTTAAAACAGTAAAACACTAGAAGAATTTAAAAATGCTATTGTAGTATTTCCAACCCACTAAATATATTAAGAAAGAAACTGATTTTCTATTTCACTCCAGCATGCTGCAACTTAAAACAGTATTTTTCTGATGTGTTCAATTTGAAACAGTAAAAGATTAGAAGAATTTAGAAATACCATTTTAGCATTTCCAATCCATTAAATATATTAAGAAAGAAAATGATTTTCTCTTTCATTCGAGCTTACTGCAGTTTAAATATTGTCTGTTATTTGATTTGTGCAATTTAAAACAGTAAAACATTAGAAGAATTTAAAAATGTTGTTATAGTATTTCCAACCCATTAAATATATTAAGAAAGAAACTGACTTTCTATTTCACTCCAGCTTGCTGCACTTTAGGTATAAAATATCGATTCCGCTAAAGATCCGCTGTCTAAATATATTCTGTACGTGTATATTTATTTATTATTGCTCTAAACCGAGTAGTATATTTCTTAAAAGTCCTATGTCCAGTGGTTGGAGAACTCCGATGATAATAATAACGGTTTCGAGGGTTCTGTAGAAATCGTAATAGGATAGAGTTGGGGAAAATCGAGGGCAGAGTGTTTTCGAGTATGAAACAGAGAAATTTGTGTGGGGGATAGGATGACGCTAGTTCCGGACAGTGGAAAGTTCAGGTAACGTTTCGATAACGCAGGACAAACAGTGCTCGGAATGGTGTCGGGACATTATAACGTCACGGACCGGGACCAGTGTTTCAAAGTTGCTCGATATTTCGACAATCCGTATCAGAGTCAGGAAAGCGGTGTTCCTGTCTAACAATTCGCATGCTCCGCAAATTGGTTCAAGTGGCTACTTACTGAGTTACAGTTTATTGCACACCAGGCCACTGCAGTATTCCTATTATACTCTCCTTCTTCCTCTCTCTCTCTCTCTCCGGGAGCAAGAGGATCGGAAGAGAAGCAAGACAACGGTCCGGGGGATGAAAAGAAAGGAAGTACAAGCCGTGCGCCAGCGATGAAGCGTTTATTTACACGGACCGGCATCTCCGCGGTGCCACATTACGTTACATTATGCGTCTTCCTTGAAGCACGGCTTATTCCCTTCTTCTTCTTCTTCTCTTTTCCTTCTTCTCCTTCTTTTTTTTTAGTTACTTTATTCGCCCAGTCGACTGTGAAAATGGCTCGAAATGGCTCGCGCTTCCTTCACGAATGGATAACCAGAACCGGATAAAATATTATTTAAAGTTGCATTCATTGCGCCTATTTCGTTTTCACTCGTGGAGACGTTTCCTTCGACGCCATTCCATCGAAATTATTTATTCCGTGATCGAGTACGAATATTTCTGAAAAATTGGCTTGCATTGATTTTTTATACTAAACTAGTAGTGAAAAGCACAGATTTGAATTTACTCGAATATTTCGCGATTTTGAAGGAACGTGTGATTGAACGGAATAATTAATTCAATTTTTAATGGAAGCGTCTTCGTAATTTCAGGAATTATAAATAAAAAATGCGACACATGCCAGAAATATGTTGACAAAGTCCCATTAAAAGTAGGTAAAAATAAAGAATTTTCATTGAAATAGTAGAACCACAGGATCTAAGAAACAGCGCGGGCCCAAGGGTTTTTCCTGGATCAAGGCTTTACTGTAAATGCTATAATTTCATTTGAAGCACCTTCTTAATCTCAAGAACAAGAAAATAAAAAAATGTGAAACATATCAGAAATATGTTGGTAAAGTTTCATTGAAAGTAGAAGTTTCATGCATTGCACGAAGCGGTCTCATGCTCCTTCTAGATCATAAAGAAGTACATAGAAGGAACCACAGGATCTAAGAAACAGAACTACAGCATCTAAGAAACAGGACTACAGGATCTAAGTAACAGGACTACAGGATCCAAGAAACAGTACTACAGGATCTAAGAAACAGAACTACAGAATCTATAAGAAAGAGAACTATTGGATCTAAGAAACAGAACTACAGAATCTAAGAAACAGAACTACAGGATCTAAGAAACAGAACTACAGGATCTAAGAAACAGAACTACAGGATCTAAGAAACAGAACTACAGGATCTAAGAAACAGGACTACATGATCTAAGAAACAGGACTACAGGATCCAAGAAACAGTACTACAGGATCCAAGAAACAGTACTACAGGATCCAAGAAACAGCACTACAGGATCTAAGAAACAGAAGTACAGAATCTAAGAAAGAGAACTACTGGATCCAAGAAACAGTACTACAGGATCTAAGAAACAGAACTACAGGATCTAAGGAACAGAACTACAGGATCTAAGGAACAGTATTACAGAATCTAAGAAACAGAACTACAGGATCTAAGAAACAGAACTACAGGATCCAAGAAACAGGACTACAGGATCTAAGAAACAGGACTACAGGTTCTAAGAAACAGAATTACAGGATCTAAGAAACAGCACGCAATTCTGTTTCCCCGGAAAAATGTACGAAAACTGAAATAGCAGTTGAATCGATTCGTTGAATGAATTGAGCGCAGAGAATGAATTGAGCGCAGAGAATGAATTGTGCGCAGAGAATGAATTTGAAAAATGGCGACAGGTAGCTTACGCGTGTGAAGTGAGAGCGAAGAACGGGAACTGTATTTAGGAAGTTGGAGGTTGTTGTCGATACGATAATAGCGGGGAACAAGGTGGGTTCGGAACGGTTCTTCATTTCCATCGGTCCGGTAAGTTGACGGTAGTTTCGCCCGGTTCACAATTATTGCCATCGTTACGGGGGACTTGTGATCACGGGGGGAACGTTACATAAATGGAGACACTCGACGAGCCGTAAACTCTGATCACGGGCGAAATATCGGTGCCGGTAAAGCTTTTAGAACAGGAACGCACAACGCAACACAGCGTTCCCGTTCCCTCCGATCGATTTGATCGTATTTTCCGTCGCGATCGATTGCCGATGTCCCTCCTCCTTTCCTTTCAACGGTAACGATGGCATTCTGCTCGGAAAGCAAAGCCGACGCAATGGGTTTAGACTGTTGCAGGGACACGAGACAGGCTGCACCCCCGCCTTAACCATTAGCGTTGCAATTAAACATGTTTATTACCCGGCAACCGTAATACAACCCGGCGAGTCCTTAATGTTTCCTAGATAGCGCTCTCTGCATGCGTTGCGTGCCAACCCTCCCGACCCGACACGGGAATTCTGTGTGTGCACGGTAATGCTTCTACTTAACTGCAGCTCCGCATGTGTATCAAACGGCCGCGCGCAAAAAAAAAAACAAATTTATACATATATTGGACAGCGTGTGCGTGTACGCGTGTCCTTCGTACTTCGCTCCGCTCGATTTCCTCGATTAAGTATCACTCTAATGACAGCCGTGTTTAATTAGTTGATTCGCTGTTCCGTTATCGCGATCACGCACTTGATGCATTCACCGCGCGAACGTTTGCTCTAAACCCCCGCCTGCTCGGCGAACTGTTCAATCCTTTAACCGCACGTTATTTTTCATAGTTTTGCGAAATCTAGAATTCAATAAATAACTGTTTCCTTTATCTCGATCGATACTTTGTTAATAAAGTATATTGATGTTTTCAGCGCACTGGTTCGATCTGACGTTACTAACTAATCAATTTCGCAAATTACCACAAAACTTTTAACGTTTCGGTCAATTTTTAGACCATTTTCAAGAAAAATTTTTTCAAAAAACCATAAATATCATAGTTCCGTAAATAATGGTAATCTTGAAAAATACTTCAAATAAAAGTTGTAGGTCTCATCGAAATACACATTTTCTGTCGTATTAATTTTTGTCATAAAGATAATACTTTCTGAGAAAAATGATAGGTAATTATTCACTTATACGATGTGAAAAATATCTATGTAGAATAGACACACACACACGGGATCATTATTATATTATTATTTATTATGTTATTATTTATTATATAAAACTTGATTTGTGTTGGATGAGTTATATGGAGTTTTGAACATTTAATATCGTTTTTCTCAAAAAACTACTGTCTTTATGACAAAAATCAATACGACTTAAAATGTGTATTTCGATGAGACCTACAACATACTACAACTTTTGCTTGAAGTATTTGTCAAAATTATCATTATTTACGGATGTTCAACGGACGAATTGAAATAGATAAATTGATGTTGGAATTGAAGTTGAAATTGAGAAATTAATGTTGAAACTAAAAAATTGAAGTTGAAATAGATAAATTGATGTTGGAATTGAAGTTGAAATTGAGAAATTGATGTTGAAATTGAAGTTGAAATTGAGAAAGTGAAGTGGAATTTGAAAGATTGATGTTGAAACTCAAAAATTGAAGTGGAAATTGAAAACTTTAAGTTGAAATTGAAAAATTGATATTGACAATGAAAAATTGAAGTCGAAATTGAAATTGAAGATAAAATCGAAAAATTGAGGTTGGAATTGAAAAATTGAGGTTGGAATTGAAAAATTGAAGTTGGAATTGAAAAATTGAAGTTGAACTTGAAAAAGTGAAGTTGAAATTGAAAAATTGATGTTGGAATTGAAGTTGAAATTGAAAAAGTGAAGTGGAATTTGAAAAATTGATGTTGTAATAGAAGTGGAAATTGAGAAATTGATGTTGAAACTGAAAAATTGAAGATGAAATTGAAAAATTGAAGATAAAATTGAAAAATTCATGTTGAAATTGAGAAATTGATGTTGAAATTCAAAAATTGAAGTGGAAATTGAAAACTTTAAGTTGAAATTGAAAAATTGATATTGACAATGAAAAATTGAAGTTGAAAGTGAAGTTGAAATTAAAATTGAAGATAAAATCGAAAAATTGGGGTTGAAATTGGAAAATTGAAGTTGAACTTGAAAAATTGAAGTTGAAAGTGAAGTGGAATTTGAAAAATTGATGTTGAAATTGAGAAATTGATATTGGAACTGAAAAATGGGAGGGGAATCTGAAAGAGTGAAGTTGAAATTGGAGTGTTGAAATTGAAGTTGAAATTCAAAGTAAAGTTAAAATTGAAGTGTTGAAATTGAAATTGAAGCAAAACACTAACTCAAACAAGTAATGCCAAATTGAGCGCGGATATCTCGGAAACTGTGCGAGATAGCGAAAAACTGAATGAATCAAACTTGTGTCACATTTTGTAAGCTTTAATTTTGTATAGAATGGTCTTATCGCTAGGACACATAGTTTCCGAGATATAAGCGGAAAACCGAAAAATATTTAAAGTAGAAACAGGCGAATAAAACTGCCCGAGCATCGTCTTACCAGTGCATTTCACCATTTATTATTACTAGTACCACTGAAACTGTAACATGTCCCAAACTAATGGCTTTCGAGCATAAATGGCTTAACAGCTTTTTACATAGAGTGGTTACGGCTACACGTTCCTGTATGAGCTTTCACGTATCATAAAATACGCCCCTTACGCAAAGTAAAACATACAGTTTATACGTTTATGCTTGAACAACACAGGAATAGAATTCTGTATCAGTTTAGAAAAATTGCAGAACGTTCGAATTTAGCACATTCTAATAACAAGAATAACAGAAACAACAAGAACACGTCTATCCTTTTTAGCCATTTTTAAAGTAATACCGGGTGATTCACGACAAACAGGCCACCTAAATAGCTCTGAAATGACCTTGATCTTCGAAAATTAAAGTTTTACCTTCAGATCAAGCTCAAGGTCATGTTATTATACATATCTGAATGTATTTTTCGATCAGTTACCCGATGCAATAAAATCAAAATGTAGTTATGTATCAAAAAACATCGATGACCTTGAAAACTCCGAAAACAATGACCTTTGGAAAAAAATATTCTGGCCAGATATTTGGTCCATTGATGATATGCACATTACGTAACAAATATTTTTTGCATCACCATAGCCTGAAGAGATGGACCGCGCAAAGGAACGCCAATTTTCGAAGATCAATGTCATTTGAAGGTCATAGTGTACCACATCATTGAACTCGTCTTGACATCAGCTACAACACTGTGAAGTTAAAAATATATGGTGCTATTTAAAAATCATCGATGACCTTCAAAAGACCTTGAAAACGACTACAATCGGAACATTTTTTTATATTACCATATTTGCCCCCTTTGACAGTACAACTTTCCTCTCTAACATTTTCTTCTATCTCTAATCCTAACGGAGCTATTGAGGTGGCCTGTTTGTCGTGAATCACCCGGTATATAAAATTTTTCGTGAATGCATTTTTAGAATTTCTTTTTTAATTTATTTTACGTCGCTTTTTTAACTGCTGTGGTTATTTCGCGACGGGACCAACAGTTTTTATAAGCTGGGTTCCGAACCACCTTTCTTAGAATTTGAATAATACCAATTTACAAAAAATAGAACCCAATATTCTGTGTATTGAGGACCGTTCAAATGTAGAAAACAGTAATAATAAGCACAACAGAAATGACAAGAATACGTCTATCCAAATTGTTAGCCATTCTTAAAATAATATACAGGGTGGTCCACCTAAATACGGCCACCTAAATATCTCCTTCAATTGTGGGGCTTCAATTGTGGGGGTACAAAAGATATTTTTTGTACTATTCGAATGGTTTGAATGAACCATTGCATTTCCATATTGCAAATAATATTTTCTTCCGAAGGTCATTTTTTTCGGAGTTGTCAATGTCATCGATGTTTTCTGATACATAACTGTTATATTATACATATTATATATTATACATAACTGTATAATAATTTAGTGGCCTAATTGACGATGAACGCGTTGTCCTTCTCTACGTTCGGCCCGGCATTTGCAGCTCAAAAAATAGCGTCCCTCTACGATCGATGCAAACGAACCTCCCCGAGGCTTTCGCGTCGATTTAGGGTTTACTGTGTACTGTATTGAATTTCTTAATAACTTTGTAGAGTTGGAAACACATGGTACTCTGGAAACTTGAATATAAAATCGGCTATTCGACGTTTTAAAATTTCTCAAAAATCGATTTTGCGACCAAAAATTCTGAAATAATTCAGTGTCGTGTCGATTATCAAGTAGAATGCTCGTGCATTTTTACGTAATTTTTCGTCGAGCAGGACGGAAGAACCAGCACTATTAATAGGGTGACCCAGAGCTAAAACTTTCCAAGTTGAAACAATCGAGAGTCAGGAAAATGCGTGTGCAGAATTTCAATGTAACGTCACGTCCAGTGGTTCAGCCAGTAGTAATAATATAATTGATGAATCCAATAATGTATAACATAAAATTTATTTCTTTTGTTTTTATGTAATGTTACACATTATTGGTTTCATCAATTATATTATTATTATTCCTGGCTGAACCACTGGACGTGACAGTAAAAAGTTAAACAGTCTTGCGAGGAGGGGAGGGGGAGATAAAAATTGGTAAAAAAGTGGCATTGAAGATCAGAGAATATGTACCCCTTTAAATACAAAGTCGAGGCGTGGAGAGTCTTCAGGGGTTGGACAAGCTGGATCTCAAAGATTCATTTTACATTCTCCTTAAAGAAGTTAAGTAACTCTTGTGTCGCGGATAAAAACGCGGGCGGCTGCGGAAAGAATAAAACAAGAGTCACGGAAGTAATCAGAAACCTGAAGGATCTCGGCCGGTGGAAGTCGGAGGTAATGGTGTTGGTTCGACTGCTCTCCACGTCTTTCTCCTCGTTCTCTCTGTTCCTGATCGTCTCTCGTTGGAGGGACGAAGGTTGCATAGATGGACGAGCGACGCCGGGGGCCCCCGCGGAGTTTCACCGATTTTCACAGCGCCCCGGTTTTCCTGGGCCGCTAGACAGAAATAAATCTGCGTCGTTGGCGAATCGGAGGAAATCTTGCTTGGTAAGAGAGATATCCAGGCAGCAGCTGAGTCTTCGCCGCGAAACGAAGTTAAAGAGGCGTGATATATTGTAGCGGGCCCGTACGAACCTACCCGGAAACGGTAATAATTCATGACCGGTTAACGGAATAGCATTAAGGATCCTCTGGACTTACTGTTATTCTTGCATCGGCCGCTTGCCCAGCCCCTCCCCCCCCCTCCCATCTCCCTCGGGAACCCGGCATCTTCGCGTGTTTTCCAAAGAAATCGAAACTTCACGGCATCCAATTCATGCTGCGCTAGAACACCTCATCGCCGCGAGGATTGCGATCCACCAAATCAGGGAAGTTCACTCGAGTCGAGGGGAACACGGTTACCCCGTCTCTGCCGGAGTAGTCACGTGACAATTCGAATGCGTGGGGGAATAGCGCAATGCAAGGAGAAGGCAGAGTGGGGGGATTAGTCTTTCCAATCTGGCGATCCCTCTCTACCATCAGGGTCGTCTCTGGCGCCTCTTAGTCCAGTCAATGAATGCTGATAAGGGGGGTGTAGAGGGAAATGGGAGGAACACAATTTTTAACTTTGGGACTTTGTTTGGACTAGTTAGGAGATGAACATACTAAAAGTCCCCACTCCTAGGAGGTAAGCGGGCTATAGGGGAGCACGTAGAAGTCACCTTTCTCGGTTTTCCGCTTATATTTCGCAAACCATGCGTCCTAGTGATAATACCATTCGATACAAAATTAAAGCTGACAAAATGTGCTATAAGATTGATTGCATTCAGTTTTTTGCCATCTCGCATAGTTTCCGAAATATCCGCGCTCAAAGTTCACCAATTGTGCTGAAAAGAAATTTCTGCCTCACGTTTTTTGCCTTATTTGACTAGCTAACTCTTCAGCACAATTAGTGAACTTTGAGCACGGATATCTCGAAAATTATGCGAGATAGCGAAAGACTGAATGCAGTCAATCTTATGGTACATTTTGTCAGCTTTAATTTTGTATAGAATAGTCTTATCGCTAGGGCGCATAATTTCCGAGATATAAGCGGAAAACCGAAAATGGGGACCTACTACGTGCATTTGAAGTTGAAATTGATACTGACAATGAAAAATTGAAATTGAAAAATTAAAGTTGAAATTGAAATTGAAGATAAAATCGAAAAATTGAGGTTGAAATTGGAAAATTGAAGTTGAAATTGAGAAATTAATGTTGAAACTAAAAAATTGAAGTTGAAATAGATAAATTGATGTTGGAATTGAAGTTGAAATTGAGAAATTGATGTTGAAATTGAAGTTGAAATTAAGAAAGTGAAGTGGAATTTGAAAGATTGATGTTGTAATTGTAGTGGAAATGGAGAAATTGATGTTGAAACTGAAAAATTGAAGTGGAAATTGAAAACTTTAAGTTGAAATTGAAAAATTGATATTGACAATGAAAAATTGAAGTTGAAATTGAAGTTGAAATTGAAGTTGAAATTGAAATTGAAGTTTTGAAATTGAAGATAAAATCGAAAAATTGAGGTTGGAATTGAAAAATTGAAGTTGAACTTGAAAAAGTGAAGTTGAAATTGATAAATTGATGTTGCAATTGAAGTTGAAATTGAAAAAGTGAAGTGGAATTTGAAAAATTGATGTAATAGAAGTGGAAATTGAAAAATTGATGTTGAAACTGAAAAATTGAAGATGAAATTGAAAAATTCATGTTGAAATTGAGAAATTGATATTGAAACTGAAAAATTGAAGATGAAATTGAAAAATTGATGTTGAAATTGAGAAATTGATGTTGAAATTAAAAAATTGAAATGGAAATTGAAAACTTTAAGTTGAAATTGAAAAATTGATATTGACAATGAAAAATTGAAGTTGAAAGTGAAGTTGAAATTAAAATTGAAGATAAAATCGAAAAATTGGGGTTGAAATTGAGAAATTGACGTTGAAACTGAAAAATTGAAGATGCAATTGAAAAATTGAAGTTGAAATTGAAAAATTGATGTTGAAATTGAGAAATTGATATTGAAACTGAAAAATTGAAGATGAAATTGAAAAATTGATGTTGAAATTGAGAAATTGATGTTGAAATTCAAAAATTGAAGTGGAAATTGAAAACCTTAAGTTGAAATTGAAAAATTGATATTGACAATGAAAAATTGAAGTTGAAAGTGAAGTTGAAATTAAAATTGAAGATAAAATCGAAAAATTGGGGTTGAAATTGGAAAATTGAAGTTGAACTTGAAAAATTGAAGTTGAAAGTGAAGTGGAATTTGAAAAATTGATGTTGAAATTGAGAAATTGATATTGGAACTGAAAAATGGGAGGGGAATCTGAAAGAGTGAAGTTGAAATTGAAATTGGAGTGTTGAAATTGAAGTTGAAATTCAAAGTAAAGTTAAAATTGAAGTGTTGAAATTGAAATTGAAGCAAAACACTAACTCAAACAAATAATGCCAAAGTGAGCGCGGATATCTCGGAAACTGTGCGAGATAGCGAAAAACTGAATAAATCAAACTTGTGGCACATTTTGTCAGCTTTAATTTCGTATAGAATGGTCTTATCGCCAGTACACATAGTTTCCGAGATATAAGCGGAAAACCGAAAAATGGGACCTTCTGCGTGCACCCCTGCACCCCGCTCACCTCCTAGGAGTGGGGACTTTTAGTATGTTTACCTACTAACTAGTCCAAACCAAGATCCATAGTTGAAAATTGTGTTCCTTCCATTTCCCTCTACAACTTTTCGTTGACTGAACTATCTCTGAAGTTTCGTGCATCCAGCAAAGGCCCGTGCGTCCCCACAATGTAACACCAGTATTTAATCTTTTTTATTATTACTTATCTTTTTAGGAAACGTTCACCAACATAGTCGTGGCATTTTTCTGATTGAAAAAAGACCAAACATGATGTAATTTCAACTGTATTTAGTGGTTTGATTGACGATGAACGTTTCGGACGCGAGGAAGGACAGCGTATGGGAAAGAAAGAAACGCGCAGACGCCGCAGTCGCCGTCAGCCAACAGTCGCTTGATGATATTTTAAATTAATAATTTTAGCAATTTTGGTTTCACTTGACTCCTTGCTGCGGCTCGCGTTGAGTTGGGTTCAGAAGGTTCCTTCTTTCGAAAAATTAAAAACGACACAGCCGTGCTATCATTTGGAGCAGGGGCGTGCCGTTAGCGTTGCATCGGGCACTTGGCCGGGTCCCTCGGGACTGCCAAAGAAATCGAAATTTCACGGTATCCAATTCATGCTGTTCGAATTACCCGATACATACTTTATCCGGGTCAAACTGGCCGGATTTCACGGGCGAGGCATAGTTCTGCCCCCCGGAGTAAGACCGCGCGCGTTTCCGCCGCTATGCCGCCGCAACGAATAGCGGCGGTACGTGCACGCTTGAAATACTTCGGAAAAAGTCGCTTTTAATGGAACCGCATGCAGACACCCGTTAACGGGCCGTTCTCTGCTGCCTGCGAGCGAATACTTTCGCGTTTTCGCGCCTCTCCGACCCCCATTCAAGAGAATACACGCGTAAAAATGTCTGGCTCGGCTTTCACGGGTAATTGATAAAAAGAACCGTATAATTTGTTGCGAAACTTCCAAGCACGAAATCAAAGACGGTCCGCGAGCGCGAAAATTTCCCAGTTTCGAAAACGACCGAAATCCCGGTACGAATCGCCGTTTTTATCCATCCTGTTATATTAACCGGTCGCTTTCGAATCGCTTTTTTTCCCCGCGAGAACGCTCATCAGAGTCCGCGTACTTTCGCGTTAATAATTTACCGGAAGAAAAAGGATTTCTATGTCCGCCGCGAGTCTACATTTACGCCGGGGGTTAAATATTGACGACTGGGATTTTTATACATTTATGGTAATTTTAATCCTCTGAAACTCGCCGTCTCGTGGAACCTTTAAAATGCAACGAGATTTCAGCCCTGTCGGAATCCGTCGAAACACCCAACGCTGCGAAGAAATTGATTATAATAAACTATGAGATGTGAAGTGCTGCTACGAATATAAAATAATTTCAATAATCCTTCGCTTTTAATTGACAACTTTTTAATAAACCCCAAATAGAAAATCTCGGTGAAATTTTAGTAGTATTCCTCCTGTGCTAGTAAATTATGCGCGATACTGCTGATACCCATCAGTCTACGCAGACATCAGAGCCACTTAAAAACGTTTTAGAAGTTCGTATCTATTTCTTAGCGATATTCATTTAAATATAAGGATCTGCGAGTTGGGCAGGGAGAAGAGCTTTATTTCGAGTTGTGTTCGAAAATTTGTCGTGTACAGATCATAATCACGAGCTTATACTGTGCATCCGTAGAGACGAAGTCATCTGAAATTAATGCAGCCATAATGGTTATCTGAAAAATTCAAGACACATTTTCCCGTTGCGAACTGTCTCGGATTATTCTTTCCCCCCGCAAGGAAGCATTTGCCGCGAGCAGCGTGTAATAATTTCGCTACGTTCAAAGTTTTTACTTAAAACTTCGAATCGCTTCGACATACGAAATTAATTTTGAATCAGCGTTCGGCGCGTTTGAGACGTTTCCTTTCGAAGGAGGAAGAGTTTTGCACATTTGAAAGATGCTTATTTCATTTATCAATTATAGTGACGCGTACAGAGAAATACTCGAGAAACAACGGGCGTTTGCCGCGGCGTATCCCGTGGAACGCCTATTCTAGCGGTAAGCGCCACTGGTGGCAGCTCGTGTCGGGCGAAGATATTTTGCTTTCTGTTTCGGTAAAAACGTCGACTTTGGAAAGTTGAAAGGGTGGTTTCTCAAGATAAAAGTCTGCTCTAGCGCGTGGTGTAGTTCGATTTTCCGCTAGACCCTTATTTTTTGAGATAAATTGAGAAATATCCGCAAAAATTGGTGCAAAAGTGGTGTCTCTCCGTCTTTAATCATTGTTTAAACATGTTTAAACAATCATAATGCATTAATATTTGATATCACTGGATTCGGGAAAGTCTAGAGAATCTTTTTATGTAAAGAACAATACAATATCTTTTATAATAACATCACAATCTTTGTTCAAAGTTGAAAAATAGGTCATTTTTTCAAACTCAAATTTCTCAAAAACTATGCGTCTAGGAAAAAAATTAAAAACAGATTCGGAATCACCGCGAAAAACTCTATAAGAATCGCATAGTGAGAATCGAAAAGATTTTTGGCTGTTAGACAGTGTAACCTGAGATGTTGATGCGACCATAAATAAAGCAACTTAAAAAAAAAAGTTGTATTATGTGAGGAGGTGAATGTAGTATCAGAGGAAAAAACATTTTTCCAGAGTCATTTTTTCAAGTTTTCAAGGCCCCGGGTGTTTCTTCTATCAACAACTGTTTATGCTATTTATGGACTCTTAAAGAGAAAAGAAAAGACAAATTCAACGATATATCATAACATCTATTTATGTCAAGATTTTAAATATTCGAAATTGTCAAATTTACTGCCCATCCTTTTCCCATGATCCAATCAGCCCCAAATTTTTTCCAGATCATTCTCTCAACATTTGTCACAATTCTGAGGTGGGGGCAAATAATTTTCGTCAAGTATAGCTGAGGTTCACCCTAGTCTGTATTCTATTGGGTTGGCAAGAAAGTAATTTCGGTTTTCACTAACTGATGGCGTTATGTTTTGTTTGATTGGCTTCTGTTAACGTTGCGTTTGTTTTCTTTCTGACATTTCATAACTGCATCTTTTAGGTTACTTTTGAAGCAAATTACACGTAATTTTGATTAAAATTGTTAGTTCTGTGTCAATTTGAACATGGAGTGCAGAAACGAACATTATAGGCATATATTGCTTTTTTATTTCCGTAGAGGTAAAAAAGCTGCCGAGGCTCACAAAGATATATGCGAAGTTTACGGTGTAGATTGCTTAACAGAACGCACGTGCCAGAATTGGTTTAAAAAATTCCGTTCTGGAAATTTCTCACTTAAAGACGACCAACGTTCTGGTCGATCATCTGGAGTTGATGATGACCAAATGAAAGCCATTATTGTATCGGATCTTCATATAACTGTCCGAGAGATTGCAGACAGGTTAAATGTCTCGCATACAATCATAGAATATCGTTTAAAAAGTCTCGGAATCGTTAAGAAGCTCGATATTTGGGTTCCACACGAGTTGAAAGAAATTCACTTAATGCAACGCATTAACATATGCGATATGCATCTCAAACGAAATGAAATCGACCCTTTTCTCAAGCGAATCATCACCGGTGATGAGAAATGGGTTGTTTACAATAACACAACTCGAAAACGATCATGGTCCAAGCGTGATGAACCAGCCCAAACCACACCGAAAGCTGAATTGCACCAAAAGAAGATCATGTTGTCAATTTGGTGGGATTACAAAGGTATTGTGTATTTTGAGCTGCTCCCAAGGAACCAAACCATCAATTCAGATGTTTATTGTCGACAACTAACAAAACTGGACATAGCAATCAAAGAAAAACGGCCAGAATTTGCAAATCGCAAAGGAATCGTGTGCCACCATGATAACGCTAGGCCACACACATCTTTGGTAACACGTGAAAAGTTATTGGAGCTTGGTTGGGAAGTGATGTCACATCCACCATATAGCCCTGACATTGCACCATCAGATTATCACTTATTCCGAAGTTTACAAAACTCTTTGAATGGTAAAACATTCACTAATGATGATGATCTGAAATCGCACTTGGATCAGTTTTTCACCGAAAAGGATCAGAAGTTTTATGAGCGCGGAATTATGAAGCTACCAGAAAGATGGCAAAAGATCATACAACAAAATCGAAAATATTTTATTGATTAAAGTTCATTGCTTTGATAAAAAAATTGGATTTTATTTCATCTAAAAATACCGAAATTACTTTCTTGCCAACTCAATATAAATAGCAAAAAACTCAACTGCTGTTTAATTCGATGTGCACGATATAAAAAAGATGATAAAAAAGATCCCCGGGGGCTGAAAGGAATGTCTTGATTGTCGAATGGAAATTGCTTAGAGTCCAAAGGGTTAACGGTTATAAACGAGTGTGTCGCGTTCACACGGTCATGCGGTGCCCCCCATTAGGAAGGGTTTTTGCGATTTTCGAGATAGGGCAGCTAGGCGTTACGTTGAAGAGGGCCGGGGACAGGGACAGCTGTGGGCTGACCCTCCGTTAAGCCTCTTCGACCACCGATCATACCCCAATCCAGAAATCCTTGTTTCGAAGAAATCCGTCCTTGATGGTCTGCGCCCTCTCTCCGGGTCGACCCTCCCCTTTTCTCGGTATTAGACCACAAAGCTTTTTAGCTTCGCCGGTCTTAACCCCCTCCCCCTCCCCCCGCTCCCTGGTAACTAGACTATGCTTTTGTTTCACGTCGGATCGGAGCTTCGCAATGTCCCACCCTCTCGACCGATCGATCGGTTACAGCTGATAAGTGTGCCAGACTCGCCGACGATTTTATCGGTATTCAGTGCGTGACGCCACTGATATACTGCTATTGATAACGCTGCCAACCGCGCTGCACTGCGAAATCACTTAAGGTCACCTTTCTTTCATAGCCAACCGTGCACCGTACCGCACCTACCGATTTCAATCTTCCCTGGCGCGCTGATGTTTTTAACGCGCCCGCAGCACCGACTCCGTGAAACCAGGCTCTCTGTTCTCTGGGAAATCCCTGCATCGAAGTGTTCCTTTCGATAAACGGAATATCATTTCGTAGTTGGAACTCTCATATTTGTATCCGAATTTATTTCTTTGGGTATACAGGGGGTGGTCCACCTAAATACGGCCACATCTCCAATTGTGGGGGTACAAAAAAAATATTTTGTGTACTATTTGAATGGTTTGAAGGAATCATTATATCGCGAACAATATTTTTTTTCCGAAGGTCATTCTTTTCGGAGTTATCAAGGTCATCGATGTTTATTGATACATAGCTACAATTCTTTTTATTGCATCGTGCAAATGATCGAAAAATACGTTCAGATATTAGTCCAGTCAACGAAAAGTTGTAGAGGGAAATGGAAGGAACACATTTTTAACTTTCGATCTTGGTTTGGACTAGTTAGGAGGTAAACATATTAAAAGTCCCCACTCCTAGCAGGTGAGCGAGGTGTAGGGGGGCACGTAAAAGGTCCCCCTTTTCGGTTTTCCGCTTATATCTCGGAAACTATGCGTCCTAGCGATAAGACCATTCTATCCAAAATTAAAGCTGACAAAATGTACCACCAGATTGATTGGATTCAGTTTTTCGCTATCTCGCATTATTTCCGAGATACCCGCGCTCAAACTTCACTAACTCTTCAGCACAATTAGTGAACTTTGAGCGCGGATATCTCGGAAACTATGCGTCCTAGCGATAAGACCATTCTATAGAAAATTAAAGCTGACAAAATGTGCCACCAGATTGATTCGATTCAGTTTTTCGTTATCTCGCATAATTCCCAAGATATCCGCGCTCAAAGTTATAATTTCACTAATTGTGAAAAAGAACTCTTCAGCAAAATTAGTGAACTTTGAGCGCGGATATCTCGGAAACTGTGCGAGATAGCGAAAAAATTAATCGAATCAGTCTTGTGGTACATTTTGTCAGCTTTAATTTTGTATAGAATGGTCTTATCGCTAGGACGCATAGTTTCCGTACTTTTAGTATACATACGAAAAATCCCCACTCCTAGGAGGTGAGCACGGTTCAGGGGGGCACGTAGAAGGTCCCCTTTTTCGGTTTTTCGCTTATATCTCGGAAACTATGCGTCCTAGCGATAAGACCATTCTATACAAAATTGAAGCTGACAAAATTAGCCATAACAGTGATTCTATTCAATTTTTCGATATTACGCATAGTTTTCCAGATATCCGTGCTCAAAGTTCACTAATTATGTTAAAGAAGAGCCTTATTTGACTAGCTAACTTTTCAGTACAATTAGTGAACTTTGAGCGCAAATATCTCGGAAACAATTCGAGATAACGAAAAACTGAATCAAATCAATTTTATGGCACATTTTGTCAGCTTTAATTTCGTATATAATTACTTTATCGCTAGGACACATAGTTTCCGAGATATAATTGGAAAACCGAAAAGTGGGACCTTCTACGTGCCTCCCTGCATTCGGCTCACCTCCTGGGAGTAAGGACTTTTAGTATGTTTACCTCCTAACTAGTTCAAACAAAGTCCCAAAATTAAAAATGTGTTCCTTCCATTTCCCTCTACACCCCCCTTATAAGCATTCATTCATATATGTATAATAACATGACGTTGACCTTGATCTGAAGGTAAAACTTTAATTTTCGAAGATCAAGGCCATATCAAGGTCATGTTATTATACATGTCTGAATGTTTTTTTCGATCAGTTAGACGATGCGACAAAAAGAAAATGTAGTTATCTGTATAAGTTGATACAGTTGAAATTATATCGTGTTTGGTCATTTTTTAATCAGAAAAATTCCACGAATATATTGATGAAAGTTTCATAAAAAAAATAAGTAATAATAAAAAAGATTAAATATTGGTGTTACATTGTGAGGACGACTGCGACTCCACGCGTTGTATTAGTAGTGGTTCACACCGATGTACCCGAGACGAGATCAGATTACTACAGTGGAGGGGATATTTTTTTGCGTAAATCGTGTAGCACCTTTTTGCGTCGATCGAGGATTTATACTCTATCCAACAAGAGAGCAGTACCACGTGTTACGTCCTGAGATGGACGTATTTTAGATTTCGAATAATAAAAATTGAAATTACGTTTAAATAGATTAAAATGATTGAAATGATTATAATTGAGATATAACGCAGTTTTGAACCTACCTGCATTCACCGGCTTCGGTTCGGGTAATCGAGGATTTCTTAATATTCTAAGTGATTTTTGATTGTGGAACTGGTACGAAGAGATCGAAGATGGGTATACTCTTTAAAAATGATTTGAAGTTTTGATTTGTTTGAATAAAAATAAGCAAAACTATATTTTAAGCGTCAAATTTCGGATACATAGAGTTATTGTGAACTTATAATAAATTGTTAGTATTTACCGTTAGCTGGTTTCGCTCAGAATTTGGTTTGCAGAAATCGCTCGCTGTTTCGCTCGCTGGCGGAGTGT
The DNA here is from genome assembly GCA_933228785.1 of Lasioglossum pauxillum. NCBI lineage: Eukaryota > Metazoa > Arthropoda > Insecta > Hymenoptera > Halictidae > Lasioglossum > Lasioglossum pauxillum. Next base: position 2,767,900 of record OW121701.1, on the reverse strand, counting down.
ATCGCTTCAGCAACAAAATTTAAAAAGATGATGATGACAAGATGACGATGTTGATGTTAGTAACTTTATAAATCCGGCGGGTGTACACGCCTTGAATAACTATATAACTTCGTTGAACCTCCAAGATTGAACTCAGACTCTGAACTTTTATGTCTCTCAACCGCAACTGAACAAATTTGAATATAGACTGGACTGGACTTCTTCAAGAGCCATCCCTTTTATAGATTAATCAATCCTTTGTCTCGTCAATTTTGTCAGGTGATTATTGTCGTCATAATCGTCATAGCTAGATCTTATTACCCTGCGCATCTCCTAGATCGATTTCTTCTTAGCTGCTTTCTTATCTGTAGCTCCCCGTGGCCAAATCGAATTACATTTACGTCGCTCATGGGGTGACGAACAATTATTACTCATCGATTCTCGATGGACAGTCTTCAGCGGATTTTAGTTCATGATTTATTTTTGGAAGTGATCTGGTCATTTTATGAAGTAATTTCGCTACGCAGTTCTTTCGCTCAAGACGATTCGAATGAAGTATGAATTTCTTAATTCTATCGCACGCAATGTGGTATAATATACGATAGTTCGATTTGATTTTAACAAGAGTATTGAATATTAGTTTCTCGTGCAACATTATTAGATTATACATAAAAAGAGAAATTCAAAAGTATATGTAATACATCATTGATTATATTTAATTATTAATGATGGCTGAACCACCGGACGTGACACACGTGAAGACCAGTTTTCGTTCGTATTTGCACACCTTCGCCCTAATTGGTTCAAGAAAGTGGGGAGTGGATAGTGGAGTGAGAGATGATAGGCTCGCTGCCCCTTCAACATCTTCCAAGCTGCGCGCAACGGTACTGCTCTCTCGTTGGATATAGAATACTGTACGTGGCTCACGTATCTCGCACAAGAATTTAAAATCGAACGATGGCCGACGAAAATTGACAGAACTTTTCGGAGATGCAAAATTGTGGAGGCAGTCCGAAAGCAAGGAGTCGAAATCGAGCGAGTTCTGTTGCACCGTGTTCGTTGATTTTATAAGTGTCTAGCTTCCTCGCGAATGATTTAACGTCGACCAGATTTCATAGAAAGTATTTCTGCCTCGGTTCGCTTTTCCTTGGCTGTGCTCGCTCCGGCCGTTGGGTAACAAATATAGATACTTGCGGGAACTTCTGCGGTTTGACACTTATATCAAAGTTTGCGAGTTGGCTCGAAGAAAAGGAACCTATAATGCCCCCGGACGTGGAATTCCAGTCGCGAAACTTTCGGCATGCCGCACACGTACCGGCTCCGTTTCATTCGGCCCATTCTTCTAAACGATCCTGTATACTCAAAGGCACAATTAATTCTTCTCCGAACAGCTGTCGCAATTCCAGACTCGAATCGACGTTGGTCTGCGCCGCCGACGCGTCGCGCCGTCGCTTAATTTCACCGATATGACGGCCCGACGAATAACCAATTAACGAGAAATGCTTCACAGGTCATTCCGCGGGAAACAAGGGACACGCTGGGGAAAAATATGCGACGTCATCGAACCACGCCTTTTTCACATTTGTCCGTCCTGCTACATACGGCCTAGCGGTGTACCCAAAATTTCGGGCTCGGGTCGGGTCGGGAAATTTGCTTGCGATCTTCCGCAAATGAACATATGTGTAGTCCATTTGAAACTGGGGAGGGTTTAAGTCATCATTTTGCCGTGTTAGAATTCGTTTAAAAGTTACAGATCTTCAAAGTTCACAATTTTCGCCCGTTTTGCCGAAAACGGGCCTCGCTTACGAATTTTTATCTCGGGAACTGTTTGTCCGATTGAGCTGTAACTTTTTTTGTTTTACTCAGGAAGGATTGGGCTATTATAAAATAATTTTTTCAATCTGGATAGTTAACTTTATAACGTCGAGAAATGTAAACAAATTCTTTCTCGCGTATTTTTCGATGATGGGTCAGAGTGATTTAAATTTGGTTTTATCGAGCCTTTTTATCGGGATTGCAAAAATCATTTCATAAAAGCTCAATCCTTTCTGAATAAAACAAAAAAAATACAGCTCAATCGGACAAACAGTTCCCGAGATAAAAATTCGTAAGCGAGGACCGTTTTCGCCAAAACGGGGAAAAATTCCGAACTTTGAAGGCCTGTAATTTCTAAACAAATTCTAATTTTATTCAGAACAAAATCGTCGATGGTGACATGACAAAAAGTGATCGATTTGATAGTAACTTGTTTGTCCAGCATCAGTATTAGAAAACACAGTGGCGGCTAAGAACAAGACGTTAAAAACAGAAAATACATGAACAAAAAATTACACCATTCGCAAGGTATGAGATACTTGGAAATAAACACAAATTACTTTGGCGAGGCTGACAGCGGCCGCGGTAAAAACTGTAGTATGGAAGCAGGGCGGTACCGAGTAGCATCGAGCACACGCCCATTAAGAAAGTTATACTATTTTCAAAAGTAATGGAGTGCGCGGCGTGGTCGCCGAGTTGAAGAAAATAAGACCGTGAAGATTAATAAGATTGCGGGGCGCGGGCCAGGCCAGGCATTCTTGAAGACGTTCAAGGAGCGAGTAAACAAAAAAGAAAAGAATGGAAATTTCGTTACCCGGCAGCAACTTTTAATTCCGCTAATATTTCGTGAAAAGTGTTTCGCGACGGCTGAAACGTGCAGACCCACCTCGACTATCTAAATCTGACTTTCTTCTACATTTTTGTCAAAATAAAATATTAGAAAATGTGACGGTCTTCGATTCGGGTAAACTTTATTTTACTGGATATATTTGTGCCTTTCTCATACGAATTGTGATGTATTTGGTATGTAATCCAGTAGATTTGTACCCGGCGCGGATGCAGATCGAAGTTTCGATCCTCTAGAATCAATAGTTGAGGAGATATGGCTGCCTAAAGTTGAGAATTTTTGACAGGTAAGGGTGCCGCCAAAAATTCTCAACTTTAAGCGACCATATCTCCTCAACTATTGATCCTAGAGATTCGAAACGTCGATCTACATCCGCGCCGGGTACGAATCTACTGTATTACATACCAAATACATCAAAATTTGTGCCTTTCTCCTACGAATTATGATGTATTTGGTATGTAATCCAGTAGATTTGTACCCAGCGCGGATGCAGATCGAAGTTTCGATCCTCTAGGATCAATAGTTGAGGAGATATGGTTGCCTAAAGTTGAGAATTTTTGGCGGCGCCCTTACCTGTCAAAAATTCTCAACTTTAGGCAACCATATCTCCTCAACTATTGATCCTACAGGATCGAAACTTCGATCTGCAGTTGCTCAAATCAGTTGCAGTTGATTACATACCAAATACATCATAATTCGTAGGCGAAAGGTACTAATTTTGAGTCCGGTAAAGTAAAGTTGACCCATTTTCTTTCTTAATATACTTAATGTTTTGGAAATAACAGCATTTCTAGATGTTTTACTAGCGAAAGATTTATCTCGTGACTGAAACCACGACAGATTTAAAGATTGAAGCTTCCCCTTTATAGCGAGTGCTTAAAACTTGGTCCATGATTTTTCTTGGTCTATTTATCGAGTTTCTTTAACTTGTTCTTCGTATGCTTCTGTTGGTCGAAGTGCTTAAATATTCCGAGAGACGTGCAGAATTACCGAGCATTTTTTTTTATTTAATGCCATTTGAATCCCCAGGTAGAAATTATTTTGCCGTCATTATAATACTTGATTTCAATCTGTACAATAGCATTTCTAAATTCTCCTAATGTTTTACTGTTTTAAATTGTGAAGCTGTAGTGAAACAGAAAATAATTTTCTTGGCTGCTCTTTACTTTACCGGACTCAAAATTTGTGCCTTTCTACTACGAATTATGATGTATTTGGTATGTGATCCTGTAGATATGTACCCTAGGCGGATGCAGATCGAAGTTTCGTACCTCTAGGATCAATAGTTCAGGAGCTATGGTCGCTTAAAGTTCAGCATTTTTGACAGGTCTCTTATCTGTCGAAAATGCTCAATTTTAAGCGACCATACCTCCTCAACTATTGATCCTGGACGATCGAAACTTCGATGTGCAGGTTCTCCGGGTCCAAATCTACTGGATTACATACCAAATACATCATAATTCGTAGGAGAAAGGCACAAATTTTGAGTCCGGTAAAGTAAATAGCAGCCTTCGATTCGTTTAATCTTGTGAATTGTATCGTCCCATTTTTGTCATGAATGCAATCTGTAGTCTAGCAATAATAATTTACGTGCTGCCCGTAGTAATTCGATGAGTATTGCTGAATTGTAGCATACTCTACCAAGAGAAAAATACTGATTGGCAGATACGGATTGAAAAACGTTGGAAACATAAATGAAACGAGCATGATAGGACGCGGAGAATCAAAGATGGGGATGCGAGAGCCCGGTGTGTTCATATGGCTGTGTACATTTAAACGGTTTCCCCGCACCAAGAACCATTAAGAGCAAACGCAGCAAACTGTTCGCCATTTTTCACGGTATTGGTGCACCGTTCCGAGCGACTGTGACGTGCACGCCGGTTGTAAAACACGATTTATTGAGGCGCGTACACGATACACCGATATCGAGCATGCTAAGCAACCTTCGGAAACGTAGAAAAGTGTTTACGCAAACGTAGCCAATATATTAGGCTATTGTTCTTAAAATACGGATCGCAGCAGCCAGCGCCATTCACGTAGGGGCCATCGAGCCGCGGAGTTATCGCCAGCGAAACGCTTTAACCGCGATAATATCCTTTCCATCCGCATACCATTTGTACTAGTCATTGGTCAAAGTGTACCGAGCTGTCCAATTGAGATGTTCGACGCGATACGAGTGCTCGTTATGCCCTCGATCTTTCTCGGGCATAATTCTTTCGGAATGATCACCGACGCACAGTGGTATATGTTTCGATTTTAGGTGGACAAAATTATTTTGGAATAATTCATATCCTCTTGATACTTGATAATTACTATTATATTTATTTTTTTGTTATAAAGGAATTGAACATAAAAATTGTAACAAACGGATATTTTTCTTATATTTCTATATTTCTGACTTATAGAAGGTAAAGTCTCTGAATATAAGAAAATGACTTTAATATGATTACTTTTTAAGAAAATTATAATTACAGTAACTTCATTACATATAATATTCGTATTACAAACTATAATTAAGCGATCTAATCAGATCGGACTTCTCGCGAAGTAGCAGGTTGTAGCAGCTAATTTTTCTTCGACATTGTTAAGTAATTCGTATAGATAAAATATATAAAAATATTGCAGCTTGAGTATGCTTGAGTTAAAGTATAACCTTACTGTATTAACTCATTCATAAAAAAAACGCTTTTGATTATGGTTCGCTTTATTTACTTCCTCCTTTTAGTTTTAAACTAAAACGAGAAAATATAAATTAGTTTAATATGTACTTACTTTCCATTTTTCAATGCACAACACAAAAATTTACCACAGTTTCGGAACATTCAACTAGTCATTAATGGATAAAAAATGGAAATAATGAGATATAATTGTTAGAATTATTTGGTTCAGTATGTCTAATAATATATTTTCTCAATTAAATATGTTTTCCAACAATTGAGAAAAATTATTTTTGTCCAGTTAGAATTAGACATTTTACCACTGTGCGACGTGTAGCTCACTGTCGAATCGGGACTTTATAATGTATTTGGTATGTAATCCAGTAGATTTGTACCCGGCACGGATGCAGATCGAAGTTTCGATCCTCTAGGATCAATAGTTAAGGAGTTATGGTCGCTTAAAGTTGAGCATTTTTGACAGGTGAGGGCGCCGCCAAAAATGCTCAACTTTAAGCGACCATATCTCCTCAACTATTGATCCTAGAGGATCGAAACTTGATCTGCATCCGCGCCGGGTACAAATCTACTGCATTACATACCAAATACATCATAATTCGTAGGAGAAAGGTACTAATAAATCCGGTAGAGTAAAGTTTACCCAAATTAAGACTTGTCCAAAAGCTTTTAATTAATGAAATATTCTTCCTTCTGTTTCAGGTGAGTCGCACAGTTACAATTAATGCCAGAATCGTTGGAAAAGGAAGAAGAAAGGTAATCCACGAATATTTCGAGCAAGTGCCGCCAACGTTAAAATCGTTTAGAAAAATCCACCACTAGACTCTTTCGCAATACGACTTTTTCTTCTACTATGCATTTGAAAATGTTTATAGAAGTGCAAGTGTCGCGTGGCACAATGTCGCAACCAGTGGGGCACCCAGGATGTAATCTTGGAGGGGGGGGGTTGAACCTAGCCCTAGGTTTCGCGTGATGACCTTTTTTTTCTTTTTTTATGCAAAATATCTGTCAACGAAACCCAGGGATATTCCGCGATTTTAATTTTGAAAACCAAACATTTTTTTCTTGGGGGGGGGCTTTGCCCCCTTTTGTTCCCCACCCCTGGATGCCCCGCTGTTCGCAACTGTGTTCTATTCAGGATTCTGTCCGCGCAACAGACTGTGATACAACAGCATGGGCATAGAATATCATGCAATTTCGTGCTGCAATTAATTGTGGAGGAGCACACTCCTTATGAGCATTCATTGACTGGACTATATGTGATCCAGTAGATTTGCACCCGGCGCGGATGCAGATCGAAGTTTCGATCCTCTAGGATCAATAGTTAAGGAGTTATGGTCGCTTAAAGTTGAGCATTTTTGACAGCGCTCTTACCTGTCAAAAATGCTCAACTTTAAGCGACCATATCTCCTGAACCATTGATCCTAGAGGATCGAAACTTCGATCAGTATTATCGCCGGGTGCAAATCTACTGGATTACATACCAAATACACAAATTTTCAGTCCGGTAAAGTAAAGAGCAGCCCTGGACTAAATTCTGGATAGACGTAATCTCCGATGCGTTTGACGAACAGTAGGAAGCAAAGCCGCGAATTAGTTGGCGCAAGGAGGAACGGGATATTCAAATGTGGTGGGGATGGGAGGGTTAAATAGCGACGTTCTCGAGTGCGGGAGTCCCTCGCGAGGGAAGTTCGTTTTACGTTATCGCCTCATTCTGTCGTGGAGAAGCAGCCTTTACGGAGCAGCCGGTAGCTACAGCGGGGCTAGATTGCGCGAGCGTTCAGATCGGCCGTCATTAAAATATGTACAAGCAAAGTGGTCTCGTGAGCTTGGTTCGTTCGCCTTTATCAGGCGCTGGGATAGATACACGCATAAATACGAGTATATCCGGTGTACGAAAATGCTCGAGAGGTGGGAGTTGCGAGTACCGGAGGCTCCTCGGGAGTACGGGAGTTTTTAGCCGGCGGCCGGATAGATAAACCTTCCGGAGGAGATAAAAAGTCCGGATAAGGTTCGAACGGTGCCGGAAGCGGGCCCGGCTAACGACTGTCGGGACCCGAAACGAATCCGTGGCGGAAGGTTTTCGGAATGGCATCAATGGGGGAGGGGGGGCGATCTAAGGCCGAGGAACCGCCGCATCTTCCGGCGCAAATTATTGTAATTTGCATCAGTTAACTCCGTAATCACTCGGGGTTACAGGTTAAAGGGCCATTACCGTTTCTCCTCGCGGGTACAATGCCATGCGAAATCGGCCTCCGTGTTCCTACGCCGTGAGCACAATCAACACCTGCCGCCACACCGACTTCCACCGCTCATGCAAAGTCTGTCCGACCGGGTATTTCCTTTTCGAAAAACTCGGTTTTCTCTCTCGCGCATTTTTTTTCAACCTTTAACCCAGGCCTGGCCAACACGCGGCCCGCAACGTTAAATTGTGCGGTTCGCCGGACGATTTTATATTTCTATTGAAACTTATGTTTCTCGTTTCATGTATACAAAATTATTAAGTTAATGAACATTTGCATTTGTCATTGTTATAATGCAACGAATAGCAATAAAGTTTTATTCATTTTGTATTCGTATTACATTTTTTAAAAGCATGTTTACCTAAAGTGCGACCCGCTGTAACATTACGCGTCATCAAAGTGGCCCGTGAAACCATTTGGGTTGGCCAGGCCTGCTTTAACCGTTCCCACTTCTTCCGAACCTTCACTTAAACTTTTATTTGCGTAGCTAACAGGTTCCAAAAAAAACAATGTTCCAATTTTTCAAGTTTCAATACAAAATCTGCATGGTAAAGAGGGGGAAATATTGTGGAGTGAATACTTGTTATGTGCGCGAAGGTGTCAATATACAGGGTGTACCCGTTAAGTTATGTCACGATTTTTTAGGCATTTCCGGTGGTGTAATTAAAAAATGATTTAGACAGAAGTTTGTCAGTACCTTGACAAAGAGACGTCGAAACGAATTCAACAGTGTATTACACTATGACTTTGAAATTACCTCAAACTCGAAAATTTTGTGCAAACGTAACGAAAATTTAAGAGGTGTGTTCGGTCAACTCGTATAAATTATATATGTCCTGAAAATTTCATTGAAATTGATTAATTGGTATACGAGTGATAAACGATCGAAAGTGGTAAAAATGGCAGTTGTATGAATAATTGTAATTCTTACCACTTTTGATCGTTTATAACTCGTAAACCAATTAACCAATTTCAATGTAATTTTCGGAGCGTATATAATTTACCATGTATAAGTTGACAAAACACATCTTTCAAATTTTCGTTATTGACCCCACTAAAAAAGTCGTAAAAATCAATTTTTACTATTGTTTTTCACAATTCCGACCAAATGCATTTTTAAAAATAAGAAAAAATCTTACAAGTATCCATGCAAACAAATTTTTCTTTCATTAGAATTGCAGTGCATTGAGAGAATGTTGAAACAGCAGCAGATTCAAAGAATTTAGGAATCTTGATCGATTGTTTCCGACTAACTTAGATTATTACAGGATGAAAGACACTTTTATACGTCTACAGTTATTTATAATCGATCCAGACAATTTTTATTTCAGGGTGTACCCGTTAAGTTATGTCACGATTTTTTACGCATTTCCGGTAGTGCAATGAAAAAATCCTTTAGACAAAAGTTTGTCAGTACTCGGCTGAGCTACATGTTCGCATATTCTTAAATCTGAAAAATGCTTTTTACGTGAAAAAGCAAAGGTCACCTTGACTTTTTTTAAATGGCACCATATGTTTTGGGCGTCATAGGATTGTCGCTGACGTCGAGACGAATTCAACGGTGTATTACACTATGACCTTGAAATGACCTCAATCTTGAAAATTTTGTACGAACGTAACTTCAATGAAAAATGATTTCTGGCAAAACAGAGCAAGTTACATTAGATGCTCGACATGCGATCCATCTTCTACGATACAGAGCTTCGCTCTTTGTATTAGACTTTTCGTTGTCGCCATACTTAGGGCGTCTCGGTTCATGTTATTACATGCAGTTGTTACGCGATTCCGAAGTCCTTTGGGGATTTCTGCTGTCTGTTGTATACGACACAACAATCGGTAATGTTCGAGAACTTCGATTTTTACGACTTTTTCTGTGGGGTCAATAACAAAACTTTAAAAGATGTGTTTGGTCAACTCATATATGGTACATTATATACGCTCCGAAAATTACATTGTAATTGGTTAATTGGTTTACGAGTTATAAACCATCAAAAGTGGTAAAAATGGCAATTTTTCATACATCTGCCATTTTTACCACTTTCGATCGTTTATAACTCGTAAACCAATTAACCAATTTCAATGAAATTTTCAGGACGTATATAATTTATACGAGTTGACCGATCACACCTTTTAAATTTTCGTTACGTTCGCACAAAATTTTCGAGTTTGAGGTCACTTCAAGGTCATAGTGTAACACACCGTTGAATTCGTCTCGACGTCAGCGACAATCCTATGACGTCGAAAACATATGGTGCCATTTAAAAAAGTCAAGGTGACCCCAGCAGCACAAGATATTGTATACACATTCGTATAATATCAAAAAGAGATTCAATCTGTTTTTAATATTCAAATATACATACAATATTTATTTTACATTAAGTACCAAATATTTTTTTTTATCCTAACTTATAAGATAGGAAGAAATATTTTTCTCATATTAAAAAGTGTGGCTTAAAAAATATTTAGCCAATATTTTTGTACTACTAGGGGACCTTCGCTTTTTTACGTAAAAAGCATTTTTTCAGATTTAAGAATATGCGAACATGTAGCTCGCCGAGTACCGACATACTTTTGTCTAAAACATTTTTTAATTGCACTACCGGAAATGCCTAAAAAATGGTGACATAACTTAACGGGTACACCTTGTAGATAAACAGAGAGTTGAACCATCGTAAAATGGAAATGGCCAATAAACGCATCGCTGCTCCGGCGGTACGGGAGCGTATATTCGAAAAAAAGGAGGAGCGCTTGGGAACATTCCGTATAATTGTAGAACTCGCGGGAAAAATTCGACAAGTGTGCGAGGCTTAAGGAAATCTCCTACGGACAACTGTTACCAGTCGTTAAAACGGGCAGCCCCCAGTTATCGCGGCATAACGCGATGAGAACGCTCGTAACGAAATTACGGACGCGAATGAAAACTCTAGAATGTCGTTAAAGACGACGATGTCGCGCGAGAGTGGTGGCCGGAGCGAGAAGTCGCTGATATTTTCATTGAAGCGCCGCGCGCTGGGCGTTGATTGCGACAGCAAATAATGAAAGTGGGAAAACGCTCGGCGAGACGAGAAACGTTATTAACGGTCCCATCTGATAGGAAATTATACCAGTATTTAATTACGTTTCTCGGTTTCACTGTATTATCGCGGCGGCGGCGGCGGCGGCGGCGGCTATGATATCCGCGAGCTGTCGCCACCGGTGTTCCCCATTCATCCGGTGTTCGACAGCAACGATTAATACCGTTCTACATACCAATCTACTTCGAGACTTCTTTCTACCCGCGATCGATGTCGGGGACGTTCAACTCGTAGTAAGTCGCCGGCTCCGCAACAATCGTCCATAACTTTCTACCGTGTCCACTAGGGTGGACCTTCGTTATACAATAAAAGCTTCTTCGTTGTCCAAAGGCTGGGGGTTTGAGCGGACAACTATCGTGCCCGGACACTATTTTTGATTTATGACTGCGCCGTACAGTGGGAACATTCGACCATTCTCTATTCAAAATCAAAGAACTTGCGATAGAAATGAGGTAGAGCGATGAAATTTTTTTTAAATTAAAGCTGAAACTTTGCAGAATATGGGAAAAATAGGGAGATTACGGTACGAACGATTTTTAACCTTGAGAAAATTCGTTAAACTTTCACAATTTCCAGAAAATGTGGTTTCTGCGTTACCACGGGCAGAAAAAATTTTTAAAATTTTTACTATATATCATTTCCCGTAGATTTTTTCACGCTGATTTCAAATCTGGTCTCAAAATTTGTCTACGACTTCAGGATTTTACAAGAAATCGATTTTCGTGAACGAATTGTTTAACGAATTTTCTCAAGGTTATAAAACGTTCGTACCATAATCTTCCTATTTCCCCATATTCTGCCAAGTTTCAGCTTTAATTTAAAAAAAATTTCATCGCTCTACCTCATTTCTATCGAAAGTTCTTTGATTTTGAATAGAGAATGGTCGAATGTTCCCACTGTGCGCCGCCCTGCGGAGCGACTCGGCGCACAGTGGCCTCGATTGAAGAAGTACACGACATTTTGCGAAAAAATCAAATTTCTAATTTTGATATTTTTTCAATTGATATCGATTTCTAAATGTCCACCGGCCACGCAAATGAAAAAAATTAATAAAATACAATAGCAGTTCTAGTTGTGATACACGCATGAAGTTAGACAGTTTAAGAATACCGATTTTCCCTACATAATTTGGCTGTTCATTCTTAAAGTGTCCAGATAACTGTGATCAACTTCTTGCCCTGAATTTTTTTCTACATCAGAATGCACACTTTATTGATAAGAAATCATACTTCTCAATGACAATTATGATATATAACATATTTAAAAAGAATAATGAGCAAAATTAAAGTAATCGTTGAAAATTTGTATCTTTGACATGCGCGATCTTTCAGGTCCAAGGAGATCCCAGTTTTTAACAAGTAAGGATCTTTTCAGTGAACCTTCCTCTATGTAATGTGATAAAAATGATTTCCTCCTTCGAGTCCTTTTCCAAGATATTATTGTCTGAAGACATCCGCGTCGCGTTATCTTGTCCGCGCTCTGGCGCGCGCTACGCGCTGAATTCGTCAAGTATGCAGCCTCTGAAAGTCTGACAGAACTGTGTTGAATATTTATATTTATATTATATTTTTATTTAATATTAATTTATATTTTGCAGTAAATAAGTCAGTTTTTCATCTCTGATATTTTGACTGCGTTGAGTTTGACGAATTCTTTTCGACAGTGCATAAGTTACATTGTAATTGTTTACGAAATTGATCTTCAAATCTTTTGAAATTTCTTTTGAAACGTTTTGTTTTGTCGACACACATTGTGGATTGAAACAGAATTATTGTCAGTCAGAGAAGAACTATCAGCCTGAGCAGTACTGTGATGCCGATATTATTTTCAGTTTTATACGTTTTCTGTTCATATTATTTAATATAATACATCAAGTAAGTTAATATATATCAATTATATTTTATTTTTAGAACTTCATATACAGTAAGGAGCATAACCGATTCCACACACTTTAAATCAGAATAAGTTTTATATGAATGGACCACACGATTTGAATTTCTCTGTAAAGCTAGAAGAATTAGTTTAATAAATGACGTCTAATAAATAAGTTGAAAAAATGCATTTGGTCGGAATTGTGAAAAACAATACTAAAAATTGATTTTTACAACTTTTTTAGCTGGGCCAATAACGGAAATTTAAAAAATGTGTTTTATCAACTGTTATAAATTATATACGCTCTGAAAATTTCATTAAAATTGGTTAATTGGTTTACGAATTATAAACGATCAAAAGTGGTAAAAATTGCAATTTTTCTATATTTTCGGCCTTAACAAATTTTTCTCAAGAATGTAAAATTTAAACATTGTATCTATTTGCATTAAATAGCGAAAATATTAAATACATTGTAGAATAAATAATTTATAAAGCTGTCTTAAATGAATAAAAACGGTTAAACAAATGTGAAATATATTAAGTTAAAAATCATTGAAAAGGAATTATTTTTTTATATATTCAGTTCAAATTTCATTGCAATATCTTCAGTGCTTTAACAGTTATTCAAAAATGTCGCGTACTTTTTCAATCGAGCCCACTGTGCGCCGGCTCTTGCTATGACCTGTAAAGAATACTGTATTTGAGGAGACCAAAGAAACTTTAATCGTCAATATCTCAAAAAAAAAAAAACAAAAACTATTGAGCGTCTGCCCCTATAATGGTATACATTCGTAAACAGGTGAATAATGAAATTTTATTTATTTTTATTTGAAACAATTACAGTCTCGTCGAGATTACTCTACTAAATCGCTGAAAGTATGGTTACTGTTTGAAATGTATATGCGCAAATTGTGACTTTTCGATCACATTAAGAGCTGTTCCATCACGGTGAATGGTGATACATACTGAACATATTGTTTGCGAGAGCTAGCCGTAAAAGCGTCGTAAAAGGTAAATCCATTTCGTAGACCGGCATTGCTGATAGTAATGTTAACAATAAAGTTTTCTCCTCAGACATTACTTATATTAAATGGTTATGAGAGATATCGAACAGGACGTTGAGACCAGAGTCGCCAGATCAGGAGAGGGAGCACGGATTCAGGGGAAAAGCCCCTCTCCCTGCCGGTACCGCGTTACCCACGTGACATTGTGACGCATGCTTAAAAGCGTCACGTGACCGGGCGTAGAAGGGGAAGGTAGAGTGGGGACACAAATCTGAATCTGGCGAATCTGCTTGAGATAATTGCAATTCCGTAAAAAACGATCGTACAGCAATAAATTTGGGCTCGTTTTAAACCTTGAAGATTCTACTTTCGCACAGAATTATTCATTTTTCTCTACGGTATTTTTACACGACGTACCGGATGATAAACTGAGAACCAATTTTTCGGAAAAAATTGTATGAATGAAAATCTCCGTAAAAATATTACAAAATTTTTGTCGTCGATGGATCCTCTACAGATTTAAATATTGAAGCCTCCTCTTTAAATTTCTCCTCTTAAAAATTCCTGTGCGATTTTTTCTCGCTGTTTTATAGAACAAAAACGAGCACCAAGTCCGGTCGTTTAAAGTTGACTGTACACCTTTCGTTTAAACTTGGATAAAGTGGCTGGAAAAAATCGTACATCAAATTTTTTTCTGTCGTCGCGAAAAATCTCATTGAAAAAACTTTTCAACGTTTTCCATGACCGTTCAATTAGCATTTTCAATGAATCGTTTAACTCGAATCCGGACAAAATCGAAATGAGAAAATTTGTTGTTTCGAAAACAGAGTTCGTCGAATTCTGTGCTGGATCGACGGACTATCAAATAACTGGAACGGTGCGTTGTGTCCGTTAGTGGAGTAATTAAACCGTAATTTATAGGCGGGCATTCGACAAAACTGATTGCATTCCTGACAAAATTTCCCGAATAATACATCAACAATTTTACGGTATGGTGGATCACCAAATACACCGCGCAGCGATGCGGTATCAACGCGATAGTTTGTCCGCACATTATGCATCGCAGCCGGGAGTTGCATCGCAGAGAGTACACCGGTGGGTTCGGGGAGAGGCGTGGCTTACTCTTTTTATCGCCGGATTCGCCAAACTTGACACCGCCGAGCTATCTCCATCGTGTATTAAAGATAAAATTCATTGACCGAATCGCCGACCAAACACGATTCTTGTAACGTGCGGTACATTCGTTTCCACGAAAGTGAAACGTGCAGCTGTCTCGCGTATTCGAAGTATTCGCGCCGTCATGTCATGTCAGCTCAAAGTGAATTCTCTGAATTGGTGGCATAGTCGAGTGCGCGAGATAATGGACAGAAAATGTTCGGTAAACGTACCGAAACATTCTCGCATCTTTTACAAGAAATTAAGTCATTGAATATTCCTCAAGGATATCCGCATTTTTACAAAAACTCAGTACATAATTTTTTCATATTTTGTGGGGCCTCTTTTGCGAAGAGCATGGCCTCGATGAATATTCACCAGCGAATCCAGTAAAATTTCTAGCTAGAAATCTAGTTGGTACACACCTACATTGTAAACGATATTGGCTTCCTGGAAATGCTACCTCTTTACATTTTTTATTTTGTAATTATTCAAGTTACAGAGACACTTTCAATAGAAATGATTAAAATCGCGAGAGATCGAAATAAATACAGTTTTATATACATTCTGAAAATTTCATTGTAATTGGTCAATTGGTTTACGAGTTATAAACGATCAAAATTGGTAAGAATTGCAATTTTTCATAAAACTGCCACTTTTACCAATTTCGATCGTTTATAACTCGTGAACCAATTAACCAATTGCAATGAAATTTTCAGGATGTATATAAAACTGAATTTATTTCGATCTCTCACAATTTTAATCATTCCTATCGGAAGTGTCTCTGTAACTTCAATAATTACAAAATAAAAAGAGTGTTCCAGAAATGTCCTTTTTCCTCGAAAGGGATGGTTCCTCAAGACATTTGAAGTCTCCATTTCCCAACATTTTTGGGACACCCTATACACATGTTTATCTCGTTTCTTAATCATTGTGGTCAAATGAAAATAATACAACAGTAATTTCAAATTCTTTAAAATGTTTCTTCTTCAACTTTCGTTGTAAATGATGTTGGCTTCCTAGAGATACTATCTTTACATTTTTTATTTTATAATTATTGAAGTTACAGAGACACTTCCAATAGAAATGATTAAAATCGCGAGAGATCGAAATAAATTCAGTTTTATATACATTCTGAAAATTTCTTTGAAATTGGTCAATTGGTTTACGAGTTATAAATGATCAAAAGTGGTAAGAATTGCAATTTTTCATACAACTGCCATTTTTACCAATTTTGATCGTTCATAACTCGTAAACCAATTAACCAATTGCAATGAAATTTTCAGGATGTATATAAAACTGAATTTATTTCGATGTCTCGCAATTTTAAACATTCCTATCGGAAGTGTCTCTGTAACTTCAACAATTACAAAATAAAAAGAGTGTTCCAGAAATGTCCTTTTTCCTCGAAAGGGATGGTTCCTCAGGACATTTGAAGTCTCCATTTCCCAACATTTTTGGGACACCCTGTACACATGTTTATCTCGTTTCTTAATCATTGTGGTCAAATAAAAGTAATACAACAGTAATTTCAAATTCTTTAAAACGTTTCTTCTTCAACTTTTAAAATAAAAAAAATGTTTTTTCCACTTTGTACATATTGATGTTTATATTATGAACAACAGTATTGTTTTCTTTCGTAAGAGAAATTCAAGTTTCCTTAATCGACTATGGACGAAAACAATTTCGAGTATCGACTACAGCTTCTTTACCAAACGCCCGAGCCATTAAAATGCATCAGTTCATTTTATTGACTAACAACGGATCGCAACTTTGAAAGCGATAAGTTTTGAATAATTCAGCTTCTGTTCTTAAACAATCCAATTAGCATTTTAAATATTCAGGTTTCAAGGATCTTAGTTATCGATCAACAGAGTGTGTGTAGATTCGGAATTGGAAAATATTGCTATTACCCCATTTTTTACTAAACTTTTAAACTTTGTAAATTCTACGTTCAATCTTTACTAGAAAATTCTGCATGCTAAAAGAATCTACGACTATAACTAGACTGTGGATCTTTATGCGAAATAAAAATTGTCGGGATCAATTATAAATAACTGTACACGTATTAAAGTTTCTTTCATCCTTCAATAATCTAAATTAGTCGAAAACTGACCACACTCACTTTAAATCAGAATAACTTCTTTATGAATGGACTAGGCTAGAAGAATCAGTTTAGTAAATGACGTCTAAAAAATATGTTGAAAATATGCATTTGGTCGGAATTGTAAAAAACAATAGTAAAAATTGATTTTTACGATTTTTTTAACTGGGCCAATAACGAAAATTTCAAAGATGTGTTTGGTCAACTTGTATATGGTAAATTATATACGCTCTGAAAATTTCATTGAAATTGGTTAATTGGTTTACGAGTTATAAACGATCAAAATTGGTAAGAATTGCAATTTTTCATAAAACTGCCACTTTTACCAATTTCGATCGTTTATAACTCGTAAACCAATTAACCAATTTCAATGAAATTTTCAGAGCGTATATAATTTATACACATCTTTTCAATTTTCGTTATTGGGCCAGCTAAAGAAGTTGTAAAAATTAATTTTTACTATTGTTCTTCACAACTCCGACCGAATGCGTTTTTTCAAGTTCGAATGCAGTTTGAGCATTTAAATGATAAATTAATTACTGCGTCACCCCGGAACTGTTTATTATTTCAGTATTTGTGCAATCTCGCCAAACTATGGACTTGATTCAATATTATTAGGTGGCCAGGGTAAATGCCCCACCCTGTATAATTTTTGATGGGATAAAATGATCAGAGGAAACGCATTCAACTTGTCTTCTTCGGCAGATTAAAAAATTAGTTCATCATTTACTTCACTTCTACCGCGTAACGTTTAATTTGATGGTCGGACGGCACCGCACAAGTAACAGTAAAACTTTTGTTATTCGTTCGCTGGCAGCCGAATTTTCAGGTACACAGCTGCGATCCACTGCGAAAGGGAAGCTTTAGTAAAACTTTAATATCTGCCGGTTCTCGCACATAATCGGCTTGCATTTCGTATTAATCATATTTAAATGTATGGAAGGTTTACCAGCGCGGTATATTAAACGTTGCGTGGATCATTAAATTATAAATCTTTCATAAGATCGGACAGTTACCATATAATTACACTGCTTTCCTCGGAAATCTCCTATCGTTTTACGTATTTTCCTGCGAACCGTTTCAATGAAGTTTACATATATTCGATCAAGTGTATATGAACATTTTGTCTGACAACATTTATTTGCATTTTATCTGATTCTCGTTGCGAAAGCATGCTGGCGAAGTTTGTTCGGGAACCCGTGGGACACTCTGTATACACACGTGCCTTTGGACATTAAAGTTTCAGTCGTGGACACAAGAAGCGTAACGCTGAACATTGACCGCTATGAAGCTTTATGAGTCGATACACGAGGTTAGGTCATAAGGGATTAAATGCGATATGTATCTATTAACATTGTTATTCCATCGCGGATTCATGCCTCGGAGATGGAGCAAATTCATCGCGGCAGTTGCGCTACATAAATGATCGTGTTGATATTTCAACACTGACCGTACCGCTACCGAACAAATGACCGGCTTCACATTTTTTATGGCCAATAACGAAAGTTTCAAAGATGTATTTTGTAGACTCGTATAAATTATATACGTTCTGAAAATTTCATTGCAATTGGTTAATTTGTTTACGAGTTATGAACGATCGAAAGTGGTAAAAATGGCAGTTGTATGGAAAGTAACCAATTCTTACCAACTTTGCTCGTTCATAACTCCTAAACCAATTAACCAATTTGAATGAAATTTTCAGAACGTGTATAATTTATACGAGTCGACCAAATACATCTTTTAAATTTTCGTTACTGGCCCAGCTAAAGAAGTTTTGCTCCTAACTGTACTATTCATTTTTTGTTTTCCTATCAATATTGCCTGATGCAAAGCAATTTTAAAAATAGTATTCAACACAGCTGGTAATCGCTGGTGCATCGTTCACTGTCAAATGACCGGTTTTACATTATTTTATGGCCAATAACGAAAGTTTCGAAGATGTATTTTGTAGACTCGTATAAATTATATACGTTCTGAAAATTTCATTGCAATTGGTTAATTGGTTTACGAGTTATGAACGATCGAAAGTGGTAAAAATGGCAGTTGTATGGAAAGTAACCAATTCTTACCAACTTTGATCGTTCATAACTCCTAAACCAATTAACCAATTTGAATGAAATTTTCAGAACGTGTATAATTTATACGAGTTGACCAACCACATCTTTTAAATTTCCGTTATTGGCACAGCTAAAAATGTTTTGCTCCTAACTGTATGTTGTTCAATAATTGATCCCATTCATTTTTTGATTTCCTATCAATATTGCCTGATGCAAAGCAATTTTAAAAATAGTATTCAACACAGCTGGTAATCGCTGGTGCATCGTTCACTGTCAAATGACCGGTTTCACATTTTTTTATGGCCAATAACGAAAATTTCAAAGATGAATTTTGTAGACTCGTATAAATTATATAAATTCTGAAAATTTCATTGCAATTGGTTAATTGGTTTACGAGTTATGAACGATCGAAAGTGGTTAAAATGGCAGTTGTATGAAAAATCGCAATTCTTACCACTTTTGATCGATTATAATTCGTAAACCAATTAACCAATTTTAAACTGCATTCGAACTGGCATGTGTAATGACGAGACACGTCGAACGGAGAATGTCCAGGGGAAATGATTGCGGGGCGGCTAGAATTTCGCGTGTTCTTATTAGAGGCGTGACCTTACATTTTTCAGCATTGCCGAGATTCCGATGGTGGAAGGGCTGGCCGGGTGTCGGGTGTCGAGTCACGACGGGCCATCTTGCACAAGAACCTTCGGTTGTTTCGTAGCTCCACCCTCGGTTTGCGATCAGGAAACATAAAAGTCGTCACGTTCGAATGGTTCGGTTAATCGGCTCCGATGATGTAGCCGCTCGGTGCGGTAACGACATGGGAACGGGATCGACAGGTAGCACAAAAGGGGTCTTACACCGCATGCACACACCGTGCGAAACGTTTTGACGGGGTCCAGAGAGCCACGGGGTATTGATATTAACCCGGTTCCACGAGCTACGTGCAAAAGGGTGAGAGAGAGAGAGAGAGAGAGTGGGCAGGCAACAGCAGCGGGACCGGAAGAAGCTGTCTAGTTAGTACTAAATCTTCGTAGTAGCAATGAGTCCCAGCAGACCTGTAATTTTCGGAAAGCTACACGCGGAACTCCCGCAATTACAAATTAATAAACGGTCTGCGGAACCTTACTGGCCTTTTCCTCTATAATTTATATCTGCCGTGCACCTTAATTACCCTAGCGGTCCGCTCTATCCCGTGCACGCCGCGCAAAGTTCACCGGACAGCCCAGTATCGAGTCGTCGGTTGCGATACTTGTCATTCCTGTTGCCGAAATCAGCGAATTCGTTCCGACGACTCAATGCACCATTACCCGATCGAAACGCCACCGTAACTGGCTGTCGATCCACGAAATTCGCTCGTCTGGCGACGTACCTATTCGTTCCGTTCGCTACGGGAAGAATGCCAGTGACGTTTTATTACCGAGAAATTACTGTCGAGCTTATTCGCCAGCAATTCAGCCGATGCAAAACCGGCGCGAGTCGGAAAGCTTCGCTATTGGACTATCAGAGTAAAACGAGCTCCAACTCCTCGGACAGACAGTGAACGATGGACCAATGATTGCTAGCTGTGTTTAATACTATTTTAAAAATTGCTTCTAAATCGAGAATGAATGGGATCAATTATTGAACAACATACAATTAGCAGCAAAACTTTTTTTGCTGGGCCAATAACGAAAATTTAAAAGGTGTGTTTGGTCAACTCGTATAAATTATATACATCCTGAAAATTTCATTGAAATTGGTTAATTGGTTTACGAGTTATAAACGATCGAAATTGGTAAAAGTGGCAGTTTTATGAAAAATTGCAATTCTTACCAATTTTGATCGTTTATAACTCGTAAACCAATTAACCAATTTCAATGAAATTTTCAGAGCGTATATAATTTACCATATACAAGTTGATCAAACACATCTTTGAAATTTTCGTTATTGGCCCAGTTAAAAAAATCGTAAAAATCAATTTTTACTATTGTTTTTTACAATTCCGACCAAATGCATATTTTCAACATATTTTTTAGACGTCATTTACTAAACTGATTCTTCTAGCCTGGTCCATTCATAAAGAAGTTATTCTGATTTAAAGTGAGTGTGGTCAGTTTTCGACTAATTTAGATTATTGAAGGATGAAAGAAACTTTAATACGTGTACAGTTATTTATAATTGATCCCGACAATTTTTATTTCGCATAGAGATCCACAGTCTAGTTATATTCGTAGATTCTTTTAGCATGCAGAATTTTCTAGTAAAGCTTGAACGTAGAATTTACAAAGTTTAAAAGTTTAGTAAAAAATGGGGTAATAGCAATATTTTCCAATTCCGAATCTACACACACTCTGTTGATCGATAACTGAGATCCCTGAAACCTGAATATTTAAAATGCTAATTGGATTGTTTAAGAACAGAAGCTGAATTATTCAAAACTTATCGCTTTCAAAGTTGCGATCCGTTGTTAGTCAATAAAATGAACTGATGCATTTTAATGGCTCGGGCGTTTGGTAAAGAAGCTGTAGTCGACACTCGAAACTGTTTTCGTCCATAGTCGATTAAGGAAACTTGAATTTCTCTTATGAAAGAAAACAATACTGTTGTTCATAATGTTAACATCAATATGTACAAAGTGAAAAAAACATTTTTTTTATTTTAAAAGTTGAAGAAGAAACATTTTAAAGAATTTGAAATTACTGTTGTATTATTTTTATTTGACCACAATGATTAAGAAACGAGATAAACATGTGTACAGGGTGTCCCAAAAATGTTGGGAAATGGAGACTTCAAATGTCCTGACGAACCATCCCTTTCGAGGAAAAAGGACATTTCTGGAACACTCTTTTTATTTTGTAATTATTGAAGTTACAGAGACACTTCCGATAGGAATGATTAAAATTGTGAGAGATCGAAATAAATTCAGTTTTATATACATCCTGAAAATTTCATTGCAATTGGTTAATTGGTTTACGAGTTATGAACGATCAAAATTGGTAAAAATGGCAGTTGTATGAAAAATTGCAATTCTTACCACTTTCGATCATTTATAACTCGTAAACCAATTGACCAATTTCAATGAAATTTTCAGAATGTATATAAAACTGAATTTATTTCGATCTCTCGCGATTTTAATCATTCCTATTGGAAGTGTCTCTGTAACTTCAATAATTATAAAATAAAAAATGTAAAGATAGTATCTCTAGGAAGCCAACATCATTTACAACGAAAGTTGAAGAAGAAACATTTTAAAGAATTTAAAATTACTGTCGCATTACTTTTATTTTCATCTGAATATATAATATTATATAATAATAATAATGAATAATTAAAAATAATTTGTATATTATAAATATGTTTGCCTGCGAGCTGGCTTGGTAGGGCAAGTTCAATCACAGGCGTATCAGCGATACGACCGATATGTTCGGGCAACGTTATCTTCGTTTGCGACTTCGAGATTGCAACGAGCCACTCCGGGATACCCTTTTCCCGACGAATTTTTCATTTGTTATCGTCTGTCAAGGGAAACGACGAGACCTTTCCCTTTATCCGCTACGACCCTTTACATAACCGTCCAAGACTCACCCCTCGACACATGCCATTGGGGAAGTTTGCTTCCAGGGGTGCTATGCGATCTACGTGCCGCGTATCAAACGTGATGTCATATTCCGCTTGGTCCCCAGTCGAGGCTCGGAGTCGTACAAAAGGTATTGACGTGAAAAACATTGAAGAAACCGACGCGACGGTAAGATACACGATTTATGGCGTACAATAATATTACTTTTGATTTCTTTTTGATTTATACGCGACCCGAGGTAACCACCGAATCCACGCCACTGTACAGCTGTTCTACACGGTAATGTAATTTCAAACAGCATCGAGCTACGTACTCCTCAATCCTGTCCACATTTATGAATCGAATTCATCGAACCTCCTCGTGAACAATATAAATTCTCTAAACGAAAGGACCCACATTTTGGATAATGCGTAATAATACAGGGTGTTTATTTACGTTAAATTATGTCACCATTTTAGGCATTCCGGTAGTGCAATTAAAAAATGTTTTAGACAGACGTTTGTCAGTACTTTGACAAAGAGACGTCGAAACGAATTCAACAGAGTATTACACTATGGCCTTGAAATTACCTCAAACTCGAAAATTTTGTGCAAACGTAACGAAAATTTAAGAGGTGTGTTCGGTCAACTCGTATAAATTATATATGTCCTGAAAATTTCATTGAAATTGATTAATTGGTATACGAGTTATAAACGATCGAAAGTGGTAAAAATGGCAGTTGTATGAAAAAATGTAATTCTTACCACTTTTGATCGTTTATAACTCGTAAACCAATTAACCAATTTCACTGAAATTTTCAGAGCGTATATAATTTACCATGTATAAGTTGACAAAACACATCTTTCAAATTTTCGTTATTGACCCCACTAAAAAAGTCGTAAAAATCAATTTTTACTATTGTTTTTCACAATTCCAACCAAATGCATTTTTAAAAATAAAATATAATCTTACAAGTACCCATGCAAACAAATTTTTCTTTCATTGGAATAGCAGTGCATTGAGAGAATGTTGAAACAGCAGCAGATTCAAAGAAGTTAGGAATCTTGATCGATTGTTTCCGACTAACTTAGATTATTACAGGATGAAAGACACTTTTATACGTCTACAGTTATTTATAATTGATCCAGACAATTTTTATTTCAGGGTGTACCCGTTAAGTTATGTCACCATTGTTTAGGCATTTCCGGTAGTGCAATGAAAAAATGCTTTAGACAAAAGTTTGTCAGTACTCGGGTGAACTACATGTTTGCATATTCTTAAATCTGAAAAAATGCTTTTTACGTAAAAAAGCAAAGGTCACCTTGACTTTTTTAAAATGGCACCATATGTTTTGGACGTCGTAGTATTGTCGCTGACGTGGAGACGAATTCACAGTGTATTACACTATGGCCTTGAAATGGCCTCAAACTCGAAAATTTTGTGCAAACGTAACGAAAATTTAAGAGGTGTGTTCGGTCAACTCGTATAAATCATATACGCT
Source organism: Lasioglossum pauxillum (assembly GCA_933228785.1). NCBI lineage: Eukaryota > Metazoa > Arthropoda > Insecta > Hymenoptera > Halictidae > Lasioglossum > Lasioglossum pauxillum. The sequence continues at coordinate 2,744,042 of OW121701.1, read as the reverse complement.
CTGAAAATTTCATTGAAATTGGTTAATTGGTTTACGAGTTACAAACGTTCGAAATTGGTAAAAATGGCAGTTGTATGAAAAGTTGCAATTCTTACCACTTTTGATCGTTTATAACTCGTAAACCAATTAACCAATTTCAATGTAATTTTCGGAGCGTATATAATTTACCATGTATAAGTTGACAAAACACATCTTTCAAATTTTCGTTATTGACCCCATTAAGAAAGTCGTAAAAATCAATTTTTGCTATTGTTTTTCACAATTCCGACCAAATGCATTTTTAAAAATAAAAAAAAATCTTACAAGTATCCATGCAAACAAATTTTTCTTTCATTAGAATTGCAGTGCATTGAGAGAATGTTGAAACAGCAGCAGATTCAAAGAATTTAGGAATCTTGATCGATTGTTTTCGACTAACTTAGATTATTACAGGATGAAAGACACTTTTATACGTCTACAGTTATTTATAATTGATCCAGACAATTTTTATTTCAGGGTGTACCCGTTAAGTTGTGTCACCATGTTTTAGGCATTTCTGGTAGTGCAATTAAAAAATGCTTTAGACAAAAGTTTGTTAGTACTTTGACAAAGAGACGTCGAAACGAATTCAACAGTGTATTACACTATGGCCTTGAAATGACCTCAATCTTGAAAATTTTGTGCGAACGTAACGAAAATTTAAGAGGTGTGTTCGGTCAACTCGTATAAATCATATACGCTCTGAAAATTTCATTGAAATTGATTAATTGGTATACGAGTTATAAACGATCGAAAGTGGCAAAAATGGCAGTTGTATGAAAAATTGTAATTCTTACCACTTTTGATCGTTTATAACTCGTAAACCAATTAACCAATTTCACTGAAATTTTCAGAGCGTATATAATTTACCATGTATAAGTTGACAAAACACATCTTTCAAATTTTCGTTATTGACCCCACTAAAAAAGTCGTAAAAATCAATTTTTACTATTGTTTTTCACAATTCCGACCAAATGCATTTTTAAAAATAAAAAAAAATCTTACAAGTACCCATGCAAACAAATTTGTCTTTCATTAGAATTGCAGTGCATTGAGAGAATGTTGAAACAGCAGCAGATTCAAAGAATTTAGGAATCTTGATCGATTGTTTCCGACTAACTTAGATTATTACAGGATGAAAGACACTTTTATACGTCTACAGTTATTTATAATCGATCCAGACAATTTTTATTTCAGGGTGTACCCGTTAAGTTATGTCACCATTTTTTAGGCATTTCCGGTAGTGCAATGAAAAAATGCTTTAGACAAAAGTTTGTCAGTGCTTGGTGAGCTACATATTCGCATATTCTTAAATCTGAAAAGATGTTTTTTACGTAAAAAAGTAAAGGTCATCTTGACCTTTTTGTAAGAAATAAATTCGTCATTGAAGTTACGTTTGCACAAAATTTTCGAGTTTGAGGTCACTTCAAGGTCGTAGTGTAATACACCGTTGAATTCGTCCCGACGTCCGAAACATATGGTGCCATTCAAAAAAGTCAAGCTGACCTTTACTTTTTTACGTAAAAAGCGTTTTTTGAGATTTAAGAATATGCGAACACGTAGCTCACCAAGTACTGACAAACTTTTGTCTAAAACATTTTTAATTGCACTACTGGAAATGCCTAAAAAGTGGTGACATGATTTTTTAAAATGTGTTCTCGATCGAAGATTGTATTCATGCAATAAGATTTAAAAACGAATTACTTGTTCAATGAATATTTAAAGAATTTATCTGTGTTAGCAATACTTCTTATTAATTGTTCATCGACATTTATTTAACATCGTGCACGTGACCCAAAATAGGGGATTTTTGGAATTTTTTCGATTTTGTCATTTGACAATGATATTATTGAACATATAACATTTTTGGGGAGTCCGTATACGTCGGGCACGTCCAGTAAATTAACAATGCATCAACACCAAATATTTTGTTATCTGGTAAGTGCGCTCTGGTCGATTGTCTGCTACCCTGGCACAATAAATTCGCATTAGAAAGGCTTAAATGACTTTACACTGTCACTCGAAAGCTAAATCGCACCGTAATAATGTAATTTAACGACTGTTACTTGATACGGCTTCGATTGAACACCCACGCACTATCTTAATTGCGATCATGAATCACTTTATCGTTGTACGAAGACCTTGCTACAAGTCTTCTCAACAATCTATTTTAATCAACGTTCATTTGAATGTGAGAACATATCTCAACGATGGTTCAAACTTGTGTGCACATGATGAGATAATATTAAAAATTTAGGTGTCTTCTGATGTAATCAGACAGAGACATATATCCATTTATTTATAATACATCCATTTATGACGAAAATGAGTAGGTGTAATTTAAAACAGTAGAAACATTAGAATGAAAATTTCAGATATGAGTATGTTTTGTGGATCTATGTTAGTTATACACATGCTGAAAATTTCATGGAAATCGATTAACATACACACGAGATACAAGCGGTTAAAAATGGTGAAAATCGTAGTTTTATAAATCCACAGAATCGTGCATCTTTCGATGCCTGTCGTTTCTAACTGCGTCAACCGATTTCGATGAAATTTTCAGCATGTGTACAACTGACATAGATCTACAAACCAATTTCCATTAAGGGCCCAAATAAAAAAATTTTAAACTTTTTTATTTTTGCATGTAACCTTGTAAATTATAATTCTTGGAAAATCTTTTTTGCGTATCATTTTGTAAACTAATATTTCTATTTGAGCACAAAAATCAGGTCGTTTAGTACAACTATAAAAAAGTTATTAAAGGTGTACGAATACTTTGTACACCCACTGTATGTACCTTTTTTAAAAATCATTGGTTATTCTGAGACACTTCACGAAGAAAATACTGAAATTTTTCAAGGGCTGATTTCACCCCTTGGTAGGGGTTGTAAAGTAGGCAAGAGAGCCACAGTCAATTAAGAATAATAATACTACAAAATTGTAAATATGATTGTTGAGTGAATTAATTGAGAGTATAGTAAATACAAACAATAGAGTATAAATATCTGTGGTTGTCAGGAAGAACGTATGTCAAATATATATTTGATCACTAATGCTTTCGACATAGGACATCGGTTATTTATGTAGCATGATTTTTTTCGAGACTTTCGAATTTATTTTCATAATTTTTTTCCTGGTAAACAAACAAAAAATTAAATAAAAATTTTCCTCAAATTTTCTGAGATTGTCAGACATGCGGCGTTTTCCTTCGCAACCACAGATGCGTATCTCACTAATCCCCGACAGCCCGAGACGTTCACGCGAGTGTAAACTACCGAGAAAAAGGAGAACGAGCGGTATCGGCGTGTTGTTTCCGAGGCCGTTGAATTTGTTGCTGCATGGCGGCCGCCGGTAGCCAGTCCAAATATTTACATGTCTTAATTCCTGATGATACGATTAGCCCGTCTGTTGAATGCTTCCCTCTCATTACCCTCGGCGGAGGTTACGCGGCGCTCGTTTCAATTTGCCCGTAACGGAAGTGTAGGCAAAACACTTACGGAAGGTTATTCAGCTTGGGTAGCTAGCTGGAAGCGGGCTGCGTTGATTGACGATCATGTGTGTGACCTTTGAGGCTCGGAGGAAACGATCTTGTTCAAGTTCTAGGATCTTGAGGTTATCCCTTCGAGGACATATCAGTGCATCATACTTACCCTAACAATATTTTAAAATTCATTAGTAGACTGCGGATTTTATGCATTTATTACAAAAATGGGCACGCATATTTTAAAGCAGTGGACATGTTACAAATATTTGAGGACACCAATGTATTAGTTTCAGCTTAATAGGATGATTAAAAGAAGGATACAATTTTTATTTGGCTCCTGCAATCGAAACGAACATTTTTTATTTTGCATAAAGATCCGCAGTCTATTTATTAGATTGCTGATTTTATGCATTTATTACAAAAATGGGCACGCATATTTTAAAGCAGTGGACACGCTAAAAATATTTAAGGACAAAGTTTCTGCTTAATAGGATAATTAAAAGAAGGATACAATTTTTATTTGGCTACTGCAATCGATACGAACATTTTTTATTTGATGCATTCATTACAACAATGGGCACATATATTTTAAAGCAGTGGACATGTTACAAATATTTGAGGACACCAACGTATTAGTTTCAGCTTAATAGGATAATTAAAAGCAGGATACAATTTTTATTTGGCTCCTGCAATCGATACGAACATTTTTTATTTTGCATAAAGATCCGCAGTCTATTTATTACATTGCAGATTTTATGCATTTATTACAAAAATGGGCATTTATATTTTAAAGCAGTGGACATGCTAAAAATATTTAAGGACACCAACGTATTAGTTTCAGCTTAATAGGATAATTAAAAGAAGGATACAATTTTTATTTGGCTCCTGCAATCGATACGAACATTTTTTATTTTGCATAAAGATCCACAGTCTATTTATTAGATTACGGATTTTATGCATTTATTACAAAAATGGGCGCTTATATTTTAAAACAGTGGACATGCTAAAAATATTTGAGGACACCAATGTATTAGTTTCAGCTTAATAGGATGATTAAAAGAAGGATACAATTTTTATTTGGTTACTGCAATCGATACGAACATTTTTTATTTGATGCATTATTTACAACAATGGGCACGTATATTTTAAAGCAGTACACATGTTACAAATATTAGAGGACACCAATGTATTAGTTTCAGCTTAATAGGATAATTAAAAGAAGGATACAATTTTTATTTGGCTCCTGCAATCGATACGAACATTTTTTATTTTGCATAAAGATCCACAGTCTATTTATTAGACTGTAGATTTTATGCATTTATTACAAAAATGGGCGCTTATATTTTAAAACAGTGGACATGCTAAACATATTTAAGGACACCAATGTATTAGTTTCAGCTTAATAGGATAATTAAAAGAAGGATACAATTTTTATTTGGCTCCTGCAATCGAAATGAACATTTTTTATTTCGCATAAAGATCCACAGTCTATTTATTAGATTGCGGATTTTATGCATGTATTACAAAAATGGGCACTGATATTTTAAAACAGTGGACATGCTAAAAATATTTAAGGACACCAACGTATTAGTTTCAGCTTAATAGGATAATTAAAAGAAGGATACAATTTTTATTTGGCTCCTGCAATCGATACGAACATTTTTTATTTTGCATAAAGATCCGCAGTCTGTTTATTACATTGCAGATTTTATGCATTTATTACAAAAATGGGCACTTATATTTTAAAGCAGTGGACATGCTACAAATATTGAAGGACACCAATGTATTAGTTTCAGCTTAATAGGATAATTAAAAGGAGGATACAATTTTTATTTGGTTACTGCAATCGATACGAACATTTTTTATTTGATGCATTATTTACAACAATGAGCACGTATATTTTAAAGCAGTGGACATGTTACAAATATTAGAGGACACCAATGTATTAGTTTCAGCTTAATAGGATAATTAAAAGAAGGATACAATTTTTATTTGGCTCCTGCAATCGAAACGAACATTTTTTATTTCGCATAAAGATCCACAGTCTATTTATTAGATTGCGGATTTTATGCATGTATTACAAAAATGGGCACTTATATTTTAAAACAGTGGACATGCTAAAAATATTTAAGGACACCAACGTATTAGTTTCAGCTTAATAGGATAATTAAAAGAAGGATACAATTTTTATTTGGCTCCTGCAATCGATACGAACATTTTTTATTTTGCATAAAGATCCGCAGTCTATTTATTACATTGCAGATTTTATGCATTTATTACAAAAATGGGCACGTATATTTTAAAGCAGTGGACATGTTTGAAATATTTATGGACACCAATTTATCAGTTTCAGCATAATCGGATAATTAAAAGAAGGATACAATTTTTATTTGGCTCCTGCAATCGATACGAACATTTTTTATTTTGCATAAAGATCCGCAGTCTATTTATTACATTGCAGATTTTATGCATTTATTACAAAAATGGGCACTTATATTTTAAAGCAGTGGACATGCTACAAATATTGAAGGACACCAATGTATTAGTTTCAGCTTAATAGGATAATTAAAAGAAGGATACAATTTTTATTTGGCTCCTGTGTACAGCAATCGATACGAACATTTTTTATTTTGCATAAAGATTCCCAGTCTATTTATTAGATTGTGGATTTTATGCATTTATTACAAAAATGGGCGCTTATATTTTAAAACAGTGGACATGCTAAAAATATTTAAGGACACCAATGTATTAGTTTCAGCTTAATAGGATAATTAAAAGAAGGATACAATTTTTATTTGGCTCCCTGTGTACAGCAATCGATACGAACATTTTTTATTTTGCATAAAGATCCGCAGTCTATTTATTAGATTGCGGATTTTATGCATTTATTACAAAAATGGGCACCAAAAATGCCATTTTGGCCATCTCTGACTGCGGGTTAATTACAAAACGACGCGGTCCTCGTTCTATTTTTACGGTTGAAAGGCCCGGTGCTCTGAAAAATGAAAATACAAGGAAGCGTCATGAGAATGACGATATGGCGGCAAGCAACGTGTACCCTAGATACACAGGTGCTTGTTAAAGTCTACAATGCTGCTTGTTTCGAGTGGTCAGCAAGCGTGTGTCTTACATTTTCCTACTTTCCTACTCCGTAGCGATGACTGCATAGGAGAGAGGAAAAGTGGAGAATTAAAACTGAAGTGTCTACACGGTGTACACTCTGGGCGAGCGTAACGAAGAAACAGAAAAAAATCGAGGTTCTGGTTGCGACGGGCCATGGAAACGTTGCGGCGCGCATGGTAGAAAGTTTCGAAGTTCTTTCGTTGTTTCTTTAACGGAGAGGGAGGAGAGCTTTCACTGGAGGAGAATATAAAAGGCTTTGATGAGCCGGCTGCATAGCGAAGCATCTGTCTGGTCCACCGACAAATCGGGCAGGTTGCTCCTCCGCACCTGCGACTCCCTGTAAACGCACCACGACCCTTAACCCTTCGAGCACGTCATTTTCTTACTCTATGATAGATATTGTATTATATTACGGAAGTTGCCGCAATCTGTTGGTGATTCGGACTCTTTGATATCTTCCACAATCAGTGTTGGGCAATTTTGTAAATATGTTCATTTATTTTAACTTGAAAATTAAACATTTCGGCCCAGATAGAATATATCCATCCCCTATAATTTTATGAATTTGATGAATATGAAATTATTCTACAATTACTTTACAATACTTAAATGCTAAACGACATACTTAATAATGTAAACAATATTTTGAATAATGGTACAGCATTTCGAATAGCAAATAAGCAGAGTTGGGCAAGAATTTTATTTAAATAAAAATTTCGAATAAAGTGGGTTTAAAACACACTTGGAAAAAATCCACTCCGTCCGATATTTTTATTTGAATACAATTTTTACCCAATTTTGTAAACAAGTCCATTTATTTTAATTTGAAAATTAAACATTTCGCCCCAGCTAGAATATTTCCATCCCCTATAATTTTATGAATTTGATGAATATGAGATTATTCTACAATTACTTTACAATACTTAAATGTTAAACGACATACTTGATAATGTAAACAATATTTTGAATAATGGTGCAGCATTTCGAATAGCAAATAAGCAGAGTTGGGCAAGAATTTTATTTAAATAAAAATTTCGAATAAAGTGGGTTTAAAACCCATTTGGAAAAAATCCACTCCGTCCGATATTTTTATTTGAATACAATTTTTACCCAATTTTGTAAACAAGTCCATTTATTTTAATTTGAAAATTAAACATTTCGCCCCAGCTAGAATATTTCCATCCCCTATAATTTTATGAATTTGATGAATATGAAATTATTCTACAATTACTTTTCAATACTTAAATGCTAAACGACATACTTAATAATGTAAACAATATTTTGAATAATGGTACAGCATTTCGAATAGCAAATAAGCAGAGTTGGGCAAGAATTTTATTTAAATAAAAATTTCGATTAAAGTGGGTTTAAAACCCACTTGGAAAAAGTCCACTCCATTCGAAATTTTTATTTGAATACAATTTTTGCCCAATTTTGTAAATAAGTCCATTTATTTTAATTTGAAAATTAAACATTTCGCCCCAGGTAGAATATTTCCATCCCCTATAATTTTATGAATTTGATGAATATTAGATTATTCTACAATTACTTTTCAATACTTAAATGCTAAACGACATACTTAATAATGTAAACAATATTTTGAATGATGGTACAGCATTTCGAATAGCAAATAAGCAGAGTTGGGCAAGAATTTTATTTAAATAAAAATTTCGATTAAAGTGGGTTTAAAACCCACTTGGAAAAAATCCACTCCGCTCGAAATTTTTATTTGAATACAATTTTTACCCAATTTTGTAAATAAGTCCATTTATTTTAAGCTCATTTATTTTAACTTGAAAATTAAACATTTCGCCCCAGCTAGAATATTTCCATCCCCTATAATTTTATGAATTTGATGAATATGAGATTATTCTACAATTACTTTACAATACTTAAATGTTAAACGACATACTTGATAATGTATAAACAATATTTTGAATAATGGTACAGCAATTTTTATTGGCGCCTCGGAGTCACCACTTGAGTGCTAAGGGTTAAAGTATGCGAGCAATTTTGAAAATTAAATATTTTATTCGGTGCAATCAGTTTCCGAAATAGTATTCGAACAATATTGAAAAATATTCGGATTTCGCCTGGAAATATTTTATTTATTTTAATTCATTCCTTTGTTTTAAATTTAATTTAAATTAAATAGGAACTATTTAATTTAATTTAAATTAAATAGGAACTATTTAATTTAATTTATATTAAATAGCATTTGAATAGCATTGATTTGAACAAATTTTTTTACACAGTCTGGTGGACACAACAATATGCCATACATTGAGTGTACATTAAATATTAATAATAGTATAAATTGACAAATTGGTGTACGAGGACATTTAGAAAAATAGGAATGACATGATGAATCGTTTTGATGTTACCAAATATTAAATAATAGACTGTTTGCCTTTGTATGAGAAAACTGAATTAAATTAAAAGTAATAGTATAAGTATAGTGTACACATATAGTAGACAAATATGGTGCGGGATTTTGACCAAATATTAAATAATAAACTGTTTATCTGTATCTGAAAATTAAATTAAAATTAATAGTATAAGTATAGTGTACACATATAGTAGACAAATATGGTGCAGTATTTTTACCAAATATTAAATAATAAACATTTTACCTGTACGAGAAAATTAAATTAAATTAAACTATATAAAAATAAAAATTGTTCCGAATGCTTGAAAGTAGCTGAACTCTCCCTCATGTCAATGTTTAATTTGCACATTCTGTAGATCGTGAAAAACAAACATATTCACTATTGATTAATATTTTCCTTATACAGGGTGTTCATTTCAAAACTTTCCAGCCGAATATCTCGAAAAGTATGAAAGCTATTAAGAAAATTAAACCATGTGTCCAAGGATTTCGAGGGGGAAGAGGGGGGCAGTATCAGTTTTTTATTTGGGTGGCGTTTTCAAGGTCATTTGAAGGTCAACTTTGTTTTCTTCAAATGGAAACCTATATTTTTTATAGTGCGCGGATAAAAAGAAATAGATATCCTACGAAAATTGCTGATCTTTTTACGTACAATAAGATCCCATAATAAAAAATATAGGTTTCCATTTGAAAGAAAAAACAAAGTTGACCTTCAAATGACCTTGAAAACGCCACTCAATTCCAACCTTTCATACTTTTCGAGATATTGACCTGTTTTATAATTTGTGGAAATATTTCCCAGATTGAAAATAGGAATAATTACAGTGACCTTACTTGTTCGATCGAATAACATTTTCCAGGAGTAGTGTATTGAAAAAATGTCGAAGGTAAAAATTCGAATTCGCGTATAGGATCTTCTAATTTCGGTACGAGCTCGACGCGAGCGCATAAACTCGGTGGTTCGTACGTTGCATCGTTCGTATCTTCTTGAAATTGCATCAGCGCGATTAGCAACTGCAGTTACCAGCTGGCAGGCAGATACTTTATCGAGCAGGTGGAAGACTGTTTCGGGGGCCGCACGTGCGTAAATAGCCAGGACAAGCCGCATCTCATTGTAGTCCTCGAAAACACCTGAGCCATGAGCTCGGAGACTGGAGGCATTAGTCACGCTTAAAAGGAACGCTTTAGCCTCCGTTGCATCCGAGTAATCTGTGATCTTCCTTTGTCTCGAGCTGCTCTTTGTTCTTGGTAAACAAACGTAATCAATGTCGGTGACCAGTCCGACTAGATCTGCTCGTCGTTAATAAATAAGCGATCGGTGCATACACGCTAGCCAGTGCAATCGTAGCCTCTCCAATCCACAATGCTGATCCTATTATTCACACTTTGTTCTTATTGTTAGACTGCGGACTTTATGCATTTATGACAATAATTGGCAGAAGTAATTTAAAACAATTGGAACATTAGAAGAATTTAAAGCCATTGTTGTATTCTTTCCAATCTATTGAATATATCTTTTTTATATATCATATTATTATTGAATACATTAAGAAAGAAAATAAATTTCTATTTCACCCCGGTTAGTTGGAAATCACGTATTTAGAACATTTTTATTTTCCATAAAGATCCGCAGTTCACAACAAAGATTTTGAATGCAGTGTAAATGGTATCGCAAGCTATGCGAATGCTTATTGTTATTATTTCTTCTCAAGCGAACGGATATAGTATGTTTACAAGAAAAAATTGTCGATGACCTTGAGAACTTCGGAAAAATGACCTTGATACCATTAACACTGCGTTAAAAATATATGTGAAATATTTTTAATAGTTTCATATTTTAGTAACTCTGCGAGAGAGTGAGCACGATTTATTTGAATATTTAAAAATGAGGCATTATTATTTTTTTTCTACTTAAATGAGGCATTACTATTTTTTTTACTAAATGTGGCATTTTTTTTATTTAAATGAAACATTATTTTTTTTATTTAAATGAGGCATTATTATTTTTTTTATTTAAATGAGGCATTATTTTGTTTTTTATTTAAATGAGGCATTATTTTTTTCCTACTTAAATAAGGCATTACTATTTTTTTTTATTTAAATGAGGCATTATTTTTTTCCTACTTAAATGAGGCATTACTATTTTTTTTATTTAAATGTGGCATTTTTTTTATTTAAATGAAACATTATTTTTTTCATTTAAATGAGGCATTATTATTTTGTTTTTTATTTAAATGTGGCTTTATTTTTTTTTAATTTAAATGAGACATTATTATTATTTTTTTTAATTTAAATGAGACATTTTTTTAATTTTGAATGAAACATTATTTGTTTTATTTAAATGAGGCCTTATGATTTTTTTTATTTAAATGAGGCATTAATTTTTTTTTATTTAAATGAGGCATTCATTTTTTTTATTTAAATGCGGCATATTTTGTTTTTTATTTAGATGAGGCATTATTATTATTTTTCTACTTAAATCAGGCATTACTATTTTTTTTATTTAAATGTGGCATTTTTTTATTTAAATGAAACATTATTTTTTTTATTTAAATGAGGCATTATTATTTTGTTTTTTATTTGAATGTGGCATGATTGTTTCGATGCCTGCGACGTCAGTTCAAACGATTTTACAATATTTTAAATAATGATTAGCCAACGATAAAAAAAAACGTTTCGACAAAAATGGATGAACAAATTCTTTACAATATAATTCGTTCTAATTCCGAATATTATGTTCGAGACGAACAGTTTACTTTTCCTTGTAACGAAGTTACGAGGGAATTGCACTGCCCCGTAAAAATAACCTGGACCTGTTCTGATTTCATTCGAAGCGCTATTGTATTCAAGTCGACTCGCATTCGCAACCTTTTTGTTCCTGCTGGAAAATTGAAACGCTTTCTTTTCCCCGCCCCGGGAGAAATGTTTCTTCCTAATGAATCAATTGTTTGTTTTTTTTCCCCGGGCCAGGTTTTCGAACGGAAGCAGGCAGCGAAGAAACCTGTGTTTGAGCACTCGAATCAGCATTCAGTCGGGCCAGTTTTATTGAAAATGCAACTCGTAATGAACTATTTGCATCCTGCGGAACTCACCCGTGTACACGATGACCCTCTTTCGCCTAAAACTTTACCGAGTGCTTCTTCCCCTTTTTTTCCAGAGCGAGAGAGCGAGAGGGGGGGGGGGGAGATGGAGAGAAAAAGTTTTTGGCACGTTCGCACAAGGCCGAACGGACACGGAAGAGTCGGCGGATCTCTGTTCGTTTGCGCAACTTTTGCCCTCATTATAACTCTTACATAAAAATTACTCGATCAAACTAATCGACAAAAAAAAAACTTTTTAAAAACCACGCTTGTATTAAAATGCACTAAAAAGGAGAAAATAATTTCTGTAGGCATTAGTGACTATAAATAAAAGCGTGGAGCGCTAAATAAATTGAATAAAGAACTATAGGTACGATGACGATATTTTTTTTAGGAAAATAAATGACATATCGAAGAAAATAAAAAGAGTACCTTGTAAAATTCATAAGTTTATAACATTGATTACGAAAATAGCGCATACAACAATGCATAAATAAAAATTTTAAACAATCTTGATTGTTACACATACACGTACATTGGAAAAGTTTAAATAACATTAATTTTGATACTTTTCAGTAGAATTAATTTTTTTTAATAGCGCCGGTTCACGCTTTAAAAAGTCATAAAATTCCATACAGTTCGTTTGAAAGTTGTATTTGACGGAAATACACGCTTCTAATGTGCTTACTTTTAACTGGGATTTTTCATTCGTCCACATATTATTTACTAGAGGTGTGTGGGTACTCGAAATTTCGGGTTCGGGCCAGGTCGGGAAATTTGTTCGAACCGACTGCCATTTCGGGTACCCGAAGTTTATAAACTTTCGGGATCTCGACCCGACCCGACCCACAGTAGGCTCGATTGAAAAAGTACGCGACATTTTTGAATAACTCTTAAACCACTGAAGATATTGCAATGAAATTTGAACTGAATATATAAAAAAATGATTGCTTTTCGATGATTTTTAACTTAATATATTTCACATTTGTTTAACCGTTTTTATTCATTTAAAACAGCTTTATAAATTATTTATTCTACAATGTATTTAATATTTTCGCTATTTAATGCAAATAGATACAATGTTTAAATTTTACATTCTTGAGAAAAATTTGTTAAGGCCGAAAATATAGAAAAATTGCAATTTTTACCACTTTTGATCGTTTATAATTCGTAAACCAATTAACCAATTTTAATGAAATTTTCAGAGCGTATATAATTTATAACAGTTGATAAAACACATTTTTTAAATTTTCGTTATTGGCCCAGCTAAAAAAGTTGTAAAAATCAATTTTTAGTATTGTTTTTCACAATTCCGACCAAATGCATTTTTTCAACTTATTTATTAGACGTCATTTATTAAACTAATTCTTCTAGCTTTACAGAGAAATTCAAATCGTGTGGTCCATTCATATAAAAGTTATTCTGATTTAAAGTGTGTGGAATCGGTTATGTTCCTTATTGTATATGAAGTTCTAAAAATAAAATATAATTGATATATATTAACTTACTTGATGTATTGTATTAAATAATATGAACAGAAAACGTATAAAACTGAAAATAATATCGGAATCACAGTACTGCTCAGGCTGATAGTTCTTCTCTGACTGACAATAATTCTGTTTCAATCCACAATTTGTGTCGACAAAACAAAACGTTTCAAAAGAAATTTCAAAAGATTTGAAGATCAATTTCGTAAACAATTACAATGTAACTTATGCACTGTCGAAAAGAATTCGTCAAACTCAACGCAGTCAAAATATCAGAGATGAAAAACTGACTTATTTACTGCAAAATATAAATTAATATTAAATAAAAATATAATATAAATATAAATATTCAACACAGTTCTGTCAGACTTTCAGAGGCTGCATAGTTGACGAATTCAGCGCGTAGCGCGCGCCCGAGCGCGAACAAGATAACGCGACGCGGATGTCTTCAGACAATAATATCTTGGAAAAGGACTCGAAGGAGGAAATCATTTTTGTCACATTACATAGAGGAAGGTTCACTGAAAAGATCCTTACTTGTTAAAAACTGGGATCTCCTGGGACCTGAAAGATCGCGCATGTCAAAGATACAAATTTTCAACGATTATTTTAATTTTGCTCATTATTCTTTTTAAATATGTTATATATAATAATTGTCATTGAAAAGTATGATTTCTTATCAATAAAGTGTGCATTTTGATGTAGAAAAAAATTCAGGGCAAGAAGTTGATCACAGTTATCAGGACACTTTAAGAATGAACAGCCAAATTATGTAGGGAAAATCGATATTCCTAAACTGTCTAACTTCATGCGTGTATCACAACTAGAACTGCTATTGCATTTGATTAATTTTATCATTTTCGTGGTCGGTGGACATTTAGAAATCGATATCAATTGAAAAAATATCAAAATTAGAAAGTTGATTTTTTCGCAAAATGTCGCGTACTTCTTCAATCGAGCCCACTGTGCGACCCGATCATCTTCCGACCCGACCCGAGGCTCGGGTACCCGCACACCCCTATTATTCACCAATGAAAACATTCGTTCGACGGGGGCATTAGATCCAGGGAGAAATAAAGAAAATTCTGCGGTTTTACAAATGTTGTAAAACGTAGAATTGTTGTACACGACAACGTTACAAAATAAAGGACAAAATGTCTATTTTAGAAAATAAATAAAGTTAGAAGACGGAGCAGTGAAATATAAAGGACTGCCCTCTTAAATAAAGGACGTATGGTCACCGTAACTATAGGTAAATGTAGTTGCGAAGAAGTTTATGTTCGTTTCGTTAGTATGGAGGAACAGTGAACTCGATTTTCGGTCGTCTTATTGGCTGGCATTTCTGATGCTCCCACTCTTTCACTGTCGCCTTGGGTCAAATGGGTCAGTGGAGTGGGGATGAGTCGCAGTGGAAACGCGTAGTAGAGTGGGGAGCGCTGACGCGCGGAGTGGGGATGGCTGAACGCGATCACGTACTACCGAGCGTCGCGCGGGGAGGTGTAACGGTTAAATTTAATAATTTATATCTCCTGAACGGACAGTTTTTTTAAAAATTTGTTTTTTTAATATTGCATTGTCATCCAGTTCCGAGCTACGTTTAAAGTTTCAAGTCTCTAGCTAATCGGGAAGTAGTTTAAAATTCAATTACAAGATTTGACGCATACAACAACAACAACGACAACTCGTGATCGATTAGATATCGTCGTTCCTACATCATGCTGACTAGGTTGATCGAGGGATCGACGCAATTTGAAGTTTCCAGTGTCTGGTCCTTCCATTTATTTCGTGCGAATCACGTGGTTAATCCTCTCACCGTTTAGAATTTAGATGATCTATCTTATCGCGATCTGAATTCTCAGTAGATTTGACTTCCCTGCTTAGCAAAACCGTCGCCTGTTGCACGCCAGTGTGTTATCGAACGCGGGATAATAAACTTTATGACAGTAATTACGCCGTTGTTTGGAGTTCCTGGACTTCAATTCGAAAATTGAATTTCAACGAGTTTAACGAGTCCACGGTGCTGCATAAAATGAAATTATCGTTAACATATTGCCGACACTCATTGAAACTCTAGCCCCGTAGAACGATCTCGCAGCTTTTTGCTGAAAAGTTATCGGCCGTGGGCTTAGGCGAGTGTAACCGCGTGCATTATTTCACACGGAATAATAATTATACAGGGTGGGTCGCCACATTTTGCCACCTCAAATATCTTTGTTGATTTTAAAGGTACGTCAAATGTCTGAAGGACAAAGTTTAATGGTAAAGTGGGGCTTATACGATACCAAACAAATTTTTGTTTTTATGTAATTTTTTTTTTAGAGATATGTAGGTGACCTTCATTGTTTTCAATGGAATGAGGTATTTTTTAATACATCAATCGATGCAGCTGGACATTCCTTATAAAAGAGTACTAACCTATGTATGTCGAAAAGTTAGTAGTTCAGGAGATAATAAAAAAAACAACACGCATCGAAATATGTACGAATCTGTGGATTCTGAGCAGAAACTGAACAAAAGTCGTGCAAAACTAAGATTTTCACCATTTTTAATGGCTTGTATGAAATTTTCAGTATGTACAGGGTGAACCAAATAATTCTAACAATTATATCTTATTATTTCCATTTTTTATCCATTAACGACTAGTTGAATGTTCCGAAACTGCGGTGAATTTTTGTTTTGTGAAAGTAAGTACGTATTAAACTAATTTATATTTTCTCGTTTTAGTTTAAAACTAAAAGGAGGAAGTAAATGAAATGAACCATAATTAAAAGCGTTTTTTTTTATGAATGAGTTAATAAAGTAAGGTTATACTTTGACTCAAGCATACTCAAGCTGCAATATTTTTGTGTATTTTATCTATATGAATTACTTAATAATGTCGAAGAAAAATTAGCTGCTACAATCTGCTATTTAGTGTACTTAATTATAGTACTTAAAGTAAATATAGTACTTAATTATAGTTTGTAATGCGAATATTATATGTAATGAAGTTACTGTAATTATAATTTTTAAAAAAAGTAATCATAATAAAGTCATTTTCTTATATTCACAGACTTTACCTTCTATAAGTCAGAAATATATAAATATAGAAATATAAGAAAAATATCCGTTTGTTATAATTTTTATGTTCAATTCCTTTATAACAAAAAAATAAATATCGTAATAGTAATTATCAAGTATCAAGAGGATATAAATTATTCAAAAATAATTTTTCTCCACCTAAAATCGAAACATTTACCACTGTGCGACAGCAATGGTATTTTAGAGTTATTTAAATTGAAATGTATCTCCAGAACTATCAACTTTTCGACATACATAGGTTAGTACTTTCTTATAACGAATGTCCAGCTGCATCGATTGATGTATTAAAAAATACCTCATTCCATTTAAAAAATGAAGGTCACCTTCATATCTCTAAAAAAATTACATAAAAACAAAAATTTTTTTGGTATCGTGTAAGCCACATTTTACCATTCAACTTTGTCCTTCAGACATTTAACGTATCTTTACAAACAACAGAGATATTTGAGGTGGCAAAATGTGGCGACCCACCCTGTATATGAAGGTCAATACTTTTTTACGTAGAATTTTGTGATTCATCCGGATTCGATCAAAAATATCGGGCATTCAACTTAAAGAAATGAAGGTGACCTTGATATCTCTAAAAAAACTCACATGAAGACAAAAATATTTTTGGTATCACGTAAGCTCCACTGAACCATTCAACTTTGTCCTTTAGACATTTGGCGTATCTTTAAAAACAACAAAGATATTTTAAATTGCAACGTTAGGTGACTCACCCTGTATACAGGGTGTTTCGTCTAAAACAGGAAACCTAAATATCTCTTCAGGTTATTGTGATGCAAACAATATTTTTTACGTAGTGTGCATATTATCAGTGAACCAAATATCTGGCACGAATATTTTTTTCCGAAGATTATTTGTTTCGGAGTTATCAAGGTCATCGATGTTTTTTCATACATAACTACATTTTTATTTTATTGCATCGGGTAACTAATCGGAAAATACATTCAGATATTTATAAAAACATGACCCTGAAATGACCTTGATCGTCGAAAATTAAAGTTTTACCTTCAGATCAAGCTCAAGGTCATGTTATTGTACATATCTGAATGTATTTTCCGATCAGTTAGCCGATGCAATAAAATAAAAATGTAGTTATGTATCAAAAAACATCGATGACCTTGATAACTCCGAAAAAAATGACCTTTGGAAAAAATATTCTTGCCAGATATTTGGTTCACTGATAATATGCACACTACGTAAAAAATATTGTTTGCATCACAATAACCTGAAGAGATATTTAGATTTCCTGTTTTAGACGAAACACCCTGTATATTCTTTACTATTTCGAATGTCTGACTATTTCGAAAAATCCTTTTGAAAATGCGACACCCTGAAACACTTTGATGGGTCATTTTCTGCGATCCCGCACGTATGCAAAGACATCTATATTCCTTAGATTCCCTCCGCGATGTTTGTCCCCTCTTTCACCATGTTTTTGTTTCTCATGACATAAATTAGGGCTGCCCGAGGTACGTTAGGTCTTACTTAGATACGTCGGAATCCCCTGGCCCTTTTCTCCCTCTTTCAGTTATTTTAGAACGCACCCTACTATTTTCAAAGGCATAATTCAACGAGGGAGAAGAGCTGTATTATCTTTGAAACAAGCGAACAATAAAAGAAAGCTGATTATAAACGCCAAAATTCCAAAATTCTGCAGACTTGATTTTACAATGCCGAACGAAATAAGACACATTTCGCGTACAGTCAGCGGCAATAATAAGTGGACACCCTTAACTTTTTAGAAATTGGTCCAAAGGACATGAATTTTTTTAAGATGTTAGACCGGCTAGTCCGCTAGAGAATAAGTAAACAAAAATTTATTACGATTGCAATTGGTAGGAATTATACAAAATTTTAAAAAATTATGTTTTGTCAACTTTTTTATCTGGGCCTGTAACGATAATTTGAAAGATGCGTTTTACAGATTTCGGTAACTTATATGCATACTGAAAATTTACCGAAATCTATAAAACGCATTTTTTAAATTATCGTTAGGGCCCAGATAAAAAAGTTGAAAAAACATCATTTTTAAAAATTTTGTATAATTCCTACCAATTGCAATCGTAATAAATTTTTGTTTACTTATTTTACGATATTATTATTTTACGACCAGCGAACTAGCCGGTCTAAACTCTTAAAAAAATTCAAGGCCTTTGGACCAATTTCTAAAAAGTTATGCGATTTGTAAGGGTGTCCACTTATTATTGCCGGTGACTGCATTTATGTATTTTAAATATTGCACAACTATAAATTTTCAACATATAGTTTAATATGGAAACTACATACACTCGGTAGCAACGATTGTACATCGTGGTCTTTATTATTGGACGCTTGTTCTTGTCACTCCGACCAAACAATGCAAAAATTTGCATGCGTTACTGTTGGACTTGCACCGAATTCCTCGTTGCTCCTCTATGAGAAAATTCTGGAGCATGCTCTAGATTCTAGAGTCTAGAATGTTATCTCTGTGGATTCCGTAAGAATAACCGAACCATTTATTATGGTTGGGTAAGTGCGGAGCGCTGGCGCGCGGAGTGGGGATCGCTGAACGCGATCGCATACTACCGAGCGTCGCGCGAGGAGGTGTAACGGTTAAATTTAATAGTTTATATCTCCTAAACGCACAGTTTTTTTTTTAAATTGTTTTTTAATATTGCATTGTCATCCGGTTCCGAGCTACGTTTAAAGTTTCAAGTCTCTAGCTAATCGGGAAGTGGTTTAAAATTCGATTACAAGATTTGACGCATACAACGACAACTCGGCAAGCTAATATAAGCGTGGTGAAAAAGCGCGGTTGGTGTTTCGGTTTGTGTATGCAGTTATGGCGTGCTTTTGGATTTTATTTGGCTCGGTCTCTGCGTCTTGTTGCCACCTAACGACGGTAACGAGAATTCCTCATACAGAAACGGGTACGACTTGCGTTTATCTGCTGTGTTAGCTTGTATTATTCGTCAAGCAGCCGAGGAGTTTTTTTTCGCTTGGTTCTTTTTCGCCATCCCCTGATGCAAAGGAGGATTGCGTGCCAGAAGGATAGTTAGAGGGCGAAGTGGTTTCGCTCATGAAGCTAGAAAATGAGGGCGAGCGAGAGAGGAGGGTGAAGATACGTGTACAAGGAGCATACAGACATGCAGGAGACCTCTCGTGCGGCTCGGGGACCAGGTCGGATCACACTAATTAAATCATACTCAGTGTTATCGTACTAGTAGGCTTCTATGCAGCATATGGTCTGCCTTCCTATGGTTTTATCTCTTGCCCTTTCACTCACCTCGTTCCTTTTTACCTTCTCTCTCGCGAACAAATTCACGGATCCATCCATTTTCTCGCGATACCGACGCTTATCATTTTCTAATTGTCTCTACAAAAGTAGCGATCGACTTTCATTTGTTCAGCGACGAATTTTCTGATAAAGAATTTCTTATTTTTATTATTTAGAGATTCTCCAGCCATTCTGCTATTTTCCGACAAATTTTTATTTCTTTTTCCTTTTAAATTAATTACTTATTTAATCAATACTTACTTTATCTATTTTTACTATTTTTTATTTTTATATTATTTTTACTTTTTTTAATTTTTATTTTATTTTTACTTTCTTTATTTTTATTTTGTTTTTACTTATTTGTATTTACTTTACTTTAATTATTCTTACTTTACTACTTTAATTACTTATTTAATCAATACTTACTTTAGTTATTTTTACTTTTTTTATTTTTATTTTATTTTTACTTATTTTTACTATTTTTTATTTTTATATTATTTTTACTTTTTTTAATTTTTATTTTATTTTTACTTATTTGTATTTACTTTACTTTAATTACTCTTACTTTACTACTTTAATTACTTATTTAATCAATACTTACTTTAGTTATTTTTACTTTATTTTTACTTGTTTTTATTTACTTTACTTACAATATTGTACTATCTTTTCTAAGGACATTGTCAACAGTTCCAACATTGACTTTCTCGATTCAGTGCATTTTTCACGATATTGACGCTTATCGGTAATTTTCTAATTGTCTCTTTCAAAAGTAGAGATCAGCAGCTGAGAATTCTTGCAATAAATAGCTTTAACTTCTTCAGGTACTATTATTGAGAGATTCTCCAGTGATTCTGCTATTATGTAACAAATTTTTATTTCGTTTTAATTCTAAGAATTAATTACTTATTTAATTAATATTGTACATACTATCTTTTCTAACGAAATTGTCGTAGTTCACTCATTTACTTTTTCGATCCACTGCATTTCACAATTTTAAAATAAAATAAAATAAATAAAGTAAAAATGAAATTTAAGAAAAAGAAAAAAATGCTGTTTTTAAAGTACAGTTCCACCGCGGAGGCCTTCCAAATTCAGCTCCGATTAATCACAAAGTTCAATTAAATCGAACAAGTCGTCGCGTCGTGTCGTAATCTCCGTTTGTGTTATTCTTCATTAATAACAACACTGTATCCGGTCGTGCCGCAGCGTTGCTGCTATAAACCTGTGACCAGAGGGGCTCCCAATTAGAACGAATACACATAGATCGCGCGGTAAATAATCCGGGGAAAATTAAAGCATCCCCGAATGAATCGCGTCTGCACGATCTCTCGAGCTACACGTATACACCGGTTCTCCCGCGACTTTTTCAATTAAACCATCGCTGGCGGTTAAATAAGCCAAGCGGGACGGGCTCTTATGTATCACGAGCTGTCCCTCCCCGCGAGATATTCCGGCTGACTCATCTAACCGAAATTAATTAGTTTTAATAATTCATGAATCGCCTTCAAATGATACGTTTCTCTCTCGTCTTCAGCCCGGCGTGCTACCCCGCGTCTAAACGCTGCCTCAGCCATGAAACTACCGCATTTTTCTGTTGATTGACTATTCATTTCGGTCGGCTTTTCCGTCTCGCTTTTCATTTCCCCGTAACTCTTCGTGTTCCTCTCTTGTGTCTCCGTTTTCCCCGCCCCTCCCCTCCCCCCGCTGTAGTAAAGTACATGTGACGGCAGAGTTGACTCGAGCCTCTAATGGAACACGAGTTACCGCGCGAGAGAGAGAGAGAGAGAGAGAGAGAGAGAGAGAGCACACAGCCAAGCGCCCCTACCCGAAAAAATAATCTCTTGAAAATTCTGGCGCGGTGCACCGCGCGAAAATTACGCGGCCAACGAAGCGTGTCGAACACACTCCACACTCGTATTTCCATTCAATGTCCGAGCCCCAATTACGGGGTGCAATTGCACGCGCCAATTCGTACCACCAAAGGGTGTTCCTATCGCCCCCTCCACAACCCCTTCACCGTTCTCGCGAAACCCACCACCTCCCCCCAATACGTTTTTCTCCATCCGAAACTCTCTTACCGTGTTTCCTGCTACGTACGCTACGGCACAAAATCGTTGTTAAGATTTACACGCGATTTTCATTCGTTTTCACGTTTCGACTAAAATTTGTAGAAACAAATTTATATAGAAATATAGATACTTCGGGATACGTGTAATGAGACGCACACGAGGCCACATTTTAAACGAACACGTCGAATATGTCTGAAACTGTCAGTGGCATTTTTCTTTTTAGTAGAGCCGTGTATTTTTTCATGCACCGATTCGATGTAATTAATTCTTCACAGTAAGATAAATTATTAAGTTAATTGTATTTCTTCTTTCAATAATCTTAACACGTTGAAAATAATGTTATAACATTCTTGTTTTTCACAGATTCGTTTTTACTATAAATGCATAAAATTCGAAGCCTGGTTATAACAATTAGTCTACTACATGAACGTGCATAGAAAATATTTTGATAAATTATTATATTATTACAGATCTGTGTCACTTGCGCATATCCTGAAAATTTAGTATATTGAATGCGTTGAATGTATTGAATATACTGAATATATTGAATATATTCAATATATTGAGTATACAGTGGAATATTGTATTGAATATATCGAGTATACAGTGGAATATTGTATTGAATGTATTGAATACACTTAATATTTTGAGTATATTGCATGTTTTGAATATAATGAATATACTGAACATATTGAATATACTGAATATATTGAATATATTGAATATATTGAGTATACTGAATATATTGAGTATATTGAATGTATTGAATATATTAAGTATATTGAATGTATTGAATGTATTGAATATATTGAATATATTGAATATATCTAATATAATATTGAATATATTGAATATAATATTCAATATATTGAATATAATATTGAATATATTGAATATATTGAATATAATATTGAATATATTCAATATAATATTGAATATAATATTGAATATATTGAATATAATATTGAATATATTGAATATAATATTGAATATATTGAATATAATATTGAATATATTGAATGTAATATTGAATATAATATTGAATATATTGAATATAATATTGAATATATTGAATATAATATTGAATATATTGAATATAATATTGAATATATTGAATGTAATATTGAATATATTGAATATAATATTGAATATATTGAATATAATATTGAATATATTGAATATAATATTGAATATATTGAATATAATATTGAATATTTTGAATATAATATTGAATATTTTGAATATAATATTGAATATTTTGAATATAATATTGAATATATTGAATATAATATTGAATATATTGAATATAATATTGAATATATTGAATATAATATTGAATATATTGAATATAATATTGAATATATTGAATATAATATTGAATATATTGAATATATTGAATATAATATTGAATATATTGAATATATTGAATATAATATTGAATATATTGAATATAATATTGAATATATTGAATATAATATTGAATATATTGAATATAATATTGAATATATTGAATATAATATTGAATATATTGAATATAATATTGAATATATTGAATATAATATTGAATATATTGAATATAATATTGAATATATTGAATATAATATTGAATATATTGAATATAATATTGAATATATTGAATATAATATTGAATATATTGAATATAATATTGAATATATTGAATATAATATTGAATATATTGAATATAATATTGAATATATTGAATATAATATTGAATATATTGAATATAATATTGAATATTTTGAATATAATATTGAATATATTGAATATAATATTGAATATATTGAATATAATATTGAATATATTGAATATAATATTGAATATATTGAATATAATATTGAATATATTGAATATAATATTGAATATATTGAATATAATATTGAATATATTGAATATAATATTGAATATATTGAATATAATATTGAATATATTGAATATAATATTGAGTATATTGAATATAATATTGAATATAATATTGAATATAATATTGAATATATTGAATATAATATTGAATATATTGAATATAATATTGAATATAATATTGAATATATTGAATATAATATTGAATATATTGAATATAATATTGAATATATTGAATATAATATTGAATATATTGAATATAATATTGAATATATTGAATATAATATTGAATATATTGAATATAATATTGAATATATTGAATATAATATTGAATATATTGAATATAATATTGAATATATTGAATATAATATTGAATATATTGAATATAATATTGAATATATTGAATATAATATTGAATATATTGAATATAATATTGAATATATTGAATATAATATTGAATATATTGAATATAATATTGAGTATATTGAATATAATATTGAATATAATATTGAATATATTCAATATAATATTGAATATAATATTGAATATATTGAATATAATATTGAATATATTGAATATAATATTGAATATAATATTGAATATATTGAATATAATATTGAATATATTGAATGTAATATTGAATATATTGAATATAATATTGAATATACAATGGAATATATTGAATATATTGAGTATAATATTGAATGTATTGAGTATAATATTGAATATATTGAATGTAATATTGAATATGCTGAATATAATATTGAATATATTGAATATAATATTTAATATATTGAATATAATATTTAATATATTGAATATAATATTTAATATATTGAATATAGTGTATTGAATACATGTATTAAATATGTATGCTGAACGTATTGAGTATATTCAATATATTGAATGTATTGAATATACACCTATCCGATGTAATTAATTCTTCTCAGTCAGTAAAAGAATTATGAACTCAAATGTAATTCTTCTTTCTTCTTAACTAGTCTTAACTAGTCGAGAACAATGTAAAAACATTCCTGTTTTTCACTCATTCGTTTTTACTATAAATGCATGGAACTCGAAGTCTGGTTATAACAATTAGTCTGCTACATGATGCGCGTAGAAAACATTTTGAGAAGGTTGCAATTGGTCGGAATTACAGAGGGAATACTGAATGTTTTGTAGATCTGTGTAAATTGCACATATTCTGAAAAGTTCATCGAAATCGGTCTACGTTGCAACAAGCTACATCGGTACAAATATTTTATTAGAATGGTTAAAATGATCAATGGAAATTGAATTGATCAATTACAATTATCACTAAGAAGTGAAATTCGGAGTGAAGATAAAAATGTGTGAAATCGACGAAGTGTAATTTCGAAAAGACTGCCTCACGTGAGTCCGCTTATTACAGACTGCGATTCAATTACTATCGAACGGATAACGTGGTGAGCGAGTGTGGTCAGGCAAGTGACACACGCCGACCTTGATACGTGTTTAGTATGATATAGAGCTCGCTAAAATATTCAGCACGTATTTTTTCATGTCTGCAATCGTTCGCTTTAAAGTGGTGGAGAGGACCATTAAAGTGAGGGGTGCAAAACGCGTTTGATCGGATCCTGTTGATCGTAACAGAGCGTTCTGAATCATGTGTTTGCGAATAGACAATTGATATATGTAAGCAGACATGAAACAAATTATATTCTTTTACACAACTGGTACTACAGAGGATGGATGGAGGTCTTCGATCCAGTCTCTATCAAATATTATTTTAGTGAAATAAATTAATGCGATACATTCCCTAATTAATAATAAAATAAGTAGTAATATAATAATAAAATATAATAATAAATATAAATATAAAAATATAAAAATAAATATACAATAAATATAAATATATAAAAATAATAAATATAAATATATAAAAATAATAAATATAAATATAAAAATAATAAATATAAAAATAATAATAAAAGACCGGGATTAAAAAAGGCTGTAATTTTTTTCCTACCTTTGCTATTTTTTCCTCTTTTATAAAGTCGTGTTAACTTCAAATTGTAATTTTTTCTAATTATATTAACTTTAAATTGTAATCTTTTCAAGTTTCGCATGGATTTTCCTCGGGATTTTTATTTTGGCTCTTGCAACTTTCTTGAATTCCAGTTTTCAACTCTTACGACATAGATTAATATTGTGACATTGATTCAACCCTCGAGTACATAAACGACTGCATAAAACAAAGGAATTAACGAGCAAAGCGTACACGAAGGAAGGAAACACTTGAAATCGTACAAGAATTAACAAACAATCACATTCGTCAAATCTCCCGAATGAACCTGAAGAGCTGCTTCTCAGCTCTGAAGAAGCAAAGTTGATTTTTCTAATTTAGTGTTCCCGGCAGATTCGTGTGCTTAGGAAATGTCTTGAATCGTCCACCTTTACACAGCGGAGCTGCGTTTCGAAATCGTCAAACATTTTCAACATAGACGAACAACGCGAGCTAATATAGTAGATCCCGTCCGATGTTTTGTCGTGTATTCGTTAAAATTTCACTTTCACGGTGTTTGCCCGTCGCCATTCTTATTCCGCGGCCGTTTCGTTGAAAGGCGAAAGAGAAAACGGATTTCAGTCGAATCCAAAAATACCAGGCAGCAGTCTATGCACGAATCTGTTGCATTACCTGTGTGCGCGTGTACGGCGCACGTAGCAGCGAGGACAGGAATACCGAGATGTCACAGCACGCGGTACGGATTCAGTGGCTTTTGGTTAAATGTCTCCTGTCAGCGACGTGCATTCGGAATCTGTAACAAAGAGGATCGCCCGCCTCGTTCGGAGCAGAGGTTCGCGATGAGTCGTTGCTTAGACGCGAGAGAAGAGGGGTCCGACTACAATTTTTACGAAACACAATACCACCAAATCTACCTGTAACGTGAAACAAATTTCTGAAATTTCATCGGAATACGAGGCATCGAGAAAATTGCAGCCGCCTATATAAAAGGAGCTTTATTCTACAGGATGTCCCATAAATATTACATTTCATAGAGAGAGTGGCAATTGCCGACGTCATTTGAAGTAACTTTTTCCTTTGCCGAAATGTTCTGCACGGCTTCGTTCAGGAGCTATTAGCGACCTCTGATTGATCCGTGTTTTTATTTCATACATTATTGAACGTATTGAATATATTGAATATATCGAACATATTGAATATATTGAATGTGTTAAATATGTTGAATATACAATGGAATATTGTATTGCATATAATGAATGTATTGAGTATATTCAATATATTGAATGTATTGAATATATTGAATATTGTGAGTATATTCAATGTTCTGACTGTATTAAATATACTGAATATGTTGAATATATTGAATGTATTGAATATATTGAACGTATTGAGTATATTGAATATAGTATATTGAATATATTGAATGTATTGAACGTATCGAGTATATTGAATATAGTATATTTAATATACTAAATATATTGAACGTATTGAGTATATTGTATATATATTGTATATTGAGTATATTGAATATATTGAATGTATTGAGTATATTGAATATAGTATATTGAAGATATTGAACGTATTAAGTATATTGAATATAATATATTGAATATATTAAATGTATTCAGTGTATTGAATATAGTATGTTGAATACATGTATTGAATATACTGAATATACTAAATGTATTGAACGTATTGAATATATTGAATGTATTAAATAAGTTGAATATAAAATGGAATATTGAATTGCATATAATGAATGTATTGAGTATATTATATATGTGGAATGTATTGAATATATTGAATATTGTGTGTATATTCAATGTTCTGAATGTATTAAATATACTGAATATGTTGAATATATTGAATGTATTGAATATATTGAACGTATTGAGTATATTGACTATAGTATATTGAACATATTGAATATATTGAATGTATTGAACGTATTGAGTATATTGAATATAGCATATTTAATATATTAAATATATTGAACGTATTGAGTATATTGTATATAATATATTGAATTTATTGAATGTATTGAGTATATTGAACGTATTAAGTATATTGAATATAATATATTGAATATATTAAATGTATTCAGTGCATTGAATATAGTATATTGAATACATGTATTGAATATACTGAATGTATTGAACGTATTGAATATATTGAATGTATTAAATATGTTGAATATAAAATGGAATTGCATATAATGAATAATTGAGTATATTCAATATATGGAGTGTATTGAATATATTGAATATTGTGAGTATATTCAATGTTCTGAATGTATTAAATATACTGAATATGTTGAATATATTGAATGTATTGAATATATTGAACGTATTGAGTATATTGAATATATTGAATATATTGAATGTATTGAACGTATTGAGTATATTGAATATAGTATATTTAATATATTAAATATATTGAACGTATTGAGTATATTGTATATAATATATTGAATTTATTGAATGTATTAAGTATATTGAATATATTGAACGTATTAAGTATATTGAATATAATATATTGAATATATTAAATGTATTCAGTGTATTGAATATAGTATGTTGAATACATGTATTGAATATACTGAATGTATTGAACGTATTGAATATTGAATGTATTAAATATGTTGAATATAAAATGGAATATTGTATTGAATATAATGAACGTATTGAGTATATGCAATATATTGAATGTATTGAATATATTGAATATTTTGAGTATATTGAATGTTCTGAATGTATTAAATATACATTAATTATTCAATATAGTATATTGAGTATATTGGACATATTAATATACATATATTGAATATACTGAATGTATTGAGTGTATTGAATGTTTTAAATATATTGAATGTATTGAATATATTGAATATATTAAATATATTGAATATATTAAATATTTTGAATATATTAAATATTTTGAATATATTAAGTATATTGAATATATTAAATATATTGAAAGATTAAATATATTGAATATATTAAATATATTGAATATATTAAATATTTTGGATATATTAAATATATTGTATATATTTAATGTAGTGAATATACAATGGAATATTATATTGAATATGTAGACATATTGAATCTATTTATAAGTGCAATTACTTACCCATCGATATTTTCTCAGATAAAGTAAAAATTTCTGAAGCTACCATTGATGTCGCCGCGAGGCTGAATAAATGAAAATTATTATCATTATTGTTATTATTATTGTTATTATTAATGACGCAGGATTTTGGGATTTCTGGCAAAATGAGAAGAGCTACTTGTCCCTAGTAAACATAGGTATCAGAATAGGTATCAGTAAGTTCTCAAACGTATTTACCGTGTAGCGTAGCTATCGACATTTTCGCAGTTCAGCTATGTAGGTGTAGTATTGTTCGCAGCACGGAGTTCATAGTTGTTTGCCCGCAGTTTCCTCCGTCAAAGTGTATTGGTTAAAGCCCTCAAGAAAGTGACTCAAGGAGACCCAAGAGTCAATTCAATCAAATCAACATAAGCAAACACACCGATTTCACTTGACCACCGCAAAGCTCACGCACCGACAAGATCAGTAAACATAAGGCTGTCCGTCACTGTTGGTAAGCCTCTGTCAATCACTTAGTCAACAGTTAAGTATACCTCGAGTTACGACGGCCACTACAAATCAATTTAGTCGCGACCACCTGTATCTTTGCATCTATAGAAGTATGTAGACATTTAGAGAAGTGTCGTCAATCATAACTAGACTGCCTGTTTCATGCATTTATGAAAGAGATATTCATCATTCGGATTACAAAAATAAAAAACCATCAAAAGAATTTAAGCATACTCTTGCAGTAATTTTGAATTTTGTATCGCTACAGTAATTATTGATTTTTTCCAATTGACTTGGACAATTTTTATTTTGCATAAAGATTCGCAGTCTAATTATAGAAATTAAATTTAAATTATATTAAATTTAATTTCGATTTAAACTAAATTCTTTACTGAATACATCTTATTGAAATAATTTCAAAACGAATAGTTTTAGGTTAGTTAACTATTCGCAATCATCTTCACCAACCTCAAAATAATTTCCATATTTTTAAAATCTGTATACCGAATAAATTTTATCGCAATATAAAACGTTAATTTCAAAACGGGTATTTTTTTTAACTACCTGAATTTGAACCGGACTAGTAACTTTAATACTTGTAA
Organism: Lasioglossum pauxillum; assembly: GCA_933228785.1. Taxonomy (NCBI): domain Eukaryota; kingdom Metazoa; phylum Arthropoda; class Insecta; order Hymenoptera; family Halictidae; genus Lasioglossum; species Lasioglossum pauxillum. Next base: position 2,713,958 of record OW121701.1, on the reverse strand, counting down.
TAATTCGCAGAGTTAGCCAACGTTAAACAGCTGAAACAGCAAATTAGCATTACCCGTCCAGCTGTATGATTTTTCTCTCAGAATCGAGATATATAATTACACGCCGTTTAATTACAGGTTCGACTTAGAGCTTGTAGGTTTAAATGTACACGGGATAATTAACGGAAGTTAATTTCGATTCATTATCCGCCTCAATTCATTTTAACACTTAAAAGAATCACGAGTTCTCCCGTTCTTCACGCTTTAACCGTAAAAGACCAGTTACGAGAATTCTCGTTTGCGTTTTACGATCCAAAGAAACGAGCCGGGGAGAGTGAGAGAGAGAGAGCGAAAAAAAGAAAAGTTGTCGGCCATTGTGCGAAGTTACGGGGAAAATATATCAAGTGCTAAGTTTGTTAAACAACTTTCCGCGAACTTCATTGTCAAAGGCAGAGGGGGCTTTCGAAGTTGAAGAATTTTTTCTCCGGCACTTCACCGTTACGGGAATATGGCAATCCGCCACTTCTTATCCGTCGACGTATGGAAAAACGAGATTCGCGAGTTCGCTATAACTACAACCGACAAAATTTATAAATCACTGGCAAAATCGATCAGGATTGTTACGAAATACAATTGTGAGAATCTGCGATTTAAATGAATCGCGAACCCGAAAAATTCAATGATTTTTACATCTTGCAATGCCCATAGCTATTTAATGCGCCGACCGATTTCAGTGAAACTTCGTACATGTATGTACAGTCCCTGCTCAGTTTATTAGACTCACCTGTATAATTATGATATTTCTATACGATATTGTACTATACGATTTGAACTTTTTTGGGAAGCTAGAGCAATTAGTTTACTAAAGAATGTGAAAAGAAATTTTTTCAAAAATTGCAATTGATCGGAATTGTTGAAAAAATACTAAAAGTTGAATTTTTAACTTTTTTATGTGGGCCTATATTGAAAATTTAAAAAATAAGTTTTGTAGATCTGTGTCAATTAAACATATTCTGAAAATTTCGTCAAAATCGGTCGACGTTGCAACGAGCTACAAACATTTAATGATGGTAAAAATTGCAGATTTTCAAGATTTTCGGCAATAAATCGTTACTTTCCGTTGTACAAAAAAACTTCGTAGGACAAAGTTACACTGTTTGAAGGGCCACATATAACGGTGTAAGGGAAAAAAATTTCAAGGTCATTTTTATGAGATTTCAAGGTTATCGATGTTTTTTTAAATGGAATGAGGTATTTTTTAATACATCAATCGATGCAGCTGGACATTCTTTATAAAAAAGTACTAACCTATGTATGTCGAAAAGTTAGTAGTTCAGGAGATATTTCAATTTAAATAACTCCAAAATACCATTACTGTCGTACTAAGGCGTTAGTGTTTACTTACTTGTGTAACGCCTTAGTACGACAGTAATGGTATTTTGGAGTTATGTAAATTGAAATATGTCCTAAACTACTAATTGAAATTGAAAAATTGACGTTGAAATTGAAAAATTGAAGAATTGAAAATGAAATTGCAGATTTGAAATTAACGAATTGAAAATGAAATTGCAGATTTGAAATTAACGAATTGAAATTGAAAAATTGAAGTTGAAATTGAAAGATTGACGTTGAAATTAAAGAGTTGAAATTAACGAATTGAAATTGAAAAATTGACGTTGAAATTAACGAATTGAAATTGAAAAGTTGAAGTTGAAATTGAAAAATTGACGTTGAGAATTAAATTGAAGATTTAATTGAAGTGGAAATGGAAGAGTTGAAATTGAAGTTGAAATGGGAGAGTTAAAATTGAAGTTGAAATGGAAGAGTTGAAATTGAAGTTGAAATGGGAGAGTTAAAATTGAAGTTGAAATGGAAAAATTGAAATTGAAATTAACGAAATGAAATTGAACAATTGAAGTTGAAATGGAAGAGTTGAAATTGAAGTTGAAATTAAAGTTGTAATTGAAAAATTGAAGTTGAAAATGAAGTTGAAGAGTTGATATTGAAATGGAAGTTGAAATTGAATTGATGTTAACGTTTACTTACTTGTGTAATGTCTTAGTACGACAGTAATGGTGTTTTAGAGTTACTTAAATCAAAATATCTCGTGAACTACTAACTTTTCGACATACATAGGTTAGTACTTTTTTATAAAGAATGTCCAGCTGCATCGATTGATGTATTAAAAAATACCTCATTCCATTTAAAAAAACATCGATAACCTTGAAATCTCATAAAAATGACCTTGAAATTTTTTTTCCCTTACACCGTTATATGTGGCCCTTCAAACAGTGTAACTTTGTTTCTACGAAGTTTTTTTGTACAACGAAAAGTGACGGAGATATTGAGCTGTTCAGAGTTATGTGGGCCACCCTGTATATTAGAATAGTAATAATTAGACAGCGGATCTTTATGCAAAATAGAAATTTTCTACCTGAATTGCATCATTCTGGAGTGAGATTGAAATTTATTGTTTCTTTTAATATGTTTAATTAAGGTTGAAAGTAATAGATCAGTCTATTTAAATTCTTCTAATTTATTTTTTGTTTTAAGTTACTTGTACGCATTTTTGTCATAAATGCATAAAATCCGCTGTCTAAGTAATGATACTTCGCAAAGAAAAAGTTGTCGAAAATATCAGAGAAAAAAATCATGAATATCGTAGTCGATCTCGAGTCGTCTCGATCGGTTTTCGCGGTTGGATAAATAGGAAGTAAATGGAAGGAGCGGATCGATGCTCTCTCTCTCTCTCTCTCTCTCTCTCTCTCTCTCTCTCTTTCGGGATATTTTTCGGGCTGTATGCACCCGCAGCGGAATGCACCGCGGCAATACCGTTTCTTCGTTTAATTGTCTCGGCCGCGGCGCGACGCGATGGCTCGATCCTCGAAAGGGGAATTCGCCAGGGTCGATTTACCTTTGTTGTACAGTGACGAAACCGTCCGTAACAGACGCGGCATTCGGGCCGGCCCGAGCCTCAAATTCCACCTGCAGTCCGTTCTTGCCCGGAACACGTGGATCAAGCCCATTGCCGGTGATTCGCGGTTTAATTGGTCACCGGGGCTCTCTCGTTTCTGTCGAGGAACGCTTCCTCGAGGCAGCTGCTGCTGCTCGTTCCGGCATGATCGCTTCTTTTGCTCCCCTCTCTCTCTCTCTCTCTCTCTCTCTCTCTCTCTCTCTCTCTCTCTCTCTCTCTCTCTCTTTCTCTCCACGGCCGTTCTTTTATCTCCGCTCTTTCGATATCGCGGTTTTTCTTTGTAGGTCCCGGGTTGCATTTTTCGAACTCTTCCCGGTATGCGCCGCTGCGTGAGACCGGACCTGTCCCGGAGTGTTACAAATAAAACGCGAAACACGCTTTAGCGCGTTCACCCCGTTTTTACGGGATCGCCGCTGCTTCGATCGGACAGCTCCTTCTCAAAATTAAGGCGGCATTACCCTGCAGCTGATCTAAAAACTCTATCCTTTTCTTCACCGCGTTCTTGAACACTAAATATTGTTAGAATGCACAGATATGTGTATAATCCCATTATCTAACAATCTAATAAAGAATAATAAGGCTAATAATCTAATAATCCCATGTGGGGTTTTGTAGCTTAAAAAAAGAACTGAGCCTACCGAGCACTAATAGCGATTCAAATGTTTTAGCTTAGAAGAATGACGAGGCTCTATATCTATCCAAAAATCTGGTCGAATAAAGATAATAATGTTGATAATTGTAAAATGAAAAATATAAAACCGGTCATTTGACTCGAAGCGTTTTCTCCCTTTCATCTCGGAGCTTGCTACGTCGCACAGTGGGGTATTTGGCCTGAAAAAGTGGAAAAAAACTATTGTAGCGTTATTTATAGGCTCAAGGTTATAATATTATATATCGTTGGATTCGCCTTAAGATCAGCTACAACATTATGAAATCCAAAACACATTTTAGTATTTGAAAAATCAAATTTACCTCAATTTTTTGAAAAAAAAATTTTTTTTTAACTTTTATATATTGAAATTTGTAGACGTCTGTATACTGTTCCTCTTTCGTTCGAAACATTTTTTCCTCAGATTATCGAGAACCCCTGAAAAAGCAAGGCGATAGTGGAATATTTGCACTATTATAACTTGAAAAATATTTAAGAAAAAAATATTTTAATATAGTGTTTTGGAAAGCTGTCAAAATAAGCTACAAGAATATGCAACAAAAAATAGGGAGTTCTATTTAAGAAATGGAAGATGACCTTCACGTGATTTTCAAACGACTATCCAAGGTCAAATCAATGACACCATTTTATGCCCCCCTCTAAACCATACAACTTTTGTCTGAAACATTTTTCTCCAAAATAGCTTCATTTCCCAGATATACGTCTGTTTCACGTTAAACGACTCACCCGGTATATTATAAGAATATTTTAAAATGATTACCATTAATTTTCATCGGAAAATACATAAGAAATTTCTTCCTCGGATAATGTTTCTTCTTCATTTGAGGCCAAGCGTAGCCGAACGTACGCGTACGCGAAACGCTGCTAAACACTTAATTCTAAATTAGCTATAAAATTTGAATCCGGACATATCCGGAATCAAACTTTGTTGGCTTATAATCACGAATCTTTACCGAATGTAATGACACCAAAAAGAGCACTCAATACGGCTTTATACTATAACAAAATTGTCAATAAAGTTTTGTAATTTTTAAAAAGCTTACGGAATGATTGGTAATATTCAAATATTAATAACTATACTAATTTAGATGATAACAAAATAAAATCTATGCGAAAGTGCTCTGTATACCTACCTGAACAACTTTTGTAATACAAGAATTTACAGAATTTCCCTTTAAACACATGAAAATCGCCAATGAACAGACGCTGTCTTAGAAACTGTTTAAGAACGCCAAGCGCGCCTTAAAATCTCTCGACTTTCGATGAAGTTTACTACTTCACGGGTGTACAAATAGAAAAAATAATATTGCAGCCTTATTCTTTAACTACAACGAACAACAAAAATTGTATGCCATACGCAAAAATTTAGAAATTGAATTTTTTCCACTTTTTCGGGCCAAATACCCCACTGTGCGTCGTATAGTGGGCGAGAAACCGATCTTTTTGGATAAAAATCTGCCGACAACTCAGTTTTTCATCGATTCAATTGGATTTTTTTTTAAATGTTCGTTTAGGACTACACTTCGATGACGTGCTGCGCGAAAATCGTTAATTGTCACAAGAAATCAAGAATCCTTATCTACAAAACCCAATAACTGTGCGTCGTCGTGTAATTCGATAATAATCCCATTTGGCGGGCTGAGAATCGTAGGGGTGTGTGTCACATACATAGTATATATACCATGGTACACATTCATACATGTACGCTAAATGATAGCTGACGATTGTGCGTGCAAATATTTTTGAATACCCCCTGTACGAAAATTGTATCAACACAGAAGTATTCTCCGTTTGATTTTTGCATTTCGTTCGAGTTCCCCTGTGAACGCTTTCGTGAGAATCGTGACTTCCCCTTTCTAAGCCAGCTGCGGCAATCGGGTGCATTACTATGAAAATGAATGCACTTGCGATACTCTGTTTACTTAATTAGACTTGGCGCAATGAGCTCTGCGGCGTACCGCAAACGAAGGGTCGCTGTTCCTACTGATAAAAAATAACGCAATCGCAATTGAATTTGTTCAGGAACGAACACAAAAACGAATCTACACGAACTACAATTTCGTACGTACTTTCATTTTCCCAATCTTAAATCTACAAGTTTTATCATTTTACACAATCTGTTATTTATTCAGTGTTGCCGTAAACCATGTTTGGTTTATGCAGCATACATTACTCTGTAACACATTGCAAATAATAATGAAGTATGACAATAATGTTAAAAGCATTAATGCATCAGTTTCAGCTCAATAGGATAATTGAAAGAAGAATATACAAGTTTTATCTGGTTCCTGTGTCCTGCAATCAATGAAGAACATTTTTTATTTTGCATAAAGATTATTTGTTTTAAACTTTTTTATTTGTGCCCTTAATGAAAATTTAAAATATATGTTTTGTAGATCTATGTTAGTTATACACATGTTGAAAATTTCATCGAAATCGGTTGACGCAGTTAGAAACGACAGGCATTGAAAGTTGCACGATTCTGTGGATTTGTAAAACTACGATTTTCACCAGTTTTAACTGGTTGTATCTCGTGTGTATGTTAATCGATTTCCATGAAATTTTCAGCCTGTGTATAACTAACATAGATCTACAAAACACAGTTGTTGGTACAGCACGATTACTGAGAAGGCTACAGTGAGTGTACAAATTATTCGTACACCTTTTAAAAACTAATAACTTTTTTATAATTGTACCAAACGACCTGATTTTTGTAATCAATTAGAAGCATTGGTCTACGAGATGATACGCTAAAAAGATTTCCCAAGAATTATTATTTACAAGGTTACATGCTACAATAAAAAAGTTTAAAGCTTTTTTATTTGGGCCCTTAATGGAAATTGTTTTGTAGATCTATGTTAGTTGTACACATGCTGAAAATTTCATCGAAATCGGTTGACGCAGTTAGAAACTACAGGCATCGAAAGATGCACGATTCTGTGGATTTATAAAACTACGATTTTCACCATTTTTTACCGCTTGTAACTCGTGTGTCTGATACTCGATTTCCATGAAATTTTCAGCCTGTGTATAACTAACATAGATCTACAAAACACAGTTGTTGGTACAGCACGATTACTGAGAAGGCTACAGTGAGTGTACAAATTATTCGTACACCTTTTAAAAACTAATAACTTTTTTATAATTGTACCAAACGACCTGATTTGTTGTAATCAATTAGAAGCATTGGTCTACGAGATGATACGCTAAAAAGATTTCCCAAGAATTATCATTTACAAGGTTACATGCTAAAATAAAAAAGTTTAAAACTTTTTTATTTGGGCCCTTAATGGAAATTGTTTTGTAAATCTATGTTAGTTGTACACATGCTGAAAATTTCGTCGAAATCGGTTGACGCAGTTAGAAACTACAGGCATTGAAAGATGCACGATTCTGTGGATTCGTAAAACTACGATTTTCACCAGTTTTAACTGGTTGTATCTCGTGTGTATGTTAATCGATTTCCATGAAAGGGTATAGCCGGATGAGCATGGGCCAGCTGCCCCCGCTCCGATTTTCCTGATTCCTGTCTTAAAACATCGTTTTATGTCTAAAAAACCATTGTGCAAAATTTCAAATGTCTACCCCCACCGATAAGGGTGATATTGAGGTAAATTCCCCCGCACTTAAATGCAATTTGCTCTAAAACGAGAAAAGATATCGACATGGGATAAACGGCAAATAAAAGACATAGATACACTCTATATTTCAGATTTTTTTCAGAATTTTTTGCTAATTATTTATAGTTGAAAATAATTAATTAATTTTTTGGGAATTTTTTTAACTATCTTTCCCTAGGTTGACACCTACCAAAAAATTCTAAAATATTGCTATGATTCTAACCTATTTTGTAAACAAATCTCAGAAGTGTCCGTTTGGTAGAACAGTGTCAAAAAAAATAAAGTATGCCGGCGAACGCTCGGTTTGACGGGAGCTAGTGACGGGAGCGAACGGGAAGTTGGCGCTTGTACGGAAAAGCTGATACATGTAAAAATGCGACTAAATCTTCTAATACATGATTACAGTTAGAAGTCTAAACAATTATATTCTAGACAATAAAAATCGTTTAGTTTATAAATACATATAAAAAAAAGAAAAAAACAAGAAAAGCGCCGACTTCCCGTTCGCTCCCGTCACTAGCCGCCGCAAGGGCAATCGGTCGCTGCGTCGTTACTGATCAAACTGAGCGTTCGCCGGCATACTTTATTTTTTTTGACACTGTTCCACCAAACGGACACTTCTGAGATTTTTTTACAAAATAGGTTAGAATCATAGCAATATTTTAGAATTTTTTGGTAGGTGTCAACCTAGGGGAAGATAGTTAAAAAAATTCCCAACAAATTAATTAATTATTTTCAACTATAAATAATTAGCAAAAAATTCTGAAAAAAATCTGAAATATAGAGTGTATCTATATCTTTTGTTTGCCGTTTATCCCATGTCGATATCTTTTCTCGTTTTAGCGCAAATTGCATTTAAGTGCGGGGGAATTTACCTCAATATCACCCTTATCGGTGGGGGTAGACATTTGAAATTTTACACAATGTTTTTTTAGACATAAAACGATGTTTTAAGAGAGGAATCAGGAAAATCGCAGCGGCGGCCGCTGGCCCATGCTTATCCGGCTATACCCTTTTCAGTATGTGTATAGCTATTGTATAACTATTAATAGGCTAGCTAGATAAAGCGTTAAAAAATGAAGTGGTGCGATAAGAGGAGGGTGAAAGACGGTGGAAGAAAAAGAATTTGAAGATACGCGGGTGAAGGATATTGTTTAAAAGTAGAAGGAAAAGGGGGAGGGAACGCGTATCGAAGTAGCCAGGGCAGAACGGAGCCTCGGTGAACTCCATTGGCAACGGTTTCCGTTGGTTGTTGGCCGCAAGATGGCGTGGGATTTTTGCAGGGAATTGTACATCGAGGGTGGAACAGGAGACACGAAAGTGTAGTCTGTCGGTGGGAGCGAGAAAGGGAGTTAGCCTTGAAGGCACAAAGCCTTCCCCTGGTCGTCCTAACGAGCCCACCAGCCGGTATCGTATTTCACGGGCTGGTGCATGCATAGTAAAGCTTATTAATTCCATTTAACGGGCTTAAGTCCGGCTCTCCCCTTTCGCTGGCCAAGTAGATCGGGAATACGAGTAGGTATACTAAAAGAAGGCGGCCGAATTAGCCCATGTTGCGATCGGCCTACCCATGGCGAGCATGAGAAACGAGTCGAGCAGAAGACTCTAAAACGAGTGAAAAACGACGGGCCGCAAGGAGAAAGAAAAAGGAACAGGCGAAACGGCCGAGCTGCGTATATACAAGCGCAAAACCAGATATCGTCGCCGTCGCGTCGACTCATCCAACGATCCTCTCTCCCCTCTCCTCTCTCCCCCTCTCTCTCTCTCGGTTCCCCTTTTACGGGAGCAGAGCAACGCGCTCGCAACCTAACTTGCTCCAATCTGTAGTTCCCCTTTCTTGCAATATTAAATTCACGGACGCGATATATCGCGTTGCGTTATCGATTCCGCGCCGATGAATTCGTTAACTCTCCGCTCGTTCGAACCGTTCTCCCTCTCCTACCCCCACTCCTTGCCGACCACCACTTTTTGCAATGTAAATATCCTCCAACAACTGGACAGCGGATTTCACACATTTATCAGAACAATCGGCGGGTGTCGCTTCAAACCAGTGCTAGGGTAAATAGTATTTTAAATAGTAAATAATCCCATTTACTTTACAGTGCCTGTACAACTTTGAAAATAAAACACTTTACTTGATGCAGTAATTTTTGAAAATAAAATATTTTATTTGATGCAGTATTTGATGCATTTCTGAAAATAAAATATTTTATTTGTTGCAGTAATATTTGTGAAAATAGTATTTTATTTTAAGAATATTGAAAATATTTGTACTTTGTCTTTATTTTCAATTTCAATTTTAAATATTATTGCTCAAAGTAATGGTTCGCATTTGATAGATTTCTGAGTATAAATAGTTTTCTGGTGATAAGATACACTGTATGTTTATCAGCAAACCTCAGTAGGCACATGCTGTGAACTGAAGTGGATGTACGCAGTAATAGCAGCAACCAAACGAAAAAATAAAACGAAAATGTGGCAAATGATATGTCTCTTATATTAAGTACCATTTCTTTGTTAAATTATTGCTAAAATAAGAAATATTAAATAAGTAATGCGATTTCTGAAAGTATTAGGTATAACGATGCAAAAAATAAAATATTCTATTTTGTCTTTCAGATTATTAAAATAGAAATATTTTATTTTGCGTTTCAGATTATTCAAATAGAAATATTTTATTTTGTGTTTCAGAGTATTCAAATAGAAATATTTTATTTTGATGTTCAGATTATTCAAATAGAAATATTTTACTTCGAGGTTCAGATTGTTCAAATAAATAGAAGTATTTTATTTCGAGGTCCAGATTATATTATTTCGAGGTTCAGATTGTTCAAATAAAATACTATTTTCTTTAAGCAAAATAAAATCTGAAATATTAAATAGTATCTCAAATATTTTTTTCGCCAAATAATGCCCACCTCTGCTTCAAACAACCCTTCTGACGAGAACCAAATTTTTCTTCCGTATCCAGTGAAACACTTCATAGTTTCTACAAAGTGGTACATTCAAGTGAACTTTGAGCGCGGATATCTCGGAAACTATGCGAGATAGCGAAAAACTGAATCGAATCAATCTTGTGGCACATTTTGTCAGCTTTAATTTTGTATGGAATGGTCTTATCGCTAGGACGCATACTTTCCGAAATATCGGCGGTCAAAGTTCTCTAATTGTGCTGAAGAGTAAGTGAACTTTGAGCCCGGATATCTCGGAAACTGTGCGAGATAGCGAAAAACTGAATCGAATCAATCTTGTGGCACATTTTGTCAGCTTTAATTTTGTATGGTATGGTCTTATCGCTAGGACGCATAATTTCCGAAATATCGGCGCTCAAAGTTCTCTAATTGTGCTGAAGAGTTAGTGAACTTTGAGCGCAGATATCTCGGAAACTATGCGAGATAGCGAAAAACTGAATCGAATCAATCTTGTGGCACATTTTGTCAGCTTTAATTTTGTATAGGACGGTCTTATCGCTAGGACGCATAATTTCCGAAATATCGGCGGTCAAAGTTCTCTAATTGTGCTGAAGAGTTAGTGAACTTTGAGCGCGGATATCTCGGAAACTGTGCGAGATAGCGAAAAACTGAATCGAATCAATCTTGTGGCACATTTTGTCAGCTTTAATTTTGTATGGAATGGTCTTATCGCTAGGACGCATACTTTCCGAAATATCGGCGGTCAAAGTTCTCTAATTGTGCTGAAGAGTAAGTGAACTTTGAGCGCGGATATCTCGGAAACTGTGCGAGATAGCGAAAAATTGAATCGAATCAATCTTGTGGCACATTTTGTCAGCTTTAATTTTGTATAGGACGGTCTTATCGCTAGGACGCATAATTTCCGAAATATCGGCGGTCAAAGTTCTCTAATTGTGCTGAAGAGTTAGTGAACTTTGAGCGCGGATATCTCGGAAACTGTGCGAGATAGCGAAAAACTGAATTTAATCAATCTTGTGGCACATTTTGTCAGCTTTAATTTTGTATAGAATGGTCTTATCGCTAGGACGCATAGTTTCGGAGATATCCGCGCTCAAATTTTACTAATTGTGAAAAAGAACTCTTCAGCACAATTAGTGAACTTTGAGCGCGGATATCTCGGAAACTGTGCGAGATAGCGAAAAACTGAATGGTGCCAATCTTATGACACATTCTGTCAGCTTTAATTTTGTATGGAATGGTCTCATCGCTAGGACGCATAGTTTCCGAGATACTAGCGGAAAACCGAAAAAGGGAACCTTCTACGTGCCCCCCTGGATGTTTACTTCCTAAACTCTGAACAAAGACCCAAAGTTAAAAATTATGTTCCTTCCATTTCCCTGTACAACTTTTCGTTGACTGGACTAGTTTTGTTACCGAGATGAGTGGGAGGCTGTAGTGGCCGTTGGAGGGTGAAATGGCGGACAACTGGAGCAACGATCTTAGAGCCTGTCTAATCAAGGTTTTCTAAATCGATCTTGCGCTGGTAGAGGAGACTCGTTGTATTTAGGGTTTTGCATAGCGGCGTCGCCGGCACTATATTTAGAGAGTGTCAGCAGTCCGTGACATTAACACCTTATCGCTCGGGCTCGGCCAACTGGCGGAATACGATCCCGGGCGAAAAGGGAAAAGATAAAGGGAACGACGCGACGAGACGGTGCGGCATAGCGTGGCGTGGTGTACGGTGGGGTGGGGGGTGGGAATGAGAAGCCGAGCAATTCTTTGCATCGGAGTGAGATTTTTTAGGCTCCCGGTGTGATTTATTCGAAGCGGAGGAGTCGGGTGTGCAATCGAGAACCTCGATGGGCGAGGGTTCTCCGCGGTCGCGGGGAAACTAGGTTGAACGTGAACGCACAGCGAGGGGGAATCGTGGTAACGACTCATCCGTGGCAGAAAGGAACGGGACCCATAGTTCAAAGCAAAACGTGGCGTGACACCTTGCCGCGATGCGTGACTATTGCCGCAATGGATCGAGCGTGCACCCCTCGCACACTGTCGTCTATCACCGCCGTATATTGTCATTGTATTTTCGTCAACTGATTCATAGGGAGAGCCCGGTAATCTCAGCCGACTCCGATAATGCAAACGTAGGAGTCGTGCTCGCGGATTTTTATCCGCGCCGCCACCGTATCAAATATTCCCTTCGTTCCGCCGCAACGGTCACGCCTCTGCTCCCATACTCGCCGTACACACGCGCGTTTCTCGGAATTTTTTACTGGGAAACGCGCGCCATGTTTTTTAACGATCACTGTTTCATGGCTGATTATTCAACCATTTTTTTCTAATTTATTTCACGTCGCTTCTTCTAACTGTTTATTCAAACGATTGATTCGCAACCCTCTCTTAAACGTCCACAGAGCACGCCATTTTATATTTTATTTTATCACCATTACGATTGGACTGCGGATCCTTGTGCAAGATAGAAATATTCCGCATTGATTGTGGGAAGCAGACGTAAAATAAAAATTCATTTCATCCCTTAATGACTTTGTCACGTTAAAAACAATATTACAATGTTCTTGAATTTTCCCAATCTATTACTGTTTTATATTAATTCCAATTATCGATCGTACATGTTATCAAATTTGAAAATGATAACACTGTCCAACATCAAATTTGTTCCCTAATTACTGTTGGGTCCTTCTGATAGAGTTTTTTGCGCTGAATCTGAATCTGTTTTTAATTTTTTCCCTATACGCACAGTTTTTGAGAAACATGACTTTGAAAAAGGAACATATTTTTCAACTTTAAACAAATATTGTGATGTTATTATAAAAGATATTGAATTGTTCTTTGCAGCAAACGATACTGTAGACTTTCCCGAATACAGTGATACCCAATATTAATACATTGTGGTCGTTTGAACATGTTTAAATAATCAGTAAAGGCGGAGAGACACCACTTTTGCATCAATTTTGAGGATATTTTTCAATTTATCTCAAAAAATAAGGGTCCAGCGAAAAATCGAACTATACCACTCGATAGAGCAGACTTTTATCTTGAGAAGCCACCCTGTCAAGTTTGGATCATCGACGTTTTCTTTGAACCAGAAAGCAAAATATCTTCGCCCGACATGAGTTGCCGCCAGTGGCGCTCGCCATTAGAACGGGCGTTCCACGCTACTGGCGGCGACTCATGTCGGGCGAAGGTATTTTGCTTTCTGGTTCGAAAAAAACGTCGACGTTTCAAACTTGACACGGTGGCTTCTCAAGAGAAAAGTCTGCTCTATCGCATGGTATAATTCCATTTTCCGCTGGACCCTTATTTTTTGAGATAAATTGAAAAATATCCTCAAAAATTGATGCAAAAGTGGTGTCTCTCCGCCTTTACTGATTATTTAAACATGTTCAAACGACCATAATATATTAATATTGGATATCACTGTATTCGGGAAAGTCTACAGTATCGTTTGCTGCAAAGAACAATTCAATATCTTTTATAATAACATCACAATATTTGTTTAAAGTTGAAAAATATGTTTTTTTTCAAAGCCATGTTCCTCAAAAACTGTGCGTATAGGAAAAAAATTAAAAACAGATTCGGAATCAGCGCAAAAAACTCTATAAGAAGGACCCAACAGTAATTAGGGAACACAAAAAAAGTTGAAATTTGTTGGACAGTGTAATTGTTCGAAACGGTAGCGCCGAAAGCATTTTCACATTTTATTACTGTTTTATATTGCACCCAACTAATTAGTGGAACAGGGAGAGCTGTCGCGCGGAGTGGGAATCGCTGAACGCGATCACGTACAACCTAGCGTCGCGCGGGGATGGTGTAACGGTTAAATTTAATAGTTTATATCTCCTGAACGCATAGGCTTTTTTAAAAAATTGTTTTTTAAATAATGCATTGTCATCCAGTTCTGAGTTATGTTTAAAACTTCAAGTCTCTAGCTCATCGGAAAATTAGTTTAAAATCAATTGCGAAATTTGTACCAAACAGACAGACAAGAAAGCGAGCTAATAAAAACGTGGTACAAATCAGCATAATCGTTGGAATTGAATTTAGTCGGCAATTCCATCCGCTGTCTAACGATCACTGTCTCGCGTTCGATCGGTTCAGATTAGACGTTATTTTATCGTGTATCTTCGATGAGAATCGACTTTGCCAAAAATCGAAAATCGGATCTAGCGGTGAGTGGAATGCGAGTCCTCTCGGTCCGTTTCGTACGGACATTTTATACATTCGGCCGACTATCTCACTCTGTATTTTCATAGATACGCGTTTTTATTCCCGTGGAAATTGGGCCGCGATTCGGCGGAAAAACTTTTCAGATTCAGCGGACGGCGCGGGTTTGACGGGGAAAGGCGAGGTTACCGGACGCGGAGAGCAGAGGGAAATGTCGGTATAAAGAAGCACGGCGGAAAAGAAGAGAAAACCGGGGGACCAGACGACGCGAGGCGACGCGCAAAAAATCCGCCAGCAAACGATTCATCTTTTGCCCGATGCGGCGTGGTGGGACCGCGCGACGTGATTCTGTATCACGGCGGCAACTTTCTTCGCTTTCCTCGGGCATGCGAATCTCGCGGGCAAAGTTCCGCGGCCGCCGTCGTCGTCGTCTGAAAGACGAAAATTTCATGGGTCCAATCGACGCCCGTCGCGGGCGCCGAACCGCTTGGATAACTGAAAATACGCCGGTCGCATAGTGAATGAAAGTACCGGGGCGAAAACCGAGCGCGGCAGCTTCCCACCCTCGGGCTCTATGGAATGAGAAAAGTTTCTAAGCTGGTTAGAATTAAAAGTCATCTGGTTCGGAACCGTAATCCCCCGGGTAATGTGAGTCATTCGAGGCTGACCCAATTGTCTTCGCTCTTCGACTGGGGCTACAGGTACTTTCGCGCGCGCGCATCAATTATGCCCCCGATTAGTTAACGCTCCATAGAGGATCGGCCGGGCTGCTCTCTAATTGTTGTTGCGCCCTTATACGCGCTCGAAATTCGGGAAACTGGGATTCATTAGCGAAACTTCCTCCTCGGCACACGGGATAGTTTTTTAATCGAACGTGCACGCGGTGCTTTCGATACTCTTTGCTCGCTCGCCGACGTTACACTTTTTAGAACGGCCTGGAACAATATATCGTTCACATATTCCCCATGAATTGCAAAATAGACATTTTCTACTCGGATTGCAACCAACTGGTGTGAAGTACAAATTGATTTTACTATCTGACACTTTATCTTGCAAATCTACACAATTGTTCCAAACTAAATTATTAGACTGGACGTTTTAAAAGGATCTGCACCAATATTGTACACATATTCGCCATGAAATGCAAATAAACTTTTTGTACCCGTATTACAACGAACTAGAGTGAGGTACAAATTGATTTTATTATTTAACACTTCATCTTGCAAAACTATACAATTGTTCCAAACGAAATTATTAGACTATATAGGCTCTTTAAAAGGGTCTACAATAATATTGTACCCATATTCGCCATGAAATGCAAAATAAACATTTTCTACCCGAATGAAGGAGTGAAGCACAATTTGATTTTCCTATTTAACACTTTATCATAATACATAACACTACATCATAATACATAACACTTTATAATAATTATTATAAACAAAAAAAAAAGAATTCGTAAAAGTATTTTGCAATTCCTCTAATTCGTTTATTGTTCTAAATTGCATCTTAAAATTGTGTGACAAACACATGAAATATTGTTTAATATTACAAAGAATATTAAGCTAGCGGAAACAATAATAATTATTGTAAATAATATTAAAAAAAGAATTCGTAAAAGTATTTTGCAGCTCTTCTAATTCGTTCATTGTTCTAAATTGCATCTTAAAATTGTGTGACAAACACATGAAATATTGTTTAATATTACAAAGAATATTCAGCTAGCGGAAACAATAATAATTATTGTAAATAATATTTAAAAAATTCGTAAAAGTATTTTGCAATTCCTGTAATTCGTTTATCGTTCTAAATTGCATCTTAAAATTGTGTGACAAACACATGAAATATTGTTTAATATTACAGAGAATATTAAGCTAGCGGAAACAATAATAATTTTTGTAAATAATATTAAAAAAATTCGTAAAAGTATTTTGCAGTTCTTCTAATTCGTTTATTGTTCTAAATTGCATCTTAAAATTGTATGACAAACACATGAAACATTGTTTAATATTACAAAGAATATTAACCTCGCGGAAACAATAATAATTATTATAAATAATATTTAAAAAAGAATCCCTAAAAGTATTTTGCAATTCCTCTAGTTCGTTTATTGTTCTAAATTGCATCTTAAAATTGTGTGACAAACACATGAAATATTGTTTAATATTACAAAGAATAATAACCTCGCGGAAACAATAATAACTATTGTAACTAATATTAAAAAAAAATTCGTAAAAGTATTTTGCAATTCCTCTAATTCGTTTATTGTTTTAAATTGCACCCACTCACGTTACTCGTAAATGCCTTAAAATCGTGTGACAAACACATGAAATATTGTTTAATATTACAAAGAATATTAAGCTAGCGGAAACAATAATAATTATTGTAAATAATATTTAAAAAAGAATCCCTAAAAGTATTTTGCAATTCCTCTAATTCGTTTATTGTTCTAAATTGCATCTTAAAATTGTGTGACAAACACATGAAATATTGTTTAATATTACAAAGAATAATAACCTCGCGGAAACAATAATAACTATTGTAACTAATATTAAAAAAAAATTCGTAAAAGTATTTTGCAATTCCTCTAATTCGTTTATTGTTTTAAATTGCACCCACTCACGTTACTCGTAAATGCCTTAAAATCGTGTGACAAACACATGAAATATTGTTTAATATTACAAAGAATATTAAGCTCGCGGAAACAATAATAATTATTATAAATAATATTAAAAAAAGTATTCGTAAAAGTATTTTGCAGTTCTTCTAATTCGTTTATTGTTCAAAATTGCATCTTAAAATTGTGTGACAAACACATGAAATATTGTTTAATATTACAAAGAATATTAAGCTAGCGGAAACAATAATAATTATTGTAAATTATATTAAAAAAAAATTCGTAAAAGTATTTTGCAATTCCTCTGATTCGTTTATTGTTCTAAATTGCATCTTAAAATTGTGTGACAAACACATGAAATATTGTTTAATATTACAAAGAATATTAAGCTAGCGGAAACAATAATAATTATTATAAATAATATTAAAAAAAGAATTCCTAAAAGTATTTTGCAATTCCTCTAATTCGTTTATTGTTCTTAATTGCATCTTAAAATTGTGAGACAAACACATGAAATATTGTTTAATATTACAAAGAATATTAAGCTCGCGGAAACAATAATAATTATTATAAATAATATTTAAAAAAGAATCCCTAAAAGTATTTTGCAATTCCTCTAATTCGTTTATTGTTCTAAATTGCATCTTAAAATTGTGTGACAAACACATGATATATTGTTTAATATTACAAAGAATATTAAGCTCGCGGAAACAATAATAATTATTATAAATAATATTAAAAAAAGAATTCGTAAAAGTATTTTGCAATTCCTCTAATTCGTTTATTGTTCTAAATTGCATCTTAAAATTGTGTGACAAACACATGAAATATTGTTTAATATTACAGAGAATATTAACCTCGCGGAAACAATAATGACTATTGTAAACAATATTAAAAAAAAATTCGTAAAAGTATTTTGTAATTCCTCTAATTCGTTTATTGTTTTACATTGCACCCACTCACGTTACTCGTAAATGCCTTAAAATCGTGTGGCGAACACATGAGATATAGTTTAATATTACAAAGAATGTTAAGCTAGCGGAAACAATAATAATTATTATAAATAATATTAAAAAAAGAATTCGTAAAAGTATTTTGCAATTCCTCTAATTCGTTTATCGTTCTAAATTGCATCTTAAAATTGTGTGACAAACACATGAAATATTGTTTAATATTACAAAGAATATTAAGCTAGCGGAAACAATAATACATAGAACAGGAATTGTAGATAAATGATATCTGTGGTCGCGCGGATGCGCTGTTCGTTTGTGGTCTGAAAAATATTGGAAAAATAGGCGGCAACGGGGACAAAGGCGGCGGTTAAAGGGGATCTTCTTCTCCGTCTTCGATCTCTAAGCCACGGGGGTGAAGTTTCCGCAAACAATTGCGTAAACACACCGGGAGATATGCCGGGACGTTTGGCGAGCCTCGCGGCGCGGCGTGTACACGCCGAAACATTTATCTGTTCCCGGTGGCACAAAGACTCTTTAATCTGTTAGATTAAAGTTTCTTTTGGGGGGGAGGAAGCGCGAAGTCACGCGGAAACCAGCCACGAGTGAAAGATGAGAGGGGATGGCGACGTTGCAAAAATATCACCGGCGACTCAGCTACGCTCGCCATCCACGACACTATCGATTTCACCCCTTGCATGCTCGTACGTTTTACATATCCCCGGCGTTCCTCCTCGCCACGACGCGACGCGAGACGTCGTGTTTTTCTTGCCCTTCAGAGAATTATTTCTTTTGCTTCGAGTGGTAAACGCCGCAGCCGCCGCCGCCGCGTCGAAAATCATGGCGCACGCGCCCGCAAAAACGGCCCGCCGAGAAATTCCAAATTTATGTCCCCCGTTCCTCGATTTTCTTCACACCATCGCACCGCCACTGCTCCACACTGCGTCAGAGTTAAAATATTAAAAATTTAATTGCGCTTAACGATTAAATACTTATTAATCATTTTTTACCATTAACAATTATCAATTTTTAGCGACCTCCATGTCTTTCTAATCGCATGGACGAATGATTTACTTATTTATTATTGTTAGACTGCGGATCTTTATACAAAATGATAATTTTCGTCGTCGATTACAAGACGCGGGAACCATACAAAAATGTCTTTATAACTTTAATTAACAATCTTAATAAATAGAACCTTCTTAAATCGATTTAATGTTTTGACTGTTTTAATCTACATCCACCCATTTTTGTGATAAATGCATAAAATTCTCAGTCTGCTTTCATCCGAGTGGTTCATTTAACAAGTACAATATTGTTGCAAAAGAAAACTTTTTTTTTACATGTAGCTTGCATTACATAGAGATGCACTAATGATCATTGGCTTAGAACGAAGTCTATAGTGTTTTCATTGACAGTTAAAACAAAGATTTATTCATACAATTCTGATTAATTAGGATACAACGTGTCTCTCCTGTAATCTCAGGGTGGAGGCGTAAACATAAAGCGCATTTATAATAACGATCACGACACTGGTTTTGTTAATAATAACGTTTAATCACAGATCAGAGATGCGTGTGTCCGATGGACGATGGCATGTGCAGAAGAGTGAGGTTATGAGAGATGAGATGGTACATTAATGAGAGACTAGATGGCGCAAGGCGTGCGACCTTAAGGGGGATCTATACCCTCAGATTTTGGGGTATTTATCAGTGTTATCAACCTCTGTGCAGAAAAAAAGTTTGGTAACATTGATAAACACGCAACTGCATAATGGACACGAGATGGAGTTGCTTGCTATTTCCATATTCTATTCAGCTCGTCGCGAATGCCGTTATACAGGGCAGGTCGCACTAATATTAGTGCCACCGATGAGAATATGTACCTCGTCTGTGTCAGTTTTGCTATCATTCCACATTGACAGCAGTGCAGCAGTGAAATGTTGCACAATATCGCAGCACTGATTGACAGTCCTTCTGACTGGGCACCATCTCGTCTAAACTAACTGAAATAAAATTGGCTCTAGATTGGCTCTACATCAGAGATAACCTCTGTCTTCATGAACGTAATATGGGGAAATCTCTGCTATGTGAATGAAATCACGCGCATCGATTTTTTGTCCTTATACGAGCATATTTTGAGCTACACAATAGTTCATTTGATAGAGGAAGGTTCATCACGGCGCGCTCTGCTCATCGCATCAGTCAAAAAAGTCTCTTTGAGACAGAAAAATACATTGAAATCTGCGGTTATTTTTCTAGATTTTTTCTCTACTTTGGGCACTCATATTATTAGATATAAACATAATCTCGTTAAATCAATAGCAGAGCGCGCCGGATTTAACCTTCCTCTATAGAATGAGTCCTCACCCAGTCCAAAATCCGCTCAAATAAGGACAAAAAATCGCCGCGCGTAAACCCATGTTTCGACCCAAAATCTAGTAAGATTCTAGTTACTTCACTAGGGTATAGATCCCCCTTAAGGCAAATTTCCAACAATAAAAAGAAGTTGGTAAATCTCTAGGGAATTTTAGATTAGAGAATCCAATAAATAAATTAGGCTGAAGTTTATTAATAAAATTTTAATAGAATGAAATAGTTTGGTCACAATATTTTAAATCCAACTTCTTCGATTGGAGACTATCGGTTAAACAAACTTGTATTTTGTCAAGGACAAAATAATAACGTTTTTAACATTTAAATATAACGCCAACTTCACATTGGTCAGTGTCGCTTAGAACGAAGTTCATTGCGTTATCATCGACAGTTAAAACAAAGAATTATTCATACAATTCTGATTAATTAGGATACAACGTGTCTGTCCTGTAATTTCAGGGTGGAGACGTAAACATAAAGCACATTTATAATAATTAGACTGCGGATCATTATGCAAGATAAGAATTTTCTGCGTCGATTGCGGGGAGCAGGAGTAAAATAAAAATTCATTCCATTCTTTAATGATTTTGTTGCATTAAAAACAACATTACGATATTCTTAATTTTGTGCAAACGGAATTTTATTGAACCCAGCAGGTTCTGCGTCTTGCAATCGATGCAGACAATCTTTTATAATATTCGTTATAAATAATAATATTCAAGAATAATAAGTATTCGGAGCATGTTTCAAGAAATTGATGAATTTAATAGTCGACAGTGTAGTTGTGAAAAAACGTGTGGCTGGAGAATAATTTAGTATTGTTTAAGTAAACGCTTCCTGGAGTATTCCGGGTACATGAAAGTTTTAGGGGAGCGTCTCGGTATTTGCCTAATACTTTAGTAACGCGCGTAAGAAACTGGCAATCAATCTTAGTCAATCCCCGAGTTAATTACAGTTCGCTACGAGATAACATCTGTCAGCCACATCCAGACCTATAAGTTCTCATCATCCATATAAGTCAAATTAGCCGTGACTACATCTGTATATTCGCGCGAAGATGGCGGCTCCAGATAGTCCGAAGACCAACAATCTCGTCGTTCTTTCTTCTCGAACCGTGGCCGAGGTACAGTAACAACGATGCACTATGCGCTGAAAATATTCTGAGCGTCGCAGGGCTAGCTACTCAATAGATTATTCAGGAATAACTTCTGCGAATCGCCAGGGAATTCAATAATTTACATGATGTTGCCTGTTTTATTACCACGCTTTTGTTAGCTCGCTTTCTTGTCTGCCTGTTCGGTACAGATTTTGCAATTGATTTTGAACTAACTTTCCGATGAGCTAGGGACTTGAAATTTTAAACATAGCTCAGAACTGGATGACAATGCAATATTTAAAAAACAATTTTTAAAAAAGCCTGTGCGTTTAGGAGATATATGCTATTAAATTTAACCGTTACACCTCCCCTAGCGTCGCTCGGTAGTACGTGATCGCGTTCAGCGATCCCCACTCGCGCGACAGCGCTCCCTACTCCGCTACGCGTTCCCACTCTGACTCGCCTCCACTCCACTCAGCCGCTTCGCACCTAAGGAGCTCAGTGTGCGTTCGAGCTCCGTGCGGTGTTTACAAAGTTATTATTATTAGCAATCTGTATGGGGTTAGGAACCTGTACAGGACTAGGAAAAATTATTTGATACTTTTTAGGACATTTTTAAACATTTTTTTTAAATGAATTTTTATTTAAATTATTTGATACTTTCTAGTCCGTTTTTTAAACATATTTTTTAAATATGCACAAATGATTTCGGCGCTACCGGTTCGATCAAAGAATACTAGAAATTAGCAATTTTGCAGAATTATAATTTCGACGTTTCGGTTCGGTTTTGAAGCATCTTCAGGAAAAGTCCGCGTCTGTGAAATAGACACTGTTATTCATTACAACAGAAACAATTTTATGATTTACATCAGAGGAAAAATACGTACTTGCTAACTTTGAAAAAATACACAATGAAGAGCGTAAATAAATGGTACTTGTCTATACGAGCGTTTAAACTGTACTAGACTGTAACCGTTGCGACAAACGTCAAGGCAGAAAAACATAGAAACATCGTAGAACTTACCAGCCAATCCGGTGTCAAGGATCAAGAGACGCCAAATCAATATTTGGCGCGGAATTCAAATTTTAAATATTCATCAACACATTTCCAGCCCATGTATTACCAAAAATTGGTAGAAAAAATTAGCAATCATTTAATATGTGGAGTTTAACATAACTATGTTAATGTGTTTGACCACATTTATATTACTGGAATTCATTATTTAGATTATTATAGAAAATCATCATAAGTTGATTACTGATTCAGTAATGTAGTGTAAATTTCATTAATCTCAGGTTTTTCGTACCTAAGATTGACACTTTGATGTTTAATCATGTGAACAGTTTCTAATAATAATCTTTGATGTAAATTGCTTTCTTTATCCAGTATTTTGGCATTTTCGAAATCAAATGCATGGTCAAGTTCAAATGAATGCTTCGTCAAGGCGGTGTGTTGTGATAATGGTAACAATATATTTCTTTTATGCTCCTTGATCCTTGTACTCAAATGTCTAGAAGTTTGTCCAATGTAAGAAAGATTACAGCCTTTGCACGGTATTTGATATACTACGTTACAACATTTTAATAATGGTATTGGATCTTTGATATTAGGAAACCAACATCTCAAATAAACAGGGATTTTATAGATGGTATGTAACCCAACTTTTTTGAAAATCCTTCTAATATCGTTGGAAATGATATTAACATATGGGAGAACAACAGTGTTTTTCCAACTAATTGGACCCCTTTTCATGTATTTTTCCTCTTTCCGTTTTTCTATAAGAAGAGGGTGGTAAATTTCAAATTTATTTACGCTCTTCATTGTGTATTTTTTCAAAGTTAGCAAGTACGTATTTTTCCTCTGGTTTAAATCATAAAATTGTTTCTGTTGTAATGAATAACAGTGTCTATTTCACAGACGCGGACTTTTCCTGAAGATGGTTCAAAACCGAACCGAAACGTCGAAATTATAATTCTGCAAAATTGCTAATTTCTAGTATTCTTTGATCGAACCGGTAGCGCCGAAATCATTTGTGCATATACAAAAATTTACGATCGTGAAAATTCAAACGTATATTTTTTAAAACATTTATTTTTATTTGAACTATTTTATACTTTCCAGTCCGTTTCAAAACCGTGGCATTTTTAAAAAATGTATTTTGTATTTAAATTGTTTCATACTTTCTAGCCCGTTTCGAAAACGTGGTATTTCTAGAAAGTTAATTTTTATTTAAATAATTGTACTGTTTTAAATTTTACAGCTGCTTCTTGTCGTAATTGATAATCCGCTGGCTAATGTGTCAATTAGATGGGATCCGGCCCCGAAACAACGTGATTTAAATAAATTAAAATGTTTACTACGGACGAGATGCCCTAAATTTGTTTTGACAGTCTCGGTGGAGGATGAAGGGTGAATGACAGCAAGAAAGAGGTTTCGCAACGACCGCTGTTTGTCCCGGTGATTAACGTGAAGGGATACGCGACAGGAAACATTGAGACAAATGAATGCACTCAGGGTAAACGCGCGGCCATAAAACGACTTTTAATTGCATTTAATTATTATAGTTAACTGCGCCGAGACACGAGGACACCCAGACGCTCGTCATCGGCAGCGCAACTGCGTATAAACATATCGTGCGCTAAACACGCGCAATACAATCTCGTAAAACGGAATGAAAATTGTGCCAGTGGAATCCCGTCTAACACGATCACGTGTACTCCGACACAATGTTTCTCGGCAGGAGTTTTAGACGAATCACGACAATAATGAATTTCTAAGTAGAAAAAACCCGGCATAAAGTGCCGCGAATGCGAAAATTCGCGATTCTTTTACAATGCACACAATGGCGGAAAAGCCGCGCCGAGTTTTCAGTCATTTCGTTTCAACCTCCTCTTCTTAAGAACTTTTGAAAATGTACTCGGACAACTTCTTTACAATGCAACAATCAAAATTTCGGTTTATTTCGATGCCAAGGTTCGCTGTGTATTTATAATGGTTTTCGCGAGCGGATGCCAAAGAAAGTGGGTCACGTTTCAATGAAAATAATTAACAAAAAACTGCTCGAATAACAGGATTTAATACAGCATTTCTCCAAATGTTTCACAAATTTTTTAATTAACAAGTACACAATCTGTTCATTATTTGTCTAGCTCCGATCATTCCTAAATTTTTTTTTATTGAGCATTACTAAATTATTCGATCGTTGGTGGAATTTATAATTGCCAATTTTAAAATAAAAATTGTCTACGTAAAGTGAAATAATACGATAGTAAACACTTATTACCACACTTATATTAACTTGTCGTGAGGTTATCGTATGCGTAAAATCGTGTAATCGAATTTTAAATCACTTTCCGATGAGCTAGAGACATTGAAACTTTAAACGTAGCTCAGAACTGAATGACAATGCAATATTTAAAAAACAATTTTTTTAAAAAGCCCATGCGTTTAGGAGATATAAACTATTAAATTTAACCGTTACACCTCCCCGGGCGACGCTCGGTAGTACGTGATCGCGTTCAGCGACCCCCACTCGCGCGACAGCGCTCCCTACTCCGCTACGCGTTCCCACTCCGACTCATCCCCACTTCGCACCGAAGGAGCTCGTTGTCAGTATGGTGCACTGTAAATAGAAAATAGTAACGTATCTACTATTGAGTAGCAGAGCGGCCAGAGAGCCCTGAGGCAGTTATATTGGCGGGAATGTACCGAAATAAAATTACCGGACAAAAAGACTCCAGGACGTGTCCTACGAATTACAAAATATACACAAATACACTTGTCATACATTCAGTTTTCAGAATCAATTCATATAAATTTTTTAAAATTCTGCGGGGTACTCAAGGAACCCCATTTTATCGAGAAGCTTACAATACTGAGCGCACATGCGCGTGAAAAGTTGGGCTCAATCAAAGCACTGCATCTACCACGGAGTTAACCACTTCTGTTCTTGGCTTTTCACGAGAGTAAACACTTATTTCTTAATAATTTTAATTAATTGAATATGATAGGACTGTATTTTTAAATTCCACCAGAGTTTGCTCCACCCATTTTTCTTATAAGCGTTTGAAATCCGTAGTTGGATTATAATACTTTTGCAGAACAGTAAAGATAGTGATCAGAGCAGAAAAGGGTGGTTTGTTGGAATGTTGGAATGGAATGTTATATCTGTGATGCATTTCAAGTTTTAGAAGTATAAAGATCTGATAATTATATATATATAATAATAATATATAATATAATAATATATATATAATAAAGGTCTGATAATTACGTTAACGAAGTGTGTTAATTAAGGATGTTCTGGAGGTATATAAAAACGCAACAAAATTTTTGAAAATTTGGCAAGATATAATTCTTACTAAATTAATGCAATTATCAAAATTTGGGTTTGATTCACTGCACCGTTGAAGAATTATAGCATCTTAAAGTTTGCACATTTTAACACGTCTTCTTATGGAGAATTCATAAAATTCCACTTGAAACCCTATTTAAACCTTGAAAAAACGCTACTAGAAACTCCAGTTTTTTTATATATGTAGTAAAAATTATGTAATTGATTATGTTCAAAATTTATTAGGATTCACTAAACAGTTACAGAGCAAAAAATTATAAACTGTTACAAAACGTCTAATTTATCGTGTTGTCATCTCACTACATAATATGGAAACGCGACAACTGTGTAGACCACTGAATATAACTACAATCAGAGCTGAATCAGCTACAATTATTCGCAAAAGTCACTTACAAAAGTCAATTTTCTATAATATGAAGACAATTTGATTAAAAAATAAATATAACATGAAATTCACTAATTAAACGAAAGCTTTTTAAATTAATCTATGTTTTAAATGCAAAATATACTCATGAATGGCTTTCATTGCCAATATATTGATGGATTTCGAATTTCTTGTACTTTTGTCTCCCATTGTACCTCCAGAACATCCTCAAAGTGAATCGCTATCCTTAACGCAGTTAATATTTAAGAAAGAAAGGCAATTGTTATTTTAAAAATCAATTTCAATAAAAAAAACAAAAGATAAAGTCACTTGTGAATATTTATAGCTAAACGGAGGTACACATGCATATTCACTACAGTTACACTCGAGTCGAAATGATTATTCACGTGGGAATCAAAGTAAACGTTCGCCCATCATGGAAACGTTCAATTCTAGCGTGCCACGTCCCTGTCCTTAGCAGCAATTCACGTGTTATAAATCTACGAAGTGACGTATCCAACCAGCGACTTTGCCACACAACGGAATCTCTAACTAACTGTGCAAGCCTCGTTAGCAACGCTGCGGTTCGAAATCACGAGATACCTGTAAACAGGTTGGACTGGATGGGTCCACTTTTCCTGCAACTTTCTGCACAGCAGATACATACGCCAGTCATTTCTGATAACATGGTTGCAAGTTGGAATGTAAAAGGAAGCAGCTGTTTAACCACGAACATCTCGATAATCAATTTCCACATCCTTTTCACGTTCTTGTTTGCATAATTTCGCACTTCACTTCCCGTGTTTGCTTCGCGGTGAAAAACAATTTATTCGACAAAATGTTACAACGTGTCTCACCATGTAGATGCAACGCGTTGGGAATTTTTTCCAATTGTCAAAGTGGAAAGAATGTTTTACACGTAAACATATTTTAGGCGATAAATGTGGAAGATAAGCAGGTGGATCACGACACTGGTTTTGTTAATAATAACGTTTAATCACAGATCACAGATGCGTGTGTCACATAGACGATGGCGTGTGCAGAAGAGTGAGGTTATGAGAGATGAGATGGTACATTAATGAGAGACTAGATGGCGCAAGGCGTGCGACATTAAGGCAAATTTCCAACAATAAAAAGAATTCGGTAAATCTCTAGGGAATTTTAGATTAGAGATTCCAATAAATAAATTAGGCTGAAGTTTATTAATAAAATTTTAATAGAATGAAATAGTTTGGTCACAATATTTTAAATCCAACTTCTTCGATTGAAGACTATTGATTAAACAACTTGTACTTTGTCAAAGACAAAATAATAACGTTTTTAACATTTAAATATAACGCCAACTTCACATTGGTCAGTGTCGCTACAGTCGCTACAGGGAATTCAGGACTAGAGTTTCCAATAAATGTGTAAGGCTGACGTTAATTATTTCAAATTTATTTATAACTATTATAAAATTGTAAAGAAAATGTTATTAGAAATAAATTCTTTAAACTCGATTCTTTAATCCTACCTCTTCGATAGAAGACTATTGATCAAACATTTCCTACTTTGTTAAAGACAAAGTAATAACGTTCAAAACATTTTAAACAACATCAATTTCACATTGGTGAGTGTCGCCACAGTCGCTACATTCACTCGCCCCTAATAGTTGAGCAAATCAACTTATTATTTTGAGGTTATGAAACTGACTTTACGTTTAGGTTTACATTTTCCATTGTAATTAATTTTTGAGGTATCAAAAATGATATCATCATCGAATTTAAAACATTCTTGAACTCCTAGAACATTTTCTAAAAAGGCAGGTTTTAACCTATCTGTATTAATGGTGGTAGAAACACATTTATAATTAATTTTATACAGACAATTTTATTAGACGGAGGGTCTCTATGCAAAATAAACATTTTCTACTTGAATTCCATCAAACTGGAGCGAACCAGGAATTTATTTCTTTTCTCGACATGTTTGACAGGTGGAAAATAATATAATCGCATTTTTAAATTTTTCTACTGTCTTTACTGTTTGAAATTACACCTACTCAATTTTTGTCATAAATACATAAACATCCGCAGTCTGTTCACGGTGAACGTGTTCGCAATTGAATCGTTGCATGTCGAGAGTGTGCAATATATTCTCGACCGAACATGGCTCCAGGTAGTCGTTATTGCATTGTTTTCTAGTAAACACAATTTTGATAGAAGCTAAGAGACTGATATCCAGCTTTACGCCATTTGTAATTCCACTTGGACGTGGTGCACAGTGGCGGAGCGGTTGGTATCATTGTGTATGTATTCCATAACAGGCATTCGACGTGAGTTGGCACCATTTGTGTAATACTCCTGTGCCAAACCGACATTTCTCAGCAACCAGGAATCGCAAGGAGCCGGAGTACAACAATCGTATTAAACTCGATTCGGTGCCGAGGGCCACTTTCCGGAATCTGAATCGCGCCAAATATCACCGCCAGTTTTATATTGTTCCGTCTTGCAACCGCAAAGACAACCTCGAAACAACAAATCAACTTTCACGGTACAGCTCGACGCTGCTCAACTTTTTCTTATAAGCGCCTCGCGTCCGATTTTATCATGTTTAAGATACTTTACTGCGGAGACGAGGAGCATTTATTTTCATCATTAAGGATGTTCTGGAGGTACAATGGGAGACAAAAGTACAAGAAATTCGAAATCCATCAATATATTGGCAATGAAAGCCATTCATGAGTATATTTTGCATGAAACTTTTGCGAATACTGTACCCTCTGTAACTATATTCAGTGGTCTACACTTGTCGCGTTTCCATGCTAGTAAGAGACAACACGATAAACATTGACGTTTTGTAACAGTTTATAATTTTTTTGCTCTGTAACTGTTTAGTGAATCCTAATAAATTTTGAACATAATTAATTATATAATTTTTACTACATATACAAAAAAACTGAAGTTTCTAGTTGCGTTTTTTCAAGGTTTAAATAGAGTTTGAAGTGGAATTTTATGAATTCCCCATAAGAAGACGTGTTAAAATATGCAAACTTTAAGTTGCTATAATTCTTAAACGGTGCAGTGAATCGAACCCAAACTTTGGTAATTACATTAATTTAGTAAGAATTATATCTTGCCAAATTTTCAAAAATTTTGTTGCGTTTTTATATACCTCCAGAACATCTTTAACCTTACAACTAGACTGCGGATTTAAAGCTGTGGACGCGTACAATTTAAAGCAGTGGACATGTCAAAAGTATTTAAGGACGTCAATTTGGGGTAAACTTTAGTTCACCGGACTTGAAATTAGTAGAATTATGATGTATTTGGTATGTGATCCAGTAGATTTGTAGCCGGCGCGGATGCAGATCGAATTTCGAACCTCTAGGACCAATAGTTCAGGAGTTATGGTTGCTTGAAGTTGAGTATTTTTGACAGCGCCCTTATCTGTTAAAAATGCTCAACTTTAAGTGACCATAACTCCTCAACTATTGATCCTACAGGATTGAAATTCGATCTGCAGGTTCTCCGGGTACAAATCTACTGGATTACATACCAAATACATCATAATCCGTAGGAGAAAGGTACTAATTTTGAGTCCGATAAAGTAAAGTGTACCCAAAATTTGTTTTCTGTAATGTTACACATATTTTACGTATACTGTGTACTTTTTATTGTATTTTTCTTTTCTACCTGTCTTTAAAATGTTGTATATGTCCCTGTTGGTAAATGAAGAAATTGCTGCATATTTCTACTGCCTTGGACAATTAAAAAATAATTTACATTTGAAATGCCTGAGTAGACTGCGGATTTGATGCATTCAGAAGAAAAATGAATGGATCGATTTTAAAACAGCAGAAACCTAAATGTTCATAAGCGGATTCCGTTGCACCGTGAAATACGCGTGTTAGGATGGCAAACTTTGCAAAACATTCGTCCATGTTACACGCTGAAAAATATTCGTTTCCGTGTAAATATTGGTCGGGAATGTTTCACGTGATATCACGAGCTAATGCGCCAATAGGTGGGCATTAAAATTCTAATATGGGTCATGTTTCGCTTCGATCGAATCAGACAGTTGACTTAAGGGGGCTGTTTCACGTAAACGCTGCGTGTATCGTTTTTCTTCTCCGGACTCAAAATTTGTGCCTTTCTCCTACGAATTATGATGTATTTGATATGTAATCCAGTAGATTTGCACCAAGTGGGGTTGCAGATTAAATTTTGAACGTCTAGGATCAACAGTTGAGGAGTTATGGTCGCTTAAAGTTGAGCATTTTTGACAGCGCCTTTATCTGTCAAAAATGCTCATCTTTAAACGACCATATCTCCTCAACTATTGATCCTAGAGGATCGAAACTTCGATCTGCATCCGCGCCGGGTACAAATCTACTGGATCATGTACCAAATACATCATAATTCGTAGGAGAAAGGTACTAATCTTGAGTCCGATAAAGTAAAGTTTACCCAAATTAAGACTTGTCCAAAAGCTTTTAATTAATGAAATATTCTTCTTTCTGTTTCAGGTGAGTTGCACAGTTACAATTAATGCCAGAATTGTTCAAAAAGGAAGAAGAAAGGTAACCCACGAATATTTCGATCAAGTGTCGTCAACATTAAAATCGTTTAGACAAATCAACCACGATGAAATCCACCACTCTTCGATGAAAATGTTTATAGAAGTGTAAGTGTCGCGTGGCACAACGTCGCAACTTCGACGTAATGCGAATTAATTAATTGTGGAGCTCCGTAACGTATTTATTGTGTGAACGGAAGTTGCCAACTCTGTAAGCGGGCCCCTTATGAGCATTAATTGACTGGACTATATGTAATCCAATAGATTTGTACCGGACGAGGATGCAGATCGAAGTTTCGATCCTATAGGATCAATAGTTGAGGAGTTATGGTCGCTTAAAGTTGAGCATTTTTGACAGGTAAGGGCGCCGCCATATTGGTTTGTACTGACGACCGCGAACAGCTTACCTTCCCCCCTCGACCTAATCGTAACCAACTCAGTAAGCGGCGTGCGACCGTCACTACAAATCAATATGGCGGCGCCCTTACTTGTCAAAAAACTGGAAATATCCTCAACTTTAAGCGACCATAACTCCTCAACTATTGATCCTAGAAGTTCGAACTTCCATCTGCATCCGCGCCGGGTATAAATCTACTGGATTACATTCCAAATACATCATAATTCGTAGGAGAAAGGCAGAAATTTTGGGTCCAAGGCTTTTGATCAGCTGTTAAATGAACTGTGTTGAAGCCGAGTTGTAGTAGCGGATGCGAATCCGCATAAAAGTTGGCTGTTTAATGGCAACGCGTCTCGAATCGCAGAATCGGATGCTGGAGCGACGGCGGTCATCGAACGGGGGTAGACCGCTCGCGATCTCTATCGAGATCATTAATGAGAAAGGGTGAACGAGAATCCGGAGGCTGGTGGTTACGTAAATACACACCGATAACAATAACTCGGCCCCTCTCGCATCTGTTGCTATGCATATTCGAATAATCGGGCGTGTGTACCGGTTTCTCTGGGCCGCGCACTGCGCGATCCTCTTCACCTTGCGTCGACCTAACCCGACGAATGTCAAGACGCGAACGGTTTCGCCTTTACAGCTTACGCAGAAATTTATTTGCTCGCCGGCCAACTCGTCTAAGTACATCGATTTCACTTTGGACGCGCGGAACCTTGGGGAACTCGACCAGATTTACGTAGCCAATTCGTAGCTGCTTTTGATGTTGCCACTATCGATCCGAAGTTCCGAACTCGCGCAACGGCCGGGGACGTAATTGGTGATTCCATTACTTTTGTATTCCACCGAGCATAATGCGATTATCTGCCTTAACGGGCGCGTTAGAAGTTCGGCCCAGATCGTTTATCCCGACAAAATGTAAAGTTTCGTCGCGCGGCTACGTCCGGGATTAATTATTCATAACGAGCCGGCGGGACGCGCGGAGCAATACCTTCCGTTGACCAGCAACAACATAAGCGGACCCAGAGGATCGCCGTCTTCGACGATCTGCTTCTCCTCCTTCTTGTTGAACGATACGATTCGAGTGGAGTCCTTTTCTAAATAATTAAAAGACACTGCCTAGTGAAATAGGTAATTTTAAGGGGTGTCCACGACTACTCCTTTCTCCTAACCTAGTGGCGACCCGGTGATGAAACTTGCACCGACTAGTCCACAACCTTCCATTTAGTGGCGACTCGGTGGTGAATTGACATTGGCTAGTCCACGACACCCTCTGTATTCTCTAAGCTAGTGGCGACCCGGTGATGAAACAGGCACCGGCTAGTCCACAACCTTTCATTTAGTGGCGACTCGGTGGTGAACTGACATTGGCTAGTCCACGACACCCTCTGTATTCTCTAACCTAGTGGCGACCCGGTGATGAAACAGGCACCGACTAGTCCACAACCTTCCATTTAGTGGCGACTCGGTGGTAAACTGACATTGGCTAGTCCACGACACCCTCTGTATTCTCTAAGCTAGTGGCGACCCGTTGATGAAACAGGCACCGGCTAGTCCACGAAAACCTTTCCTCTGACACCCGGTGATGAAACAGACATCAGCTAGTCCACGACACCCTCTGCCTTTCCTAACCGAGGGGCTACCCGGTGGTGAAATAGACAACGGCTGGTCCACGACACCCTCTGTCTTTCCTATCCTAGTAGCTACCCGGTGGTGAAATAGGCAACGGCTGGTCCACGACACTCTCTGTCTTTCCTAACCTAGTGGCTACCCGATGATGAAATAGACAACGGCTAGTCCATGAAAACTTATCCTGTGACACCCGGTGATGAAACAGACATCGGCTAGTCCACGACAACCCTTTCCTTACCTAGTGGGGACCCGGTGATGAAACAGGCACCGGCTAGTCCACGAAAACATATCCTCTGACACCCGGTGATGAAACAGACATCAGCTAGTCCACGACACCCTCTGCCATTCCTAACCTAGTGGCTACCCGGTGGTGAAATAGACAACGGCTGGTCCACGACACCCTCTGTCTTTCCTAACCTAGTGGCTACCCGGTGGTGAAATAGACAACGGCTGGTCCACGACACTCTCTGTCTTTCCTAACCTAGTGACTACCCGGTGGTGAAATAGACAACGGCTGGTCCACGACACTCTCTGTCTTTCCTAACCTAGTGGCTACCCGATGATGAAATAGACAACGGCTAGTCCATGAAAACTTATCCTGTGACACCCGGTGATGAAACAGACATCGGCTAGTCCACGACAACCCTTTCCTAACCTAGTGGCGACCCGGTGATGAAACTGGCTCGGGCTAGTCCACAATCTTTCATCTAGTGGCTACCCGGTGATGAAATAGATAACGGCTAGTCCACGAAAACCTATCCTCTGACACCCGGTGATGAAACAGACATTGGCTAGTCCACGATAACCCTTTCCTAATCTAGTGGCTACCCGGTGGTGAAATAGACATCGGCTAGTCCACGACTACCCCTTTCTCCTAACCTTATGGCGATCCGGCGATGAAACAGGCATTGGCTAGTCCACGAAAACATATCCTCTGACACCCGGTGATAAAACAGACATCGGCTAATTCACGACAATCCCGTTCACACGAACAAACCTCGTTTCTGCAGGATTGCAAGGGTGCGGATGTTTCTCCTCATTTCTCGATAATGCAAACGTTGGGGTTTTTCAGTAATGAAAAGCGCTAGATGGAAGATCAATTTAGACCGCGATCGCCCTCAAAAATCTTATTTTTATATGTACCAGCCGTAATTTGCATTATTGGGAAGCATAGAGCTGCGACAGCAACACTCCCGCTTAGAAGTCTTACGACAGTGATCAGTGATACACCCAGGATATGACCAGATGTTGTAGCTATTATTATAGCTCAAACAACCTTAGCAAGCGGTTTGAAAATTTTCTTGTTTATCAAAATACCATGGGAGCTACGACGAAATCTCACTCTCATGATGGAAAACAGCAACTCTTGAATTTAAAAGTGTAGAGAGCGCTGTAGCTCTAGGAAACTTCTGAAAATCGCCATGATAGAGAAACAGGTCCCGAACTGGTTAAAAAAAATCAGTGACGCACCCAGGATGTAATCTTGGGGGAGGGGGCGAGTTGACCCCAGTCCTAGGTTTTGCGTGATTACCTTCTTTTTTAGCCAAAATATCTGTCGACGGTACCCAGGGCTATTCCGCGATTATAATTTTGGAAGCTAAACATTCTTTTCTCGGGAGGGGTACTCGGCCCCCTGGGTGCGCCACTGACAGTGATCATATTTTATATAGAAATGGAGAACTAAACAATAACTTCTCTCTCCTCCGAGTATTTTTCATCAAACCGACACGTAAAAAGGAAATAGCGAGCCAAAAAATTACGCGAAAGAAACTGGCGAGCTCCGGAAACGAGAAAATAAGAATGATAAAAATGTCCCGACCTCACGGATAGCTTTTGTCTGCGTCTGTCCGGTTGGACGCGGATCAGAAGGAAAGGAGTACGCAAGGATGCACACTCGACGTGTGCATTGTGCTGGATTCGCCGGCGTCCTGTATTCAACTTGTATCCGGGACTTGCGAAACAAACCAAATAACGGTCGCCAGAGATCACTGTAAATAATCTATATAAACCGATTCGGCAGGAGTTGGCAGTATCGCGTTGGCAATATCTTCGCGCCGAGTCGACGTTCTTCAACGATCAGCAGCCGCGAGGACCTCGGGTTAGGTGCAATCCCGAAAAATGGTTTCCACTATTATCGTAAAATTTTATCTGAAACATTCTTTAAGGATGTTCTGGAGGTATATAAAAACGCAACAAAATTTTTGAAAATTTGGCAAGATATAATTCTTACTAAATTAATGTAATTACCAAAGTTTGGGTTCGATTCACTGCACCGTTTAAGAATTATAGCAACTTAAAGTTTGCACATTTTAACACGTCTTCTTATGGGGAATTCATAAAATTCCACTTCAAACTCTATTTAAACCTTGAAAAAACGCAACTAGAAACTTCAGTTTTTTTGTATATGTAGTAAAAATTATATAATTAATTATGTTCAAAATTTATTAGGATTCACTAAACAGTTACAGAGCAAAAAAATTATAAACTGTTACAAAACGTCAAATTTATCGTGTTGTCTCTTACTAGCATGGAAACGCGACAAGTGTAGACCACTGAATATAGCTACAGAGGGTACAGTATTCGCAAAAGTTTCATGCAAAATATACTCATGAATGGCTTTCATTGCCAATATATTGATGGATTTCGAATTTCTTGTACTTTTGTCTCCCATTGTACCTCCAGAACATCCTTAATTATACCGACGCACAGTGTGTCGAGTATATGGGTCTTCGGGAAAAAAGTCGTAACTCTTAAACTATGCAATTTTCGAGTAAAGTACCTTAATACTTTTTGAAATAAAATGCAAAGACGAATCGATTGGTATAAAAAAAAATTTTTTTTTAATTGTGATGACCTTGTTTCTTATGTTTTTTATTGCATAAAGAGTAGTAGTTTACAATTTTAACGAAAATTAAAAAAAAAGTACTAAACTGTATACATTACTTATTTAAATCTTCATAAGGTGGAATTAAAACTTAGGAATCTTTAAGAAAAATCCTTTATTTTACCTAGAAATAAATAAAATGAATAAATTAATGAATTAATCAATTAACATAGATAATATGTTATTAAATAATATGTGTACGTACTATACTACTTCAGCTTCACTATCATCAGAACAAGTGTCTGGGTTGGAATCTGATAAGTCGGATGTTTCATTTAATAATAAGTAGTCTCTTATATCTGCGAAATCCTTTTTTTCTTTTTTCGTATGTTTTTTTTTATAATAGGCAATAATTGGATCCGACTCCAGTAGAAGATGATTTAATAGGTCTTTATTTGAATGTTGTCTTGATGTCTTGCGGGTATTATGTTCGACACATATCGTATAAACAATTGAAAATAAGGGACTGTATATTTAGAATAGCATAATGAGTAAACATAGTGTCTTATCGTTTCGCGCGGACTCAAGTGGGAACTCGATAGACTACGTTAGAGGCGTGGACGGCGAACGCACGCGTCTCAACGTCAACATTTTCTACTATTTTTAATATTTGTGTATATTTATGCACTTAAGATCGACCGTCATATCAAGTCTAATGTACTTTAAATTAATATAATACAAAATCTCAAAGGAACCTTTTGGTACTTTCTTTAATACTGAATTGAAAGATTGTAAATATTTAAACAATTTTGAAACTAAATATATAATTTATAAGAATAAAATTGATCACATATGTAAGTACTTATCAAATGGCATGCGTCTAAAAATAATTGCAACAAATTTCTTCGAAAGACTACGCAGAAAGCCGCCGAGCGCGAGCGTCTTAATATGGTTTTTTATTATTTTCTCCCCTTGAGCAAACGTGAGCAGATTTAAACCAACGCGAAATTGAAGTTTAATATGCCACCAATTACTGTAAAAAAATTTACGGGGTTACCTCGGTACACTTTCTTTAAAACTCTAATCAAAGTTGATAAATGTTAAACATAAAAAATTAGGAAAAATTGCGATTATTTAAAAAAAATTTTTTTGGGAGATTGAATGTCTAATAATGCTAAACACACCCTGTAAAAATCAAATTAAAAGAACAAATAGCTTGCGAGGGACGCATGTTTTAAAAAATGCACGGAATTTGACAGTGAAGTTTCAGCCTCAGTTTTTAACAACAAATTGATTTATTCAGTTAAAATTGAAGGCAGTTTTAGAAACTATGTTTTTTTACGAACATTTTAGGATACATAAATTTGCCGATCTTAAACTTTGATTTTCGGACTTTTTTCCATTGATCGACACACTGTGCGACGGTTAAAAATGATTCAAAGTCTCGCTCTGTTAGTATTCATTTGAAAATGGCCGCACACTCGTGCTAACATGCCAATATACTCAGCCTCGCTCTTCTGCGAACCTATAAAATCAGTCCTGCAATAATGCGAGCCAGCAATAACCAGAAATTGGCATTGCTCCTGTGGCGGCTAACTTCCTACACCCGCCACAAGGTGGACAGATAGTCAAAGACCTTTGATCTTTAGACCTTTCGAGCCGCCAAAACACTATGACCACCGTGAGATGTCTCCGCCGAAACAGAGTAACTTTTAGCTTGAAATGGGACACCCTGTATAATACTATTGGACAGAGAACACCCTCCGGTTACTTTTGACAGCAGGTTCAGGTGATTTCCATAGCGTTTTCGTTGTAAAAATAATTGTCAACACGATTGCTACAAAATTAGCGGCACTGAATAGCAACGTATTGGTTCCTGACTGTCTGAATCATGAAGATTTTCAAATTCTTTTTTCATCGATACGCTCCGCAAGCCATTGCTGAAACGGTCCGCTTTTGAACGGCAAAACCAATTACTCGATACGATATAATTTCGCGGGGAGAAGATTCGGGGATATGAAGATCACCGTTCCTTTTTTCGTGTTTTTTTTCGAATAGGAATTCGGCTCCGGTGTCCGATAATTCGAGAAATTACAAACAGAGAGCAGGGGTGGGGATGGGGGTGGGAGGCGATAACGATTGCTTAAAACGCGACCCGTGTTTGTAGCTAAACGAGAGCTTAATTAGTTTTCGCCGGCAACTGTGACAGCAGTCGCCGGCCAGCTTAAAAAAACGTCAGAGCGATACGAATCCACGGTTATTACACTTCGTTACGTCGAAATGAAATTTTAATTAGAATCTGTATAAATTCGCAGGCGGACCGTCCCCGCCGCGAAATTAGTGTCGAACGTTCGACTGGCTGCGCACGTGCGTGCGCTATTTGCGAATTCCGTCCAGCGTGACACACGCGTGCACGCCGAAATAAAAACAGAAAAAAAAGTGTGTAACGTGCGCGCGGAAAAGGGAATCGCGTTACACTTCGCGAATAAAACCGGCGTCCATTGAATAAAAAGGTCCGCTAACGCGTGACGGGGAAATTAGATCGAGCAAAAATTTGTTTACAGAGAGCCGAAGGGAGAGAGGGCGATTCGATTATTGTAAATTGTGTTTTTTAATACCGACGGCGAAGTCCAATTCGACCGATAGAAGTCAGCGCGCAGGTTCGGCTTTTACGCGTATTGACAAGAACAGGAGTGGGTTCAGATCCGAAGTAGCGAGTCGCGTTGTAATACGAAAAGTGGATCGCCCGAATGACGTTCGCTTCGGACACCTCTGAGGCGACGGGTCTTCTGGACCTTGGGCGGTGGGGTTTTAGAGGGTATGGGCAGGGATATATGACCCCGCATGAGATCTGACGGGGTGCCGAGCAGGGATGCGTACCGCGGACTAACCCTAACCCAAACCCGGTTAACCGAGCGAGGTTTCTCTAACCCACACTAACCAGGAGAGAACGGGTCTTAGGGCCCAGAGAGTGCCGGTTAACCCCGCTCGGAACCGGGTTAACCCGCACAGAGCGGGTTAATCGGGTTACTAGTGAGATAAGATACATACTTCTAGACAGTTTACTTCAGAGTTCAGAGATATACGAATATATGTACATGTATTATGGAAAAAAAGAGATCCCTCAACAAAATTAATAATTCAATTTGGCTTAATGAACTTAATTATTACTAAATATATTTACTTACTTCCCCATCGTGGTTCGATCGCTTGTGGTGGTAAAGAAACATTTGGCATAATAGCAGACAATTCCAAAATATTAACAATTTAAAATAGTGCATTTTCGACGAATGGAAGGATATTAGCCAAAACAGTATTAAAAAATTGTATAAATATTTACCAAACCGAATGATTAAAGTCGTTAGCTGTAAAGGAGGTCCTACAAAATATTGAGCATTGATTTTTATCGATTAATTCTGTTATATTTCAAGTTTTTCGTTAAGTGTGCTATCATTTTGTACCTCTATATTTCGTTAATAATTCTACTTTGTTCAATAAAAATAGATAAGTTAATGAAGCTTTGTTTCATTTCATTCATATATGTTGAGAAAGACACTAAAAATATGTGTATAAAAAAATTGAATTTCCAATGCTTAATAAACAGAAATTACATTAATTTCAAAGTGTGCTATCTTTTCGTCCTGGAGTGTATGTATTAATTGACCAAAAGAAAGTGCACATATTGGGATAAAATAATTATTATTATTAACAATGTAACAATATTATTAACTGCTTCTTAGGCCGTGTTCATATTGAGAGCGGCAAACGGTAGAGCAATTTATTTTTGATTATTATTGCATGAGAAAAATGCAAAAAATATGCACTATGCACAACATATACTGAATGCAAAATTGCAAAATGAAAAATACATTTTTGGAATCATCTAATCATGACATTTTCTGTCCACCTCCCATTTGTCTACCCATTTTTTATAAAAATATGCATTCGCATAAACATCCTTTTTTTTAACGTTGGCCACGACCACACAGGTCGCACCTCGTGGGCCTCATTTTCCTCTTCCACTAAGAAGACTGGCTTTTTCCTCCATAAACGTGACACATAAACCGTTAGTTTGTATTTAAGAACCTGGGACCTACAAATGATGTCTGAAAATCACTTAATTGGGGGGTACTCTAGACGGTCTTCGGTTTAACGTTTTATTGCGGACACGGTAGATACATTGTCAGTGGAGGCGCGGTGGTCTTTACCGGTTTTACGAAGCGACGTTTTACCTTTTACTATTTATTAAGTTGTTGTTATTAGACCTTACCCTTGCGAGTGTTAACTATTTCGGTTTTTTCAATTTTGGCATTATTTCGGTTTCAATACAGCATACTGTCGAGCGGACAGTCGTTGAATTTCGGATGGTGACCGTAGCAGGCAATAAAATAACGAAGCGCTTCGATCCTAACAAAGCATACTGACAAGGGAACATTTTCTGTTGATACAAGTCGATTTTGGTGAAACTTGTGTGAGATATAGTTCTTCGATTTTTTTCGAATTTTCCTCGAAAATTTATATTGAAAAGTTACAAAGGTATTCGTGATCCTACTGTAGTCTTCTGTAACCGAATTAACCGGGTTAACCGAGTTAACCCTAACCCGAACTCGGTTCGGTTCTCCTAACCCGAGTAACCCGCCTAACCCGGTTACAGGAGATTTCTGTAACCCGGCTAACCGGGTTACTCGGGTTACAAAACCCGAACCGGGTTCGGGTTAGGATTCGCATCCCTGGTGCCGAGTTCCTAACTAGCCCCTCCCAGCTGTCATCTGTGAGGGAGTTTTGCGACTCTAAAGATGTGTTGTTGGGCAGGAAAAGGAAGGGGAGCGTTTCGTTCTAGGCTCACTAGAGGACTCATCGGCGCCAAAACTGGTGCCAAATAATCTCCTCCTTTTCCCCTTCCACTATCCTATTCCAGCACGTCCCCCACTAAGACCGTAGACCACGGCGCCCGTGCTGTAGACTGGTCTGGTCAACAGACAGTGGGTTCATCATCTCACCGTGATTCCCCTCACCCGGCATCACTGATCTAGCGGGCCCTACCTTAGACTAGTGTCGCCAGGTCGTCAGCAATCGAGGGGAATCAAATACCTCCTCTCTGATGACCAGTCCATCTACGGCACGGGCACCGTGGTCTACGGGCTTAGTGGAGGACGTTGGAGTGTGCGCATGGTGCTGGAATGGGATAGTGGAAGGGGAAAAGGAGGAGAGGAAATGAAGCCACTTTCTACCTCAACTGGCGACACTGATTTAAACGCTGGGATATCGGAAGGCGGTTCAGGGCGGTATACAGGGTGGTCTTTTTATCTGAAGACATTGAAAGTGGGCAATGAAAGTTGTTCGTCGCGAAGGGGGACATCCAATGATACCAAACTGGCCCCCAGGGGGTGGCGGTGGGGGGAGAAGATAAAAAACTTAAATGGGAACCCCCATTTTTCATTGCAGATATGGATTCTCCAGAAAAAAATATACAAATTTGACCTAGGAGTTTTTGCATTTTGGTTCACAGATGGCGCTATAATGGACAAAAATCAAAATGGAAAAAATCGTTGAAAATTGGGGATATCTCGAGAAATACACATCAGATCAGAAAAATAAAAGTAGACGTATTTGATATTTTGAAGAATGCTATTCAATAACACCATAATTGACCCCCATTGACCCCCATAATTGACCCCCTTTTACAGGTATTTAAATTGAAATATCTCCTAAACTACTAATTGAAATTGAAAAATTGACGTTGAAATTGAAAAATTGAAGA
The DNA here is from genome assembly GCA_933228785.1 of Lasioglossum pauxillum. Classification (NCBI taxonomy): domain Eukaryota; kingdom Metazoa; phylum Arthropoda; class Insecta; order Hymenoptera; family Halictidae; genus Lasioglossum; species Lasioglossum pauxillum. The sequence goes on along the minus strand of OW121701.1, from coordinate 2,672,690 downwards.
ATTGAAAATGAAATTGCAGATTTGAAATTAACGAATTGAAATTGAAAAATTGAAGTTGAAATGGAAAGATTGACGTTGAAATTAAAGAGTTGAAATTAACGAATTGAAATTGAAAAATTGACGTTGAAATTAACGAATTGAAATTGAAAAATTGACGTTGAAATTAACGAAGTGAAATTGAAAAGTTGAAGTTGAAATTGAAAAATTGACGTTGAGAATTAAATTGAACATTTAATTGAAGTTGAAATGGAAGAGTTGAAATTGAAGTTGAAGTGGGAGAGTTAAAATTGAAGTTGAAATTGAAATTAACGAAATGAAATTGAACAATTGAAGTTGAAATGGAAGAGTTGAAATTGAAGTTGAAATTAAAGTTGTAATTGAAAAATTGAAGTTGAAAATGAAGTTGAAGAGTTGATATTGAAATGGAAGTTGAAATTGAATTGATGTTAACGTTTACTTACTTGTGTAATGTCTTAGCACGACAGTAATGGTATTTTAGAGTTATTTAAATTGAAATATCTCCTAAACTACTAATTGAAATTGAAAAATTGACGTTGAAATTGAAAAATTGAAGAATTGAAAATGAAATTGCAGATTTGAAATTAACGAATTGAAATTGAAAAATTGAAGTTGAAATGGAAAGATTGACGTTGAAATTAAAGAGTTGAAATGAACGAATTGAAATTGAAAAATTGACGTTGAAATTAACGAATTGAAATTGAAAAGTTGAAGTTGAAATTGAAAAATTGACGTTGAGAATTAAATTGAAGATTTAATTGAAGTTGAAATGGAAGAGTTGAAATTGAAGTTGAAATGGGAGAGTTAAAATTGAAGTTGAAATGGAAAAATTGAAATTAAAATTAACGAAATGAAATTGAACAATTGAAGTTGAAATGGAAGAGTTGAAATTGAAGTTGAAATTAAAGTTGTAATTGAAAAATTGAAGTTGAAAATGAAGTTGAAGAGTTGATATTGAAATGGAAGTTGAAATTGAATTGATGTTAACGTTTACTTACTTGTGTAATGTCTTAGTACGACAGTAATGGTGTTTTAGAGTTACTTAAATCAAAATATCTCGTGAACTACTAACTTTTCGTCATACATAGGTTAGTACTTTTTTATAACGAATGTCCAGCTGCATCGATTGATGTATTAAAAAATACCTCATTCCATTTAAAAAAACATCGATAACCTTGAAATCTGATAAAAATGACCTTGACATTTTTTTTTCTCTTACACCGTTATATGTGGCCCTTCAAACAGTGTAACTTTGTCCTACGAAGTTTTTTTGTACAACGAAAAGTAACGGAGATATTTAGGTGTCCTGCTTTATCGAATTCAGCCTGTATATAGGGATTGATGACGGATTAGGTAGTATCTGTCCATATTGTGGCGAGTGTAGGAGATTAGCCGCCATATGGTCACCCATACTTGTTTATAAGGTGTAGCCTATCCCCAGACTTCATTTAATGCAATTCAAAATTTAGCTTTAGCTAGAAATGTCAACCTACAGATAAGATGTCTCCTCCGAAACACAGAGTTTACGAAATAAAATGATAATTTTCATGTAACTGTGCCAAATCAATAGGTTGTAGTCGGAAAATGCACTAGCTGAAAAAAGGACGGAATGAAAAGAAAGACAGGGAGTGTATTATGTGGCGTGGAAGAATGTTATATTGCGGGCGTTTCGGTGTACAAGCATGTCGATTAATCGAGGCGATTGTGTGTCGCGTTTCAGTTTTATCGTGCCCGAGATACATTCACACTGTGGTGCACCGCGGTCGATATTTGTAAGGGATTGCTCTGTATTTCATGGACAATGACCATGTGGCAGTGGTGAATTAGACGGTCACGTCGTTATCAGTGTGTTTCTGTAGCACTTTGTGCGTTCACTACCTGTGGAGGGCTCTGCTAGGATTAGGGGGCTTTAAAAAAGGTTCCGATTCGAAGGGGCGGGCCCTTCGGACACCGCATTTGGTAGATCATGCATTTCTCCTGTCTGCAATTCTCGAAATACATACACCTTGCAATATCAAATTATTCTTTCATTACAAAGATCGTGTTAAGCTTCGTGGACGAATCATTTGTGTACATTTTGAAAATACTATATATGTATATTATTTATTTGCATTATATTTTACATTCCTTTTTCATTACAAATTTTAAGGTTTCATCAATTTAAATATCACCGCAATAAAATAATTTTAATTAATATGTTAAATATTTAATGTATAGTTAGGAGCAAAAAACTGATCACACACACATTAAATCAGAATAACTTTTTCATGAATGGACCAAACGACTTCAATTTCTCTGTAAGTCTAGAAGAATTAGTTTAGTAAATGACGTCCAAAAAATATGATGAAAAAATGCATCGGAATTGTGCGAAACAATAGCGAAAATTGATTTTTACAACTTTTTTTAGCTGGGCCAGTAACGAAAATTTAAAAGATGTGTTTGGTCGACTCATTTTAAATTATATACGTTCTGAAAATTTCATTGAAATTGGTTAATTGGTTTACGAGTTATAAACGATCGAAAGTGGTAAAAATGGCAGTTGTATGCAAAATTGGAATTCTTACCACTTTTGTTCGTTTATAACTCGTAAACCAATTAACCAATTTCAATGAAATTTTCGGAGCGTATATAATTTATACGAGTCGACCAAACACAGCTTTTAAATTTTCGTTATTGGCCCATCTAAAAAAGTCGTAAAAATCAATTTTTTACTATTGTTCTTCATAATTCCGACCAAATGCATTTTTTCAACATATTTTTTAGACAAAAGGATTTAACTCAGGAATTCCAAGACGATTAAATGCTGCGGAGTCACCCCATAAGGGTGAAACACGAAAATACATTTTTAAGAATGATCTAATGACTCGAATAATGATTAGTAACTCGGAATACGCGCAGTGAACGGGTGGTAGTAGAAAAAAGGAACGATTGTTCTCTGGTTCACAATGAGGATACAGATCGATTGATTCGAACAATGACCGGGGTCCGAATATTTTCGTTATTCGGCGTGCGCTCGATTGGCTGTGGTCGAAATAAAATACATAAAGGGAAACATATGTGGAAAGCGAGCGGTGCATCAACGACGACAGAGATAGTGCTCGTACAAAAGTTGGTAGGACGCTTTAAAAAAAAGGAGAGAGAGAGAGAGAGATTTCGAAATACACGTGATCCGGCAGCAGCAGCAGCGGGAACGGAGTTGTATGGGATGTCGAATCGTCGCGTCACTGCTATGTGTTTTAATTTGACGTCACTCAGCACGTCAGTGCCATCTGGTGTTGCGAGGCTTCTCGTCGTCTCTCGTCGCGTCTAGGCCGCGCCAGTCACCGGGATTTAATATCAAACTCCCAATCTCACCCCCAACCTCTCCTCTCCTCTCCTGTCCTCTCCTCTCTCGCGCACGCGGACCCTTCTCGCTTCCCTGTTTCTGTCTCCGCAACGCAGACCGTCGGATTTTCCGGCGGTGCACACGAATGTGCTGCACTGATGTACCTTCCCGTAAGCTGGATATGCATAATCGAACCGCCGAAAGGAAAAGTGACGCTCACGGAACCCCGATAACGATACTTTCTCCCGCGTTACCCGCTTTTTCTACCCAAACCCTTTTTCCAATTCGCCACCTGTTTATCAAGCGCCGACGCACGCACACGACGAACGCAGTAATTGTAATTGATGGGACAACTGAGTACGAGATTGGAATCGCCGCGTAGTGAGTTTTTTGCCTGATTCAGCCGGTAAAAATTGTTGTCGAGCACCGACTTGATCGTCGCAACCATGTTACGATGAGGTAGCTATATTGAGTAATGATTCCAGGCAGCTATGAGACCAGGATACTGGCTCCAGGCAGCTATGAGATCAGGATACTGGCCAGAGGTAGCTATGAGACCAGGATACTGACTCGAGGCAGCTATGAGATCAGGATACAGGTTACAGGTAGCTATGAGATCAGGATACTTGCTCGAGGCAGCAATGAGATCAGGGTACAGACTCCAGGTAGCTATGAGACCAGGACACTGACTCAAGGCAGCTATGACATCAGGGTACAGACTCCAAGTAGCTATGAGACGAGGATACTTACTCGAGGCAGCTATGAGATCAGGATACTGGCCACAGGTAGCTATGATACCAGGATACTGACTCGAGGCAGCTATGAGATCAGAATACTTACTCGAGGCAGCTATGAGATCAGGGTACAAACTCCAGGCAGCTATGAGTCCAGGATACTGACTCGAGACAGCTATGAGATCAGGATACAGGCTACAGGTAGCTATGAGACCAGGATACTTACTCGAGGCAGCTATGAGATCAGGGTACAGACTCCAGGTAGCTATGAGACCAGGACACTGACTCAAGGCAGCTATGACATCAGGGTACAGACTCCAGGTAGCTATGAGACCAGGACACTGACTCAAGGCAGCTATGACATCAGGGTACAGACTCCAAGTAGCTATGAGACGAGGATACTTACTCGAGGCAGCTATGAGATCAGGATACTGGCCACAGGTAGCTATGATACGAGGATACTGACTCGAGGCAGCTATGAGATCAGAATACTTACTCGAGGCAGCTATGAGATCAGGGTACAAACTCCAGGCAGCTATGAGTCCAGGATACTGACTCGAGACAGCTATGAGATCAGGATACAGGCTACAGGTAGCTATGAGACGAGGATACTTACTCGAGGCAGCTATGAGATCAGGGTACAGACTCCAGGTAGCTATGAGACGAGGATACTTACTCGAGGCAGCTATGAGATCAGGATACTGACTCGAGATAGCTATGAGATCAGGATACAGGCTACAGGTAGCTATGAGACCAGGATACTTACTCGAGGCAGCTATGAGATCAGGATACTTACTCGAGGCAGCTATGAGATCAGGGTACAGACTCCAGGCAGCTATAAGACCAGGATACTGACTCGAGATAGCTATGAGATCAGGATACAGGTTACAGGTAGCTATGAGACCAGGATACTTACTCGAGGCAGCTATGAGATCAGGGTACAGACTCCAGGTAGCTATGAGACGAGGATACTTACTCGAGGCAGCTATGAGATCAGGATATTGGCCAGAGGTAGCTATGATACCAGGATACTGACTCGAGGCAGCTATGAGATCAGGATACAGGCTACAGGGAGCTATGAGACCAGGATACTTACTCGAGGCAGCTATGAGATCAGGGTACAAACTCCAGGCAGCTATGAGTCCAGGATACTTACTCTTGTCAGCTATAAGATCAGGATACAGACTCCAGGTAGCTATGAGACCAGGATACTTACTCGAGGCAGCTATGAGATCAGGATACAGACTCCAGGTAGCTATGAGACCAGGACACTGCCTCGAGGCAGCTATGAAATCAGGGTACAGACTCCAGGTAGCTGTGTGATCAGTAGACTGCGGATCTTTATGCAAAATAAGTATTGCTTGCTGATAAAACTAGATTAGCACTCTTAACTAGTTAAACGGATTCGACGTGTGTCAATCTAGATCTCTATTGCAGTGCAATAACAGTAACCTTGTGGCGGCTAACTTCCTACACCCGCCACAAGATGGACAGATAGTCAAGGACCTTTCACTCTACTACCTGACCCGTCATTAATCCCTCTATATACCGTCCTCAACCGCCTTCCGATATCCCAGCGTCTAAGGCAGGGCCCGCTAGATCAGTGATGTCAGGTAAGGGGAATCACGGTGAGATGATGAACCCCCTGTCTGATGACCAGACCAGTCTATGGCACGGGCGCCGTGGTCTACGGTCTTAGTGGGGGACGTGCTGGAATAGGATAGTGGAAGGGGAAAATGAGGAGAGTATTTGGCACCAGTTTTGGTGCCAAGTGGTTTACCGATGAGTCCTCTAGCTGGTCTAGAACGAAACAACACATCTTTACAGCCGCGAAACAGTGAACGATTAGCAAAATCTAAGAATATTGTTCAGGTGTCCTCAACGCAGAAAGTCTATTAATGGATGAAGTGAATTTTTATTTAACTCCTACTGCCCGCAATCGTTGCAAAATACATTTATTTAAGATCCGCAGTCTGTTAAATTGTGAATAGCCTGGAACGACCTGAAGGAAGCAACTGGTAATAGTAACGTAGCTGCGAATAGGGGTGATCTCACGCGCCAGTCACAAAATAGTCGTTCCGGGTCGCGCATTAACGACCGTGGCGCACGGGCGGAATTAGGATGACCAGCTTCCAATAACAAGTTTAAGCTAATGACACCGCTAATTTCACGGGGTCGCGGGAACGAACGATAAGATAAGGCGAACCATAAGAACCGGTGCAGGTGTCGGGCCAATTTCGAGGCGGGTACTCCTTCGGGATCGAGGGACGCAACTGCGGGGAGCCATTTGAAAAATGAATCTGCACTGTTAGGTCGTGCGTGCGAGTATACTCGACCAACGGGAAAGTATACTAGTGGTACGTGACCCGGGACCGGGTCGATTTATCGAAGTCACGTGCGCGAATTATTCTTTTGGTGAGATCATGGGCGCCGAACGCGGCCGCTGCTCCGCCGGAGCACCGACGGCCGAGAGGAACATTTGTAGGAGGGTTTGTATTTTCGGATGCTCGGCCGCGCGATCGCGTTCTCCCGATAAGCTCCGAGCCGTAAAATTTATCGGCGGTCGAGATACGCGGCTTTCAAGGCTGAGCTCTCTGTTATAAGTATCCGATCGCTGGGAACTCGCAGCACCTGGTCGCCCGAGCTGACGAACACATTTTTACTCGGACCCGCGAGTATCTATGTGGGTTGCTTCGTCAATGAGACACAACGGGACTCTTCGTCTACTCGATTTTGCTATTGTTACGTGTGCAGACGCTACCGTTGGTGACTCTTGACTCTTCCGAAGATATGTGTCGAAACAGAGGGCCTACTTAAGAACAAAGGGCTCACTCAAAATCGGACCATAGTGGGGCTCTTGCAAGCGATGCAGCGAGTTATGTAATTTCTAAGAATTCAGTTCTAATCGGAAGTAGCGCGTGGCCCCCACTATTGCTTAGGCCCGATTTTGAGTACTATATAAGGGCATGGATCCTACCTATTAGTTGGGTTGATTCAAGTGAACACGCGTATCTAAACATACCTAAACCCTAAACATTTGTATCCACCATTTATTATCAAGAATATATTATTTGTATCAATCCATTCGGAGTTCATCTCCATTAGGCATATTCCCTTCCGATTTTCCAGTAGCTAGTATCCTGTGACGATACAGCTTTGCCGCTCGAGGTGTATCTATTCAAATCAATAAGTTACGAGACAACGGAACCACGAGCCTATTCTATATAGTGGCGACCCGGTGGTGAGATAGACACCAGCTAGTCCACTGCTATGTTTCACATGAGGCGACCCAGTTGTGAAATAGACATTGGCTAGTCCTCGTGTACCCCTACAGTGGCGACCCAATGGTGAAATAGACATCACTAGTCCACTCTTCCATATTTCACACACAAGGCGACCCGGTGGTGAGATAGACACCGGCCAGCCCACTCCTATGTTCCACACGAGGCGACCCAGTGGTGAAATAGACATTGGCTAGTCCTCGTGTACCCCTGCAGTGGCGACCCGGTGGTGAACTAGACATCGCTAGTCCACTCTTCCATATTCCACACACGAGGCGACCCGGTGGTGAGATAGACACCGGCCAGCCCACTCCTATGTTCCACACCAGGCGACCCAGTGGTGAAATAGACATTGGCTAGTCCTCGTGTACCCTTCCTACGTAGACCAAAAAATCTCCAAATCCAAACTCCCCTCGGTTCCCGCATCGCAACCTCGCCTCGTAACACTATAAATGCATACAGGTCCGCAGTTCTATTGATTGGACAACGGTCCTGGCGGCTCTGAACGAGAGTCTGGATGAGAGGGGTCTTGGAGGATTGTGGTCTTGGATTGGGTCTAGGAGGATTGTGGTCTTGGATTGGGTCTAGGAGGATTGTGGTCTTGGATTGGGTCTTGGACGATCGTGGTCTTGAAATGGGTCTTGGAGGGTTGTGGTTTTGGAGGATTTGTGGTCTTGGATTGGGTCTTGGAGGATTTGTGGTCTTTGATTGGGTCTTGGAGGATCGTGGTCTTGGATTGGGTCTTGGAGGATTGTGGTCTTGGATTGGGTCTTGACGGATTGTGGTTTTGGAGGATTTATGGTCTTTGATTGGGTCTTGGAGGATCGTGGTCTTGGATTGGGTCTTGGAGGATCGTGGTCTTGGATTGGGTCTTGACGGATTGTGGTTTTGGAGGATTTATGGTCTTTGATTGGGTCTTGGAGGATCGTGGTCTTGGATTGGGTCTTGGAGGATTTGTGGTCTTTGATTGGGTCTTGGAGGATCGTGGTCTTGGATTGGGTCTTGGAGGATTGTGGTCTTGGATTGGGTCTTGAAGGATTGTGGTTTTGGAGGATTTATGATCTTTGATTGGGTCTTGGAGGATCGTGGTCTTGGATTGGGTCTTGGAGGATCGTGGTCTTGGATTGGGTCTTGGAGGATTGTGGTCTTGGATTGGGTCTTGAAGGATTGTGGTTTTGGAGGATTTATGATCTTTGATTGGGTCTTGGAGGATCGTGGTCTTGGATTGGGTCTTGGAGGATCGTGGTCTTGGATTGGGTGTTGGAGGATCGTGGTCTTGGATTGGGTCTTGGAGGATTGTGGTCTTGGATTGGGTCTTGAAGGATTGTGGTTTTGGAGGATTTATGATCTTTGATTGGGTCTTGGAGGATCGTGGTCTTGGATTGGGTCTTGGAGGATCGTGGTCTTGTATTGGGTCTTGGAGGATCGTGGTCTTGGATTGGGTCTTGGATGATCGTGGTGTTGAATTGGGTCTTGGAGTATTATGGTTTTGGAGGATTTGTGGTCCTTGATTGGGTCTTGGAGGATCGTGGTCTTGGATTGGGTCTTGGAGGATCGTGGTCTTGGATTGGCTCCTGAAGGATTGTGGTCTTGGAGGATTGTGGGATGTTGGGCTCTGATTTTCATAGGAAACGACGTTGGTATAGAAGGTATTGTAGCCGCTGTAAGCCACCGAAGTTTCGTTGGACGGGACGCATGCGGCGCGGTCGAGTTTTCCCGTCGGCTGCCAAAAAAGTGGATGGCAGGATGCGCGCGCGTCGTTATGACCGGCAGGCCATAAAATGTGGGTGGCAGGACGGTCTCGGCCGTAACGAATGTAGTGCGTCGCTGTAAAAATGTGGTTTTATTGAAGCAACTCCACATAATGTTTAAGTAACCTGGACGACGACGCGACGCGACGCGACGAGACGGTGCTGGTTTCTGCTGGCTCCGGTGGCTCTGCCAGATCTGCCGGAGCAGGACGCAGCGACGAGGAAGAGAGAAAGTAGCCCGCGTGGGTGCGCCCGTAAAAAGGAACATCGTGCACGCGCCTGCACATCGTAATATCTGCCTCTTAAGCGTCTATACACACTCGGCCGAGTTCGTTTTCTTCGGGCACACCGTGCTCTTCTCTCTCTCTCTCTCTCTCTCTCTCTCTCTCTCTCTCTCTCTCTCTGTCTTTTTATCTCTGCCTCTGCTCTTCCGTATCCTACCGCCTCTTTCTTTCCGCTTTCTCCTTTTTCGTCGCGTCCTGACTCTATAAACCGACCGTAAACCCTCGACGACAGCCTGGAATTTCTCGGCGTCACGATTTTACTGAACTCTATTGATCACCGTTTCCCCGCGAGAACGCGTCGACGGTCGCCGACCATGGATCTCCGAGACGCTTACGATCACCCTGTAAACACGCGGTTCTCATGCCCGAAACGACACGTGTTTTGCGAGAATTATTGCCCCCGAGAACCTCGTCCACATTGTCCCACCACGATTTTCACGAAACTTTGCCACCTCGCGCGCAGAACAACAAGAAACGTCCAACATCTTGCTTGACCCTGCGCACTCGGAGCTCTTTTGACTCGGAAATTAAACATTTCCTCCGACCTAGAAATTTTTATTTCAAGGGATGTGAAATTGATGTAACACATCATACAATATGGGCTGCTCTTTACTTCACCTTACTCAAAATTTGTGGCTTTTTCCCTAGGAATTATGATGTATTTCGTATGTAATCCAGTAGATTTGTACTCGGCGCGGATGCAGATCGAAGTTTCGATCTTCTAGGATCAATAGTTTCTGAGATATGGTCGCTCAAAGTTGAACATTTTTGACAGCGCCCTTATCTGTCAAAAATGCTCAACTTTAAGCGACCATAGCTCCTGAACTATTGATCCTAGAGGTGCGAAACTTCGATCTGCATCCGCGCCGGGTACAAATCTACTGGAGTACATACCAAATGCATCATAATATACAGGGTGGCCCACATAACTCTGAACAGCTCAATATCTCCGTTACTTTTCGTTGTACAAAAAAACTTCGTAGGACAAAGTTACACTGTTTGAAGGGCCACATATAACGGTGTAAGGGAAAAAAATTTCAAGGTCATTTTTATGAGATTTCAAGGTTATCGATGTTTTTTTAAATGGAATGAGGTATTTTTTAATACATCAATCGATGCAGCTGGACATTCTTTATAAAAAAGTACTAACCTATGTATGTCGAAAAGTTAGTAGTTCAGGAGATATTTCAATTTAAATAACTCCAAAATACCATTACTGTCGTACTAAGGCGTTAGTGTTTACTTACTTGTGTAACGCCTTAGTACGACAGTAATGGTATTTTGGAGTTATTCAAATTGAAATATCTCCTGGACTACTAACTTTTCGACATACATAGGTTAGTACTTTTTTAAAAAGAATGTCCAGCTGCATCGATTGATGTATTAAAAAATACCTCATTCCATTAAAAAAAACATCGATAACCTTGAAATCTCATAAAAATGACCTTGAAATTTTGTTTCCCTTACACCGTTATATGTGGCCCTTCAAACAGTGTAACTTTGTCCTACGAAGTTTTTTTGTACAACGAAAAGTAACGGAGATATTAAGCTGTTCAGAGTTATGTGGGCCACCCTGTATATAGCAACTTATTCTATTACCTATCAAGTACAGATAGCAACTTATTTAATATTTTGAATAATGGTATAGCAATGTTTATGGTGATTCTGAGTCACCACTCGAGTGCTGACGGGCTCATCTTTAGTGGGCCAGCATCTTTCTACTGCAAAACTTGAACGTTGATATCTTTAAAAAATACAGGTTTCCCGATTGCACCATAATTTTCAAGGTATCCTGTACACATTGGGCCTGATCTGCGAACTGCTCGTGAACCGGGTATTTACTACGTGGCTGTACAATACCTGAAACTCGCCATTCGTTCCGCGCTGAACCGACAGCCTTTAACGAACAAATTAGAATCGCTTAATCTCTCGCGAATTACCTTTAAGCGATTATTCAAGTGGTTAAGGAGGGAAAATCTATTTACCGTGTGGAAACGTTGCTCTCCGGGACTAAGCGGATTCATTTAAAAGAAAAATTGAGTGCGAACGTAGCCCCTCCGGTTTCCATTGAAACGGCTAGACAATGAATGGTGTTAATTCCTTAGAAAAGCCGTAAGTGCCAAGCCGAGGATACAATGATAGAGAAGATTGATCTAATTTCGCTTTTTGGGGGCGTTCGCGGGGGATCGGGATACAGTTGAACCTCGTTCTCAATGATTTTGACCACACAATAAAAATTCCGTTTCTATTGTCAAGTACAATGGTGCTTACTTTGATCAATAAGTTGTATAAAGTTTGCTTTTGTTTGACGTTTCTGTCTAAAATCAGACATTTCGAACAACCTAACGTGTAGGTGCAGTGAAGCCTTGATCTAAGAAAAAACCTCGGGTCGGTGCTGTTTCTTAGATCCTGCGGTTCTACTATTTCTTTGTGAAAAGGACAGCCACTAAATAGAGTTTAAACTATTAGGTTGGAGGAAAAACTATTACTATTAGGTAATTAACTATAATAAACTATAAAAGTGTAGTAATAAAACTATTACTATTAGGTAAAACTATTTAAACTATTAGGTTCTGTCGTATTTGAACGAATACGTTTGAATCAATTTATGAAAATATATGTTTGTTTCGATTTACGAGCAAAATTACTTGCTATTTAAACTACAACAGATCTTTTCAAGTTAATAAAGCATGCTTAGTATGATTTTAATAAGAAAAATGCCACAAATAAGTCGGTAAAAGTCCCATGAAAAAATAATGAAAAGTGGAGGCGGATGCTCGTTTTACTTAGATCGTATAGTTTCTCTTTTTCTAGATTAAGGCCTTGCTGTACTTGAGAGTACGCGTTCGTATAACTAAATGGAAAAAAATGAAAAGTGGAGCGGGTGCTCGTTTTACTTAGATCCTACAGTTTCTCTTTTCCTAGATCAAGGCCTTGCTGTTCTTGAGAGTACGCGTTCGTATAACTAAATGAAAAAACATGAAAAGTGGAGGGGGTGCTCGTTTTACTTAGATCCTACAGTTTCTCTTTTCCTAGATCAAGGCCTTGCTGTACTTGAGAGTACGCGTTCATATAACTCAATGAAAAAACATGAAAAGTGGAGGGGTCGCTCGTTTTACTTAGATCCTACAGTTTCTCTTTTCCTAGATCAAGGCCTTGCTGATCTTGAGAGTGCGCGTTCGTATAACTAAATGAAAAAAAAATGTAAAGTGGAGGGGGTGCTCGTTTTACTTAGATCCTACAGTTTCTCTTTTCCTAGATCAAGGCCTTGCTGGTCTTGACAATACGCGTTCGTACAACTAAATGAAAAATCATGAAAAGTGGGGGGGGGGGGGGGTGCTCGTTTTACTTAGATCCTACAGTTTTTCTTCTCCTAGATCAAGGCCTTGCTGTTCTTGAGAGTACGCGTTCGTATAACTAAATGGAAAAAAATGAAAAGTGGAGGGGGTGCTCGTTTTATTTAGATCCTACAGTTTCTCTTTTCCTACATCAAGGCCTTGCTGTACTTGAGAGTACGCGTTCATATAATTAAATGAACAAAAAATGAAAAGTGGAGGGGGTGCTCGTTTTACTTAGATCCTACAGTTTCTCTTTTCCTAGATCAAGGCCTTGCTGTTCTTGAGAGTACGCGTTCGTATAACTAAATGGAAAAAAATGAAAAGTGGAGGGGGTGCTCGTTTTACTTAGATCCTACAGTTTCTCTTTTCCTAGATCAAGGCCTTGCTGATCTTGAGAGCGCGCGTTCGTATAACTAAATGAAAAAAAAATGTAAAGTGGAGGGGGTGCTCGTTTTACTTAGATCCTACAGTTTCTCTTTTCCTAGATCAAGGCCTTGCTGGTCTTGACAATACGCGTTCGTACAACTAAATGAAAAATCATGAAAAGTGGGGGGGGGGTGCTCGTTTTACTTAGATCCTACAGTTTTTCTTCTCCTAGATCAAGGCCTTGCTGATCTTGAGAGCGCGCGTTCGTATAACTAAATGAAAAAAAAATGTAAAGTGGAGGGGGTGCTCGTTTTACTTAGATCCTACAGTTTCTCTTTTCCTAGATCAAGGCCTTGCTGGTCTTGACAATACGCGTTCGTACAACTAAATGAAAAATCATGAAAAGTGGGGGGGGGGTGCTCGTTTTACTTAGATCCTACAGTTTTTCTTCTCCTAGATCAAGGCCTTGCTGTTCTTGAGAGTACGCGTTCGTATAACTAAATGGAAAAAAATGAAAAGTGGAGGGGGTGCTCGTTTTATTTAGATCCTACAGTTTCTCTTTTCCTACATCAAGGCCTTGCTGTACTTGAGAGTACGCGTTCATATAATTAAATGAACAAAAAATGAAAAGTGGAGGGGTGCTCGTTTTACTTAGATCCTACAGTTTTTCTTCTCCTAGATCAAGGCCTTGCTGTACTTGAGAGTACGCGTTCATATAATTAAATGAACAAAAAATGAAAAGTGGAGGGGGTGCTCGTTTTACTTAGATCCTACAGTTTTTCTTCTCCTAGATCAAGGCCTTGCTGTTCTTGAGAGTACGCGTTCGTATAACTAAATGGAAAAAAATGAAAAGTGGAGGGGGTGCTCGTTTTATTTAGATCCTACAGTTTCTCTTTTCCTACATCAAGGCCTTGCTGTACTTGAGAGTACGCGTTCATATAATTAAATGAACAAAAAATGAAAAGTGGAGGGGGTGCTCGTTTTACTTAGATCCTACAGTTTTTCTTCTCCTAGATCAAGGCCTTGCTGTTCTTGAGAGTACGCGTTCGTATAACTAAATGGAAAAAATGAAAAGGGGGGGGGGGTGCTCGTTTTATTTAGATCCTACAGTTTCTCTTTTCCTACATCAAGGCCTTGCTGTACTTGAGAGTACGCGTTCATATAATTAAATGAACAAAAAATGAAAAGTGGAGGGGGTGCTCGTTTTACTTAGATCCTACAGTTTTTCTTCTCCTAGATCAAGGCCTTGCTGTTCTTGAGAGTACGCGTTCGTATAACTAAATGGAAGAAAATGAAAAGTGGAGGGGGCGCTCGTTTTACTTAGATCCTACAGTTTCTCTTTTCCTAGATCAAGGCCTTGCTGTACTTGAGAGTACGCGTTCGTATAACTAAATGGAAAAAAATGAAAAATGGAGGGGGTGCTCGTTTTACTTAGATCCTACAGTTTCTCTTTTCCTAGATCAAGGCCTTGCTGGTCTTGACAATACGCGTTCGTACAACTAAATGAAAAATCATGAAAAGTGGGGGGGGGGTGCTCGTTTTACTTAGATCCTACAGTTTTTCTTCTCCTAGATCAAGGCCTTGCTGTACTTGAGAGTACGCGTTCATATAATTAAATGAACAAAATGGTGCGTTGTTCGTATAATAGAGGGCCGGATAAGAGTTCGTATATACGAGGTTCAGCATTAATTGGTTCATATGAACGAGGTTCTACTGTACTGTATGCATTCGAATTCTTACTCGTCGCGAGTTACCGACCGATACGGTCGCGGATACGGCCCGGACAATGACCATTCAAGGATTTTATTGCGATTAGGGGTATTCGGACAACCGTGATCAGAGTGCCGGACACGGCGGCGTCTGAATCGGCCTACTCGCGTGGGTCCGCGGGTGCGCATTGTTTGCGGCCGGAGTATCGCTACGCGAATAATTACGCGTTCGACAAGAATGCGAGAGAACATCGCGATTGCTCGGCCACCGTTCCCGTTGCGGCCGGATTACCTGCACGCAGGTCTCGTGCGTTTGCTATCGTTGCATTCAAAATTGGCCAACTGACCGCACTGACGCACCAACGATCCCAATTTTCCCGAATAATTCGCGCCTATGACCGCCCCGCTACTACACCGCTAGACGTCGGGCGCAATTTTCGTCGTACTCGTGATTTATCGGCGAATCTAATTGCGGTGGACGATCAAACACGTGCCCTACGACGCCCGTTAAATGTTTGAAGCCTGTCTCACACCTGCAACAAGACGCCGAAATGTTTTGACCATTCTTTCACCAGCAGCACGCTGGAAATATTAAATCCTTTTTAAGGACTACTCTGAGGCGCCATTAAAAATTTCCTGTTCCTTATTCAATTCTATTTTTACGTTATTAAAAGCATATTAGAAATATTAAGTCACTTTGAGTGCAATTTCTTTTTTTTTATTTAATGCAATTTATTAATTAAATTTATTTAAATTAAATAATATTCATTTTTTAAATATTTATTTATTTTTTTTATTTAATGCAATTTGAATCTCCAGGTAGATATTATTTTGCCGTAAATCATTTTTTAAAAATCTCCTTATTTTTTTTTTAATCCGGTAAACAATTTCATACGCATATAGAAAAATCATTATTGGGGACACTTGGACAATTATGAAAAGCAATAAGCAAATTTGAAGTGCAATTGCCTGCAACTTTTAAAGTCAAGATAAAATGATAAAAATGTTTTTAATTTTACTACAGCGCCTCGGAAATATTAAATCGTTTTAATCCCACCTCTGATGCGCCATTAAAAATTGCCTCTTCATTATTGAATACTGTTTTTACGTTATTAAATTTGTTTCGATTCGGTAAACAATTCCGAACTCGACCATTCCTGCACCTACAGCAGCTTGGAAGTATTAAATCATTTTCATGCCAACTCTGGGGCGCCGCTAAAAATTCTCTTCATTAATTAATATTATTTTTACGTTATTAAATATGTTTTGATACGGTCAACAATCCCGAACTCGACCATTCTTTCACCTACAGCACCTTGGAAATATTAAATCATTTTAATAAAACTCTGAAGCGCTATTAAAAATCTCTTCATTAATTAATATTATTTTTACGTTATTAACTTTGTTTTGATTCGGTAAACAATTCCGAACTCCACCGTTCATGCACCTGCAGCAACTTGGAAATTTTGAATCATTTTAATGCAACTCTGAGGCACCATTAAAAGTCTCTTCATTAACTAATATTACTTTTACGTTATACATTACGTTATACGTCAACAAGAAAATGTACCGTGTTGCTAATGACCTTCGATGTTGAAGCAACATTAAATAATTGAATTTAAAAAAAAAATTCCAAACTCGACCATTCTTGCACGTACAGAATGTTGGAAGTATTAAATCATTTTCATGCCAACTCTGAGACACCATTAAAAATTGCCTTTCATTACTCAAGACTGTTTTTATTTTATTAACTTGGTTTTGATACGGTAAACAATTTCATACGCGTATGGAAAAATCATTATTGAACGCTTGGACAACTATGAGGATCGACAAAATAATCTCTACCTGGATATCCAAATTGCATTAAATAAAAAAAGAACTCTGAGGATCGGCGAAATAATTTCTACCTGAAGATCTAAATTGCATTAAATAAAAAAGAAAACTGTGATGATCGGCAAAATAATCTCTACCTGGAGATTCAAATTGCATTAAATAAAAACAAAAGAAAAACTGTGAGGATGAGCAAAATAATTTCTAAATGGAAATACAAATTGCATTAAATAAAAAAGAAAGAAAAACTATGAAGATCAGCAGAATAATCTCTACCTGGAGATCCAAATTGCATTAAATAAAAAAAGAACTATGAGGATCGGCAAAATAATTTCTACCTGAAGATCTAAATTGCATTAAACAAAAAAAACTGCGATGATCGACAAAATAATCTCTACCTGGAGATTCAAATTGCATTAAATAAAAAAGAAAAAAAAACTATGAAGATCAGCAGAATAATCTCTACCTGGAGATCCAAACTGCATTAAATAAAAAAAGAACTATGAGGATCGGCAAAATAATTTCTACCTGAAGATCTAAATTGCATTAAATAAAAAAAAAACTGTGATGATCGACAAAATAATCTCTACCTGGAGATTCAAATTGCATTAAATAAAAACAAAAGAAAAACTGTGAGGATGAGCAAAATAATTTCTAAATGGAGATACAAATTGCATTAAATAAAAAAGAAAGAAAAACTATGAAGATCAGCAGAATAATCTCTACCTGGAGATCCAAATTGCATTAAATTTAAAAAGAACTACGAGGATCGGCAAAATAATTTCTACCTGAAGATCTAAATTGCATTAAATAAAAAAAAAACTGTGATGATCGACAAAATAATCTCTACCTGGAGATTCAAATTGCATTAAATAAAAACAAAAGAAAAACTGTGAGGATGAGCAAAATAATTTCTAAATTGAGATACAAATTGTATTAAATAAAAAAGAAAGAAAAACTATGAAGATCAGCAGAATAATCTCTACCTGGAGATCCAAATTGCATTAAATAAAAAAAGAACTATGAGGATCGGCAAAATAATTTCTACCTGAAGATCTAAATTGCATTAAATAAAAAAGAAAACTGTGATGATCGACAAAATAATCTCTACCTGGAGATTCAAATTGCATTAAATAAAGCCAAAAGAAAAACTGTGAGGATGAGCAAAATAATTTCTAAATGAAGATACAAATTGCATTAAATAAAAAAGAAAGAAAAACTATGAAGATCAGCAGAATAATCTCTACCTGGAGATCCAAATTGCATTAAATAAAAAAAGAACTATGAGGATCGGCGAAATAATTTCTACCTGAAGATGTAAATTGCATTAAATAAAAAAAAAACTGTGATGATGGACAAAATAATCTCTACCTGGAGATTCAAATTGCATTAAATAAAAACAAAAGAAAAACTGTGAGGATGAGCAAAATAATTTCTAAATGGAGATACAAATTGCATTAAATAAAAAAAAAGAAAAACTGTGAGGATTCTCACGCATACAATAAAAATATTTCTAATTTTACACAAAGTCAAAAAGCTACTTACCTAACACAGACCACTCGGCATTACTTTTCAGATAATTTCAATGATCTGGCAAAAGAACGTATCCAACAAAAGTTGGTCAGTATTCACATTTCTACAAGCTTCGATATAAGAAATGCAGTTCAGCTCACCTTAAACCTCGAGATAACATTAACAAACTAATTTTGGCCAGGAAAAATGGATTTCCAGTCAGCGAACGGCGAAGATTCGTTCGACGTGGTCCGCTATGGACAAATGAACAGGTGAACAAATGAACAATGAATTCGAAGATTTCTGTAACGCGTTATGGACGGAATTACCGTAGAATTTACATACGGCTGCGTACGGTCTAGTTACAGGTTATTCGAATTCCTCTGAAACGCGTGATTATACAGACGATTACAGGTCGAGGAGCTAGAATGCGGTTCTCGTGCGCGAGTAACATGTGACGCTACACATACACGTACACGTGCTCCCGCGCAACATGTAAAGTGACCGAACGTTTCTCAACACGGCGCTTTCAATTAGACGGCACGATTCACGATCATCCTGTTTCTCACAGGGATACGCGTCGGCCGTATTATAGGACATATCGACAATACCCGATAACGAGTTCCAATTAAGCGGATACACGCATCCACGAATGATTCGATTAGCTATGGTCTGTTTTTCGACAGGAGATACGTAAAGTCACCATATCTGTCCTCATACAATAAATCCTCTATAGGCGCAGCATTTTCTATACAACTTACAAGGGAACGTATTCAGATGCGAAAATCCGATTTTGATGAAACTTATGGGAGCTTATAGTTCTTTGAAAAATATTTGACACGTGTTTTCTTTTATCGGCAACCATCCACTTTGAAGGGGTGAAAACAGCCCTCAAAGTTGAGGGTCAAAACCATATTTTTTGAGATATCTCGGAAACCAGAGGTCGAAAAAGTTTGAATTTTCTTTTAAATTGTGTGTTGTTCAATGGGAAATGTAGTCGCGTAAGAAAATTTTTACAAAAGTTTTTTGTTTAAACAATATATTAAAAATTTGATTTTTTTTGCAGTTTCTCTTATTTATTGTTAGTTCATTTTAATGTAAACTTGGGTGTGTGATCTTTGATCCAAAATAGAGGATACATGTTTCAGGATTTTCTTTTTTTTTGCCATTTAACAATAATTATGCATAATGGAAGATAGTCTTGCACCTGGCGTGTGGAGGAATTCTGGCATGTTTTATCGAAACATAAGCATTTAGTATGAACGTATATAGTATTTTAAACAATACCACTGGATTATATGTCGTTTATTATTTTATCAGTAGCTAAAGAACAGTACCGAAGAATAATTCTCGAATGTACGGGAATTTCCTGCGGAGAATTGTAACGCGGTCGCCTCCAATAAAAATTTCAGGGTAATCAGCTTTCTCGGAGAACAAAAGAGCCGCAGTGTCAATTGAACGAGTTCTGAAGTGCAGTTAGTCGCGTGATAATGGCCGATCCTTTTTCTACAGAGTGAAAATGGAGGACACCGAAGGAGAGACGAGTTTATTGTCGTTAATTGAATCGTCGAATGACCGTGGGGGCGCGAACTAAATTAAAATACCTGTTGTCTAGCTGTCTGCGGTGTGCATGTAATCGACGGGAGGAAAATTTCTCGACCTGATCACGGCTTTATCTCCATCGTTATTTGCGGTTCTCGCGATCGTATTGCGGCCGTCAATTCTTATAAATTAGTCGCCGTTTACGACCGCTTATTTCGCGGTTAGAATATTTCGAATGGACAACATCGCCCAATTAATGCTCACCGAATTACCCGAGCTTCTCAATTTCAATTCAGTTCGTGTCAACCCTTTGGACTCGAAGCAATTTGAATTCCATAATCAAGACAAATCTTTCAATCTAGACAATTTTTCTTCTATGTAATCTTTTTTATACTGTTCACATGAAATTGAACCTGTTTTCTGATATATTTGGACTGTTAGCAATTTCTAGAATACAGAAGAGTTTAATCATTTAAAAACTGTTTCGAAGGGTAAACTTTACTTTACCGGACTCAAAACTAGTACCTCCTACGAATTATGATGCATTTGGTATGTAATCCAGTAGATCTGTACCTGGCGCGGATGCAGATCAAGTTTCGATCCTCTAGGATCAATAGTTCAGGAGATATGGTCGCTCAAAGTTGAGCATTTTTGCGGCGCCCTTATCTGTCAAGAATGCTCAACTTTAAGCGACCATAACTCCTGAACTATTGATCCTAGAGGTTCGAAACTTGATCTGCATCCGCGCCGGGTACAAATCTACTGGATCGCGTACCGAATGCATCATAATTCGTAGGAGAAAGGCACAAATTTTGATGTATTTGGTATGTAATCCAGTAGATCTGTACCTGGCGCGGATGCGGGTCGAAGTTTCGAACCTCTAGGATCAATAGTTCAGGAGATATGGTCGCTCAAAGTTGAGCATTTTTGCGGCGCCCTTATCTGTCAAGAATTCTCAACTTTAAGCGACCATAACTCCTGAACTATTGATCCTAGAGGATCGAAACTTGATCTGTATCCGCGCCGGGTACAAATCTACTGGATCGCGTACCAAATGCATCATAATTCGTAGGAGAAAGGCACAAATTTTGAATCTGGTGAAGTAAAGAGCAGTCGTTTCAAATAATGATATGGCAATTTTGACTGGCACCCCGAGTCACCGTTCGAGTGCGAGGGGTTAACGGGATGGAGATGCCTTAAGGGTTGATAAATTAGGAAACTGATTGGCGTAGATTGTAAATGAACATATTTTCAAATGCTGTACAATTAATATGCGTTATTCTAGAACAAAGTTCGTCAAAGCAATTTTGTAGAATTGTACAGCTTAGTTGGAGAACGACTGACAACTTTTTAGCTGTGCATGTCTATTTATCTACTTGTTCGCACGACCGATGACGTTCCGATCTCGGTAGATCGATTGCACTGCAAGCTTGACAGAGTGAACAGGTGTCTGCGAAAATTGATCTATCACGATTCCAAACTGTCGATCACGAGTCGTTCAAGACTCATTCATTTACGCCCACGCATATGGGAAGAGAACGCACTAATCAGAGTCCAGATTCGCTCGGCAATGTGGCCGAAGTTCAACAACAATCTGTAAAACAGTAATTCCATTCTCATTCTTTCTTTGATGAAATTTCTACCTGACAAAAATACTGTGATCTATTTCTCGAAAGAATTTCAATTGAACGTCAAATGATGTCTGATTGTGAGGCAGGATCAAACATTTGAAATATTTGAAAAATAATTATAATAAATAGTAAATGTATGTCGATAATTTCCTACAACCGAAATAAAATTATATTTTGGTTTTGTTAATGTACAGCATTATGATATTATTAGTAGCTCGATCCCAATAAATACTGAACTGGAACTTGAAATACAAACTCCATATTACATAATTGGCTGCCACCCTTAAATGTCAAATCGTTACTTTATGAACCAAATATTCAGGCATGTCATTTGCATTTAAATTTTTTCGAACAATGTAATTTAAAGATTTAATGTTGTTAAATATTTAAAATGTACTTAATTAGTTCAGTCAACGAAAAGTTGTAGAGGAAAATGGAAGGAACACAATTTTTAACTTTGGGTCTTTGTTTGGACTAGTTACGAGGTAAACATACTAAAAGTCCCCACTCCTAGGATGTGAGCGAGGTGCATGGGGCATGTAGAAGGTCCCCTTTTTCGATTTTCCGCTTCTATCTCAGAAACTATGCGTCTTAGCGATGAGACCATTCTATACAAAATTAAAGCTGACAAAATTTGCCACAAGATTGATTGAGTTGAGTTTTTCGCTATCTCGCATTGTTTTCGAGATATCCGCGCTCAAAGTTCACTAACTCTTCAGCACAATTAGTGAAGTTTGAGCGCGGATATCTCGGAAACTATGCGCCGTAGCGATAAGACCATTATATACAAAATTAAAGCTGACAAAATGTGCAATAAGATTGATTCGATTCAGTTTTTCGCTATCTCTCACAGTTTCCGAGATATCCGCGCTCAAATGCACAAAAAACGTGAGGCAGAAATTTCTTTTTCATAATTAGTGAACTTTGAGGGCGGATATCTCGGAAACTATGCGAGGTAGCGAAAAACTGAATGAAATCAATCTTATGGCACATTTTGTCAGCTTTAATTTTGTATGGAATGGTCTTATCGCTAGGACGCATAGTTTCGGAGATATCCGCGCTCAAATTTCACTAATTGTGAAAAAGAACTCTTTAGCACAATTAGTGAACTTTGAGCGCGGATATCTCGGAAACTGTGCGAGCTAGCGAAAAACTGAATGGTGTCAATCTTATGACACATTTTGTCAGCTTTAATTTTGTATAGAATGGTCTCATCTCTAGGACGCATAGTTTCCGAGATATGAGCGAAAAACCGCAAAAAGGGACCTTCTACGTGCCCCCCTGACTTTCAGTATGTTTACCTCCTTACTAGTCCAAACAAAGTCCCGAAGTTAAAAATTGTGTTCCTTCCATTTCCCTCTACACCTCCCTTATGACCATTCATTGACTGGACTAAATGTGTTATATACTTAATGTGTTTTGCCGTACCTACATTACTAATGTTTAACTATAAGATGTATACTACTAATGTATAACTTTATACATTATGGGGAGTTTCAATTAAGCTCTAAAAAAAAAGAAAAATTGTCGTCGGAGAAGTTTTTACCCAGATTCGAATTTGATTGAAAGTGGCAACAAATTTTGGTGAAGTCACCGTCCGAAGTGGTTCAGATTCGACCATATCATGGCAAATGTTTCAGACGAATTTCTCCGTAAACACTGCGAAAGGTCGAAAACTTCTCCGACGTCGCCGCGCCGATCGAAACGAATGCAACATTCTCCGTTTATCGATCATTCGGCCGGCGTTCTACATCCTCGATCGTTCGGTTCCACGACACAGAAACGCTGATCAAAATTCTCGTTTGTTTCAGGTAAGTTCTAATAGCCTCGGCTGTCTGTTCGCCTATCCAATCTTCGGAAACCGCGGTGAGTAAAGATATGATCATTTTTCAGAGTAAGATATTGCCGGCGAAGTTCACGAACTTGTTCGTCGGTCTCAGTGTTTCTGACGCTTACGAGAAACTCGCGTGTACGTTATCGAGCCTCATTCTAATCGTCGGCTCCCTTTCGCGATGCACTAAACAGAGAGAGAGAGAAAGCGAGTAGTTTTAGAGCGGCCGTTTTTCAAGGAAACAACCGTGAACGTGAAATTGAAGTCGACCGCGCGATAGAACGGTCATATTTTATGGTTTGTCGGTTTTACGTGCCCGTGGCATTGCCGTCTCTTAACGATCGAAGTGTTATCAGTCATTGATCAGCCGCCCCTCGACCGACTGATTAATATTCATGACTTCCTCGCCGAAGGACAGTGCCGGTTAATGTATATTTAATTGGAGGCAGCCTGGAAGATCAGTCAAGGCTTTCCTCCGAAGGACGTCCAACTGTCGTTGATCCCGTTTCGGATTTATCCTTGCTTCCACTGCGAGCCGCGCCGCCCCGCGCCGGTTATGCATATCGCGTGCACTTTCGTCGAAATGCTTTATCGTACTTCGAAAGTATCGGCTGGAATCTACCCGAACGGCAATTAACATTGCATTGCGATGAGATTCCTATTAATATTCAGAGCTGCGGTTGCAGTGGGTTATTCAAATTTCGCGTTTCAAGAAGGTTACCGGCGCGCACGACACCGGCGATGACGCCGCACAGTGGTCCGGATCGAGAAATTCAGTGACATTTTATCGAAAAATGAACTTTCTCATATTGACATGTAGAAAGTTTGTATTGCTTCATAAATATCCATCTACCTCGAAAATAAAGAAATTAATAAAATATAATTAAAATTGTAATCGCGACGAACACTTAAAGTTGGGCATTTTGAAAATAGCCTGTTTCGCAGAAAAAAGATACTCTTTATCTGGATGCCCTGACACACCTGTTTAATATTTTTCCTCTGTTCTTCTTTTAAAATGAAGAGAATTCCATCACGATAAAAATTTACACTGACAATTTAAAATTAATTTAAATAATGTATTAAAAAAGTAATGTACAGTGAAGGCTCGGAAATTGTCAAAATTCTTCATCTTTGATACGGAATATCTTTTGAGTTCCAATTAGTACCGCATGTTTACAAATTGTACAATGTTCAGTACACTTTTCCCTATATAGTTATGCACGATTTACTTCCAACATCGTCCATCGACGCAAGTTATTAGTGATTCAAGTGTATCCATCGCTGCGTCGAGCGCCAGGATTGTGCGAGACGCGAAGAACCTCGCGCGCGTGCGAGTGGACTGTTTTGATTGTAGCCTACAGTCAATTGTTTATTATATGCTGCTATAAGAGTAAAATCACAAAATAAAAAGAAAAGGCCGCTAGATCAAGAAGCTGCAGAATTGATACTTGCATAGATTTAAGTAAATCAGCCAGTAAAGTAAGCAAAATGTTATTAAAAATAATTAAACAAACACTAAACGTATTAAATTATTTATCATTAAAAAGTGATTATTTTTTCATATTTTTCAGTGAAAGTTTCATCAGAATAACTTTTACGATTCAAAAGCCGTGGCAGTATCACAGAACTTCTCGGTATGGACGAAAAAAATTTTAATTATAAATTATTACAAAAAATAGTTTGTGAACTTATATGTAAACAAATTTATTATCAATAACAAAGTATGAATGAAAATTAATTAATAAATATTGTTTAACAAATGCAAAAAATATTTAATTATCTATAATTAAAAATGACTATTTTTTAAATATTTTTAGTGAAAATTTCATTGCAATATCTCTAATGGTTCAAAAGTTATAACAAAATGTCACTGAATTTCTCGATCCGGACCACTGTGCGCCAGGAGCCTAACCAGGTTACGTCACAGTTGTACACAGTTGTACAAAATTGTACAACATGATTGTACAAAATTGTAGAACACGATTGCACAAAGTTGAACAACACGATTGTACAAAGTTGAACAGCGACCGAAATAGAAGACAATAACAATTGAACAGCATTATCGGCGTATTTGTGAGTAAAATAAAATTATTCGAGACATTACACAGCTATTTGGATTCCATTTTAACTACAAAAGAAACGTATCATGGAAATGGAACAACTTCAAAACTTATTTGAGCTTTAACGTCAATTTTCAAGCGAACGGTTCGTCTTTTACCCATGGTTCCTTTCAGACTATTGTTCCCCCTGATGTATACTAGTACTAGTACGTAGTACTATACGACGCAATGATAACAAAAATTTGACCTTGACATTCAAGGTCAAGGTCAACTTTGCGGCACGTTTTTTTTTTTCAGAAATCTCCAGCGATCCAGAGATGAAGAATCGCGCTAGGGTAGTCGCGACATATAATTTTGAAAAACCCTGTACAAAGTTAAACAAATAGATTGTACAAAAATCGTGCGACGCGGTTGATGAAGCGATGACAAGAAATGAAACTGTCTGAAGACGATGAGCTTTTTGAGGACGAGAATATGATCAGGCAAAACCCGATAGATTGCGAGGAATTTCATAGAAAATGGATCTTACAAAAATACGTACAACATACTTTTCTTGTTTGAAATCTTCGACGTGTTCGAACTATTAAAACTAGAACAATAATAATATAATATAACAATAATATAAATAATGAAATAATTAGAGACGAGGACTGTTAGCGGCGATTAGATCGTTCGTATCTTTGGGATAACAGCAACCCTCGACGAGCAGGGTGATAATGACGTGTTCGAGCTATAAAAACTGAAAGAACGTTCTACGCAACGAACCTATAAAAGCAGACTCTGACGATCCCGAATTAATTAAATAATAAGAAGATTAGATTATTACTTTTAGTGGCGATTAGGTAGTTCGTATCATTGGAATAAAAGCAACCCTCGACGGTCAGGGTGAAAATGACGTGTTCGAACTATTACAACTAGGAGATCGTTCTACGCAGTGAGGATCTATATCAGCAGACCCTGACGAACTCTAATTAATTAAATAATAAAACAATTAGAGTTGATCTTCGTGATAAAAAAGCAACCCTCGACATTCAGGGTGAAAAATGACGTCATCGAACTATTAACTCTTAGCAATCGAATGGTGACTCTGAGAGGCGCTACTAAAAACTGCTGTACCATTATTCAAAATATAGTTTAGATTATTATATTACAATTATATTACAATTTCATGTCCATAAAATTTAGGAAACTATAGTGAATGGAAATATTTGCAAGGGGTTGAAAGATTCCAAGGGGTAAAACTAGGAGAACTCGATAATAATAATTTAAATAAAAATAGATTTTAAAATAATATCATAGTTAGAAAACCGACTAAAAAGTATGAAATAATTTTTCCTAGCCCTATACAGGTTCCTAGCCCCGTACAGATAGTCCTGAAAATTTGTGATTGTGAATTTTTAATAGCTACGAAAATACGTGTAAGATTAAAAACGAAAAACGTGGGGCGCAAGATAATAGTAACGAGTGTAGAGAGTGGAAACGCGTAGTGCAGTAGGGAGCGTTGTCGCGCGGAGTGGGGATCGCTGAACGCGATCACGTAGTACCGAGCGTCGCGTGACAAGGTGTAACGTTTAATATTAAAATTTTTTTTCTCCTGAACGCACAGTTTTTTTAAAAATTTGTTTTTTAATATTGCCTTGTCGTCTAGTTCTGAGCTATGTTTAAAGTTTCAAGTCTCTAGCTCTCATCGGGAAGTTAATTTAAAATCAATTGCAAAATTTGTACCGAACAGACAGACAAGAAAACGATCTAATAAAAACGTGGAAATAAATCAAAATCGTACCACATTCTATCGAATTTTACACTCCAGCATTTTTTGAAAACTTTCAGATGTCATAAATGTTTATGATCAAATATAGTTGATTTATTCACACGTGTAGTTCAATATAAAATTATATATTTCTCTCTACTCTAGTTTAAAATGCTCGAACCATAGTTACAGGAACATAAATTTCCTGCAGCTTTAGTTTTCATAACTTAATTTAGAAATATTCATTCTGAAGTCCAGTTATAAGTTTGTTAACTGGACGAGCACAGTTTGAGAAACTTCCCGTCCCCACCACTTGGATAGTGTATTGCATCTAAAGGAATTCTTTCTTGTTTATTCTTCATGCTGTTCCCGACAAGAAAATATAAATAAATTGAATAGAGAGATATAGGTAAATGTAGTTGCGAAGAAGTTTATGTTCGGTTCGTTAGTATGGAAGAACAGTGAACTCGATTTTACGGTAGTCTTAAAGACCGGCATTTCTGATGCTCCCACTCTTTCACTGTCGCCTTGGGTCAAATGGAGTGGGGATGAGTCGGAGTGGGAACGCATAGTGGAGTAGGGAGCGCTGGCGCGCGGAGTGGGGATCGCTGAACGCGATCACGTACTACCGAGCATCGCGCGACGAGGTGTAACGGTTAAATTTAATAGCTTATATCTCCTAAAACGTGTTAATAAAAGATTAGATTACCACCTTTAGCATCGTTTACGAATATCATCGCGGGGTGATTTTCACAGGCGGCAAACGCTTGGAGCGACGCGTGTTCCAGGGCACTTCGATTCGATCTTATCACGCTGATTATGTTAGTCGTCGAGGAGGTGGTTGATAACTATAAAAATTTGATTTGCCATATATCTGTCTTCTGCGGGTCCGATAATAAACGGGATAACTAGCGAGCATTCAACGAGCCCGACATCGTGGAGGTTCTGTTTCCATCAGCTCGTATAAAAAAAGCGGTTTGATGTCCCCGATGATTTATGCCCGAGCATACGAGCGACTATGCTTATCTTCATAGAAAATTAGTGTAGATTTTATTAGCATACCGTGCGTTCCTATTTAACATTACGCCGTAATGGCGTGGTGAAAGTACACGAGCGATGGGGCAATAATCGTTGCATATAATGGTAAGACCGGCCACGCTGCGCCTTCCGTTTCAACGTGGAACGTTTGAAATCGAGCGTATCGAATAACGGGCTCGTAAGCAATTTCGCTTAGCTGCTTACTATGCTTCTTAAAGAGTGGTTGCGTCTTGCGAACGCCCGGACGAAATTAAAACGATAGCGATGATGTCTACTACACTCGCGATCGAGTCTAACAAATATAAACGTTACGCGTTTATTTTCAGATTAAATCAAATTTGAGTCAGATTAAATCAAACTTGGGTGGATGTCGTTTAAAACAGTCATTAAGACGATTTAACAAGGTCCATGTGTTATCTTCAATTTGTTAAAATTGTTAAAGATACGAAGGACATTTTTGTGCGGTTCCCGAGTCTTGTAATCGACGAAGAAAATTTCTATTTCGCATAAAGATCCGTAGTCTGGTAATCAATATTTAAGGGTTAAATTAAATTTTCTTTCCTCTTCCACGACATTTTTAAGGATAAAGACGTTACAATCACTGTAACTATGAAGAAAATGCTACGGCAAGGGGTTAACATGGATTTTTCGACTTCCGATTTTTCTCCCCCCCCCCCTCACTTTTGAGATTTTTTTACAAAATAGGTTAAAAGCATAGCAATATGTTAGAATTTTTTGGTAGGTATCAACCCAGGGGAAGATAGTTAAAAAAATTCCCAAAAAATTAATTAATTATTTTCAACTATAAATAATTAGCAAAAAATTCTGAAAAAAATCTGAAATATAGAGTGTATCAATATCTTTTATTTGCCGTTTATCCCATGTCGATATCTTTTCTCGTTTTAGAGCAAATTGCATTTAAGTGCGGGGGAATTTACCTAAATATCACCCCTATCGGTGGGGGTAGACATTTGAAATTTTACAAAATGTTTTTTTAGACATAAAACGATGTTTTAAGAGAGGAATCAGGAAAATCGGAGCGGGGGCCGCTGGCCCATGCTTATCCGGCTATATTCGATAGATTTTTTAATGCAAGCACGTATTGGAATAGAAATTGCACAAAATCTAAATAAATAGAGCCTCGTCATTTTTCTAAGCTACAACATTTTAATCGCTTTTACTGCTCGGTGTATAGTATATTTTTAAAACAAAAACCAACAAAAAGAGGAGGTTACAAAATTCGATCTACACTAACGAGCATAACTGATTCAACATACTTTAAATCAGAATAACTATTTTATGAATGGACCAAACGACTTCAATTTCTCTGTAAGGCTAGAAGAATTAGTTTAGTAAATGACGTCTAAAAAATATTTTGAAAAATTCATTTGGTCGGAATCGCGAAAAAAATTAATAAAAATTGATTTTTACAACTTTTTTAGCTGGGCCAGTAACGGAACTTTAAAAGATGTGTTTGGTTAGCTCGTATAAATTATATACGTTCTGAAAATTTCATTGAAATTGGTTCATTGGTTTAGGAGTTATGAACGATCAAAATTGGTAAGAATTGCGATTTTTCATACAACTGCCATTTTTACCACTTTCGATCGTTCATAACTCGTAAACCAATTAACCAATTTCAATGAAATTTTCAGGACGTATATAATTTATACGAGCTGACCAAACACATCTTTTAAATTTTCATTATTGGCCCAGCTAAAAAAGTTGTAAAAATCAATTTTTACTATTGTTTTTCATAATGATTTAAGTTTGTGCGTATTCACATAAATTAAATGGAAATTATTTCATACTTTTCAGTACATTATTTCGAAGTCGGGTTAATTTTTTTACAATTATTGAGATGATCAAGTTGTGAACATGTATTGGAATAAAAATTGCACAAAATCTAAATAAATAGAGCCTCGTCATTCTTACAAGCTTGTAGCATTTGAACCATTTCAATGTATTAATGTTAATTTTGCAGGTCACTGTATAATCCGTCTACTTTAATTTCAGTGTTGATCTTCGCGCCAGTCGATGTGTTAAAATGTTAAAATGTTGAAGATATAAAAAGTGTGGAGGCTCGTTGAAACGAACGCGGACGTAGCAAGTGGAACTGGCACGATGTGTACGAAGAGGTTCGGAAGTAGCCGAGGCGTTTACCAGGAAGTAATTCCGCGTCTCCTAATAAACCGATATGAAAAGGCTGCGGATTCGGCGGAAGGAGGAAAGAAAGTGGCTGGGAGATGAAGCGATTTCATGGAAATTTATGGAAACATGCGTTTCATAAAAATGAACGAACTATACAGGGTGTACCCGTTATGTTATGTCACCATTTTTTAGGCATTTCCGGCAGTGCAATTAAAAAATGTTTTAGACAAAAGTTTGTCAGTACTTAGTGAGCTACATGTTCGCGTATTCTTAAATCTCAAAAAATGCTTTTTACGTAAAAAAAGTGAAGGTCACCTGGACGCAAAAATCTGTTTCATTTCATTGTTGTACTGTAACGCAATTATATCAAAGATATCAAATATAGAACTGGAGTTCGTGGTCGCACTTGCGCACTATAACAATGACACTTCGTTCATTTAATATTTACATATTCATACAACGAAAAACAAAAGTTTCAATGGAAATATAAAACCTGAGAAAGAATATGGGTCAGACTACACAAAAGTAAAAACCTCATGTAGGGTCTAGGACAGGCCTGGCCAACACGCGGCCCGACGAGCCGCACAATATGACGTGGCGGGCCGCATGCGGCGCGCGAGCCACGTGTTGGCCAGGCCTGATCTAGAGCGACGCGGCGCGGCGGCGCACAGTGGTCCGGATCGAGAAATTCAGTGACATTTTGTTATAACTTTTGAACCATTAGAGATATTGCAATGAAATTTTCACTAAAAATATTTAAAAAATAGTCATTTTTAATTATAGATAATTAAATATTTTTTGCATTTGTTAAACAATATTTATTAATTAATTTTCATTCATACTTTGTTATTGATAATAAATTTGTTTACATATAAGTTCACAAACTATTTTTTGTAATAATTTATAATAAAAATTTTTTCGTCCATACCGAGAAGTTCTGTGATACTGCCACAGCTTTTGAATCGTAAAAGTTATTCTGATGAAACTTTCACTGAAAAATATGAAAAAATAATCACTTTTTAATGATAAATAATTTAATACGTTTAGTGTTTGTTTAATTATTTTTAATAACATTTTACTTACTTTACTGGCTGATTTACTTAAATCTATGTAAGTATAAATTCTGCAGCTTCATGATCTAGCGGCCTTTTCTTTTTATTTTGTGATTTTACTCTTATAGCAGCATATAATAAACAATTGACTGTAGGCTACAATCAAAACAGGCCGCTCGCACGCGCGCGAGGTTCTTCGCGTCTCGCACAATCCTGGCGCTCGACGCAGCGATGGATACACTTGAATCACTAATAACTTGCGTCGATGGACGATGTTGGTAGTAAATCGTGCATAACTATATAGGGAAAAGTGTACTGAACATTGTACAATTTGTAAACATGCGGTACTAATTGGAACTCAAAAGATATTCCGTATCAAAGATGAAGAATTTTGACAATTTCCGAGCCTTCACTGTACATTATTTTTTTAATACATTATTTAAATTAATTTTAAATTGTCAGTGTAAATTTTTATCGTAATGGAATTCTCTTCATTTTAAAAGAAGAACAGAGGAAAAATATGAAACAGGTGTGTCAGGGCATCCAGATAAAGATAAGTATCTTTTTTCTGCGAAACAGGCTATTTTCAAAATGCCCAACTTTAAGTGTTCGTCGCGATTACAATTTTAATTATATTTTATTAATTTCTTTATTTTCGAGGTGGATGGATATTTATGAAGCAATACAAACTTTGTACATGTCAATATGAGAAAGTTCATTTTTCGACAAAATGTCACTGAATTTCTCGATCCGGACCACTGTGTGGCGGTTTCGGGAAAGTAGGGAAGCAGCGATTAGTTGATTCGGAGGATCCGTTCCGCGATGGTGTCTTGCCCAGGCAGAATCAGTTCGCACTTTATTGTCGAGAACATATGCCGCGAGCGCGCCTCGGCGGTCCACTTTTAATTTGTGCATCATGCATCAATGTCAGCCTCCCGGCTATTCGGGCCAGCTGCCGCTTTTGCACTGCCGGTGGACACTTCTTCAGAGCGTTGCCAGCCTGGGTGGACCAGCCAGTTTGTCTGCATGCCATCCTAATAACGGGATCCGCCAGGGCTAAGGACGCGTTTCTCGATCCATCAATGGTTGTGTCGCGTCCTCCTTTAAGGTGATGCTCTCGCGGGCCACTCAAATCATTTGTAATTAAGATCCTATCTTCTCAGTCGCGGACCCAAAGGTTTTTCGATCTTCTGCGATTTTCGCCAACTGTTCCGGAATTTTAAAAAAACATCTCGTGAGACAATCGCGAATCTGTTCTACGGGATCGACAGCCGTTACTCGATCGCCTTGAGGCATCTGGAAATTATTCTTTGGTCAAGGTCGCCTCCTTTTTCGCGGTGCGTTCTCCATTTTTCAAAAAAATCTCTGAAGAGTCTCTCTGAAGAGAAATCTCTTCTGAAAGAGTGAATTTTTCATTTGATAGTTTTTGACATTGAAATTATTCAATGAATTTCTTCATTCCAGCACATGTTATAGAAATTGAAAGAAATTTAAGTGTTGTAATTGTTATAAAACAATAAGCAAAATAATCTGCTGGGTTTCATCCCAGCAGCAACATTATCGAAATTGCGAATTTTGTGAATAAACCTTTATTTTTTAACACTAATCGTACCACGACTGATCTCACATTTTTTATTTAATAATTATCGGAATTATTCGATGAATATTTTCATTCCATCACACGTTGTGAAAATTGAAAGTAGTCTAAATATTGCAATTTTTATAAAGCAACAGGTAATTTGGCATTTCATGAACAAGCTGACATTTTTTAACACTAACCATGCCACGACTGGCCTCACATTTTTTAATTAAATAATTATCGAAATTATTCAATGAATTTCTTCATTCAAACACATGTCGTTATCAAAATTGCAACATGTACATTTATGTTCTTAAATTAAGCACAATTTATGAAGAGGCAACGCTGTTGTTCGATCTTTCGTGATTACGATTTAAGCGTGACGTAGATATTTTAATGCAGCAGATGCAAATGCACCGTAGACTGGCAATCGGAGAGATTTAAACTGGAATATATTATAAAAGGGATAACCGGTAGGAGTTTCTGGTGAAATTCGGGGAATAGTGGGAAGGGTTCGGAGTTTTGTGGGAACTTGTAAAACTTCAGAATATCTGCATGTAGTAACTTTACCATAGAATACGAATTGTCCGCGGCGACCTATTTTCCTTTCGAGGCTGCTTTAACAACGTAGTTAAAACGAGGAAAGTCAGACGACCAGTTTCGGACCGGTATTCTATGAACGGGGTTCGCTTCTTCAATTTCTGAACCCCCCAGTTCTGTGAAACGAACTTTGTATTAATTAGCAGTCTATACCAAATACTATCACGAAGGAGGTACTGTAAAATTCTATTTCCGAATGTCCTCGTTATTCGTTCGTTACAAAATAATTAATCGCTGCCCGGTGTCTCCATCTTACAACGTTTTTATTAGCTCGCTTTCTTGCCTGTCTGTTCGGTACAAATTTTGCGATTGATTTGAAATTTTAAACGTAGCTCAGAACTGAATGACAATGCAATATTTAAAAAACAATTTCTAAAAAAGCCTATGCGTTTAGGAGATATAAACTATTAAATTTAACCGTTACACGCGTTCTTGAAGAACTGCGAAATAAAAATTGTCTAAATTGAATGTTATTTTAATAGAGGAGGACATCTTGAATTTCTGAAATCTCCGAACAATTTTGAATTTCATCTACACAATTTTTCTACAAATGCATAAAGATCCGCAGTCGACTAAGAGCACTCGAATGTCGAAGTGAATTTTTCGATGTTTGTCGACCGCCAACCCCGCAACGTACCGAGCGAATTTTTGCCGGGGCGGCTGTTAAAATTAGTCGCACGTATGCGAATGGTAAATCTGAATTCCGCGCGCAACAATGCTCGAAAGAGTAATGGTTAAGGAGAAAGCCATCGAGAGCGGCGACAAGACCGCCGCGCTGCGTCCAAGAAATTCATCGGTAACATGTGCGCGCGCTCGCGATGGATGCTGGGAATAATTCCACGGCGGCGCAACTGGTTTTTGTTAACTCACTTAGGCACTTAAATAATGGGAAATAAAACATCAATGTATCCTGAGAGAGTCTGTCAAATGCGTTTCCGCACCCCGCCTTCCGAACAGGATTGTTCCCCACCAATGGGTGTCCTCCCTTGACCTTCGGGGGGCCCCGTTTGTCTTCTCCCCACGCTCGCCGAAGGCCTGCGCCATTTTCTTTCTCTCATTTTCGCTAGTTCCATGAAGAAGCACGCTATTTACCGGCCGTCGACGCGGGTGGCACTGCGGTTTTCATGATAGCAGAACCGCAAACCGAGCAAGCGAGCGAGCAAGCCAGTGTCCACTTTCCATTCCGGACGAGCGTCCTCGTACCGACCACGATGGGAATCCTTGATATCCCATCGAAAGATCAATTAACTGAAAACGAAGAAACACCGGGGCCCCGGCAGCGGATATTGTCGGCGCTTGTTATTAATTTCGCCAAGGAAAAACAGTAAAAAAACAACCCGCTGCCGGCCCTACGCGTTTACCACTCGTTTATTATGATTTATCGCATTTTTAGTCGCTCTGTGAGCACCGGTACCGGCACCGACACCGGAAATGAGCTTACACCAACATGGCCGACACCGGTTACACGCTCCCGTCCTGCCCCCCGGCTACCGAGACCCCGTAAAAACGAACACTCGCCCTATTATGCCCTATGGACAGTCCGCGGGAGAATAATTGGGGACCATGCGACCAGCAATTAGCCCATAGTGTATTCCATTCACCATTTGCTTTTTCGAAACAATACTTCTTGTCCTGGTAGCGGTAATTAAAATCGATAACAAGATATGTAAAGACTAGAAAGTAGAAAATAAAAAAAATATATAAAGAAACGTTTTAAAAACCACGCTTATGTTAAAGTGCACTAAAAAGGAGAAAATAATTTTTTTAGACATTAGCGACAATAAATAGAAACGTTCAGCGCCCACGAAGATTGCGCCAATAGAGTTTAGCGCCCCACGCTTTTATTCATTGTCGCTAACGTCTGAAAAAGTTATTTTCTCCTTTTCAGTGCACTTTGATATAAGCGTGGTTTTTAAAAAGATTTTTAATATAGTTTTTTATTCTGTCTCTGAATGCCTTTTTTGACTGATGGGATGACCAGAGCCCTCTGCGGTGAACCTTCCTATTCCGAATGGGCCCTCACCCAGCTCAAAATTTGTTCGTATAAGGACATTAAGGGTGTGGGTCGGGATTTGACCTTGGTCGAGTGCGAGTGTGGTAGCACCTTAACACACCGATAGATACTGTACACGTACACGAGATTGCAAGGGTTCCGCAGATTTCGTTTGCTGTCTCTCTAACGCGCATTTGGGGCCCCTACGTAGCCACAATCGCTGGATAAAAGACCCACCATTACGGGATGCTTCCTTATATGGCCTACTTTTGCGTTTCGGAGGCGTAATTTGCATTATTCGGCTGCATGTAGCGCAGTTTCACAAATATTGGACGAAGCGACAGTGCTGCCATTGTCGAGACACATACATTTTCTTAAATATCGAGAGATTTAGGGTTCTTATAGAAAAAAATGTTCACATTCCGTTATTCAGGGTCGCATACAATGTCAATGAAACCTTTATTATGTTAAACTATACGTGTTTAAACACACCAAACGAAATCTAGGAAGTAGATCCCTATACGAGAGGTTTTGGTGCAAGTATTATTAGGTCTATAACTTGAAAACCGGAATTTGACACTAGATGTCAGCACTTATGTATGCGCTGTAGCAAATCATTGACATACACGCCATTCCGAAGCTCTATTCATAACCTGCAAAATCAGTCAACAGTGTTTGATTTGCTTGTGCGCATCATATTTTTTTCAATCATGAAAAATTTTGAAAATTGGCGAAAGAAACAGCATTTGCGGGAAGTTTTGCTGAGTCACTTTATTGCAAAGAAAACTGCAGCCGAAAGTCATCGTTTGCTCGTGGCATTGTATGGCGAACATGCTCTTGCGAAAACACAGTGTTTCGAGTGGTTTCAACGCTTTAAAAATGGCGATTTTGACATCAAAGACAAAGAGCGGCCTGGACAGTCGAAAAAGTTTGAAGATGAAGAATTGGAAGCGTTACTCGATGAAGACTCGTGTCGAACACAAGAAGAGCTTGCTCCTAAAGCAGGGTGAAACCATTACTGGAGAGCTGTACCGAAAACAACTGATTCGTTTAAAGAGAGCATTGAAGGAAAAACGGCCAGAATGGGAGACCAGACACGAGACATTGATTTTCCAACATGACAATGCTCGGCCACATGTTGCTCAACCCGTAAAAAACTATTTGGAAAATAGCGGATGGGAAGTTCTGCCCCACCCGCCATATAGTCCAGACTTGGCGCCTTCTGACTACCATTTGTTTCGGTCGATGCAGAATGCACTTTCCGGAATACGCTTCACTTCAGTCCAAGGCATCAAAAATTGGCTCGATTCGTTCATTGGTTCAAAAGATGACCGGTTTTTTTACGATGGCATCCAAAAATTGCCAGAAAGATGGGGAAATGCTGTATCTTTCGATGGACAATACTTTGAATGACAGAATTGTACAAGATTTTCTTTAATAAACGCTCAAATTTCCTTAAAAAATTCCGGTTTTCAAGTTATAGACCTAATAGTTCCATGGCATTTTTGGCTGGGATCGCTGGCGTTTTTGGTCACTGTTTTACCAATATTTTACCGATACAGTGACTGAATCGGTAAAACAGTGACTAGAAGCACTAGCGCTCCTAGCTAAAAATGCGGAGGGCACCGATACTACGACCAAGGTCAAGTTCCGACCCACACCCTTAAGTGAAAAATCGCAAACCCATATTTTCGACCCAAAATCTAGTAAGACTCTAGTTAACTAGAAAGTAACGAATGGGAATGGGAAACACGTTGCGCGTGCGCGATAGGGACTGAGCGGTGGGAACAGAATAGTGGAAGGGGATAAAGGTGGAGAGCCTGGAGAGGGAATGAGGTTCGTTTCAACCTCAATCTGGCCACACTGATGCGAGGACACACCCCAAAGCGAAAATGGAGAAAGGCGAAGGCAGTTGTTCGAGGAATGCTCATAGAGTACGTGCAGAGTGAGTACCGAGGTATGAAAAGGCAGGGAATATTTTGGTCACGCGATTAATTTACGACAGTTTCGGGAGAAGCTCGGGCCGGGTACAAAGGACACGGCAGAAACAAGATATTATCGGCGGCGCGAGCCAAAGCGAAGGCATCAGAGCCTCAAAGCTCTCTTCTGAAAATAAAACAACGACCGTGGGGGGGTGGCTAGGCTGCGGCTGCGACGGCGGGGGTGTTGACGGGGGGTTTGAATTTAACTGAGGGAACACAATGGGCCGCAATCTTTATTGCCTTTCATCTTTATACAGTATAAAATATCCGCCTCACAATGGCAAGCCATCTAACGGTCCGCTGCTGCGTGAAATGCGAACCTAAACGACTGGCCATCCGTGGACCCGGCATGGCGCCGCGCCGCGCCGCTTGTCCTATCGTTTCCTGAATTTCCACCGGTGGCTCCATTCCCGAAGCCTTTAACGCTCTCATCGCCCCGGCTTAATCCTCCCTCTGTTCCAATCCGAGACCATTTCTTTTCCATTCCTTCCGTCTCGATACACGAGAGCATTTTCTTCCGCGTGATTGTAACGTCATAATGGACGGTTCGGTCTCCGACGTTCTCTCTCTCTCTCCTCCCGTCCCCCCTTGTCACATAATGATCTTTTCGTTGGTGCTGGATTATTGTTATTACCGCCGCGCATTGTCGAGTAATTGACCCGACCGTTTCTACCCCTCCCCGTCCATCCTCCGCCCGAAAGAAATAACTCATTGTGATCGATCGTCCCGTCATTACGCGCCGCCAATGACCTCCTCGGCCCCCGCCCCTCGCGAAAAGAAGTCGTTCGGTGAATTGCCTGCAGACTGTCCGTGTCCTGCACGCACTGAATTCCGCAGTCGCCATTCAAACTTCTCAGTATCTTCTTTTATTGTCTCGCATGCGAACTCCCCCGCGACGGATGTAAATTCAATGACTCCCGGTGAATCTGCCCGCAGGATCTTTTTCCTTTTTGAATCTCCAGGTAGAGATTATTTTGCCGTACATTATTTTTCGATACATTGCGATACTTTATACCAGGGGTCGGCAAACTTTTTTTAGAAAGGGCCAGATTGTAAAAATTTTAGGCTCGGCGGGCCAAGTAGCACACATGAAGATATGCATGGGTAATTTTCTCATAGAGCAAAAAAACGTTTATTTTTTATATATTTTTACATAATGTTTATACAAGTTTTACTAACACTTACAAAAATACGAATAAAAGATTTACATTTACATATTGAAAACGTTATTTTTAAATAGATTAAATTTTCTAATGCGAAGATTGTAATTGTTTTTTCTGAGATAATACTTCATCATACCGGAGTGCAAAATTAGTACTTCCTATCATTAAAGTTGTTTGCAAATGGTCATTTGTTAATAATGATCTGAATTGCGATTTTACATATTTCATTTTCGAAAATGTCTTTTCGCACTGGTAAGTACTCCCAAATACGGATATAAATCCCCGTGCATATGATTTTAATTGGGCGTATTTATCTTCCGAAAGATATTTATAAAATTGGGTTAGATCCTTTTCTTCGAACATTATTTTTAACGTATCATCATTTTGCAAATCGATCACTTCCAGTTGAAGATGTGATGTAAGCTCCTCAATTATACAGTCAAATGGATTTTGAAAATATCAACTATCGGCCGTTGCATAATAGCGCGTAATTTGATTTAATTTTCATGTAAAAAACAGTATCATCCCGCGGGCCGGATGAAAAACAAGCGGCGGGCCGGATTTGGCCCGCGGGCCGTAGGGTGCCGACTCCTGCTTTATACAATACAGTACAAATTATAAATAAGGTAAAGGGGGGTAAAGTGGACACTGACCCGATAGTGGACACTTGGTTGAATAAATGGGAATACATAATAAGTACCCTTACTCCGCCGCAGTAATTAGCACCGCGTCATGCTGGTACCTGCGCCACCTTCTTTACCTACTGATAAAATAATAAACGACATATAATCCAGTGGTATTGGTTAAAATACTATATACGTTCATACTAAATGCTTATATTTCGATAAAACAAGCCAGAATTCCTCCACACGCCGGGTGCAAGACTATCTTCCATTATGCGTAATTACACTGTCCAACACCAAATTTGTTCCCCAATTACTGTTGGGTCCTTTGTATAGAGCTGTTTGCGCTGATTCCGAATCTGTTTTTAATTTTTTCCCTATACGCACAGTTTTTGAGAAACATGACTTTGAAAAAAAAACATTCTCCAACTTTAAACAAATATTGTAGTGTTATTATAAAAGATATTGAATTGTTCTTTATAGAAAAAGATTCTGTAGACTTTCCCGAATACAGCGATATCAAATATTAATACATTATGATTGTTTAAACATGTTTAAATACTCATTAAAGGCGGAGAGACACCACTTTTGCACCATTTTTTGAGGATATTTTTCAATTTATCTCAAAAAATAAGGGTCCAGCGGAAAATCGAACTATACCACTCGATAGAGCAGACTTTTATCTTGAGAAACCCCGCTTTGAAGTTTGAAACGTCGACGTTTCTTTCGAACCAGAAAGCAAAATATCTTCGCCCGACATGAGTTGCCGCCAGTGGCGCTCGCCATTATAACGGTCGTTCGCCGCTCCGTAGCCCGTCGCTGCGCCGCACAGTGGACCGGATCTAGAAATTCAGTGACAATTTGTCGAAAAATGAACTTTCTCATATTGACATGTACAAAGTTTGTATTGCTTCATAAATATCCATCTACCTCGAAAATAAAGAAATGAATAAAATATAATTAAAATTGTAATCGCGACGAACACTTAAAGTTGGGCATTTTGAAAACAGCCTGTTTCGCAGAAAAAAGATACTTATCTTCATCTGGATGCCCTGACACACCTGTTTAATATTTTTCCTCTGTTCTTCTTTTAAAATGAAGAGAATTCCATTACGATAAAAATTTACACTGACAATTTAAAATTAATTTAAATAATGTATTAAAAAAATAATGTACAGTGAAGGCTCGGAAATTGTCAAAACTCTTCATCTTTGATACGGAATATCTTTTAAGTTCCAATTAGTACCACATGTTTACAAATTGTACAATGTTCAGTACACTTTTCCCTATATAGTTATGCACGATTTACTACCAACATCGTCCATCGACGCAAGTTATTAGTGATTCAAGTGTATCCATCGCTGCGTCGAGCGCCAGGATTGTGCGAGACGCGAAGAACCTCGCGCGCGTGCGAGCGGACTGTTTTGATTGTAGCCTACAGTCAATTGTTTATTATATGCTGCTATAAGAATAAAATCACAAAATAAAAAGAAAAGGCCGCTAGATCATGAAGCTGCAGAATTGATACTTGCATAGATTTAAGTAAATCAGCCAGTAAAGTAAGTAAAATGTTATTAAAAATAATTAAACAAACTCTAAACGTATTAAATTATTTGTCATTAAAAAGTGATTATTTTTTCATATTTTTCAGTGAAAGTTTCATCAGAATAACTTTTACGATTCAAAAGCTGTGGCAGTATCACAGAACTTCTCGGTATGGACGAAAAAATTTTTATTATAAATTATTACAAAAAATAGTTTGTGAACTTATATGTAAACAAATTTATTATCAATAACAAAGTATGAATGAAAATTAATTAATAAATATTGTTTAACAAATGCAAAAAATATTTAATTATCTATAATTAAAAATGACTATTTTTTAAATATTTTTAGTGAAAATTTCATTGCAATATCTCTAATGGTTCAAAAGTTATAACAAAAGCTCACTGAATTTCTCGATCCGGACCACTGTGCGCCGTATCTCGTCCCGAGCGCCACTGGCGGCAACTCATGTCGGGCGAAGATATTTTGCTCTCTGGTTCGAAAAAAACGTCGACGATCCAAACTTGACAGGGTGGCTTCTCAAGATAAAAGTCTGCTCTATCGAGTGGTATAGTTCGATTTTCCGCTGGACCCTTATTTTTTGAGATAAATTGAAAAATATCCTCAAAAATTGGTGCAAAAGTGGCGTCTCTCCGCCTTTAATGATTTTTTAAACATGTTTAAACATTCATAATGTATTAATTTTGAATACCACTGTATTCGGGAAAGTCTACAGAATCTTCTGCTGCAAAGAACAATTCAATATCTTTTATAGTAACATCACAATATTTGTTTGAAAGTTGAAAAATATGTTTTTTTTCAAAGCCATGTTCCTCAAAAACTGTGCGTATAGGAAAAAAATTAAAAACAGATTCGGAATCAGCGCAAAAAACTCTATGAGAAGGACCCAACAGTAATTAGGAAACATAAAAAAAGTTGAAATTTGTTGGACAGTGTTATTGTTAAGTGGCAAAAAAAAAGAAAATCCTGAAACATGTATCCCCTATTTGGGATCAAAGATCACACACCCAAGTTTACACTAAAATGAACTAACAATAAATAAGAGAAACTGCAAAAAAAAATCAAATTTTTAATATATTGTTTAAACAAAAAACTTTTGTTAAAATTTTCTTGCGCGACTACATTTCCCATTGAAAAACACACAATTTAAAAAAAATTCAAATTTTTTCGACCTCTGGTTTCCGAGATATCTAAAAAAATATGGTTTTGACCCCCAACTTTGAGGGCTGTTTTCGCCCCTTCAAAGTGGATGGTTGCCGATAAAAAAAAAACACGTGTCAAATATTTTTCAAAGAACTATAAGTCTCATCCCATAAGTTTCATCAAAATCGGATTTTCGCATCTGAATATGTTACCTTGTTAGGTCAATACACAAGCAGTTTTAAAGATGTACCGTTTTCCTAAACCTTTAAATCGCAGGCATTCAGAAACGAGAGTAAGATATTTTGCATATTTCCTCCGTAGGTCACAGAATCATCTTCCGATAGTATCCCCGATACTACTCGCATACCGTTCTCTCGAATAATCATACAACAGCCGCGTTATTTCCTGTCCGCTGTATGAAATATAAATTAATTACAGGCTATACGTATATCGTGTAACGAGCCAGCTGCGAAGCACTGATTTCACTCGGCGAAGCACCGAACACTCGACGCGTCTGGCTCTCTCGCATTGTACGTATGTATATGTATATACAAATTACCAAGCGCGCGTTTATTGAGATTTCGTCAGACCTTTGTAGCTTGGGAATTAATTCAGTCGATAATATTCGACAAAAGTGCCTCTCGTCCCCGATAGCAACAAGGAATCAGTCAATTTCGGGCGCATGGTAATACCACTGCTCGAAACCCGGGCTTGTTTATGCGTAATCTAAATTAACGAACGGAAAAATCGAATCAAATGGAATCAAAAGTGTACGAGACGTGTGGAAGTGTAGATGCGTGCGTACGTGTGAATTTGGTTGTCGAACGCGTCTCTTTCTTTCCCATACGCTGTCCTTCCTTGCGCCCGAA
Source organism: Lasioglossum pauxillum (assembly GCA_933228785.1). Classification (NCBI taxonomy): domain Eukaryota; kingdom Metazoa; phylum Arthropoda; class Insecta; order Hymenoptera; family Halictidae; genus Lasioglossum; species Lasioglossum pauxillum. The sequence goes on along the minus strand of OW121701.1, from coordinate 2,629,969 downwards.
ACTTTCATCGTCAATTAAACCACTAAATACAGTTGAAATTGTATCGTGTTTAGTCTTTTTTTGATCAGAAAGATGCCACGAATATATTGATGAAAGTTTCATAAAGAAATAAGTAACAATAAAAAAGATTAAATATTGGTGTTACATTGCGAGGACGCACGGGCCTTCGAACTGTGCCGACGACTGCGACTCTCCGCGTCGCATTAGTAGTGGTTCACAACGATATACTCGTGCCGAGTTCGGATTACTACAGTGGAGGGGATATATTTTCATTACTGTACAATATTAATTGTTACCGTTATGTTATTTTTGTCATTTATAATTTTCTGTCGCATCAACTTCTGACTTAGCGACATCATAAAATAAGTGGGGGATATATCGTAAAATATATTTCTAAAAAAAGTATAACAATAAATATATAAATTGCGGTGTACTTTGTAAATAAATAACAACAAACTATCGTACATTTCTAAGTTCTTCACATCATCTTCGAATGGCTCTCCTGTAAAATTTCCTTTTCTTCGCTTATATCACTTTTCTTATGAATAAATAATGAATAGACACAGAGGATATTTAAGCAAAATTAAAATGTGCTATCTCAATTGCAACAAACTGGAATACGATATAAATATATTTTGTTTTCCAGTATCTTCAATACGTTGAAAATAATACAATTCTGTATTGGTTAATTTTCCTAATGTTTTCACTGTTTTAATTTACACTAATAATTTAAATTACAATAATGAATATTATTGCATTATTTTTATTTTTTAATTTATTTATTTAATGTTACTTCAACATCAAAGGTCATTAGCGACACGGTACATTTTCTTACAATATGTTGTACAAATTGTTCGATAAATTTCGATGTCCTCGATGAAATTTAATTTTGTACATATTGTTTGATATATTTTGATGTCCTCGATGAAATTTAATTTTGTACATATTGTTTGATATATTTTGATGTCCTCGATGAAATTTAATTTTGTACATATTGTTTGATAATTTTTGATATCCTCGATGAAATTTAATTTTGTACAAATTGTTTGATATATTTTGATGTCCTCGATGAAATTTAATTTTGTACATATTGTTTGAGAAATTTTGATGTCCTCGATGAATTTCATTTTTGTACATATTGTTTGATAATTTTTGATGTCCTCGATGAAATTCAATTTTGTACAAATTGTTTGATAAATTTTGATGTCGATGAAATTTCAATTTTGTACAAATTGTTTGATAATTCTTGATGTCCTCGATGAAATTTAATTTTGTACAAATTGTTTGAGAAATTTTGATGTCCTCGATGAAATTTAATTTTGTACAAATTGTTTGATAAATTTTGATGTCCTCGATGAATTTCATTTTTGTACATATTGTTTGATAATTTTTGATATCCTCGATGAAATTTAATTTTGTACAAATTGTTTGATAAATTTTGATGTCGATGAAATTTCAATTTTGTAGAAATTGTTTGATAATTCTTGATGTCCTCGATGAAATTTAATTTTGTACAAATTGTTTGAGAAATTTTGATGTCCTCGATGAAATTTAATTTTGTACAAATTGTTTGAGAAATTTTGATGTCCTCGATGAAATTTAATTTTGTACATATTGTTTGATAATTTTTGATGTCCTCGATGATATTTAATTTTTTACATATTTTTTGATAAATTTTGATGTCCTCGATGAAATTTAATTTTGTACATATTGTTTGAGAAATTTTGATGTCCTCGATGAATTTCATTTTTGTACATATTGTTTGATAATTTTTGATGTCCTCGATGAAATTCAATTTTGTACAAATTGTTTGATAATTTTTGATGTCCTCGATGAAAGTTAATTTTGTACATATTGTTTGATATATTTTGATGTCCTCGATGAATTTCATTTTTGTACATATTGTTTGATAATTTTTTATGACCTCGACGAATTTCATTTTTGTACATATTGTTTGATAATTTTTGATATCCTCGATGAAATTTAATTTTGTACAAATTGTTTGATAAATTTTGATGTCGATGAAATTTCAATTTTGTACAAATTGTTTGATAATTCTTGATGTCCTCGATGAAATTTAATTTTGTACAAATTGTTTGAGAAATTTTGATGTCCTCGATGAAATTTAATTTTGTACAAATTGTTTGAGAAATTTTAATGTCCTCGATGAATTTCATTTTTGTACATATTGTTTGATAATTTTTGATGTCCTCGATGAAATTTAATTTTGTACATATTGTTTGATATATTTTGATGTCCTCGATGAAATTCAATTTTGTACAAATTGTTTGATAAATTTTGATGTCCTCGATGAAATTTAATTTTGTACATATTGTTTGATAATTTTTGATGTCCTCGATGAAATTTAATTTTGTACATATTGTTTGAGAAATTTTGATTCCCTCGATGAAATTCAATTTTGTACAAATTGTTTGATAAATTTTAATGTCCTCGATGAAATTTAATTTTGTACAAATTGTTTGATAAATTTTGATGTCGATGAAATTTCAATTTTGTAGAAATTGTTTGATAATTCTTGATGTCCTCGATGAAATTTAATTTTGTACAAATTGTTTGAGAAATTTTGATGTCCTCGATGAAATTTAATTTTGTACAAATTGTTTGATAAATTTTGATGTCCTCGATGAAATTCAATTTTGTACATATTGTTCGATAAATTTTGATGTCCTCGATGATATTTAATTTTTTACATATTTTTTGATAAATTTTGATGTCCTCGATGAAATTTAATACATACTTAATTTATGTATGAATAAATTATTATTAACAATGGCATTTTAAGAATGGTCCGACCATTTTGACGCCGTAGCGATGAAATCGAGAAGAGTCGATTATATTGTTGGACCACAGCCGGGCTAATCGTCATGGCAGGAGCTGTCGCGAGCGCGTTTCGCAAATTTCGCCGCGCATTTGCTTAACCAGCGTAGACGCGAAGATGGACGCTTATCAAACACCAGAGCGCATTAATTAACTGGTCGCTGTGAGAATACTGATTAATTACTTTACGCTTGCTTTCACAATGTTGTTCGTTCTGTTACACTACCAGTCGGGCAAGTGCAACATAAGCTGCGCCATTAATCAACCGTCAAATCACACTGCGAGCAGCGATATGCGCTTCATCTTCTAACCGGCGACATACCCGCGCGGCGCACCGAATAGACTTCTGATTTTATGCGTTTTGTGGCATGCACTTCCGAATCTATAGGGTGACGCATTTTCACCGTTACTTGCGTTAAAAATTATTTATTTCCACTTTATACTAAAGAAGCAACGGAATTAATTAGTAACGTGATGTACACGATGTACACTACTATTATTACTAAATTTCAGATGTTTAGGCATTTTTAAATTTTTCTAGACTTTTAAGAAAGTGGAATGAAATAAAATTCTATTGTTAATGGAAACAGAATAAAGTAAATAAAAAATAAAATTAAAACTGTACAAAATTCGGTCGAATTTGGTATTTCATCATTTTTTGAAGATTTTCATAAGCCATAAACGCATACAAATTTTTCATGTACGACATAATTTAGAAGTAGACTGCGGATTTGTATGCAAAATAATTTTTTTTTGCTACTTAGACCAATCACCCTGTACGTCACAATTGATTAAACAACTTAATCAATCTCTCATTCCGTTCTAGTTTTTCTAAAATGGAATATAAAAGCTACAAGCACATGACAACAATTAATTTCTAATGAAGATTTTTATTAAATCAGTTCTTATGAAAGCACATTTATAATTTCATCAATTGCAAAATAAAAAGTCCAGAACTGGTCGAATGACCGGTCGTGGTACGTTAAGTATAAGTGTTGAGTGGTGTTTTCTAATAAAATTGTTTTGTGGAGTTAGGCGAGTGGTGAAACCGTTTTAAAATCTTCCGATCAGTTTATCGAATGATTCGAAGATACAAGCCACAAATATCCTTTGATGGTCGCTGTCATAAACCGCAGACTTTGAATGGTATGCCAGTGGCAGTATTCTAATTGAGTCTAACATCCGCAATCCGTGGAATTCACGACTCGCGATCCCTTAGGTAGAAATTCGATAGAACTAACCAAATCGTAGACCGAGACCTCCTTCAACTAATTTCTCCACCGCTTTATTGCTCTATCCGAGTAAACAAGCTTTCACTCGCTGCGAAACCTTTTCGAATTTCTACAAAAATCTATAATACTATTACGATTATTTAAAAATATTCATTTCAACATCATTCATATTTTTGAGTATTTTCGCAGACAATGCAATTTGTAGCTTTTTTTAAGAAAAATGGGTCTCCATTTTCACGTCTCCCACGTTGTCTAAAAATATCTTGGAGAAAATGTGTAATGTTGTGCGAAAAACGAATCTTCAAGCTTTAAAATGAGTCCAAGTTTATTGTTGTACGATCGTTTCTTGCGAAATGACAACACCATACTTGGTTCGAAGCATTAAATAAATAATAATAAGTTAAATATCGTCGATTCTTCTGAATAAAAATAAAATTTTAGTAAAATTTTAGTTTCACTGAAAATTTTTCGTTTACATTGAGAAGATTTAATTAAAATTTGAAGTTTTATATTAATTTTATAAATTTTATATATATATATATAATATATATAATAATAATAATAATATAATAATAATAATAATAATAATAATAATAATAATATAATAATAATAATAATAATATATAATTTTATATATATATAATAAAAGAAGTTATTTAATACATTATTTTATTGTAGTAATTATTTATAAATAAATTAATTTTTTAATATAAAGCAGTATTCTGGAAGAAATTTAGTTAAACTTTAAGCAGTAGAATTTATTTTTGTACCTTTTGTATCAGGGGTAATTAAATTTAAAATATAGTTTTATATACAATACATCTCGAATATAAATGAGCTAATTAGATAACATTTTTTTTGCGGCATACAAAATTATAAGTAATTTAATTTGATGTGAAATGTAATTCGAATTTTTAGGTATTTACTTTTTTTTAGAAATGAATTTAATTTATATATTTTATACATATCTATTTATATAACTATTTCAAATCCTGTTCGATATTTCCGATTTTATTTGGCCTAAAAAATAATTTCGAAAGTAAAATATTTTATTTGGACAATCTGAACCACGAAATAAAATATTGTATTTATGTTTGAAGAGTTTCAATCACATTACATCAAATATTTCCATTTAGCTTCTCAGCCGTATTGTAACATAATCATGGACTGCGAATGTTTATGCAATTTTCAATGTTTGTAGGCAAATTTTAAGAAAGTGGAATATCATGTGAGATGTTATTTTCATTGGTACATAGTAAGTAGTATTTGTAGATCTGAAATAAATAAAATAAAAAAATGAATTTTTTGAATACATATAAAGATCGGTACACAGTGGTCCGGATCGAGAAATTCAGTGACATTTTGTCGAAAAATGAACTTTCTCATATTGACATGTACAAAGTTTGCATTGCTTCATAAATATCCATCTACCTCGAAAATAAAGAAATTAATAAAATATAATTAAAATTGTAATCGCGACGAACACTCAAAGTTGGGCATTTTGAAAATAGCCTGTTTCGCAGAAAAAAGATACTTATCTTTATCTGGATGCCCTGACACACCTGTTTAATATTTTTCCTCTGTTCTTCTTTTAAAATGAAGAGAATTCCATTACGATAAAAATTTACACTGACAATTTAAAATTAATTTAAATAATGTATTAAAAAAATAATGTACAGTGAAGGCTCGGAAATTGTCAATACTCTTCATCTTTGATACGGAATATCTTTTAAGTTCCAATTAGTACCACATGTTTACAAATTGTACAATGTTCAGTACACTTTTCCCTATATAGTTATGCACGATTTACTACCAACATCGTCCATCGACGCAAGTTATTAGTGATTCAAGTGTATCCATCGCTGCGTCGAGCGCCAGGATTGTGCGAGACGCGAAGAACCTCGCGCGCGTGCGAGCGGACTGTTTTGATTGTAGCCTACAGTCAATTGTTTATTATATGCTGCTATAAGAGTAAAATCACAAAATAAAAAGAAAAGGCCGCTAGATCAAGAAGCTGCAGAATTGATACTTGCATAGATTTAAGTAAATCAGCCAGTAAAGTAAGTAAAATGTTATTAAAAATAATTAAACAAACACTAAACGTATTAAATTATTTATCATTAAAAAGTGATTATTTTTTCATATTTTTCAGTGAAAGTTTCATCAGAGTAACTTTTACGATTCAAAAGCTGTGGCAGTATCACAGAACTTCTCGGTATGGACGAAAAAATTTTTATTATAAATTATTACAAAAAATAGTTTGTGAACTTATATGTAAACAAATTTATTATCAATAACAAAGTATGACTGAAAATTAATTAATAAATATTGTTTAACAAATGCAAAAAATATTTAATTATCTATAATTAAAAATGACTATTTTTTAAATGTTTTTAGTGAAAATTTCATTGCAATATCTCTAATGCTTCAAAAGTTATAACAAAATGTCACTGAATTTCTCGATCCGGACCACTGTGCGGCAGTTTGATAATCATATACGGTATAATTTGTAATGTACATGCAATATAAACTTTATATGGTTTAAAAAGCAACGCATAAATAATAATAATACTTTAATCTTACTTAAAGCATTGCATCATGAGTTGAGAGTGTTTAGCTGTATAATAAATGAGGAACATTGTTCACCGACGAAACGATTAACGTCAAAATTGTAATCGTCGTCGAAAGAAGCCGCGATACAGAGAGCCGCTCGCGACTCTGAGGGGTGGAGCGTGTCCTTTTCTTTGTAATCTCTCGAAGTTCGGTCTGTCGTGTACAAGCTACAAAGCGAAATGCGAAAGTACGATTGTACTTGTAGGTTGCAACGCTTATACGGAGCCGACCGAGTGTGTTTCCATCGTAATGAAACGGTTTGCATGGCGAAGCAATCCTCAATGAGGAGAGGCCACCGCGATGAAACGCTTAATCGCTTTGGTGCCTCACGTTATTTCGCATTGCCTGCAATTACGATTAATTTCAAGCAGTAAATCGGATTACCAGCCATATTGCTTGCACGCTGTTATGTAATGTACTGTGCATACTATTGGGAAAATTGAATCTTGATGATGAGTATTGGCCCGGGGTCCCACCTTGTTTCAACTTCAGAAATGGAAACGCACGAAACGCAACGGTCTTTAAATATGAAATTCATCGAACCGTAAAACGCGATTCGCAACTGCTACGCAATCCGTATGTTTACTCTTTTGCGTAAATTATGCGTCGCGATTAATCGAACCAACACACTTTAGCCATTATGAACAATGATCGATAAACATTTCGATCCCTTTCTATTATTTAGGAAAAATCTGCTTATCGAAAATTTATTAAGCTGACAATCATCATGACAATCATCATGTAACAGTATTTTACCACGTTTTTATTAGCTCGTTTTCTTGTTTGTCTCTCTGTTTGGTACAAATTTTGCAATTGATTTTAAACTAACTTCCATAGTTCAGAACTGGATGACAATTCAATATTTAAAAACAAATTTTAAAAAGGCCTATGCGTTTAGGAGATATAAACTATTCAATTTAACCATTACACCTCCCCGCGTGACGCTCGGTAGTACGTAATCGCGTTCAGCCATCCCCACTCCACGCGCCGGCGCTCCCCACTTCACTACGCGTAGCACGCGGGCACGTAGAAGGTCCCCTTTTTCTGTTTTCCGCGGATATCTCGGAAACTACGCATCCCAGCGATAAGACCATTCTATACAAAATTAAAGCTGACAAAATGTGCAACTGGATTGATTCGATTCAGTTTTTCGCTATCGCGCATAGTTTTCGAGATATCCGCGCTCAAAGTTCACTAATTGTGCTGAAGACTTCTTTTTCACAATTAGTGAACTTCGAGAGCGGATATCTCGGAAACTGTGAGAGATAGCGAAAAACTGAATCCAATCAATCTTATTGCACATTTTGTCAGCTTTAATTTTGTATAGAACGGTCTTATCGCTAGGACGCATAATTTCCGAAATATCAGCGCTCAAAGTTCACTAATTGTTCTGAAGAGTTAGTGAAATTTAAGCGCGGATATCTCGGAAACTGTGCGAGATAGCGAAAAACTGAATGGAACCAATCTTATGGCACATTTTGTCAGCTTTAATTTTGTATAGAACGGTCTTATCTCCAGGACGCATAGTTTCCGAGATATAAGCGGAAAACCGAGAAAGGGGACCTTCTACGTGCCTCCCTGACCTCTAGTATATTTACCTCCTTACTAGTCCAAACAAAGTCCCAAAGTTAAAAATTGTGTTCCTTCCATTTCCCTCTACAATTCCCCTTGTGAGCATTCATTGACTGGACGATTTAGTTTGGATCCGAAAAATATCGAGTCCTGAAACGAAGATTAATGAAAAGATTAGAGTGCCTGGAGACCGGCCATGGTTTAGCGGTTGGGTCAGGTGAACGGTCCAGTTCTGGATTTGCGAAACCGAGCCGCGACGGGGCTGAGCTCTCTTCTATGGTAACTAAAATTTCGGGGGTTGATCCCCAGAAATGAATATTGCGCAATAAATGTGGCCACAATAAGGATCACGGAACGCAAGCAGCTTAAGCAGCCTATTCAATGCATCCTGTCCAACCGTGTTGGCATCATGTATTACATATGAATGCAGTTATAGCCAGGGCCGTGTAATTACGTCACGGCGGCGTGTAATTCGTGCATACGCCCCCACCGTCTCTCGTTCCAGCCAGTTTTTCTCTTCCGCGCGTAATTGCCTTTACGCTCCTATAATTGCTCCGACAAGCCGATAGGACGGACGTTCTTGTAATCACAATGGTGCCGTCGCAAAAGGCCGAGTCTTCGCTGGAGACACTTTCATTAAGAAGCAAGCGGATCTCCTCCCTGTTCTCGTGTTGCTCTTCCCTGTGAAGAAAAATTTCCTCGTATTTCCTCGTCCGCGATCTTTGATTTTTTTCACCTCCCCCCTCCCTCCCTCTCCCTCTCGCACGGACGATCCGCGCCGATTCCTCTTTCCGGCGATAACTGCACGCGCCCTTAATCAGCCCCGGTAATTCTATCGCCGCCGCGTCTCTTTCAGTTCTTTTTCTTTTTTTTTTATTGAAGCTCTTTAAACCTTTAAATGGCTCCATTTCGCTTTACAATGTGGTGTTACAATTTCACAGGTTGGTATTACAATGTTACTGGATGTAATTATGATTTAAATAGATAACTCACGATCCTTGAAATACGACTGGATATAATTGCAAGGCTTGATATTAGCCCCAAACACTCGGCTCGAATTAACCCTCATCCGTCCCGGGTGTCAATGTGACACAATTTTCCCGAAATAAGTTATACCGTTCTGATATTTGTAGAAATTAGTACCTTTCTCCTACGAATTATGATGTATTTGGTATGTAATCCAGTAGATTTGTACCCGGCGGGGGTGCAGATCAAGTTTCGATCCTCTAGGATCAATTGTTGAGGAGATATGGTCGCTCAAAGTTGAGCATTTTTGACAGCGCCCTTAATTTCTAAAAATGCTCAAATTTAAGCGACCATATCTCCTCACCTATTGATCCTAGAGGATCGCAACTTCGATCTGAAGGTTCTTCGGGTAGAAATCTACTGGATTACATATCAAATACATCATAATTCGCAGGAGAAAGGTACTAATCTTAAGTCCGGCAAAGTAAAGTATACCCAAAATTTGTTTTCTGTAATGTTACACATATTTTACGTATACTGTGTACTTTTTATTGTATTTTTCTTTTCTACCTGTCTTTAAAATGTTGTATGTGTCCCTGTTGGTAAATGAAGAAATTGCTGCATATTTCTACTGCCTTGGACAATTAAAAAATAATTTACATTTGAAATGCCTGAGTAGACTGCGGATTTGATGCATTCAGAAGAAAAATGAATGGATCGAATTTAAAACAGCAGAAACCTAAATGTTCATAAGCGGATTCCGTTGCACCGTGAAATACGCGTGTTAGGATGGCAAACTTTGCAAAACATTCGTCCATGTTACACGCTGAAAAATATTCGTTTCCGTGTAAATATTGGTCGGGAACGTTTCACGTGATATCACGAGCTAATGCGCCAATAGGTGGGCATTAAAATTCTAATATGGGTCATGTTTCGCTTCGATCGAATCAGACAGTTGACTTAAGGAGGCTGTTTCACGTAAACGCTGCGTGTATCGTTTTTCTTCTCCGGACTCAAAATTTGTGCCTTTCTCCTACGAATTATGATGTATTTGATATGTAATCCAGTAGATTTGCACCAAGTGGGTTTGCAGATTAAATTTTGAACGTCTAGGACCAATAGTTCAGGAGTTATGGTCGCTTAAATTTGAGCATTTTTGACAGCGCCTTTATCTGTCAAAAATGCTCATCTTTAAACGACCATATCTCCTCAACTATCGATCCTAGAGGATCGAAACTTCGATCTGCATCCGCGCCGGGTACAAATCTACTGGATCATGTACCAAATACATCACATAATTCGCAGGAGAAAGGTACTAATCTGAGTCCGATAAAGTAATGTTTACCCAAATTAAAACTTGCCCAAAAGCTTTTAATTAATGAAATATTCTTCTTTCTGTTTCAGGTGAGTTGCACAGTTACAATCAATGCCAGACTTGTTGGAAAAGGAAGAAGAAAGGTAACCCACGAATATTTCGGGCAAGTGTCGTCAACATTAAAATCGTTTATTATAATGTTTATAGAAGTGTAAGTGTCGGGTGGCACAATGTCGCAACTGTGTTCTATTCGGGATTCTTTCCGCGCACCAGACTGTGATGCAACAGCGTGGACATAGGACATTGTACAATTTCGTGCTGCAATTAATTGTGGCGATCCGTAACGTATTTATTGTGTGAACGCCTAGCACGGTATAGGAAGTTACCAACTGAGTAAGCGGACCACTTATGAGCATTCATTGACTGGACTATATGTAATCCAGTAGATTTGTACCCGGCGCGGATGCAGATCGAAGTTTCGAACCTCTAGGATCAATAGTTGAGGAGATATGGTCGTTTAAAGTTGAGCATTTTCGCAGCGCCCTTATCTGTCAAAAATGCTCAACTTTAAGCGACCATATCTCCTCAACTATTGATCCTAGAGGATCGAAACTTGATCTGCATCCCCGCCGGGTACAAATCTACTGGATTACATACCAAATACATCATAATTCGTAGGAGAAAGGGACAAATTTTGATGTATTTGGTATGTAATCCTGTAGATTTGTACCCGGCGCGGATGCAGATCGAAGTTTCAAACCTCTAGGATCAATAGTTGAGGAGATATGGTCGTTTAAAGATGAGCATTTTCGCAGCGCCCTTATCTGTCAAAAATGCTCAACTTTAAGCGACCATATCTCCTCAACTATTGATCCTAGAGGATCGAAACTTGATCTGCATCCCCGCCGGGTATAAATCTACTGGATTACATATCAAATACATCATAATAGGAGAAAGGCACAAATTTTGAGTCCGGTAAAGTAGAAAGCAGCCCGGTATTACGTTCCCTGTTAACAAAAATTACGTTCGATGTTTTATCCGAAAAATATCAACAACAGATCGTCCATGTAATCGCACGCAAATAAAATCAACGCGCAACAAAGTGTATTAAATTTCTTCTTGCCTGTAATAACGTTTGGTAAAGGATAATTCATATTAGTGCGAAAGTTCTAGGAAGAGCAATTTAAAATTTTCCACAGAAATATTCCGTCGAACACAACAACTTTGAAGAAGCTGTAGATGACATTTTTTTAAGGAACTTCGATTCATGGCTCTAATTACTAGAAGAACAATTACACTTCGTTATATCAACATAATATAAACTCGTTAAAGTTTCGTAATTCAATCAGGGCGTAGAATTCCCTTCAAACTCGATCTCCTTTTTATGTGCATTTAAACTGCGGCGTATTTTGTTGTAACTCGTTTTTGTTCTACTAGAAATGAATTTTTACACTTTTTTTAACGGAGTCGTATATTTTTTAATGCTACTCGTCATTCCCTACATAAAAGTAGTAAATCACAGCCAACGATGATCAGATTCGAAGGTGTTCCGATTTTAATATCGGGTAGAAAGAATACAAAGAATTTCCCTAAAACTGCCGGTGCAATAAACAGTTATGCACGACGCAATTCTGCTGCGACGGGGTGGAAAACTGTCAGTTGAAAAAACGCTGGTTGCCCGTCCGAAGCAGGTTCAAAACGTGAAAAATCGCAAGAGTGAGAGACTTCTGTTCGGCGCGGCGCGGCTCGGCGTGCAGAATTTGCGCGGCAAACTAATTTGAAACTCGCGATCGCCGATTAAAATTTCATAATATCGTCCGGCCCGCTATTACTCGAACTTCGGACAATTCTAAAACGGGGTCGTCGCCAATAAATTTATTTCTGAAACTTCGATCGCGCGCAGCTTCCGACCGGCTGCCATTGGCGCGGAAACTTCTTCATTCATTTCGAGTCCATTTAAATGGCGCTTCCGCTCTCGAGAGTAACAGAGTCCGACGTCGCGGTGTCGTCAATTTAATCGGGAGGAACGAACAATTCGATCGTTTTCGGTCGGCCATTGGTCGACTTCACTGGGGACAGTTCAAATTTTTAGATCATCATTGGATCCACGGGGAGCGCGCGCTGTCCATCCCGTCCGCAACTTTCAAAAGAGATTTACTGCGATAAGGGATTAACATGTTCCGTGCCACGTGCACCACCAATGGTACACGTTAAACTATCAATTCAGGCCGCGTGTACCACTGCTAGTACGCGCTGACATATTTATTTAATGCGCTAAAAATTAAAAAAAAATAAAAATACAGTAAATCCTCTGCTCTTTACTTTACCGGCCTCAAAATTTGTGGCTTTTTCCTACGAATTATGATGTATTTGGTATGTAATCCAGTAGATTTGTACCAGATCGAAGTTTCGAACCTCTAGGATGAATAGTTGAGGAGATATGGTCGCTTAAAGTTGAGCATATTTCCAGTTTCTTCAGTTTCTCAAAAATGCTCAACTTTAAGCGACTATAACTCCTCAACTATTGATCCTAGAGAATCGAAACTTCGATCTGCATCCACGCCGGGTATAAATCTACTGGATGACATACCAAATACATAATAGTTCGTAGGAGAAAGACACAAATTTTAAGTCCGGTAAAGTAAAGAGCAGCCTTAATTTGTGTCACAATTTTGATATTGGCATAAACTATATCATATCTACGTTGATTTTTGTCAAATATCTGTGATGACAATTTGTCACGTTAGCCTTTTTCCGACGGGCGGTTTGACCCTCGGAAGCCGGTTAACTTCGGGCCTTGCAGGCACTGAGACCAGGCCGCGTGCAGGCCGAGTACACGCGGTCCGCCCGAGACAAAACGAGGTTCGAAGATTCGACGGGTTTTCTCTCGGAACGCGAAAAGTTCGGGCGCCAGGCACCTCAAGGATGCCACACGAAACGCGGAATATTCCTCGAGTTCGGAGAAGCCGAGATCGAGAATCGAATCTTCGAAACGCGGATCGAAAGTGACGTCGCGACTAGGCCAGAAGGTTCGGACACGGGAAAACTAGGACAGTCCTCTCGGCAGGACGGATCTCACAGGGAACGTAATGATTCGGCGACGATATGGTCTTGAGCTATTTATTGTAGCGGTCGGTAATTTACAAAATCTGCGGCCACGTGGCCGCGACCCGAGAGCCCGCGCTCTTCATACAAGATAGCAGAAAGATGGTCGTTCGCAGCGCGGTTGTCCTATCGTTTTTCTCTCGCGACGATACCGTTGGAAATTCGATCGTCGTTTCGTTCGACAAGAACTTTCGAAACGCGAGGCGCAGATGATCGGCGAATTACGAGACTGCCGCGATGACTTCCGTACGCGAGTCGCTACAACGCGTACGCTAACGATTACGCGATCGCACGCCGACGGAAACGATACGATGCGCGGCGAGAAACACAGGATTCGAGAATACACGAAACTATCGCAGAGATTATTCTCACGAAACGCGGCTCCTCTAGGACACTCTTTCGCACGCAATCTAAGAAGAAAATTCTCTCGAAAAATGACCCGAAAACTCAAAGTATTCCCGAAACGAATACGAGCGAATTATCGAGGACGGAACGGGAAGCGTTCGTCCTCGCGCGGCGAAGGTCGAGCCGTCGCGCTACGAAATACCGAAATGGATCACTGGGCGACTTACCGTTTCTCGATTTCTAGCGTTCTCCGGTATTTTACAGCCCCCGATAGAGCTTCGGAATAGGCCGGACTCGGGTGTACGACGGCCCAACGCACGATATCCTCAACGGGGCACGACACGTCTCGTTCCGTTCTACTTTTCGCAACGCGAGTACGAATGTTTGGCGTGTTCTACGATCGATAGCCAGCGCGACAGTGATCCATCGATTTTCGGCAAGCTCGCGGATCGAACCCGGCTCCCCCCACTCGACCGCTTCTCCGAATTGCCTATGCCGTGTTTCCACGGGCGCAAACTCTAGGCTCAGGAGCGTTCCCTATAGCGTCCTAGGGCCCCGGACAGTCACGAAATTGACCAAGGGGCCTATCGCTCCCTTGGTCGGCTGAGGGGCTTCCTCTTCTTGGCTACGAGGGCGCCGACCCCGGGGCAGCTTCTCCCTTGACGGGGCGAGACGGCGTCAAGAGTTGTAAATGAGTCGCAATGGACGTGCTGTTTGATTTCGCTGCTGTCCTGGCGTCGCCTCCGGTTTGGTTTGCCGCGTGCCCTCGCACCAAGCTCGAAATCTCGAAACGGCCATTTGCTTTCAGTCGGGCGCTTCCTGGCTGCGGGACGTCTGTTAGTTTCCCGTGACAATTCGGACGATCGGTGGTTCCTTCGGCGCGCCCCATATACGGCCCTGAAACTTGCCGTTCTCGGCGCGCGCGACAGATGTCATTATGTGATCCTCGATAATATCGGAATCTCTTAGAGGAGCGCTCTCGAATCCTGTATTTTTGGGTGTCGTGTCCCGTTAGAGGGCGGTCCGGTCCTTTATCGCTTTCGAAACGTACACGAAAGTGACGGAGAAGTGACGTCGCAAGATTTGCAACGTCACAAATTTTATTTGTTTTGAATCTCCCTAAATATTAATTCGTTGTCACCCCTCAATAATTTTTCTTTTACTTCTTAGTACAACAAACAATTTCATCATTTGTGTCAGGATTTTGATATTGGTATGAACTAATTCGTACTCGCGTTGATTTTTATGAAATTGCTGTAATGACAATTTTATTTGTTTTGGCTCTACCTAAATATTAATTCGTTATGGCCTATCAACTATTTTGCACTTTCTTCTTACTCCAACAAACAATTTTTTAATTTATGGTAAACTTCACTTTACCGGATTCAAAATTAGTACCTTTCTCCTACGAATTATGATGTATCTGGTATGTAATCCAGTAGATTTGTACCCGGAGAACCTGTAGATCGAAGCTTCGATGCTCTAGGATGAATAGTTGAGGAGATATGGTCGCTTAAAGTTGAGCATATTTCCAGTTTCTTCAGTTTCTCAAAAATGCTCATCTCTAAGCGACTATAACTCACCAACTACTGATCCTAGAGGATCGAAACTTCGATCTGCATCCACGCCGGGTAGAAATCTACTGGATGACATACCAAATACATAATAGTTCGTAGGAGAAAGGCACAAATTTTCAGTCCGGTAAAGTAAAGAGCAGCCTTAATTTGTGTCACAATTTTGATATTGGCATAAACTATATCATATCTACGTTGATTTTTGTCAAATATCTGTGATGACAATTTTATTTGTTTTGGATCTCCCTAAATGTTAATTCGTTGTCACCCCTCAATAATTTTTCTTTTTCTTCTTAGTACAACAAACAATTTCTTCATTTGTGTCAGGATTTTGATATTGGTATGAACTAATTCGTACTCGCGTTGATTTTTATGAAATTGCTGTAATGACAATTTTATTTGTTTTGGCTCTACCTAAATATTAATTCGTTATCGCCTATCAACTATTTTGCACTTTCTTCTTACTCCAACAAACAATTTTTTAATTTGGGGTAAACTTCACTTTACCGGATTCAAAATTAGTACCTTCCTCCTACGAATTATGATGTATTCGGTATGTAATCCAGTAGATTTGTACCCGGAGAATCTGCAGATCGAAGTTTCGATGCTCTAGGATCAATAGTTGAGGAGATATGGTCGCTTAAAGTTGAGCATATTTCCAGTTTCTTCAGTTTCTCAAAAATGCTCAACTTTAAGCGACTATAACTCCTCAACTATTGATCCTAGAGGATCGAAACTTCGATCTGCATCCACGCCGGGTAGAAATCTACTGGATGACATACCAAATACATAATAGTTCGTAGGAGAAAGACACAAATTTTAAGTCCGGTAAAGTAAAGAGCAGCCTTAATTTGTGTCACAATTTTGATATTGGCATAAACTATATCATATCTACGTTGATTTTTGTCAAATATCTGTGATGACAATTTTATTTGTTTTGAATCTCCCTAAATGTTAATTCGTTGTCACCCCTCAATAATTTTTCTTTTTCTTCTAAGTACAATAAACAATTTCTTCATTTGTGTCAGGATTTTGATATTGGTATGAACTAATTCGTACTCGCGTTGATTTTTATGAAATTGCTGTAATGACAATTTTATTTGTTTTGGCTCTACCTAAATATTAATTCGTTATCGCCTATCAACTATTTTGCACTTTCTTCTTACTCCAACAAACAATTTTTTAATTTGCGGTAAACTTTACTTTACCGGTCTCAAAATTAGTACCTTTCTCCTACGAATTATGATGTATCTGGTATGTAATCCAGTAGATTTGTACCCGGAGAACCTGTAGATCGAAGTTTCGATGCTCTAGGATCAATAGTTGAGGAGATATGATCGCATATAGTTGAGAATTTTTGAAAAACTGAAGAAACTGTAAATATGCTCAACTTAAAGCGGCCATATCTCCTCAACTATTGATCCTAGAGGATCGAAACTTCGATCTGCAACCGCGCCGGGTACAAATCTACTGGATTACATACCAAATATCTCACAATTCGTAGGGGGAAGGTACTAATTTCTACAAATATCAGAACGGTATAACTCATTTCGGGTATAACTTATTTCAAATTGACACAAATAATTAATTCGAGCCGAGTGTTAATGAGTGGTCGTGACAATCGCTTTTAGAATAGGAGCTAGATCAGAGAAGAACCGAAAGAGACATCTCCAGATAAAATGGACTAATATGTATGTATAAGGTTTAACGGGGTAAATTGAATCGGGAGCTACGAACAATTCGATCGTTTTCGGTCGGCCATTGGTCGGCGCGCGGCCGATCCGACCTTACCGAGGACAGTTTAAATCATCATTGGATCAACGGAGAGCGCGCGCTGTCCATCCCGTCCTTAACTTTCGAAAGAGATTTACTCCGTTAAGGGATTAGTGTAGTTTCGGCGTCCCCGTCTCGATCTCCTTTACGATGGTACAATTAATGATGTTTAAACTTTTCTAACTGCCGTCGGAATTTTACGGTAGAGAAAACGTCCGACGAACTTTAATTAAACTTTCTCGGGCACGGGGGGTGGGGGGCTAGAGAACCGAGGAGGGGGGGTGGTGGTGATGGGGGTGGGGGTAGAGGGGACCGGAATACCTTGAATTAAAATGTGATAGCGCGTAAAAACTTGGTTAGGTAATTAAACGTCGAGACAAATTCGCGAAGGGTTTGCCGTCTGTTCCGTCGATAACCGTAACAACGCTTAAGTGTCGGCGACGACCTCGTTCGAATGAATAATTAACAAGAATCTTCGTCTCGCTACGCGTCCCGAAGTACATCCAGCGGGAGCATCGCTGGAGGATGTATTAATCTCGTTGCTGGAGAAAAAACCAGTTCGCGCGGAGTGTTCGATATTTAAATGTCAAGAATTAACCGGAGTTAAACACGATGCTTTAAATCTCCTGCTCATTGGAGACACTTTTCTTAATTAACGTTTACATTAAACGTCCGGGCTCCGGATCCAGAGCCGAGTAAAACCTCCATTATTCAAATTAAATAGCTAGTATAGACAAGTCATTTTCTCGGGTATATACCTAGTCGTATTAGCACAGCCCTGAGAGCCCTCTGTTGTTAAACTAAACTTCTCTTCCACACATTAATATAATTAACCGAACCGTCTAACAAATATTCTAGTCCTTTGCACTCGGAGCTATTCTAATTCGGAAACCGAATTTCTCTCGAATGAATGGAATGCACAAACTTCTTAATTTTCATTATTTTCTTTTTTATGGGACCTTCACTGACTTATTCCTGGCATTTCTCTGATTAAAATGACACCAAACACGACTTTTTTTACTACGCCTTGATCTAAGAAAACGGTTACTGTAGGATCTAAGAAAAACGAATATCCCCCTCCACTTTTAATTATCTTTTTATGCGACTTTTGCCAACTTATTTGTGACTTTTTTCTTATTACAATGACACTAAACACGATATAAGATAATTAGTACTGTGTTTAATGGTTTCTACAGGATCTAAGAAACAGCACGGACCCGAAGTTCTTCCTCAGATCGAGGCTTCGCTGTATTTCCTTTGCTACACATTTTATTGCATTAAAAATTGCATGAATCCTCGATCGAGTGTTTTTATCGCTTTGGCTGTTTTATATTTGGTATAATCCTAGTATTTCCAGTTTATTTTCTACCAGTATCAAGTAATATGGCAGTGAGCGCACAATTCTGCAGTTAATATTGTTCAGAGTATTCTAACCCTTTGCACTCGGAGCTATCCTAATTCGAAAACCGAATTTCTCTCGAATGAATCGAATGTTGGAACTTTTTAATTTTCATTATTTTCTTTTTTATGGGACCTTCACTGACTTATTCCTGGCATTTCTCTGATTAAAATGACACCAAACACGACTTTTTTTACTACGCCTTGATCTAAGAAAACGGTTACTGTAGGATCTAAGAAAAACGAATATCCCCCTCCACTTTTAATTATCTTTTTATGCGACTTTTACCAACTTATTTGTGGCTTTTTTCTTATTACAATGACACTAAACACGATATACGATAATTAGTACTGTGTATAACGGTTTCTACAGGATCTAAGAAACAGCACGGACCCGAGGTTCTTCCTCAGATCGAGGCTTCGCTGTATTTCCTTTGCTACACATTTTATTGCATTAAAAATTGCATGAAACCTCGATCCAGTATTTTTATCGCTTTGGCTGTTTTATATTTGATATAATCCCAGCATTTCCAGTTTATTTTCTACCAGTATCAAGTAATATGGCAGTGAGCGCACAATTCTGCGGTTAATATTGTTCAGAGTATTCTAACCCTTTGCACTCGGAGCTATCCTAATTCGAAAACCGAATTTCTCTCGAATGAATCGAATGTTGGAACTTTTTAATTTTCATTATTTTCTTTTTTATGGGACCTTCACTGACTTATTCCTGGCATTTCTCTGATTAAAATGACACCAAACACGACTTTTTTACCACGCCTTGATCTAAGAAAACGGTTACTGTAGGATCTAAGAAAAACGAATATCCCCCTGCACTTTTAATTATCTTTTTATGCGACTTTTACCAACTTATTTGTGACTTTTTTCTTATTAAAATGACACTAAACACGATATAAGATAATTAGTACTGTGTTTAATGGTTTCTACAGGATCTAAGAAACAGCACGGACCCGAGGTTCTTCCTCAGATCGAGGCTTCGCTGTATTCCCTTTGCTACACATTTTATTGCATTAAAAATTGCATGAAACCTCGATCCAGTATTTTTATCGCTTTGGCTGTTTTATATTTGATATAATCCCAGCATTTCCAGTTTATTTTCTACCAGTATCAAGTAACATGGCAGTGAGCGCACAATTCTGCAGTTAATATTGTTCAGAGTATTCTAACCCTTTGCACTCGAAGCTATCCTAATTCGAAAACCGAATTCCTCTCAAATGAATCGAATGTTGGAACTTTTTAATTTTCATTATTTTCTTTTTTATGGGACCTACACTGACTTATTCCTGGCATTTCTCTGATTAAAATGACACCAAACACGACTTTTTTACCACGGCTTGATCTAAGAAAACGGTTACTGCAGGATCTAAGAAAAACGA
Source organism: Lasioglossum pauxillum (assembly GCA_933228785.1). Taxonomy (NCBI): domain Eukaryota; kingdom Metazoa; phylum Arthropoda; class Insecta; order Hymenoptera; family Halictidae; genus Lasioglossum; species Lasioglossum pauxillum. Next base: position 2,609,844 of record OW121701.1, on the reverse strand, counting down.
ATATCCCCCTCCACTTTTAATTATCTTTTTATGCGACTTTTACCAACTTATTTGTGACTCTTTTCTTATTACAATGACACTAAACACGATATAAGATAATTAGTACTGTGTTTAATGGTTTCTACAGGATCTAAGAAACAGCACGGACCCGAAGTTCTTCCTCAGATCGAGGCTTCGCTGTATTTCCTTTGCTACACATTTTATTGCATTAAAAATTGCATGAATCCTCGATCGAGTGTTTTTATCGCTTTGGCTGTTTTATATTTGGTATAATCCTAGCATTTCCAGTTTATTTTCTACCAGTATCAAGTAATATGGCAGTGAGCGCACAATTCTGCGGTTAATATTGTTCAGAGTATTCTAACCCTTTGCACTCGGAGCTATCCTAATTCGAAAACCGAATTTCTCTCGAATGAATCGAATGTTGGAACTTTTTAATTTTCATTATTTTCTTTTTTATGGGACCTTCACTGACTTATTCCTGGCATTTCTCTGATTAAAATGACACCAAACACGACTTTTTTACCACGCCTTGATCTAAGAAAACGGTTACTGTAGGATCTAAGAAAAACGAATATCCCCCTGCACTTTTAATTATCTTTTTATGCGACTTTTACCAACTTATTTGTGACTTTTTTCTTATTAAAATGACACTAAACACGATATAAGATAATTAGTACTGTGTTTAATGGTTTCTACAGGATCTAAGAAACAGCACGGACCCGAGGTTCTTCCTCAGATCGAGGCTTCGCTGTATTCCCTTTGCTACACATTTTATTGCATTAAAAATTGCATGAAACCTCGATCCAGTATTTTTATCGCTTTGGCTGTTTTATATTTGATATAATCCCAGCATTTCCAGTTTATTTTCTACCAGTATCAAGTAACATGGCAGTGAGCGCACAATTCTGCAGTTAATATTGTTCAGAGTATTCTAACCCTTTGCACTCGAAGCTATCCTAATTCGAAAACCGAATTCCTCTCAAATGAATCGAATGTTGGAACTTTTTAATTTTCATTATTTTCTTTTTTATGGGACCTACACTGACTTATTCCTGGCATTTCTCTGATTAAAATGACACCAAACACGACTTTTTTACCACGGCTTGATCTAAGAAAACGGTTACTGCAGGATCTAAGAAAAACGAATATCCCCCTCCACTTTTAATTATCTTTTTATGCGACTTTTACCAACTTATTTGTGACTCTTTTCTTATTACAATGACACTAAACACGATATAAGATAATTAGTACTGTGTTTAATGGTTTCTACAGGATCTAAGAAACAGCACGGACCCGAAGTTCTTCCTCAGATCGAGGCTTCGCTGTATTTCCTTTGCTACACATTTTATTGCATTAAAAATTGCATGAATCCTCGATCGAGTGTTTTTATCGCTTTGGCTGTTTTATATTTGGTATAATCCTAGCATTTCCAGTTTATTTTCTACCAGTATCAAGTAATATGGCAGTGAGCGCACAATTCTGCAGTTAATATTGTTCAGAGTATTCTAACCCTTTGCACTCGGAGCTATCCTAATTCGAAAACCGAATTTCTCTCGAATGAATCGAATGTTGGAACTTTTTAATTTTCATTATTTTCTTTTTTATGGGACCTTCACTGACTTATTCCTGGCATTTCTCTGATTAAAATGACACCAAACACGACTTTTTTTACTACGCCTTGATCTAAGAAAACGGTTACTGTAGGATCTAAGAAAAACGAATATCCCCCTCCACTTTTAATTATCTTTTTATGCGACTTTTACCAACTTATTTGTGGCTTTTTTCTTATTACAATGACACTAAACACGATATACGATAATTAGTACTGTGTATAACGGTTTCTACAGGATCTAAGAAACAGCACGGACCCGAGGTTCTTCCTCAGATCGAGGCTTCGCTGTATTTCCTTTGCTACACATTTTATTGCATTAAAAATTGCATGAAACCTCGATCCAGTATTTTTATCGCTTTGGCTGTTTTATATTTGATATAATCCCAGCATTTCCAGTTTATTTTCTACCAGTATCAAGTAATATGGCAGTGAGCGCACAATTCTGCGGTTAATATTGTTCAGAGTATTCTAACCCTTTGCACTCGGAGCTATCCTAATTCGAAAACCGAATTTCTCTCGAATGAATCGAATGTTGGAACTTTTTAATTTTCATTATTTTCTTTTTTATGGGACCTTCACTGACTTATTCCTGGCATTTCTCTGATTAAAATGACACCAAACACGACTTTTTTACCACGCCTTGATCTAAGAAAACGGTTACTGTAGGATCTAAGAAAAACGAATATCCCCCTGCACTTTTAATTATCTTTTTATGCGACTTTTACCAACTTATTTGTGACTTTTTTCTTATTAAAATGACACTAAACACGATATAAGATAATTAGTACTGTGTTTAATGGTTTCTACAGGATCTAAGAAACAGCACGGACCCGAGGTTCTTCCTCAGATCGAGGCTTCGCTGTATTCCCTTTGCTACACATTTTATTGCATTAAAAATTGCATGAAACCTCGATCCAGTATTTTTATCGCTTTGGCTGTTTTATATTTGATATAATCCCAGCATTTCCAGTTTATTTTCTACCAGTATCAAGTAACATGGCAGTGAGCGCACAATTCTGCAGTTAATATTGTTCAGAGTATTCTAACCCTTTGCACTCGAAGCTATCCTAATTCGAAAACCGAATTCCTCTCAAATGAATCGAATGTTGGAACTTTTTAATTTTCATTATTTTCTTTTTTATGGGACCTACACTGACTTATTCCTGGCATTTCTCTGATTAAAATGACACCAAACACGACTTTTTTACCACGGCTTGATCTAAGAAAACGGTTACTGCAGGATCTAAGAAAAACGAATATCCCCCTCCACTTTTAATTATCTTTTTATGCGACTTTTACCAACTTATTTGTGACTCTTTTCTTATTACAATGACACTAAACACGATATAAGATAATTAGTACTGTGTTTAATGGTTTCTACAGGATCTAAGAAACAGCACGGACCCGAAGTTCTTCCTCAGATCGAGGCTTCGCTGTATTTCCTTTGCTACACATTTTATTGCATTAAAAATTGCATGAATCCTCGATCGAGTGTTTTTATCGCTTTGGCTGTTTTATATTTGGTATAATCCTAGCATTTCCAGTTTATTTTCTACCAGTATCAAGTAATATGGCAGTGAGCGCACAATTCTGCAGTTAATATTGTTCAGAGTATTCTAACCCTTTGCACTCGGAGCTATCCTAATTCGAAAACCGAATTTCTCTCGAATGAATCGAATGTTGGAACTTTTTAATTTTCATTATTTTCTTTTTTATGGGACCTTCACTGACTTATTCCTGGCATTTCTCTGATTAAAATGACACCAAACACGACTTTTTTACCACGCCTTGATCTAAGAAAACGGTTACTGTAGGATCTAAAACGAATATCCCCCACCACTTTTAATTATCTTTTTATGCGACTTTTACCAACTTATTTGTGGCTTTTTTCTTATTAAAATGACACTAAACACGATTTTTTTATGTACAATCTTTTACATATTCTACGCCTTGATCTAAGAAAACGAATATCCCCCGCCACTTTTAATTATTCTTTTATGCGACTGTTACCAACTTATTTGTGGCATTTTTCTTATTAAAATGACACTAAACACGATTTTTTTATGTACAATCCTTAACATATTCCACGCCTTGATCTAAGAAAAACGAATATTCCCCTCCACTTTTAATTATCTTTTTATGCGACTTCTACCAACTTATTTGTGACTTTTTTCTTATTACAATGACACTAAACACGATATAAGATAATTAGTACTGTGTTTAATGGTTTCTACAGGATCTAAGAAACAGCACGGACCCGAGGTTCTTCCTCAGATCGAAGTTTCGCTGTATTTCCTTTGCTACACATTTTATTGAATATGAAAAATTGTTTCACATAAAATATTCTTCATATGAAGGGCGCAATGCACATTTTTCCATAATGGCCCTTGAAGGGTCAGACGAGGGGCAACTTTATTTTTTCAAATGAAAACTCATATTTTTATTTCATATTCTTATTCTACATCGAAAAATAGAAATATTTCGTATAAAACATTTTTTCCTGGCGTGCACGGTTTTATTAAACAAATTGCGGTAACATCCCAATATTTGTAATGACAAAAGATACTGAATTTGATCTGAAGTCATAAAAGTCTAGTAAGCGGTGACAGGAATACGTGTGCGGTATATTGAGCATCGTAGGTGGCGTTATGCAAGCGTTGCAACATTTATCACGGTATCGTTAAAAAATGGTAAGTTCAGGGATAAAAATGTTTTATACGAAATATCATTATTCTTCGATGAAGAATAAGAATATGAGATAAAAAATATGGGTTTCCATTTGAAAAAATGAAGTTGCCCTTTGTCTGACCTTTAAAGGGCTATTATGTTAAAGGGAAAAATGTGCATGGCGCTGTTAAATGTGCCCCTTCATATCAAGAATATTTTCTATAAAACATTGTTTCACATTCCTGCTGGTTTCCGTAATAATTGACTGTCTCAAGATAAATGGACCATCCTGTATATTCTCAGAACTACTCAATTAAAACTTGCTGTGTTCTTATTCGATGTTTTACGGTTCTCTATTAAATATGGCCGGGTGGTTCTTGCTTTTGCACAGCGGTATGCACATGTGTCGCTCGAAAGTACCAATTGCTATCGGCCCTGCAACAGTGTGACGAAAGCTTGGAGAAGCGAGTCGCTGGCGGTGGTAAGGCCCTCCACACACGGGTCGATCGGCGATTCGGTCGACGCGATTCCAGTCGCATGCGATTCCTCCCTCCACGTGACTTCCAATGCAAATGAATGGAGAGCCACACACGGGTCGATTCGTGGTCGACTGAAATCGACTCGACTGAAATCGCCGCGATTCTAATCGCGTGCGATCGGAAGCGAAGTTGGAAAATCGCGTGGATCGTACGATTCGCGCGACTCCACAGGAGACGATTTTTTCACTCTCTTAAATCGCATTTCTGAGGTAAAAAAATTGCTTAATTCGATGTAGTATCACTAATTAGAGCTTAATATACCCCCACGGTAAAACCTGCAAGTCTAGCTTTCCTTCTAGCAGCAAAAACGTCGAAGCAGTTTGGTTTTTATTGTTTTTGACAATGATCTCCCACAACAAAAAATCTGAAAAAAATCGAGGACACCGCTTTTGATGGTAGCTTATTCGGGCACTATTAATAGCATGTTTTCATATTTTTGAGTGAAAACGTGAAAACGCAATTCTTGATGTTTGAAAAACACAAATTGACTACAATCGACCCGTGTGCAAATGGCAATCGCGTCCGTCACATGAATCGTATATGACGATCAAGACGTACGAACTTCACGACGCGATTACAATCGACTCGTGTGTGGACGGCATTCGCGTCTGTTGCATGAATCGTACGACGATCAAGACGTAAAAACTGCACGACGCGATTACAATCGACCCGTGTGTGGACAGCAATCGCGTCCGTCGCATGAATCGTATTTGACGAGCAAGACGTACGAACTTCACGACGCGATTTCAATCGACCCGTGTGTGGAGGGCCTAAGTGTCAAATATTTACGGGACGACGGTGGGGAGAAGAATATACAGTGGATGTTTTTCCGGCTGTTGTCTCGTCGTCGTCAAAAAAAAAAAAGAGAAACGGTTGGACCTTAAACATGCATCCCTCACGGATTGTTGGTGATCCAGATGCAATGGTCGGCGGGCCATAAATTTTTCACCACAAATTAAAAAGCAGGTAGGCAGAACACTCACCTCGCCCGGGTCTCGTTCTGCCCCGCTGTACAACATCCCCGGCCATGTTCTAGGCATACACTCCAAAAATAATTGTCATCCGAGATCTTCCCGAGTCCCTTGACCTCCTCCTTTCCCTTTGTCCAGCGGATTTTCATTCTTTGCTTTGAGCAAGCCATACCTCCCTGGATTCTATCTTTAGATTCAATTAGAATCTTTCAATTCGTTCCTTAAATCCACATTTTTGCGCCCGCGGTTTCGGCATTTAATTGGTTTCGCTCGCCGAGCACTCGCGCTCTTTCTGTAAATTATATTAATTACTTGGAATTTTCGTAATTATTCCGCTCGCCTTTATGGATCGCCCGCGTGTCGTTCGCGGGATTAAATTACATCTTCGTTATCCACGTCGTTACAGTTTCTATTTACAATGGGAGGGGAAAAAAACGCAATTAAACTCGAAAGAAAGTTCTTCCACCCGTGTTATATTGATTCTGGCGAAGCACACCGACGATGTGTGTATATTCTCTCTCTCTCTCTCTCTCTCTCTCTCTCTCTCTCTCTCTCTCACTCGTACATTTGCTTCCTCTCACATTTCCCGCGAATGTTCTTTCGTTCTGCGCCACTTTTTATTCCGCAGGGTTTCCCCGAGCGTGGAAGATTATACATTGTTAAAATCTTGCGCGATGTCAAACTTGAAAGAGTGTTCATGCAAATTCCGAGCCCGTCCCCGGCTCTCGAATTTTCCCTCGCGGCACCGCGAAAGTCGAGCGAAGGTTAAGCTTTTCAGGAATGTGTTTCTTTGAACAAATCATATGGTACATTTCGAACTTGTTTCCTCGCGAGAAACTTCCCTCTGCGAGAGGGGACGCGGAAAATTCGTAATTGCCACCCTTCGCTCCGGGAAAGATTCCTCGAGGGTGCGGAGAGAATATTTTCGAAACTTTTATCATTTTCATCTTTTTTTTTTTGTTTACATTATTTATTTATAAAGGTCGCGTTAACATCGAGATCGTTAGCGGCCACTTTTGGTATACAATTACAGTCAAAGGTGTTTTTGTGCGATTTTTTTTTGTGCAGTTGTTCTTAATGCGGTGTATGAATGTCAGGCCAGATCAGCAGGATATCTCGGAAGACGTTGTCGCTATCAGAAAAGGGTTCCCACAAAAGTTATTTGGTATGACGGGCTACATTACGCTGCATTAATTGTTTTCTTGTCGGTGGAGTGGTGAAGGACATTTCAAGGTCATCTTGATTTTTTTAATGGAATGTCCTATTTTTATACCACAGATTGATAGAGTATCAAATTCTGAGTATAAAAGTGTTAACCTTCATATGTTATAAACCTAACAGTTAACGAGATATTATCGAAATAATTTTCGTTCTTCTTTGGACAATGAATATGAATATCAGATCAGATCAGCAGGATATCTCGGAAGACGTTGTCATTATCAAAAAAGTGTTCCTACAAAAGTTGTTTGGCATGACGGGCTACATTACGTAGCATTAATTGTATTCTTGTGGGTGGAGTGACGGAGGACATTTCAAGGTCATCTTGATTTTTTTAATGGAATGTCCTATTTTTTATACCACAGATTGATACAGTATCAAATTCTGAGTATAAAAGTGTTAACCTTCATATGTTATAAACCTAACAGTTAACGAGATATTATCGAAATAATTTTCGTTCTTCTTTGGACAATGAATATGAATATCAGATCAGATCAGCAGGATATCTCGGAAGACGTTGTCATTATCAAAAAAGTGTTCCTACAAAAGTTGTTTGGCATGACGGGCTACATTACATATCATTAAATGTTTTCTTGTGGGTGGAGTGGTGAAGGACATTTCAAGGTCATCTTGATTTTTTTAAATGGAATGTCCTATTTTTTATACAACAGATCGATAGAGTATCAAATTCTGAGTATAAAAGTGTTAACCTTCATATGTTATAAACCTAACAGTTAACGAGATATTATCGAAATAATTTTCGTTCTTCTTTGGACAATGAATATGAATATCAGATCAGATCAGCAGGATATCTCGGAAGACGTTGTCGCTATCAAAAAAGGGTTCCCACAAAAGTTGTTTGGTATGACGGGCTATATTACGTAGCATTAATTGTTTTCTTGTGGGTGGAGTGGTGAAGGACATTTCAAGGTCATCTTGATTTTTTTAATGGAATGTCCTATTTTTATACCACAGATTGATAGAGTATCAAATTCTGAGTATAAAAGTGTTAACCTTCATATGTTATAAACCTAACAGTTATCGAGATATTATCGAAATAATTTTCGTTCTTCTTTGGACAATGAATATGAATATCAGATCAGATCAGCAGGATATCTCGGAAGACGTTGTCGCTATCAGAAAAGGGTTCCCACAAAAGTTGTTTGGTATGACGGGCTATATTACGCTGCATTAATTGTTTTCTTGTCGGTGGAGTGGTGAAGGACATTTCAAGGTCACCTTGATTTTTTTAATGGAATGTCCTATTTTTTATAACACAGATCGATAGAGTATCAAATTCTGAGTATAAAAGTGTTGACCTTCATATGTTATAAACCTAACAGTTAACGAGATATTATCGAAATAATTTTCGTTCTTCTTTGGACAATGAATATGAATATCAGATCAGATCAGCAGGATATCTCGGAAGACGTTGTCGCTATCAAAAAAGGGTTCCCATAAAAGTTGTTTGGTATGACGGACTATATTACGTAGCATTAATTGTTTTCTTGTGGGTGGAGTGGCGGAGGACATTTCAAGGTCATCTTGATTTTTTTAATGGAATGTCCTATTTTTTATACCACAGATTGATAGAGTATCAAATTCTGAGTATAAAAGTGTTAACCTTCATATGTTATAAAGTTAATAGTTAACGAGATATTATCGAAATAATTTTCGTTCTTCTTTGGACAATGAATATGAATATCAGATCAGATCAGCAGGATATCTCGGAAGACGTTGTCATTATCAAAAAAGTGTTCCTACAAAAGTTGTTTGGCATGACGGGCTACATTACGTAGCATTAATTGTATTCTTGTGGGTGGAGTGACGGAGGACATTTCAAGGTCACCTTGATTTTTTTAAATGGAATGTCCTATTTTTTATAACACAGATCGATAGAGTATCAAATTCTGAGTATAAAAGTGTTAACCTTCATATGTTATAAACCTAACAGTTAACGAGATATTATCGAAATAATTTTCGTTCTTCTTTGGACAATGAATATGAATATCAGATCAGATCAGCAGGATATCTCGGAAGACGTTGTCATTATCAGAAAAGTGTTCCTACAAAAGTTGTTTGGTATGACGGGCTATATTACGTAGCATTAATTGTATTCTTGTGGGTGGAGTGACGGAGGACATTTCAAGGTCACCTTGATTTTTTTAAATGGAATGTCCTATTTTTTATACAACAGATCGATAGAGTATCAAATTCTGAGTATAAAAGTGTTGACCTTCATATGTCCTAAAGCTAATAGTTAACGAGATATTATCGAAACAATTTTCTTCCTTATGTTGGATCATATCTCGTTAACTATTAGGTTCAGAACATATGAAGGTCAAAACTTTTATACTCAGAATTTGATACTCTATCGTTCCGTGTTATAAAAAATGGGACATTCCATTTAAAAAAATCAAGGTGACCTTGAAATGTCTTCCACCACTCCAGCCACACGAAAACAATTAGTACTACGTAATGTAGCCCGTCATACCCAACAACTTTTGTAGGAACACTTTTTTAATAACGACAACGTCTTCCGAGATGTCCTGCTGATCTCATTTCAGCAGGACACCCTGTGCATGTATTGAATTATGTACATTTTGATAATTTCTCCGTTTGAAATGAGAAATTAAAATTTTTAAAATATTTCCATGTGTAATTTTATTATTTATTTTGTTTGGAAAGCACTTCCTCGCTATTTCGTGAAGCTTTGACATATTGTCCAAGTGAGACTTATTTTATGCGGTCACTCTCCACCGTATGAAAAAATTTTCTCTAATATGTTGTGAAAAATGATTTGCTATAGCTATTTATGAAGTTTGTGAATATCTTTTTTGCGCGTCCCTATCTACCGCACAAAAACAGGTTTGACTGTATAAATACAATGTTGTGACAGCGCAATAATACACGAGTGTGGATATAATTAAATTTTATTTTCACATTACAGTATTTTGTCGATAAATGCCCCAAATGTCTGGCCAACAATTGTCCCAAAACTATCCCCACTCCTGCGGGGTGTAATCCCTTGATGGGCCAAGAAGCTCGAGAGGCCTCGGTCGCCGAGAAGTATGACGTCATATGGCTCGGGTATATCGGTGTGACCACACTAATCCAACGACAAAACTTCTTTATTTGTCATTATTTTTTTATGGAACTTTCACCAACATATTCGTGGCATTTTTCTAACGAAAATGATATCAAATATGATATAGTTCCGATAATATTTACTTGTTTAATGAACGATCAATGTTTCGAACTCTTTCTTTCCAATACGCTGTCCTTCTTTGCGTCGAAAACTTCCATCGTTCATTTCTCAAGTAAATATAATTGGAATTATATCATATTTGGTATCATCTTCATTAGAAGTATACCACGAATATTTTGGTCAAAGTCCCATCGATAAATAATGAAAAATAAAGAACATTTGTTATTGGAATACTTATGTTTACACTTCTCGGCGTCCGAGGCTTCTCGAGCTCCGCTGTCCTTGTCTACGTTCGGCAAAACTCAAAGAATAGTATCCCTGGCGGATAATTGTCCCTGGGCAGACCCGTGTTGGGAACAATTATCGATAAAAAATACTGTATTCTCACTCGTTTTCAGGCAAATACAAAATAGTTTGCGTTAATTACAGGTTACAGCAACTATTATAGACAAGGATTATAGAAATTGAATTTTCGGGGATTGTGTTAATCAAGAAGAATCATTAACCCTGAAAGAAGGGCTAAAATAGCGTTCGGAGGGGGGTGATTTGATGGTTCGCGATTGGTCGAGTGATTTCGGTCGAATTTTCAAGGAATTATTAGAGACGAGCGAGTCGTAATAATTGTGTGATCGAAGAGAATAACACGGGGGGGTCGAAGAACGTGCGAAAGCATCGAGGAGATCGATTTTGCGAAAGTTGCCGAGCAACCCTTAATTCTGGAGGATTAGAAGTCGCCGGGCCACGCGACTAGAAATCATAATGAATCGCCTCTGTTTAAATGAGACGAGGCGGACATTAAATTCTTGATGGTCCGGGGGGTGTAATCACGGGAGGTGGGGGCAACGTGCAATTCCGATTGTGGAAGGAGAGCGGGTCTTTTTAACGCGGGGCGATTGTTCGGCCAACTTTTCTGCGTTATTTGACAGAGCAAAAAGGGAGAAGTAAGCCCCCGGTGGGCTCGTCCTTCGCGTAACTATTGATTTCCGGAAGGTCGGCCGGGGTTCCTCTGCTGGTGCGAAACATTCTATTTCGAGGGGGTAGGAAAAGGAGGTGGAGGAGAGGCGGTGAACAGGGGGTTGGGAACGGAGGGGGAACAGAACGGTAGGAAGAGACGGCGGAGGAGCGAAGGGGGGTCTTGGGGGAGACCGGAGGGAGCTCGTCAGAGGGTAGAAAGAAACTACCACCGATGCGGCCGGGCGTCATGAGTCCGTGCATTGCGATGCTACAAGCCGGAATCCGAGGGTAAAATCGAGTCGGACGAATCAGCTATTTCGGACAAAGAACCGTCGAACGCCACGACACTAATCGACTTGATAGCCGTGACGCAATGAACACAGCACGCGCGAAGAGGTACGCCCGATGCATCTTTCACGAATTCCATGGATTCGCCCGCGGATCCCGAGCGAAGCTAATCCACCGGAAATTGCTGCCCGACTCGAATAGGGTAATCCAGTTGCAGATTTTTCTCCGGCGACGCGTTCCCCCGCGTTTCCGATCGCTACGCCGCGGTTAACAGTCCGCATTACAAGTGATTTCGCGCGCGCGCTCGCGCTCCCGATCGGGAAAATTGAACTCGTTTGTTCCAGCATCGTCGCTAACGCATTGTTGACGGGAGACGCGAATCGCCCCGCCGTGATTCGTTCGCTAATAATAATTCGACACGCTAGATCGTAGCAGAAACTTTTTCTTACGAATTCGGGGGAAAAAGTTACCCCTCTCTCTACCAGCACCGGATTAGTCGCGTGACAGAGTGACACATGCACGGCAGAGTGAATTTCAAGGTAAAGAGGTCAGCAATTTGTTTTTCTCGATTGTAATTATTATCTTATAAGTTGTGATCAATTTTTTTTTATTGTTGAACTGATTTTATTCATATTATATGAAACCGTTGGATATAATATAAATAAAATCAGTTTTAATAATAAAAACGATCATCATTACATTTTAAGAGAGCTACCTCGGTGGAACTGGGTTAAAAGTTATAACCTAACTTTGCGAGGCTTTCCAAATTCATCTAGCAACTGTGTCGAACACTGGGTCTAGGCTTTCAGAGAACCTAAAAAAATTCTGGAACACGTATTGAGGTTCCTATTTTCATAACATTGGCTATAGCATTATTCAAAATATTGCTTACTAAGTTCCGACTTCGATTTTGATAATCTTTTGTGAGACGATGGTATATGGATCCCTAATGACGTCTGCAAAATATTAAGTGTAGTTACTCAATAGTTTTGAAGATATGAACAATTAAAGTTCAACCAGCTTACAACTTGCTAATGTAACAACAAGGTATGAAACTTTAATTGTTTATATCTTTAAAACTATTGAGCAACTACAGCTAATATTTTGCAGGCATCATTAGGGATCCATATACCATCGTCTTACAAAAAATTATCAAGATCATTGTAATTCCCAAGAACCAATTTTTAGAGCTTTGCTATTAAACTAATTTAGACGAATAGAATAGAAAATGATAGAATGATGAATAGAATAAAGTATTGGAGAATGGAACATTTGTATAAGCCACAAATGTATAAAGATCCGCAGTCTATTAATAATGTTAGTTATTTTAGTAGGGACACTGACAAGGGAAGGACCTCAAGTGTCCGACTTCGATTTTGATAATCTTTTGTGAGACGATGGTATATGGATCCCTAATGACGTCTGCAAAATATTAAGTGTAGTTACTCAATAGTTTTGAAGATATGAACAATTAAAGTTCAACCAGCTTAGAACTTGCTAATGTAACAACAAGGTACGAAACTTTAATTGTTTATATCTTTCAAACTATTGAGCAACTACAGCTAATATTTTGCAGACATCATTAGGGATCCATATACCATCGTCTCACAAAAAATTATCGAAATCATTGTAATTCCCAAGAACCAATTTTTAGAGCTTTGCTATTAAACTAATTTAGACGAATAGAATAGAAAATGATAGAATGATGAATAGAATAAAGTATTGGAGAATGGAACATTTGTATAAGCCACAAATGTATAAAGATCCGCAGTCTATTAATAATGTTAGTTATTTTAGTGGGCTCTGACAAGGGAAGGACCCCAAGTGTCCGACTTCGATATTGATAATCTTTTGTGAGACGATGGTATATGGATCCCTAATGACGTCTGCAAAATATTAGGTGTGGTTACTCCATAGTTTTGAAGATATGAACAATTAAAGTTCAACCAGCTTACAACTTGCTAATGTAACAACAAGGTACGAAACTTTAATTGTTTATATCTTTAAAACTATTGAGCAACTACAGCTAATATTTTGCAGGCATCATTAGGGATCCATATACTCTCGTCTCACAAAAAATTATCAAAATCATTGTAATTCCCAAGAACCAATTTTTAGAGCATTGCTATTAAACTAATTTAGACGAATAGAATAGAAAATGATAGAATGATGAATAGAATAAAGTATTGGAGAATAGAACATTTGTATAAGCCAAAAATGCATAAAGATCCGCAGTCTATTAATAATGTTAGTTATTTTAGTGGGGACACTGACAAGGGAAGGACCTCAAGTGTCCGACTTCGATATTGATAATCTTTTGTGAGACGATGGTATATGGATCCCTAATGACGTCTGCAAAATATTAAGTGTAGTTACTCAATAGTTTTGAAGATATGAACAATTAAAGTTCAACCAGCTTACAACTTGCTAATGTAACAACAAGGTACGAAACTTTAATTGTTTATATCTTTAAAACTATTGAGCAACTACAGCTAATATTTTGCAGGCATCATTAGGGATCCATATACCATCGTCTCACAAAAAATTATCAAAATCGAAGTCGGACACTTGGGGTCCACCCTTGTACGTTGTCTCCCCGAAACGTCATTTGACATATTGTTTGCAACGAGCCGTACAATGTATTTCATAATTAATAGACTGCGGATACTTACGCAAAATCAAAATGTTCTACATTGAGATTAAACTTCATACCTTCTTGACATATTATATACAGGATGAGTCCGAAGAAACAGAACGCCTAAATATCTCCGTTACTTTTCGTTGTACAAAAAAACTTCTTAGGACAAAGTTAAACTGTTCGAAGGGCCACATGTAACGGTGTAAGGGAAAAAATTTTCAAGGTCATTTTTTTACAAGATTTCAAGGTCATTGATATTTTTTTAAATGGACTGAGGTATTTTTTAATACATCAATCATTCGTTATAAAAAAATACTAACCTATGTATGTCGAAAAGTTAGTAGTCCAGGATATATTTCAATTTAAATAACTCTAAAACACCATTACTGTCGTACTAATTGCCAGGTTTGAATTTGTTCACAAGTTTCTCAGGTTTGAATTTGTTCACTTGTTTTTCAAGTTTGAGTTTGTTCACAAGTTTCTTAGGTTTGAATTTGTTCACAAGTTTCTCAGGATTGAATTTGCTCACTTCTTTCAATTTGTTCACATGTTTCTCAGGTTTGAATTTGTTCACAAGTTTCTTAGGTTTGAATTTGTTCACAAGTTTCTCAGGATTGAATTTGCTCACTTGTTTCAATTTGTTCACATGTTTCTCAGGTTTGAATTGTTCACTTGTTTTTCAAGTTTGAGTTTGTTCACATATTTTTTAGGTTTGAATATGATCACAAGTTTCTCAGGATTGAATTTGCTCACACGTTTGAATTTGTTTACATGTTTCTCAGATTTGAATTTGTTCACATGTTTCTCAGATTTGAATTTTTTCACAAGTTTCTCAGGATTGAATTAGCTCACATGTTTGAATTTGTTCACATGTTTCTCCGGTTTGAATTTGTCCACAACTTTCTCAGGATTCAATTTGCTCACATGTTTGAATTTGTTCAAAATGTTTCTCTGGTTTCAATTTGCTCACATGTTTGAATTTGTTTACAAGTTTTTCAGGTTTTAATTTAATTAATCAATTATTTTTGAATTTGTTCAAATGTTTCTCAGGTTTGAATTTGTCCACAACTTTCTCAGGATTAAATTTGCTCAAACGTTTGAATTTGTTCATACCAACCTTACAAGGGGTCCTTCCCTTGTAAGGTTCCACCAATTAGTTTTACGCACAAGTATTGTTATACGGAAGAAATCAGTTACTATTCACGTCGAAGTGAACATCCAGGATTTCATTAATTATTTGATTCTCGATTAAAGAGATATTCTGCCATTCATCGATTCAAAAAGAAATTACAACGATTTCTCCAACACTGTTGTAATCGTTCGACGTGATATCTGCAATTGAAAAGTTCGCGATTAAAAATTGTAAGAATTCGACGATGAAAAAGCGGGATAAAAAAGATTGAATTTTCATTTAGATTCGATTTTAGCTTTGCAGGTTACGAATAAATGAAATTGACAATCTGGCCGGCGCGGCGCGACGCTTTCAATATTTCCCGAGATTTTGATTAGCATCGACAACGCGATTCAACGTTATCGGTTTTATTTGCTTTAATCAGCTGTTAAACGCGGAATTCCTCATAAATCTCGTCAGATGCAAAACATTACTCTTTCCGGGTCGGGATCTGCTTGCAGGAATAAAGCAAATGGCTCCCATGCGTCTCCATACTTCTGGTCACGGGAATTAAATGCCACCACAGTTAAAATGTACGGTGTCGTCGAAATAAATTTCCACGTTGTTCAAATGATAAATAATGAAAAATATTAAAAACTGTTGTTAGTTCGAAGTGCTTACACGCATGCCGGAGAGAGTAGTGTCATTTAGCCTGGCTTCGAACGCGATATCTCGATGTACGCTATTATAATAAATCGGTTTTCGGTTTTATTATGCTCTTTATACTGTATTATTGACAGCGCGACCATTATTATCGTTTCTTGTAACGGGTAATGGAATTTCAATTACTTAATCGCAACGGCAATTTCGCTTTTTCTTCTGCCCGGTGAGAACTTCAAGGCCCCGGGAATTATCCGTGACAAGTACCCACATCAAATTCCTGAAATCATGTATTTACTTAATCACCAGTTGTACCAACTTGTAGCACCTAACGTGGGCAAGCTCGATCGAAACAATTTCCAGGACATTTTTCAAAATGTTCACCACCCGATCAAAGGCTTAGGTCGGTTTCACATGCCTCTCAGGATTGAATTTGTTCACAAGTTTCTTAGGTTTGAATTTGTTTACAAGTGTCCCAGGTTTGAATTTGTTCACAAGTTTCTTAGGTTTCAATTTGTTTACAAGTGTCTCAGGTTTGAATCTGTTCACATGTTTCTCAGGTTTGAATTTGTTCACAAGTTTCTCAGGTTTGAATTTGTTCACAAGTTTCTCAGAATTGAATGTGTTCACATGTTTCTCAGGTTTGAATTTGTTTACAAGTGTCTCAGGTTTGAATTTGTTCACATGTTTCTCAGGTTTGAATTTGTTCACAAGTTTCTCAGGTTTGAACTTGTTTACCAGTGTCTCAGGTCTGAATCTTTTGACATATTTCTCAAGTTCGAATTCGTTCATATTTTCTTTACCATTGAATTTGTTCACAAGTCTCTCAGGATTGAATTTGTTCACATGTTTTTCAGGTTTGAATTTGTTCACAAGTTTCTTAGGTTTCAATTTGTCTACAAGTGTCTCAGGTTTGAATCTGTTCACATGTTTCTCAGGTTTTAATTTGTTCACATGTTTCTGAGGTTTGAATTTGTTCACAAGTTTCTCAGGATTAAATTTCTTCACGGGTTTTTCAGGTTTTAATTTGTTTACAAGTGTCTCAGAGTTGAATCTGTTCACATGCTTCTCAGGATTGAATTTGTTCACAAGATTCTCAGGATTGAATGTGTTCACATGTTTCTCAGGCTTGAATTTGTTCACAAGTTTCTCAGGTTTGAACTTGTTTACCAGTGTCTCAGGCCTGAATCTTTTGACATATTTCTCAAGTTCGAATTCGTTCATATTTTCTTCACCATTGAATTTGTTCACAAGTTTCTCAGGATTGAATTTGTTCACATGTTTTTCAGGTTTGAGTTTGTTCACAAGTTTCTTAGGTTTCAATTTGTCTACAAGTGTCTCAGGTTTGAATCTGTTCACATGTTTCTCAGGTTTGAATTTGTTCACATGTTTCTCAGGATTGAATTTGTTCACAAGTTTCTCAGAGTTGACTGTGTTCACATGTTTCTCAGGTTTGAATTTGTTCACAAGTTTGTCAGAATTGAATGTGTTCACATGTTTCTCAGGTTTGAATTTGTTTACAAGTGTCTCAGGTTTGAATCTGTTCACATGTTTCTCAGGTTTTAATTTGTTCACATGTTTCTCAGGTTTGAATTTGTTCACAAGATTCTCAGGATTGAATGTGTTCACATGTTTCTCAGATTTGAACTTGTTTACCAGTGTCTCAGGTTTGAATCTTTTGACATATTTCTCAAGTTCGAATTCGTTCATATTTTCTTCACCATTGAATTTGTTCACAAGTTTCTCAGGATTGAATTTGTTCACATGTTTTTCAGGTTTGAATTTGTTCACAAGTTTCTTAGGTTTCAATTTGTCTACAAGTGTCTCAGTTTTGAATCTGTTCACATGTTTCTCAGGTTTTAATTTGTTCACATGTTTCTCAGGTTTGAATTTGTTCACAAGTTTCTCAGGATTAAATTTCTTCACGGGTTTTTCAGGTTTTAATTTGTTTACAAGTGTCTCAGATTTGAATCTGTTCACATGCTTCTCAGGATTGAATTTGTTCACAAGATTCTCAGGATTGAATGTGTTCACATGTTTCTCAGGCTTGAATTTGTTCACAAGTTTCTCAGGTTTGAACTTGTTTACCAGTGTCTCAGGTTTGAATCTTTTGACATATTTCTCAAGTTCGAATTCGTTCATATTTTCTTTACCATTGAATTTGTTCACAAGTCTCTCAGGATTGAATTTGTTCACATGTTTTTCAGGTTTGAATTTGTTCACAAGTTTCTTAGGTTTCAATTTGTCTACAAGTGTCTCAGGTTTGAATCTGTTCACATGTTCCTCAGGTTTTAATTTGTTCACATGTTTCTCAGGATTGAATTTGTTCACAAGTTTCTCAGAGTTGACTGTGTTCACATGTTTCTCAGGTTTGAATTTGTTCACAAGTTTCTCAGGTTTGAACTTGTTTACCAGTGTCTCAGGTTTGAATCTTTTGACATATTTCTCAAGTTCGAATTCGTTCATATTTTCTTTACCATTGAATTTGTTCACAAGTCTCTCAGGATTGAATTTGGTCACATGTTTTTCAGGTTTGAATTTGTTCACAAGTTTCTTAGGTTTCAATTTGTCTACAAGTGTCTCAGGTTTGAATCTGTTCACATGTTTCTCAGGTTTTAATTTGTTCACATGTTTCTGAGGTTTGAATTTGTTCACAAGTTTCTCAGATTTGAATCTGTTCACATGCTTCTCAGGATTGAATTTGTTCACAAGATTCTCAGGATTGAATGTGTTCACATGTTTCTCAGGCTTGAATTTGTTCACAAGTTTCTCAGGTTTGAACTTGTTTACCAGTGTCTCAGGTTTGAATCTTTTGACATATTTCTCAAGTTCGAATTCGTTCATATTTTCTTTACCATTGAATTTGTTCACAAGTCTCTCAGGATTGAATTTGTTCACATGTTTTTCAGGTTTGAATTTGTTCACAAGTTTCTTAGGTTTCAATTTGTCTACAAGTGTCTCAGGTTTGAATCTGTTCACATGTTTCTCAGGTTTTAATTTGTTCACATGTTTCTCAGGATTGAATTTGTTCACAAGTTTCTCAGAGTTGACTGTGTTCACATGTTTCTCAGGTTTGAATTTGTTCACAAGTTTCTCAGGTTTGAACTTGTTTACCAGTGTCTCAGGTTTGAATCTTTTGACATATTTCTCAAGTTCGAATTCGTTCATATTTTCTTTACCATTGAATTTGTTCACAAGTCTCTCAGGATTAAATTTGTTCACATGTTTTTCAGGTTTGAATTTGTTCACAAGTTTCTTAGGTTTCAATTTGTCTACAAGTGTCTCAGGTTTGAATCTGTTCACATGTTTCTCAGGTTTTAATTTGTTCACATGTTTCTCAGGATTGAATTTGTTCACAAGTTTCTCAGAGTTGACTGTGTTCACATGTTTCTCAGGTTTGAATTTGTTCACAAGTTTCTCAGGTTTGAACTTGTTTACCAGTGTCTCAGGTTTGAATCTTTTGACATATTTCTCAAGTTCGAATTCGTTCATATTTTCTTTACCATTGAATTTGTTCACAAGTCTCTCAGGATTGAATTTGGTCACATGTTTTTCAGGTTTGAATTTGTTCACAAGTTTCTTAGGTTTCAATTTGTCTACAAGTGTCTCAGGTTTGAATCTGTTCACATGTTTCTCAGGTTTTAATTTGTTCACATGTTTCTGAGGTTTGAATTTGTTCACAAGTTTCTCAGGATTAAATTTCTTCACGGGTTTTTCAGGTTTAAATTTGTTTACAAGTGTCTCAGATTTGAATCTGTTCACATGCTTCTCAGGATTGAATTTGTTCACAAGATTCTCAGGATTGAATGTGTTCACATGTTTCTCAGGCTTGAATTTGTTCACAAGTTTCTCAGGTTTGAACTTGTTTACCAGTGTCTCAGGTTTGAATCTTTTGACATATTTCTCAAGTTCGAATTCGTTCATATTTTCTTTACCATTGAATTTGTTCACAAGTCTCTCAGGATTGAATTTGTTCACATGTTTTTCAGGTTTGAATTTGTTCACAAGTTTCTTAGGTTTCAATTTGTTTACAAGTGTCTCAGGTGTGAATCTGTTCACAAGTTTCTCAGGTTTGAATTTGTTCACAAGTTTCTCAGAATTGAATGTGTTCACATGTTTCTCAGGTTTGAATTTGTTTACAAGTGTCTCAGGTTTGAATTTGTTCACATGTTTCTCAGGTTTGAATTTGCTCACAAGTTTCTTAGGTTTCAATTTGTCTACAAGTGTCTCAGGTTTGAATCTGTTCACATGTTTCTCAGGTTTTAATTTGTTCACATGTTTCTGAGGCTTGAATTTGTTCACAAGTTTCTCAGGATTAAATTTCTTCACGGGTTTTTCAGGTTTTAATTTGTTTACAAGTGTCTCAGATTTGAATCTGTTCACATGCTTCTCAGGATTGAATTTGTTCACAAGATTCTCAGGATTGAATGTGTTCACATGTTTCTCAGGCTTGAATTTGTTCACAAGTTTCTCAGGTTTGAACTTGTTTACCAGTGTCTCAGGTCTGAATCTTTTGACATATTTCTCAAGTTCGAATTCGTTCATATTTTCTTCACCATTGAATTTGTTCACAAGTTTCTCAGGATTGAATTTGTTCACATGTTTTTCAGGTTTGAGTTTGTTCACAAGTTTCTTAGGTTTCAATTTGATTACAAGTGTCTCAGGTTTGAATCTGTTCACATGTTTCTCAGGTTTGAATTTGTTCACATGTTTCTCAGGTTTGAATTTGTTTACAAGTGTCTCAGGTTTGAATTTGTTTACAAGTGTCTCAGGTTTGAATTTGTTCACATGTTTCTCAGGTTTGAATTTGTTCACAAGTTTGTCAGAATTGAATGTGTTCACATGTTTCTCAGGTTTGAATTTGTTTACAAGTGTCTCAGGTTTGAATTTGTTCACATGTTTCTCAGGTTTGAATTTGTTCACAAGTTTGTCAGAATTGAATGTGTTCACATGTTTCTCAGGTTTGAATTTGTTTACAAGTGTCTCAGGTTTGAATTTGTTCACATGTTTCTCAGGTTTGAATTTGTTCACAAGTTTCTCAGAGTTGACTGTGTTCACATGTTTCTCAGGTTTGA
The DNA here is from genome assembly GCA_933228785.1 of Lasioglossum pauxillum. Lineage (NCBI taxonomy): Eukaryota > Metazoa > Arthropoda > Insecta > Hymenoptera > Halictidae > Lasioglossum > Lasioglossum pauxillum. Next base: position 2,588,900 of record OW121701.1, on the reverse strand, counting down.
ATTTGTTTACAAGTGTCTCAGGTTTGAATTTGTTCACATGTTTCTCAGGTTTGAATTTGTTCACAAGTTTGTCAGAATTGAATGTGTTCACATGTTTCTCAGGTTTGAATTTGTTTACAAGTGTCTCAGGTTTGAATTTGTTCACATATTTCTCAGGTTTGAATTTGTTCACAAGTTTCTCAGAATTTACTGTGTTCACATGTTTCTCAGGTTTGAATTTGTTTACAAGTGTCTCAGGTTTGAATTTGTTCACATATTTCTCAGGATTAAATTTCTTTACGTGTTTTTCAGGTTTGAATTTGTTTACAAGTGTCTCAGAGTAGAATCTGTTCACATGTTTCTCAGGATTGAATTTGTTCACAAGATTCTCAGGATTGAATGTGTTCACATGTTTCTCAGGCTTGAATTTGTTCACAAGTTTCTCAGGATTGAATTTGTTCACTTGTTTCTCACAATAGTAAGACAGTAATGGTGTTTTAGAGTTATTTAAATTGTAATGTATCTCCTGAACTTCTAACTTTTCGACATACATAGGTCCGTAGTTTTTTATAACGAATGTCCAGTTGCATCGATTGATGTATTAAAAAATACCTCATTCCATTTAAAAAAATTTCGATGACCCTGAAATCTCATAAAAAAATGATCTCGAAAATTTTTTTCCTTACACCGTTACATGTGGCCCTTCAAGCACTGTAACTCTGTCCTAAGAAGTTTTTTTGTGCAACGAAGAGTAGCGAAGATATTGAAGTGTTCTGTTTCTTCGGACTCACCCTGTACAAGCAGGTTGCGTGAAAATTCAATTGTTCATACATTCAAAACTATTGCGTAACGACACCTAATATTTTGCATACGTATGTGTAATTAGGGATCCATGTACAGTAATTTTTCGATCGGAGTCCCAACACCCGTGTGTTGAACGGACTTGGGTAGCGTAGAGAGGCTATTTTTTTATGACTCCGTCGACCGCGCCGAGACTTCAAACGACGAGCCGAACATAGAGAAGGACAGAATGAAATAGGATCGCGTGGCCGAAGCGTGTCGCTGTCGCCGGCACAGTTTAAAGGCCCGTGCGTCATCACAATGAAACACCAAAATCTTAACTTCTTTATTTTCTATGATATCATGATGGGACTTTAACTAGCTTATTCCTGACGTTTTTCTGATTAAAATGGTACCAAATACGATACAATTGGGCCAATATTTAGTAGTTTAATCGACGATGAAAGTTTCGAACGCAACGAAGAACAGCGACAACGCGGGCCTTTGAACTGTGCCGGCGGCGGCTACTGTTCGCGTCTCTTTCTTTTCAATACGCTCTTCTTCGTTGCGTTCGAAACTTTCATCGTCGATTAAACCACTAAATATTGGCCCAATTATATCGTTCTTGGTGACATTTTAATCAGCGAAACGCCAGGAATAAGCTAGTTAAAGTCCCATAAACCGATCATTAAAATTAAGAAGTTTCAGACTTCGATTCAGTCGAGTCAATGTGTGGTGTTCACACCGATATACCCGAGCCGAGATCAAACATCGCCGCCCTACGGCGCGGCGCAGCGTTGGCCGGCAGTGGAGTGAGTAGGCACTGGACTACGGTTAGATAGGCGATCCAGGACTCCGATTGAAGATTTACTGTACCATCGTCTCACAAAAAATTATCAAAATCGAAGACGAACACTTGTGGGTCCTCCCTTGTTAGATTGTTAAATACGTTGGTATCCAATCAATTAATAAACATTATAGTGGAGGTTTAAGTGGACTTATTACACCAACTTCGTATCCATAAAATGAGAAAAATGATATACAATGGAATCGTTCTAGGTAGAAAGAAGTGTGTAACTTTCGAGATAAAATAATCCGACTGGAAACGATTAATATAACATAGTTGTTGGAACTCGAAACGTTTAAAGTATCAACGGAGACAAAGTAAACATTGCGAAGAAAGGAATTGCAGAGTGCAATTTTTTGCGTGTGGACACAAACGACCCGGATTGCTAGAATCCGATGCAGCGAAATGAATGCCGAGCGCCGATTGCGTCCTCGTAAAAACCGGTGGAGGGTTAAGCGAAAGACAAATAATGAGAAGGAAAAAAATATTTCGTTGAAGAAGGGAGGAGACACGGAAGTCGCGAGAGGTTACACGACGATCTTGATCATGTCCCGATGTGTGAAAAAAGCCCCTATCCTCGACACGTTTCGTCCCTCCGCTTGGTAGCCGCCAGCGTTCACAATAAAATGCAGACACGGGTGTGCGCATCCTCTCTGGGCGTTTGTGTGTTTGTGTGTGTGTTTGTCCTATGTAAGATAGCATCGTACGGACACATGTGAACAGCAGCATTCCGCGTGTCGAAACAGCCAGATAGGTAGATGGCAAACAATGCCGGAGGAGGACTGCGAGCATCCCTATTACACGTATTAGAGAGCCAGGCTAACCTTCCACTGGCATTCATCGCAAAAATCACATTCTAAACTAATTAACTGCGCCTTTAAAATGTACTTCAAAAGAGAAACGTACTTGAATTCAATTACACTCCTCAAAAGAATAGAGGGTTCGCTTGAAACATTGGAAATTTTTGGTGTCCACTTTGCCCACATTTTGGGGTTCTGCTAAAACTTTCTATTATATAAAATAACTTTGTGATTTCTGAGGCCCTAAAACGCCGAGTGGGTTGCCTTCCGAAGGGGAACCGAAAATTGAGAAGCGGGTTGCCTTCCGAAGGGGAACTGAAAATTCATCGCCGTGACAGTGTGTATTTTTCAGAAAGAGAGAGAGAGAGAGAGAGAGAGAAGAGAACGGGAGAGAGAGGGAGAGTAAGATCGAGAGAAAGATACGATAAACAATACACGATACACGATACACGATACACGATACATCTTTTCTATTATACAGGGTGTCTCGCCTGATTTTGACATCTTGATTTTCTCGCTACACAAGTAAGTAAACACTAACATCTTAGCACGACAGTAATGGTGTTTTAGAGTTATTTAAATTGAAATATCTCCTGAACTACTAACTTTTCGACATACATAGGTTAGTACTTTTTTTATAACGGAACAAAAAATTTTTTCTTTTCGATCGGAAATTGAAATATAAATTATAAATATGATATCGGCGCTAAGTTCGATCAATTATAGCAAGCAGCAAATATGCAAAATTAACTAAAGCTTCTCAACGTTTCGATCCCAATGTGGATCATTGTCAAGAGACAACAATTTTTGCGTCTAAAAAGAAAAAAGGAGAAAATGAGGATAAATTTTTGATCCAAAAAATATATAAAACGTTTTACTTATAGCACAGCCAAAAAGATTCATGACTATTACGCGACTTTACTGAGCTAGTAAAGGTTTATGATGGTTTTTCCAGTATTACATTAGATTCTACCTTTAAAAATTTCTAATTTCTTTATTATAAGTATATATATTTTATTTTTCAACATTTATAAAATATTTTTCTTATATTTCTCTTGTTACAATGAGATGCAGTTTTTGTTCAGTTTAAATAAAAAAAATTTATTATTTTTTCTTCTTCAATAATTGTTGGTTCAGGTTATGCTGTTTTCAAATATTGCCGCCAATACTTGTAGATCGCCACCATTGATCGATAACGATCGACCAATTTAGCCGAGTCCTTCATACACACACACAGACATGTTTTGTTTTTGGACTGAGTTTAGCACGTTTCAGTGCCTCAGTTACATTATTGCCAGCATGAGGTAGAGTTGGTATTGTAACTCAGTATTATGTGTTATACAGTTTTGTCCTTTTTCACAGCAAGTACGTATAATTTTGATAATCTTTTTGGCTGTGCTATAAGTAAAACGTTTTATATATTTTTTGGATCAAAAATTTATCCTCATTTTCTCCTTTTTTCTTTTTAGACGCAAAAATTGTTCTCTCTTGACAATGATCCACATTGGGATCGAAACGTTGAGAAGCTTTAGTTAATTTTGCATATTTGCTGCTTGCTATAATTGATCGAACTTAGCGCCGATATCATATTTATAATTTATATTTTTTTATAACGAATGTCCAGCTGCATCGATTGATGTATTCAAAAATACCTCATTCCATTAAAAAAAAAAGTTAACCTTTATATGACCTTTACGCGTCCACTCACGAAAAAACTAATAACATCAAAATATGCTCCACTCGATACCATTGAAGCCTATGCTGAACAATTTTTTGCTACGAGTAACAATAGCGAGAAAATCAAGATATCAAAATCAGGTGAGACTCCCTGTATAATAAGGTGAGTGACAGTGTGTATATTTCAGAGAGAGGTCGAGAGGGTGAGAGAGCGAGAGAAAGAGAGGGCAAGAGAGAGTGCGAGAGAGGTTGCTGCGTTGCGGGGGTTGGTGAGCGAAGGGAACAGAGGGCGGAGCCCCCTAGCAATTTAATAAAAAAGTTTAACACAATCAATTTCGATTTTTACGAGTGGAACCGAAAGAAGAAGAACCAGAGAATGTGAAAATTGAAGGATCGTGGTTCTCGAAGCAACTGGAAGATGTCTATTGAGAATTAAATAAGAATAGCATTTTCTCTGTGATACAAATGAAAGAATTATGAAGAGAGAGGGGCCGAAAATTTTCCTCGACAGGTGAGAAGCTGTTGAAATAATTCTCGGTGCGCTGTTGGCTGGAACAATCGCGCGAGAGCAATCTTGTCCTCCTTTGACAGACGTCCGGTGGTAGAATTCGGAATTGGAACCGGCATCGTCGCAAGTCAAGCAGAACAAGTTTATCCTGTCGAAGTGGTCTGTCCCTGTAGCACCTTCAAACATTAACATTCGTATCTATGCCTACTTTAGCCCGTCTAAGCACACAGGCATCGACACGGACAGGGACACGGATAGGAGCCGAGGTTCGCGCAGACACGTACACAACCGAGCAAACATTTGAGTTACAGGGCAGTGTATACTTACGCAGGCTTCTGTACAGAGATAGCCATTTACGGACGAAGACCACTTGCCTGGGAGGCACTAGGTGGACTTGGCAGACGCTCTCCACCCACGTGTTTCATCTCGGCTTGATCCACGTGACCCTAACCCGACGGTCATTTACGATGGCCTTTCCTCGAATGCTCAAGAAAACCCTCGTCGTCAACGACTCCCGAATAAAGCTGCTCCGATCTTCTCCCTTTTAAAACGTTCGCCAGCATCGCGCGATTTTCTTCGGATAAACTGCGATATCTTTGTACGACGGACAATTGTTCGAGAAATCTGGCACGACGAATATTATTTTCTCACCGTTTCATACTTATTTCATCAAATTCGAAGAATACTTATACTTATTTATTTATACATACTTAATACATACTTATTTGATTGAATTCCTGAGAAACTTGTAAACAAATTCGAACGTGTGAGCAAATTCGAACCTGAGAAAGATATGAACAAATTCAAACATTTCAGCAAATTTAATCCTGAGAAAGTTGTGGACGAATTCAAACCTGAGAAACATTTGAACAAATTCAAAAATAATTCATTAATTAAATTAAAACCTGAAAAACTTGTAAACAAATTCAAACATGTGAGCAAATTGAATCCTGAGAAAGTTGTGGACAAATTCAAACCTAAGAAACTTGTGAACAAATTCAAACCTGACAATTAGTACGACAGTAATGGTGTTTTAGAGTTATTTAAATTGAAATATCTCCTGAACTACTAACTTTTCGACATACATAGGTAGTACTTTTTTATAACGAATGTCCAGCTGCATCGATTGATGTATTAAAAAATACCTCATTCCATTTAAAAAAATATCAATGACCTTGAAATATTGTAAAAAAATGACCTTGAAAATTTTTTCACTTACACCGTTACATGTGGCCCTTCGAACAGTTTAACTTTGTCCTAAGAAGTTTTTTTGTACAACGAAAAGTAACGGAGAAGCTCCGGAGATATTTAGGTGTTCTGTTTCTTCGGACTCACCCTGTATACAGGGTCATCCGTTTTTAAACGGACAAACGTAAACCAGCTATAAAGAACCCCAAATGGAACAAGTTTTACCCCTGCCACTTTTTTTGTTTAGCCAGTTTTTTCATTCAGTCTCCACGACGTGCCCTATGCCAAAAAAACAAAGATCCGAAGGTCATACAAAAATATTTTGTTAACAAAAAAGATGCCCCTATTTATTTTAAACCAAACAAAGGAAAAATCATCAAGATTCATCACTGGAGTCCCGAGATATTCAAGTTTATGTGAACTAACAAAATTATGGTTTTTTGCAATTTTCTAGAAATCAAGGCCGAAACAAAAAAAGTGGCAGGGGTAAAACTTGTTCCATTTGTGGTTCTTTATAGCTGGTTTACGTTTGTCCGTTTAAAAACGGATGACCCTGTATAATATGTCAAGAAGGTATGAAGTTTAATCTCAATGTAGAACATTTTTATTTTGCGTAAGTATCCGCAGTCTATTAATTATGAAATACATTCTACGGCTCGTTGCAAACAATATGTCAAATGACGTTTCGGGGAGACAACGTATAAGGGAAGGACCCCAAGTGGCCGACTTCGATTTTGATAATTTTTTGTGAGACAATGGTATATGGATCCCTAATGATGCCTGCAAAATATTAGCTGTAGTTGCTCAATAGTTTGAAAGATATAAACAATTAAAGTTTCATACCTTGTTGTTACATTAGCAAGTTGTAAGCTGGCTGAACTTTAATTGTTCATATCTTCAAAACTGTTAAGTAACCACACCTAATATTTTGCAGACGTCATTAGGGATCCATATACCATCGTCTCGCAAAAGATTATCAAAATCGAAGTTGGACACTTGGAGTCCTTCCCTTGTCAGTGTTCCCACTAAAATAACTAACATTATTGATAGACAGCGGATCTTTATGCATTTGTGGCGTATAAAAATGTTCTATTCTCCCATACTTTATTCTATTCATCATTCTATAATTTTCTATTCTATTCGTCTAAATTAGTTTAATAGCAAAGCTCTAAAAATTGGTTCTTGGGAATTACAATGATTTTGATAATTTTTTGTGAGACGATAGTATATGGATGCCTAATGATGTCTGCAAAATATTAGCTGTAGTTGCTCAATAGTTTGAAAGATATAAACAATTAAAGTTTCATACCTTGTTGTTACATTAGCAAGTTGTAAGCTGGTTGAACTTTAATTGTTCATATCTTCAAAACTATTAAGTAACCACACCTAATATTTTGCAGACGTCATTAGGGATCCATATACCATCGTCTCACAAAAGATTATCAAAATCGAACAATTGAACTTCATACCTTGTTGATACATTATATATAAGCAGGGTGCATGAAAGTTCAATTGATTATATCTTTAAAACAATTGAGCAACTACACCTAATATTTTGCAGACGTCATTAGGGATTCATGTACCATCGTCTCGCAAAAGATTATCAAAATCGAAGTTGGACACTTGGTGTCCTTCCCTTGTAAGCAATATTTTGAACAATGCTATAGCCATTGTTACGAAAATAGGGACTTCAATACGCGTTCCAGAATTGTTTTAGCTTTTGTGAAAGCCTAGCTCCCTTGTTAGTGGTCTCCAATCAATTTTAATAAATTTTAACAAAGTCCTCGGTGTTAAACGTAAAAAATTTAGAAATAACAGCACCAGGAAGTTAAAACACAAATAGAATCGACTAACTCTTCTCAAATACGTTATAGTGATGTAGTCATATTTATTATTTACCGAACACTTCGAAAACACACTTTCGGGTAGCTAAATATTAGCAAGTTACCATATATGTTTTTAAATAAATTCATTGATAGAAACGACGATTGGTATATCCTTTTCGAATGGTTGGTTTTTAAAACCAAGCCTTGGAGACACATTCCACAGCAAAGGATTCGGTATTAAGCGGCGTACACAAACGTGTGGGTAGTGTTAACACTAAATGTCAAGATATGACAATGCCTCGAGGCATGAGTCTCATCGTCCTCCATGCTGTCGGCCACCCATATGAACGTCACATTATGCTGCTCTATCTCGGATCATGAACCTTTTGTCAGGATAGAACGGAGAAAACCTTGCCTTACTGTTTATCGTGCAACTTGCACGACTCGTGGGCGTTCAAGAAAAGAGAGATGCTCGTTCCTCATCTGCAAATAGCACTGCCATGCGAACGAAAACGCAAGTTACTTGGTTGGTGATATTTTATCACGTCACGCTGCTGCACAGAAATGTAAACAGCGGCAATGTTTCAAATGAAATTACCGATAGAAATATTTTCAACTCGATGACACTTGTAACGAAGTCCATTCAAAAATTTGTCGAATCTCATTAAGTACGTAAAATTTAAAAAAGTCATTTTTGGACGTTTTTTGCACTTAACTACCAGGGTTATTTCGCGACGGGACCTACAGTTTTTACAGTTTACCTACAGTTGTTGTTGTACGCGTCAAATCTTGTAATCGAATTCTAAACCACTTCCCGATGAGCTACAGACTCGAAACTTTAAACATAGCTCAGAACTGGATGATAATGCAATATTAGAAAACAAATTTTTAAAAAACTGTGCGTTCAGGAGAAAAAAAATTTTAATATTAACCGTCACACCTCATGGCGCGACACTCGGTAGTACGTGATCGCATTCAGCGATCCCCACTCCGCGAGCCAGCGCTCCCTACTCCACTACGCGTTAGGGTGAGTCCTGTAACGTGACGATCTCAAATAACTCGTAAGTTATTTGTTGTAGAAAAACAATGCTCAAACAAAAGTTGTATGGTTCCTAGGGGGACGTACAGTGCTGCAATTTGATTTTTGTTATTTCGATTTTTTATCAAGATATGAAGGTCACCTTCAGTTTTTTAAATGGAATGCCCAATATTTTTATACGAACTCGGATGAAGTAGAAAATTCTACGTAAGAAAGTATTGACCTTCGTGTATCGTAAATCTAATCCCAACAAAAACATTCTGTAAACAGGAGCCAAGTTCTTATGGCCGTAAAAAGTTGTGAGATCAAACAAAATCCGGCCATGTTCGTTAGCTTAGAAATACCTCTTGCAATACTGAAAAAAGCGTTTGTAAAAATTAGTTTAAAAGAAAGCTATTTAATTTTTAAAGAGTTACATGGAATGTGGTTAAATTATTCAAACTTGATCGCTACCTAACATCTTTTATGGCCATTGGTTTAAAAAGTAACGACCAAGTTTGAATAATTAACCACATTCCATGTAACTCTTTAAAAATTAAATAGCTTTCTTTTAAACTAATTTTTACAAACGCTTTTTTCAGTATTGCAAGAGGTATTTCTAAGCTAACGAACTTGGCCGTATTTTGTTCGATCTCACAACTTTTTACGGCCATAAGAACGTGGCTCCTGTTTACAGAATGTTTTTGTTGGGATTTCATCACTTTTTGTTGAAATTTCATCAATTATCAAGTAGGTATTACTCTTATTCCTGATTCATTAAATCGTAAACATTTTTTTATCTTTAAGGTGGACATTAAGTAAATTAATAAATGCATGTTCGTTTTACTACCTATTTATACCTACTTGAAACTTTGTCCCGAAAAATCTAAACAACGCAGCGTCGATCAAAGGAAAAAAATTCTTTTCTAATCTGCAAGACAAAATCCAAATTCGATGTATCGAAGAGTACCACCCTGCCGCGACGCTCGGATCCGTTTGCCCCCCGCCGCTATAGACGATGCTCGGTGCAGTTTCTTTTGTTTACGTTAGAGCGATTGTTTTCTTCATCAGTATTTGTTGCGACTTCGAAGCTAATAAAACGTATACTTATGTAGGTACTTTGGGATTATCCCGTCGACCTCTCAAGAATTAGTTAGGGATAGGTGGCGGGGGCGGAGAGGCCCGGCCGGCCCGCCCACGCATACGAAAATACAGTTTGGAGGAAATGGTCGAAGGAATAATCCCAAAGTACCCTTATGTACATGTTATGCTGCTATGTTCTATCCTACGTACCTATTTCGTAATGTTTTTTTTTCAACCCTTTAATGTGTAAAATTTCAAACTTTCATAATTATTCCTTTGAGTGTTTGTTATGGTGGACCTATGTACCAAATTTCAAGCTTGTAGGTCAATGGGTAGTACCCAAAAGGTTTTGATGATCGTCAGTCAGTCAGTCAGTCAGTGACAAATTTAGCGATTTTTGAGGTCCTACATCTCGGAACCTACTAATGTTGGAAGATTAATGTTTTGTCAATATTGAGACATGATAGCATTTAACAAGTGTACGAAATTACATCCCTCCATCTACCTCCAGTGCCGAGTTATAAGCCTCTAAAAAACGCCTAAGTTGTTTTGTGTAAAAGGTGGTAGTGCCAGAACTTGGCTGGTGCACTACCGTGCACCTAGATAGTTAACGAGATATTATCGAAATCATTTTCCATATGTACTTATTCAAATTCAGGGATATCAGTTCAAGCGCCTACTAGGTTCCAGGTAACAGCTATTATACATATGGGAAATTATATCGATAATACGTCGTTAACTATTAGATTTATGATACACGAAGATCAATATTTTCTTACGTAGAATTTTCTGCTTCATCCGAGTTCGAGTAAAAATATTGGGCATTCTATTTAAAAAACTGAAGGTGACCTTCATGTCTTGATAAAAAATCGAAGTAACAAAAATCAACATTTGTGTGAACATTGTTTCTCTACAACAAAAAACTCTACGAGTTATTTGAGATCGTCGCGTTACAAGACTCACCCTGTAGAATGGAAATATTCTAGGTCAAAAGAAATGTTTAGTGTTAAAATAGTTCCGGATTACATCTTGCATCATTGTAATACCAACCTCGAAAAATGTAACACCACATTGTAAAGCGAAATGGACCCATTTAAGGGTCTAAGAGCTCCACTAAAAAAAAGAAAAATAGTTCCGAGGGCACAAAAGGTCAAAGGTCCGCGGCGCAGCAATAATTCTCGAGAAATGGTGCACGCAACTTCAAGCTAGAATGATATCGTAAATACTTGGGATGTGCCCGGGTCGAATATATCATAATTTCGAAGACTGAACCGAAGGAATATGCATACACTTTTTTTTCTCTCTAGGTTATTCTCTTTCGCAGGCGAATAAATTCGCCCGTTTTATTTTACGGCCGTCAAGACGTTGAGAATTTTTGCGTACAAAGTGTTTCGAACAACGGATACGATTTTATGCAGCGGCGTATTCGGGTGCAGTGGTGCTGCAGCCGCAGAATATCACCATCTTTAAAGCTTCGCGCCTTGAGGTCGTTACCTCCCACTACAACAGCCCGAACCCATCGATAACGACCTCCTATGTAGGTTTATGATCGTGTCGACTCCGCCATCAAAACCTAGATGAAGATATTTCAAATATAAATTCCGTCTGGCCTCCGCATTTCAATTTACAACCCTAATCTGCCCGATTATACCGGATTTCGTTGTGACACACGTCGCACAGTGGTAAATGTTTCGATTTTAGGTGGACAAAATTATTTTTGAATAATTTATATCCTCTTGATACTTGATAATTACTATTATGACATTTATTTTTTTGTTATAAAGGAATTGAACATAAAAATGATAACAAACTGATATTTTTCTTATATTTATATATTTCTGACTTATAGAAGGTAAAGTCTGTGAATATAAGAAAATGACCTTAATATAATCACTCTTTTTAAAAATTATAATTACAGTAACTTTATTACATATAATATTCGTATTACAAACTATAATTAAGCGATCTAATCGGATCGGATTTCTCAATAAGTAGCAGGTTGTAGCAGCTAGTTTTTCTTCGACATTGTTAAGTAATTCATATAGATAAAATATACAAAAATATTGCAGCTTGAGTATGCTTGAGTCAAAGTATAATCTTACTTTATTAACTCATTCATAACAGAAACGCTTCTGATTATAGTTTATTTGATTTACTTCCTCCTTTCAGTTTTAAACTAAAACGAGAAAATATAAATTAGTTTAATATGTACTTACTTTTCATTTTTCAATGCACGACATAAAAATTCACCGCAGTTTCGGAACATTCAACTAGTTGTTAATGGATGAAAAATGGAAATAATGAGATATAATGTTAGAATTATTTGGTTCAGTATGTCTAATAATATATTTTCTCAATTAGATATGTTTTTCAATAATTGAGAAAAATTATTTTTGTCCAACTAGAATTAGACATTTTACCACTGTGCGTCGTTGTACTACGTTTGTACTACCTGCGCATTTATTGCAACTGCAGATCCACGCGATACAAGACAATGTTTCAGCGACGAATTTATGGAAAATGATCGACATCTTTACCACGCTTATGCGCTTACGTGTATGCGTAAAATATTGTAAACATAGCTCAGAACTGAATGACAACCTGGTAGTACGTGATCGCGTTCAGCGATCCCCACTCCGCGCGCCAGCGCTCCCTACTCCACTACACGTTCCCACTCTCCGTGTGGTGTTTCGTTCATTCTTCGAGCATTATCAAAATTGCAAATAGGGAGCTGTAATACTTGCGGCTTAAACCGGAACTCCGTAAAAACAGATTAGGATCTCGAATGTCTGTATTCCAGCGGCGGCGGCGGCGTGGCTAGCTAGTAAACTAGTCGCAGCCAATGAGCCTTAAATCAATCAGTTATCAGGGAAAACGACCTAGCCGATTGAGTTACGCGTCTCACCCCTCCCGATAGTGGAACGTATCCGTGGTATTACGTACGAGGTCGCGACACACGAATGCGGTTATAAATACACACGGTGGTATCTATGTATACATCTAGTTGGCCGAGTAATAACCATTCGTTCCGCTTATAAAGGCATGCATCAAGGAGGCAATAAAAGCGGCACACGCGGGGAAAGTACTTGTTTTCATTTACATGGGCGCACTGCCAAAATGGGACGCAGGGAAACGTACGTGCGGAAGGAGACTAAGTCGACGGAGGTTTTAGGGAAGACCTCGAAATCCCGCGAGCTATTTATGGAATGGTTATTGAAATCTTACGGACGCGACGGCCCCGAGCTCGCAAACCACGTTTCTACACACGACTTCTTCTCTACAGGCCTCGCGAGCATCCCCTAATAACTGCCGATAGCGGTTCTTGTTATTCCTTCCGATTCGATGACGCTCGGGATGAGCCACGTGTTTCCGTCTCCGCGATTCCTCTTTCAAGATTAAAGAAAAATTGCCGAACTGGAATCAAAAGTCCTTCTTTAGTCCGTTCCACATATTTTTGCAGTTTCATCATGTCAATTGTTCTTTCGAGATTGATGGGGAATGACCCAACCCATAATTTACACCCCATCAAATGATATTAATTATATAAAACTTCATATTAATTTAATGCCATTTCGAAACAATATTAGATTCTATATAAAATTCTTATAAATAATATTACCCCCACAAATATGCAATTATATAAGACTGCATATTAATTTAATGCCATTTCAAAACAATATTAGATTCTATATAAAATTCTTATAAATAATATTACCCCCACAAATAATATTAAATTTATAAAATTTCATAATAATTTAATGCTACTTCAAAACAATATTAAATTCTATATAAAATTTCTATAAATAATATTACCCCCACAAATATATAATTATATAAGACTTCATATTAATTTAATGCCATTTCAAAACAATATTAGATTCTATATAAAATTCTTATAAATAATATTACTCCCTTAAGTAATATTGAATATATAAAATTTCATAACAATTTAATGCTACTTTAAAACAATATTAGATTCCATATAAAATTCTTAAAAATAACATTACCCCCTCAAATATAATATCAACTATATAAAATTTCATAACAATTTTAACGTAATATTAAATTTTCTATTAAATTACTTAATACCCCCCTACATTATTAATTTCGAATAAAATTTTCATACAAAATTAATTTTTCACAATTTCAGAAACCTTCACTTTTGGAAAAGTCCTTTTCTAAAGTGAAATCGAACCTGTCAAGGTTTCCCATATTTTTGCAATTTTTATGCCATTTTATCTCGTCAATTGTTCTTTCAATATTGATGGAGAATGACCCACCCCATAATTTACACACCCATCAAATAATATTAATTATATAAAACTTCATATTAATTTAATGCCATTTCGAAACAACATTAGATTATATATAAAATTCTTATAAATAATATTACTCCCACAAATATATTAATTATATAAAAATTCATATTAATCTAATAGCATTTCAAAACAATACTAGATTATATATAAAATTCTTATAAATAATATTACTCCCTTAAGTAATATTGAATATATAAAAATTCATATTAATTTAATGCCATTTCAAAACAATATTAGATTCTATATAAAATTCTTATAAATAATATTACTCCCTTAAGTAATATTGAATATATAACATTTCATAACAATTTAATGCTACTTTAAAACAATATTAGATTCCATATAAAATTCTTAAAAATAACATTACCCCCTCAAATAATATCAACTATATAAAATTTCATAATAATTTTAACGTAATATTAAATTTTCTATTAAATTACTTAATACCCCCCTACATTATTAATTTCGAATAAAATTTTCATACAAAATTAATTTTTCACAATTTCAGAAACCTTCACTTTTGGAAAAGACCTTTTCTAAAGTGAAATCGAACCTGTCAAGGTTTCCCATATTTTTGCAATTTTTATGCCATTTTATCTCGTCAATTGTTCTTTCAAGATTGATGGAGAATGACCCACCCCATAATTTACACCCCCATCAAATAATATTAATTATATAAAACTTCATATTAATTTAATGCCATTTCGAAACAACATTAGATTATATATAAAATTCTTATAAATAATATTACTCCCACAAATATATTAATTATATAAAAATTCATATTAATTTAATGTCATTTCAAAACAACATTAGATTCTATATAAAATTCTTATAAATAATATTACTCCCTTAGGTAATATTGAATATATAAAAATTCATATTAATTTAATGCCATTTCTAAACAATATCAGATTCTATATAAAATTCTTATAAATAATATTACTCCCATAAGGAATATTGAATATATAAAATTTCATAACAATTTAATGCTACTTTAAAACAACATTAGATTCCATATAAAATTCTTAAAAATAACATTACCCCCTCAAATAATATCAACTATATAAAATTTCATAATCATTTTAACGTAATATTAAATTTTCTATTAAATTACTTAATATCCCTCTACATTATTCATTTCGAATAAAATTTTCATACAAAAATAATTTTTCACAATTTCAGAAACCTTCACTTTTGGAAAAGTCCTTTTCTAAAGTGAAATCGAACCTGTCAAGGTTTCCCATATTTTTGCAATTTTTATGCCATTTTATCTCGTCAATTGTTCTTTCAATATTGATGAAGAATGACTCACCACATATTTTACAATCGAAGACCTCGCTGCAGAAACCTAGAATTAGAACAAATGCTTTTTTAAAGTAAAATTGTACTTACTCAAGTTTGAAATATTTCTATATGCGGCGTTTCCGATCACACATGCAATTTTATTTCGTCAATTGTACTTTCACGATTTCTGTTTTATTTAATACTTTCAAAATTAATGGAGAATGACCAACCCCATACTTCACAATTAAAGACCTTGTTACCGAAACCACGAACTTTGGAAAAGTTCTGTTTTAAAAGAAAATCGCACTTATCGAAGTTTCACATATTTTTTCAATTTTTATACAATTTTATTTCGTCAATTGTTCTTTCAACATTTATGGAGAATGGCCCATCCCATACTTCACGATTGAAGACCTTGCTCATTTAAAACGAATGCTTTCTTAAAGTAAAATTGTGCTTATTGAAGTTTTAACCCTGATTTAACCCACTAATAAAAATAAGTAATTAAAATAAACTGTGATATAGTTGTTTTTTTTTAATAACTACTGACCGAAGCGCAGAACATTTTCGAAAAATAAATAGTTACTTTAAATAGTCTCAAGAATTACATCCTTCAAGTACAACGTCTTTGGGACACCCTGTACACGTTCAGATGATTTATTGAATGTCACCCTGGCCACAGTGTAATTGTGAAATGCGACTTCGGCGATCCGGACGCATATGCATTTCGATCGAACTCTGCGTCACCCTTGCTGCTTCGCTGTACCAGGACAGACGGGGGAGGAAAGGTAATGTTCGGCGAGCCAAGAAGATTTTATTGGAAAACTTACGGAGCGTTTCAAAGTATGAAGATTTATCGTTTTCGCCGAACTTTCCTGTATTTCTACATCCTTCTCGCAACATTAGCTCCCGATGCTTCTCTTTGCTTTTCGCTTCGAACTGCCCGTACATACCTGGCGTTCGACCTGCCCCCCCTCCATTCACGTTATGGAACTATTTCTTCCTATTTAATTGGGAAAATTTATTTTGCGAGGTGTTTAGTGAAACAAGTTCCTCCGCTTGCAACTTCCCAGCCTGTTCCGCGACAACGAGAGAAACCCGTCTGTCACATGAGTGTTCGGGTGATGTTACTGCATAGAAAATGTCCGACTTTTAACATTTTTTTCTAAATGAAATTTATTCATCACGGTCTAGCACCAATGTATTCTATCAATGAATACGCGTTTCTTTATTGTATCATGGTGGAAAAGTGTGAATTGTTTTTTATAGACAAAAAGTGTTCCATCTGAATTGCAACAAACTGGAGTGAAATGGAAAGCCATTTTCTTAGCTGAAGATAGTGCAACAGCATTTTTAAATTTTTCTAATCGCTTTAATATGTAAAACAACACCCACCCATAGGACCATCATCTTCGCTCTAGTTAAATGAAGGTGACCTTCAATTTTTAGAATTCGTTCACGGTCACACAAGGTCATAAATGAGGTTCTTCCATTGAGAAAATAATTCAAGTAGATACTCGTTGTTTTAGTAACACTATTATACATATAATGCAATTACTACGGCTGGAGAATCTCTTTATCCCCGCCGCTTTGCTTTAGGTTCCAGGTTGGCGATTCATTGGTAGAGTGATTAGTTAGTATTACGTTAACACCACACCTTAATCTCTGAAGTCTCTCAAGCGGTAGAACACTCTCAGCTTCCGATACTCCTTATTAGTACAATTTGATCGTAGACGATTCATTGCTGCAGTGATTAGTCAGTATCAGGTTAACGTCGCACCGTCGCGTCGTTTTCGACCGGTCCCTCCACCGACACGCTACTCCAATGTGCATTATTAATATTATCTATGCATCCTGTAGCTGGCTTCTCTTGGATGCATAACTGCACCGAAAAATTCCACTAAATCATTCAGCGATGCAACATCGATTTTCATCAAGCTAGCTAATTTGATTCAGACTAATTATTATTATCATACACTAAGATAATAACGGCGTAGTCAATCCTATCGAAAGTCAGCCATTTTTTAATAGAATTCTATATACAGTGAGTGTACAAAGTATTCGTACACCTTTTAAAAACTAATAACCTTTTTATAATTGTACCAAACTACCTGGATTTTTATAATCAATTAGAAGCATTGGTTTACGAAATGATATGCAAGAAAAATTTTCCAAAAATTGTAATTTACAAGGTTACATGCAGAAATAAGAAAAGGCAATATTTAAAACTTTTTTATTTGGCCCCTTAATAAAAATTTAAAATAGATGTTTTGTAGTTTTGTAGTTTTTGTTAGATTTCGATGAAATTTTCTGTATTTGTATAACTAACATAGATCTACAAAATATATATTTTAAATTTTGATTAGGGGCCCAAAGAAAAAAGTTTAAAAAAATGCCTTTTTTATTTTTGCATTTAACCTTGTAAATCACAATTATTTGGAAAATCTTTTTTGCTTATCATTTCGTAAAGCAATGCTTCTAATTGATTATAAAAAATCAGGTCGTTTGGTACAATTATAAAAAAGTTATTAGTTTTTAAAAGATGTACGATTACTTTGTACACCCACTGTAATTCAGTAGCGAAAGAAAATTTTTCATGTCTTCCCGAGAATTTCTGACAGTTTGTACATTTTTGAGACACAAGAAGAAGTATTTCAACAACATTAGAAGAAAGTATTAAGAATTCACTCCAGTTTGTTGCAATCCCGGTGGAACTCACTCACTTGTATTGCAATTTTATCTCGTCCATTGTTCTTTCAAGATTGATGGAGAATGACCTACCCCATAATTTCAACTCCCTCAAATAATGTTATTTATATGAAACATTATATTAATTTAATGCCATTTCAAAACAATATCGAATTCTATATAAAATTTCTATAAATAATATTACTCCCTTGAATAATATTGAATATATAACATTTCATAACAATTTAATGCTACTTTAAAACAATATTAGATTATATATAAAATTCTTACAAAATTAATTTATTAGTAATATTAATACTCCCTCAAATATATTAATTATATAAAACTTCATATTAATTTAATGCCATCAAAACAATATTAGATTATATATAAAATTCTTATAAATAATATTACTCCCTTGAATAATATTGAATATATAACATTTCATAACAATTTAATGCTACTTTAAAACAATATTAGATTATATATAAAATTCTTAAAAATAACATTAGCCCCTCAAATATAATATTAACTATATAAAATTTCATAACAATTTTAACGTAATATTAAACTTTCTATTGAATTACTTAATACCCCCATACATTATTCATTTCGAATAAAATTTTCATACAAAAATAATTTTTCACAATTTCAGAAACCTTCACTTTTGGAAAAGACCTTTTCTAAAGTGAAATCGAACCTGTCAAGGTTTTCCATATTTTTGCAATTTTTATGCCATTTTATCTCGTCAATTGTTCTTTCAAGATTGATGGAGAATGACCCACCCCATAATTTACACCCCCGTCAAATAATATTAATTATATAAAACTTCATATTAATTTTATGCCATTTCGAAACAACATTAGATTATATATCAAATTCTTATACATAATATTACTCCCACAAATATATTAATTATATAAAACTTCATATTAATTTAATGCCATTTCAAAACAATATTAGATTATATATAAAATTCTTATAAATAATATTACTCCCTTAAGTAATATTGAATATATAAAAATTCATATTAATTTAATGCCATTTCTAAACAATATTAGATTCTATATAAAATTCTTATAAATAATATTACTCCCTCAAATATATTAATTATATAAAACTTCATATTAATTTAATGCTATCTCAAAACAATATTAGATTATATATAAAATTCTTATAAATAATATTACTCCCTTAAATAATATTGAATATATAAAATTTCATAACAATTTAATGCTACTTTAAAACAATATTAGATTATATATAAAATATCTATAAATAATATTACTCCCTTAAATAATATTAATTATATAAAACTTCATATTAATTTAATGCCATTTCAAAACAATATTAGATTATATATAAAATTCGTATAAAATTATTTATTAGTAATATTATTACTCTCTCAAATATATTAATTATATAAAACTTTATATTAATTTAATGCCATCTTAAAAAAAATTTTAGATTATATATAAAATTTCTATAAATAATATTACCTCCTTGAATAATATTGAATATATAAAATTTCATAACAATTTAATGCTACTTTAAAACAATATTAGATTATATATAAAATTCTTAAAAATAATATTACCCCCTCAAACAATATTGAATATATAAAATTTCATAACAATTTTAAATTAATATTAAATTTTTACTATAAAATTAATTACTGGTATGAAATAGTAAGAAATAGGAACGCAAGATATGGAAATACGCGAGATAGAATGAGGGTATGACTCCGAGAGACGACGCTCTTGATGGAGTCCGAAATTGTCCGGAATGGAACTGAATGAACGGAACAACACATTGACCGAGCTTCTTCAGTGCGAAGTGAGTCAGTGGAGTGGGGATGAGTCGGAGTGGAAACGCGTAGAGGAGTGGGGAGCGCTGGCGCGTGGAGTGGGGATCGCTGAACGCGATCACGTACTACCGAGCGTCGCGCGACGAGGTGTAACTGTTAATATTAAAATTGTTTTTTCTCCTGAACGCACAGATTTTTTTTTAGTTTGTTTTTTAATATTGCATTGTCATCCAGTTCTGAGCTATGTTTAAAGTTCCCGGCCTCCAGCTCATCGGGAAGTGGTTTAAAATTCGATTACAAGATTTGACGCATACAACGACAACTCGGCAAGCTAATGTATAAGCGTGGTAAAAAAATAATCGAAGAAATCGTGGCACAGGAAGAATGATAAAGTAAATTTCCAATTCGCGTAAAACAATCGAGGGTAAAGGCTCGGGAATAAAAATTTGTCCGGCGCCTTTCGCGAACGCAATAACAAGCGGAACGATGCGAGAAGCACGCAATAAGATTCTATATCGCGATGAATTTGTCGCCGGTCCGCGTTTCTATCGCGACACTGGGAAATAACATACATACTATACCGTTCGCGTTGCTAAATGTATCGCTTTTCATGCTTTTCACCGAGTCAAACTATTTTTCCGAGAGAAAGACGGCAGCGGAGACGTTTTATTCGTGCGCCACGTGGCCTGAGAAACGACATCCATAAAGCGTCATTACTATTCTCCAAAATACCCGTTCCGAGAGAACAACCGCGTCTTCTTGGATTGGCTTCCCCCCATAAATAGAGGCGCATCCCGCGGACAAAAACACGGAAGAAACATGGCTTGGCCTACATTCGTGTCCCAGCAACTACACCGCCACGGAGGAAACGGCATATTTAGTGAATTGTCCTATTTCGTGAAGCCCCCCTGTCCGGGAATAATATTATGCAAAGGGGGGCGGCTGATCGATATTTCCGAATAACAAATATTTCTGGAACAGACCGTCGTAAAACTTATTTTTGCTAAACATCTGCTTCGCAGCCTGTGCTTGCTCGGCATAATCAAATTTCATTTCTTATTTCGCTTAGGTTAGTAATGAATTTCGAAACATATATAACATATACAAATTTCAAACATACAGCGTGTTCAGGCTATTACTATTTTTCTTGTAAATTATAAATAATCAAATTGGATGCGACCAAAGGTCAGTGTTGCGCGATAAATAAATTTATTTAAATAAATAATTATTTAAATAAAAATTTAAATAACAAGTTATTTGTTATTTATACATTTTTTTATAAATTATTTATAAATTATCAATTTTGTAATTATTTAAATTACTCTTATTTAAATAAAAAGATTAAAAATCACTCGTTTATTTATTATTTAATTATTTATTATTGAAAATAAAATTTGCCCAACACTGCCAAGGGTACCACTAATTTATTTATTTATTACTTCGGCAAGCTTAATAATGAATTTAGGGACAAATTCCAAGCATGCAACGTGTTCAGGTTATTACTTATCAGCGTTTCTTTTTGTAAATTATATATAATCAAATTTGATGCGACCAAAGGTAACACTCATTTTTTAATTTGCTATTTCGGTAAGTTTAATAATAAATTTAGGGAAAATTTGAAACTTATGCAGGGTCATCACTCTATTACTATTTTTCTTGTAAATAATAAATAGACTGTGGGTTTTTATGCAAGATAAAAATTTTCTGCATTGATTGTGTGAAGCAGGAATAAAAATTGAAATAATTACTTTGTTACACTGGAAACAACATTGCGAGTTTCTGAAATGATTTAATCGTGTACTGTTTTATATACGTAAATAACAGAACAAATGGGAATATACAAATGGGATAATACTGTTTTTGCGAGTAACATAACAAAGTTTGGAATTTTTTGATGTTTGCAATATTTCTTTTTAGGAACGAAGGTAACCTTGAATTTTTTAAATGGAATGTTATGTACATTATATTCAAACGTGTGTGAATAAACTTCATTCGTATACGACGCAATGACCTCCAAGGTCATCCAAGGACAGAAATGGAAGAAAAATTTTGATCCCAATAATTTTAGTTTATTTATTTCACTTTGTTCGAATTTAATCATTACTGGTTTGCTATTATATTATATTGTATCGTAGTGGTGCGTCGTCTTAAAAAATGGCGCTCTGATAAAAATATCTCAAGCAGTTATCACGATGAATGTTGGCTGAGCATCTTTCTCGCACGGTCTCTTTGCCCCTTGGGATTTCAACAATGTGCACCGCAGAACCCTAAATTTTAACCGGCGGTATCTTGAGAACCGTGTTTAAGATTGGAAAATGGTGAAAGACTTATCGATTTCTCTTGTCAGGGCCGAGCATTGACCCACTTCAACCCTTGAAAAAGTTTCGTATATAGTTCTTTAGTAACACACGAGCCCTCCACCTCAAACGAAATCACGAAATATTTAAAACAAATTTTATTCTTTACTTTTAAATGTAATTATTTACTGAAAAAAATTGCCAAACCTATTTCAAACTGTTTGTACTAACACTAACTTTTGCAATTTTATACAGAACACAACCGAGTTTTCTATTTGTGTATTGTATTATTTACAATTTTGTACAAACACATGCAACGAACCGGTGTGTTACATTATTTACAATTATATTTTGTTTGTCCGTTTGTCTGTCTGTTCGGTACAAATTTTGCAATTGATTTTAAACTAATTTCTTAATGAGCTAGAGACTTGAAACTTTAAACATAACTCAGAACTGAATGACAATGCGATATTTAAAAAAGAATTTTTAAAAAAGCCTATGCGTTTAAGAGATATAAACTATTAAATTTAACCGTTACACCTCCCCGCGCGACGCTCGTTAGTACGTGATCACGTTCAGCGATCCCCACTCCGCGCGCCAGCGCCCCCTACTCCACTCCGCGTTCCCACTCCGACTCATCTCCGTTCCACTGGCCCTCTTCGCACCGAAGGAGATCAGTGTGCGTTCGTGCTCCGTGCGGTGTTTACAAAGTTATTTGAAATATGAAACAGTATTGTAATAGATTAGAAAAATTCAAGAATATCGTAATTTTGTTTTTAACGTAACAAAATCATTAAGGGCTGAATTGAATTTTTATTTGATTCCTGCTTCCCACAATCGAAGCAGAATATTTTCATTTTGTATAAAGATCCGCAGACTAGTGACAGCAAACAAAAATTGCAAATTAACTCGTCACCCCCAATTGAAAAATTAAAGGGAGAAACATATTTTTTATTTTATTTAAATTTATTTATTTAGTGTGAACATTCGAATACGAAGAGAAAATCATAAAGAATGGAACAATGCTATTATTCAAAAATTGCGAATTAACTCGTCATCTCCGATTAAAAGATTAAAGGGAGAAACATTTTTTTTAAATTTATTTAACGTGAAACTTCGAATAAGCAGAAAAAAATCTTGAAGAATGGAATGATGCTATTATTAAAAAATTGCGAGTTAACTCGTCATCCCCGATTAAAAGATTAAAGGGAGAAACATTTTTTTTATTTTTTAAATTTATTTATTTAATGTGAAACTTCGAATAAGAAGAGAAAAGTAATGAATAATGGAATGATGCTATTATTCAAAAATTGCGAGTTAACTCGTCATCCCCGATTGAAAGATTAAAGGGAGAAACATTTCTTCGTTTTAAATTTATTTAATGTGAAACTTCGAATGAGAAAGAAAAAAATCATGAATAATGGAATGATGCTATTATTCAAAAATTGCGAGTTAACTCGTCATCCCCAATTGAAAAATTAAAGGGAGAAACATATTTTTTATTTTTTAAAATTTATTTATTTAGTGTGAACCTTCGAATAAGAAGAGAAAATCATAAAGAATGGAACAATGCTATTATTCAAAAATTGCGAGTTAACTCGTCATCCCCAATTGAAAAATTAAAGGGAGAAACATATTTTTTATAATTTATTTATTTAATTTGGAACTTCGAATAAGAAGAAAAAGAAAAAAATCGTGAAGAATGGAATGATGCTATTATTAAAAAATTGCGAGTTAACTCGTCATCTCCAATTGAAAAATTAAAGGGAGAAACATATCTTTTTTTAAATTTATTTAATGTGAAACTTCGAATAAGAATGAAATAAATCATGAATAATGGAATGATGCTATTATTCAAAAATTGCGAGTTAACTCGTCATCCCCGATTAAAAGATTAAAGGGAGAAACATTTTTTTTAAATTTATTTAACGCAAAACTTCGAATAAGCAGAAAAAAATCTTGAAGAATAGAATGATGCTATTATTACAAAAATTGCGAGTTAACTCGTCATCGGCGATTGAAAGATTAAAGGGGGAAACATATTTTTTATTTTTTAAAATTTATTTATTTAGTGTGAACCTTCGAATAAGAAGAGAAAATCATAAAGAATGGAACAATGCTATTATTCAAAAATTGCGAGTTAACTCGTCATCCCCGATTAAAAGATTAATGGGAGAAACATTTTCTTTAAATTTGTTTAATGTGAAACTTCGAATGAGAATGAAAAAAATCATGAAGAATGGAATGATGCTATTATTCAAAAATTGCGAGTTAACTCGTCATCCCCAATTGAAAAATTAAAGGGAGAAACATATTTTTTATAATTTATTTATTTAATTTGGAACTTCGAATAAGAAGAAAAAGAAAAAAATCGTGAAGAATGGAATGATGCTATTATTAAAAAATTGCGAGTTAACTCGTCATCTCCAATTGAAAAATTAAAGGGAGAAACATATCTTTTTTTAAATTTATTTAATGTGAAACTTCGAATAAGAATGAAATAAATCATGAATAATGGAATGATGCTATTATTCAAAAATTGCGAGTTAACTCGTCATCCCCGATTAAAAGATTAAAGGGAGAAACATTTTTTTAAAATTTATTTAACGCAAAACTTCGAATAAGCAGAAAAAAATCTTGAAGAATAGAATGATGCTATTATTAAAAAATTGCGAGTTAACTCGTCATCGGCGATTGAAAGATTAAAGGGGGAAACATATTTTTTATTTTTTAAAATTTATTTATTTAGTGTGAACCTTCGAATAAGAAGAGAAAATCATAAAGAATGGAACAATGCTATTATTCAAAAATTGCGAGTTAACTCGTCATCCCCGATTAAAAGATTAATGGGAGAAACATTTTCTTTAAATTTGTTTAATGTGAAACTTCGAATGAGAATGAAAAAAATCATGAAGAATGGAATGATGCTATTATTCAAAAATTGCGAGTTAACTCGTCATCCCCAATTGAAAAATTAAAGGGAGAAACATATTTTTTTAAATTTATTTATTTAATTTGGAACTTCGAATAAGAAGAAAAAGAAAAAAATCGTGAAGAATGGAATGATGCTATTATTAAAAAATTGCGAGTTAACTCGTCATCCCCAATTGAAAAATTAAAGGGAGAAACATATTTTTTATTTTTTTAAATTTATTTATTTAGTGTGAACCTTCGAATAAGAAGAGAAAATCATAAAGAATGGAACAATGCTATTATTCAAAAATTGCGAGTTAACTCGTCATCCCCGATTAAAAGATTAAAGGGAGAAACATTTTCTTTAAATTTATTTAATGTGACACTTCGAATGAGAATGAAAAAAATCATGAATAATGGAATGATGCTATTATTCAAAAATTGCGAGTTAACTCGTCATCCCCAATTGAAAAATTAAACGGAGAAACATATTTTTTTGAATTTATTTATTTAATTTGGAACTTCGAATCAGAAGAAAAAGAAAAAAATCGTGAAGAATGGAATGATGCTATTATTAAAAAATTGCGAGTTAACTCGTCATTCCCGATTGAAAAATTAAAGGGAGAAACATATCTGTTTTTAAATTTATTTAATGTGAAACTTCGAATAAGAATGAAATAAATCATGAATAATGGAATGATGCCATTATTCAAAAATTGCGAGTTTAATCGTCATCCTCAACTAAAAGATTAAAAACAGGAACATTTTTATATTCGGTTTGATACTTCGGATAAAAAATCATGAAGAATGACTAAGAGTGAAGACAGCTGCGAGAGTGAAAAAGGGTTAATGGTTTCACTGGATGATGACCCAGGGGTGAGATCAATTTTATAACACACCGGCTGATACGTTTACGAGCGAGAGCTTGAAGATTTTTTGAAGTCTGCATTACACAGGGGTGTAATAAAGCGGTACGCACCGGGGGCGAGATCTATATACGTGTTTTCGTGTAAAAATTCTTATAGGATCTTCGGAAGAGCTGCGTCACGTGCAGCAGACCGAACGGCGTTGGGTGCAATAATGTCGGCTTGCCACGTGGACGCCCCATACGCCGGAAGAACATTAAAATCTCTTCATACATATGTATAAATGGAGCCGGAGGAGGGCAATATTAAAAACGAGTTCAATGAAAATAGCGAAAAAAGAAAGGGGACCCACGGTGGAGGAGCCAGCTGGAACTTCAGCCTCGACAAATTGAATTCTTCAGGGCCACGGTGAAACTGTTTCTACGTGTGGTCGTTCTCATTAAAATGGAGCAACGAACGAAGGGTAGATTAGTGTTTCCTAATTGAACTTTATGAACATCTATCCCCCACCCCCTGCCCTCGTCCAGCACCGCGCCTTTAAACAATAGATCTTCATGCTTGCCTGGCAAATTGGCTAAACTAAGAGCTTTCAGGAAAAATGCACGAGTGGAAAGCTTGGTTCTCCCTGTTTCTAGACAACTCTAAATCATGGAACTTGCTTCTTTATGTTTGTAGACAATCGTGAATAATGGAACACACAAGTAAAAAACTCAATTCCTCATGTCTGTATAAAATTGTGAATAATGGAACACACAAGTAAAAAGCTCAGTTTCTTATGTTTGTATAAAATGGTGAATAATGCAACACACATGTAAAAACTCAGTCCCTCGTTTTGGACAAAATTGTAAATAATGGAATGCACAAGTAAAAAACTCAATTCCTCCTGTCTGTATAAAATTGTACATAGTGGAACACACAAGTAAAAAAACTCAGTTCCTCGAGTCTGTATAAAATTGTGAATAATGCCACACACAAGTAAAAACTCAATTCCTCGTGTCTGTATAAAATCGTGAATAATGAAACACACAAGTAAAAAGCTCAGTTCCTTTTGTCTGCATAAAATTGAAAATAATGAGACGTACTACCGAGCGTCGCGCGCGGAGGTGTAACGGTTAAATTTAATCGTTTATATCTCCTAAACGCATAGGCATTTTTAAAAATTGTTTTCTAATTATTGCATTGTCTTCCAGTTCTGTGTTAATTAAAATCAATTGCAAAATTTGTACCGAACAGACAGACAGACAAGAAAGCAAGCTAATAAAAAAAAAAATACACAAAAATTGTGTTCATTTTTTCATCTCAATATTAAATTACTGAATTATCAAATAATATATTGTATAAGTTTGTGAAATTTATTTAAAATTATGCTCTCATCTCATATTGTATAGTAATATTCACATTAATATAAACTATATCGTATTTACGTTGATTCTGATTAAATTTTTGTCACGTCTTCATTTTATTTGTCGTACATTACAATTAGTCACCCTACAAATGTTCATTATTGAAGATTCATTCAATTATTCTTCTATTCC
Organism: Lasioglossum pauxillum; assembly: GCA_933228785.1. Taxonomy (NCBI): domain Eukaryota; kingdom Metazoa; phylum Arthropoda; class Insecta; order Hymenoptera; family Halictidae; genus Lasioglossum; species Lasioglossum pauxillum. The sequence goes on along the minus strand of OW121701.1, from coordinate 2,561,482 downwards.
ATTTATCTCTCTATTGTTTTGTTTTACCTCATTGTTTAGTCAGGAGTAAGAGATACTCTCATTGAAAGTACAGATAAAATCGTAGAACTTGTTGCGCGTTGATGTCAAACAATGCGAGCTAATTCTTTCCGTCCTCATTACAGTAAAGCATACTAAAACATACCCTGTTCTCTTTGTTGGAAGAAATGTCCATCTCACATTTCTCTCCGCAAGGTCCTTATTTCTATGGTTCACGTTTATTCAAGAAGCCTGTTATCTTTGCTGCTTACTTTTTGCCCGGAGATCTTTAGAATCTTTGTAATACGGACCGAAGCATTTTTGCGCAGCTCTCCTTTGGATTTTATGCTGCTTTCATCGCAAACGTTGCGGTAAGAGTTTCTTAAATTCTTTGACGTATTGTACATGTAGCTATGCCGTTACACATACCGTATAGACGTTCGCGAAAGTCTGCATATGTTCAATACATTTTATATGTATATTAACGGGGGGGAATAATTTTATTCAGAAATACGGTTTGTACATGGGAAATCTTCAACATTTATAATGTTCGTCTAAATGCAAATTGAATGTTTGACCGACTTGTTTGAGTTCCTCACAAAATTTTTCCGCGTTGTTTCCAAGAAGTATTTACTAACAATAACAAGAAAATAGTAAACCATTGTTCGAAATTGTTATTTTCATTCCGAACTAGATATATTCATGTTTGTGATAAAGCAGAGAATGTGTTTTTATTAAAAATATCGTACTAAATTCTGTGGTATTTTATATACTAGCATTTTCTGAAAATTTTCAAAAGCCATAATTGCATAAAGATCCGCAGTCTAATTATAAAATTGTATGTTATATTATAATATTGGGGCATTCATCCTGGCCACCTGGAATATCTCGGAAACTAAATGCCAGAGAAAAAAATATTTCGAATAAAAAGTTTCAGTCAAGGAGGGACTAATGCAGCCGTCATATCCATTTTAAATTTTTATCATGTTTTCAAGGTCATTCCAAGGTCAACTTGGTGTTTTTTAATACATCAATCGATGCAGCTGGACATTCGTTATAAAAAAGTACTAACCTATGTATGTCGAAAAGTTAGTAGTTCAGGAGATACATTTCAATTTAAATAACTCTAACACCACCATTATTGTCGTACTAACGAGGAGACCTCGCGTATCGAGAACGCCGGATCGTAACGAGTTTTTGTGTAGACATAGCTTACGCACCCTCGTGAACTATCCAATTGGTTTTAGTCGCAAACGCGAACCCCTTTTCGAGAAAATCGATTTTGAAATTGGAAAAAATTCGTACCACTCTGATATCCCAGGTTCGCGCCCCGTGCGGGGACATTTTTTTTTGTTTCTTTTTCGAAGTTTTTGCAATAATGTACAGTAATTTTACAAGAAATAAGCAACAAATTAAATATATTAACAATATAAGCCGAAGCACACCCCTAGACGGAGGGCTGGGTAGAACTATAGTTCCGGTATTTTTCGCTAGGAGCGCTAATGTCTGTTTCCGATCATTCAGTCACTGTTTTACCGATACAGTCACTCTATCGGTAAAACAGTGACTGAATGATCAGAAACAGACAGTAGCGCTCCTAGCTAAAAATGCCATGGAACTGATATTTGTACCGAAACCCTCCGTTTAGGGGTGTACTTCGGCTTATATTGTTAATATATTTAATGTGCTGCTTTTTTTCTTGTAAAATTATAGTACATTATTGCAAAAACTGCGAAAAAAAACAAAAAAAGAAAATGTCCCCGCACGGGGCGCGAACCGGGGATATCCGAGTGGTACGAATTTTTTCCAATTTCAAAATCGATTTTCTCGAAAACGGGTTCGCGTTGGCGGCTAAAACAAATTGGATAGTTCACGAGGGTGCGTAAGCTATGTCCACACAAAAACTCGTTGCGATCCGGCGCACAGTGGTCCGGATCGAGAAATTCAGTGACATTTTGTTATAACTTTTGAATCATTAAAGATATTGCAATGAAATTTTCACTAAAAATATTTAAAAAATAGTCATTTTTAATTATACATAATTAAATATTTTTTGCATTTGTTAAACAATATTTATTAATTAATTTTCATTCATACTTTGTTATTGATAATAAATGTGTTTACATATAAGTTCACAAACTATTTTTTGTAATAATTTATAATAAAAATTTTTTCGTCCATACCGAGAAGTTCTGTGATACTGCCACAGCTTTTGAATCGTAAAAGTTATTCTGATGAAACTTTCACTGAAAAATATGAAAAAATAATCACTTTTTAATGACAAATAATTTAATACGTTTAGTGTTTGTTTAATTATTTTTAATAACATTTTACTTACTTTACTGGCTGATTTACTTAAATCTATGCAAGTATCAATTCTGCAGCTTCTTGATCTAGCGGCCTTTTCTTTTTATTTTGTGATTTTACTCTTATAGCAGCATATAATAAACAATTGACTGTAGGCTACAATCAAAACAGTCCACTCGCACGCGCGCGAGGTTCTTCGCGTCTCGCACAATCCTGGCGCTCGACGCAGCGATGGATACACTTGAATCACTAATAACTTGCGTCGATGGACGATGTTGGTAGTAAATCGTGCATAACTATATAGGGAAAAGTGTACTGAACATTGTACAATTTGTAAACATGCGGTACTAATTGGAACTCAAAAGATATTCCGTATCAAAGATGAAGAATTTTGACAATTTCCGAGCCTTCACTGTACATTATTTTTTTAATACATTATTTAAATTAATTTTTAATTGTCAGTGTAAATTTTTATCGTAATGGAATTCTCTTCATTTTAAAAGAAGAACAGAGGAAAAATATTAAACAGGTGTGTCAGGGCATCCAGATAAAGATAAGTATCTTTTTTCTGCGAAACAGGCTATTTTCAAAATGCCCAACTTTAAGTGTTCGTCGCGATTACAATTTTAATTATATTTTATTAATTTCTTTATTTTCGAGGTAGATGGATATTTATGAAGCAATACAAACTTTGTACACGTCAATATGAGAAAGTTCATTTTTCGACAAAATGTCACTGAATTTCTCGATCCGGACCACTGTGCGGCGTTCTCGCTTTCGAGGTCTCCTCGTGAAGACTGTACACAAGTAAGGTGTAAAGGGCGTATAAATGACCCTGGGCAGACCCGTGTTGCGGACTTTTATCGATAAAATACTACATATATTAGATTGAAGAACATCACCCGTCTGTCCCGAGGGATAGAAAATGGCGCGGGACTGCGAACTGCCTACACGTAGGAGAACATTCCGAGATTCCGGAACGTACAATTAAATTCTTTCAATTGTACCGCGTCTGGACGTTGTTCCAGCCTACTAACCCGCGGACCGATATATATCTCGATGTATAAAGGCGGCGGGGGCACCGCGTGTCGAAAAATAATTAATCACGGGTAGAAAGTTCCGTGAAGTTGCTCGCCGGAGCAAATCGCGGGGACCAAGGAAACTTGGCCGGCAGAAAAGGCGCGCCGAAAGCATTGGCGTGCAGATGGTTAAGCGGTGTCACGGCTCGCTCGTGATTTATGTAGCGGTGTAAGTCGTCGAGCATTATGTAATTAGCAGTAAATCTGGTAATGCGCCGTACGCTGCTTGACTGCTGCCGCAAACTCTAATTTCTATGCTGCGCGAACCAATCGCGTTAGTGCCGTGCGGCTTGTGCTTATGTTCGCTCCCCCCTCCCCCACCCGATCTCTCGCGCGCGACCATGCGCCACCAGACGTTTAACACGGTTAATCCGTTATGCGGAATAACACTGTTCTTCGCTGACCCTCCCCGAGATCTTCCAGGAGACGAATCTTCGGAAGAATCTCGGATTAACCCGTTCGAGACCTCGCCGGAACGTCCACTTTCCCAAGTATGAAATCTAAACTATTTTTTCTCCTTGACCCTTCGCACTCGAAGCTGTTCCAACTGGAAAATTAGACATGCTTCGGTCTTCTCGGTATTTTAAGGTGAAATAAAGCCGAATCTTTTTATTCGAGCAATAAACTTTAATGAATACGATACAATTTTTTTCCCTTTTGTTCGATGATCTTTTGCCGAAGAGGATAAACAAGATAATATTTCACTGATGAAAGTTCATCGGTTGAATAAAGAAATTCGGTTTTATCTCATCTTAAAATACCGAAATTATCTCCTTGCCAACCCAATAGAATATTTCCATTTTCTATGATTTTTTAAATTTAGTGGATATGAAATATTGGATGTAATATAATAACATGACCTTGAGCTTGATCTGAAGGTAAAACATTAATTTTCGAAGATCAAAGTCATTTCAAGGTCATGCTATTGTACATATCTGAATGTATTTTTCGATCAGTTACCCGATGCAATAAAATAAAAATGTAGCTATGTATCAAAAAAATATCGATGACCTTGACAACTCCGAAAAAAATGACCTTTGGAAAAAAATATTCTTGCCAGATATTTGGTCCATTATAACAAATATTTTTGCATCACCATAGCCTGAAGAGATGGACCGCGCAAAGGAACGCCAATTTTCGAAGATCAAGGTCATTTCAAGGTCATAGTGTACCACCGCATCATTGAACTCGTCTTGACATCAGCTACAACACTGTGAAGTGAAAAATATATGGTGCTATTTAAAAATCATCGATGACCTTCGAAAAACCTTGAAAACGACTACAATCGGAACATTATTTTATATCACCATATTTGCCCCCTTTAACAGTACAACTTTTCTCTCTAACATTCTCTTCTATATCTAATCCTAACGGAGCTAGATATTTAGGTGGCAGAAATTTTATTTAAATAAAAATGTCGAATGGAGCGGAGATTTAGAACCCACTTGGAAAAAAACCCACATTATACGAAAAAAAATTTTCGACCAACTCTGACTATACATACAAATACGTAGTCCACTGTTATAAAGTGTATCAGCCCTTCGTGGTCGCTGATACAACCTAGCTGTCGACGCGACCTTAATAAATAAATATAATAAATAAAAGAAAAGTCGACCGACATCGATAACCAACGTCGAACAAAGTCAATTACAGTAAGCAACGCGTAACAGCAGACAATCAGACTTTTATACCGTCGATAAAGGGTTCCTGTAGTTTACGAGTGATTCTTTTACACCTCTCGCGTGGTATTCGAAATGGGCGCGAGGCGCGGCCCGGCCCGAATTGCCGTTGTTACGTCTCAATAAAAGTGTCTATAGTCGTGGGCTGACGTAGGGGGGGAGGGGGGCGGTGCGATGCGAGATTATTTATAAGATTTCGCGCGGAAGGGTGGTTTTACAGGGCCGTCTCCCGAGGAACGTCATCTCGAATTCGCAGAATTTTTTAATGGCGGCTGGTGTCCCGGCGCTGGTCTATCGTGTGCAAAGAGAATACGAATGCGTTCTACGGGCAATTTATCGTTATCCGGCTTCTTCTCTAACCCCATTCCTCGGTCTGCCGTTTTCTCTTGAATCACCTGCTCCTGCCGGAGCTCATTTCTCGCGCACGGACGATTTATTGGATTCTCATTCGTCGAACGTGGCTCCGCGAGAACGCTGTCTAATTCGAATCGCTTCCGACGCACGAATGGCCGCCACGATTAATCGCTTTCTTGAACAGGTGGATGTGGTCGTCCCGGCTACCAAAACCACCCTCCTTCTCTCTCTCTCTCTCTCTCTCTCTATCCTCGCTTTCATCCCCCACCCCACCCCACCAACCCCCTTTCCACTCGGTTGTCCTCGCTTTTGTTTTCCCCTTTCGTCTCGTTCTTCTTTGCATTAAACCCGACAGCGGATTTAATGGACGTGTTGGGACAATTCGATCGCGGTGTTACCGGAAATGAGTTTCGCGTGGCTCTATAAAAATGTGATTCGATTCTTGTAACGATCGATTTCCCGGCCCTCTAGCCCGCGGACAGTGTTCCTTGCGGATCGAGGGTCGAGAGCCGCGCGCCCGTGAAATCCCACCCGGAATTTATTACCGGCCGAACGATTTTTTAATCGCGACCACTGCCATTGCTCACGGAAACCGATCGTTCGGAACGTGTCGGAAGCTGCGCCGAAGAAAACGCTCGGAAACTAGGGAAACCGAGTCTTTTTACGCCACTGGCGATTGCAGTTTCTTCGAACAGCCTCGTAGCGCCGCACAGTGGTCCGGATCGAGAAATTCAGTGACATTTTGTTATAACTTTTGAATCATTAAAGATATTGCAATGAAATTTTCACTAAAAATATTTAAAAAATAGTCATTTTTAATTATAGATAATTAAATATTATTTGCATTTGTTAAACAATATTTATTAATTAATTTTCATTCATACTTTTTTATTGATAATAAATGTATTTACATATAAGTTCACAAACTATTTTTTGTAATAATTTATAATAAAAATTTTTTCGTCCATACCGAGAAGTTCTGTGACACTGCCACAGCTTTTGAATCGTAAAAGTTATTCTGATGAAACTTTCACTGGAAAATATGAAAAAATAATCACTTTTTAATGATAAATAATTTAATACGTTTAGTGTTTGTTTAATTATTTTTAATAACATTTTACTTACTTTGCTGGCTGATTTACTTAACTCTATGCAAGTATCAATTCTGCAGCTTCTTGATCTAGCGGCCTTTTCTTTTTATTTTGTGATTTTACTCTTATAGCAGCATATAATAAACAATTGACTGTAGGCTACAATCAAAACAGTCCGCTCGCACGCGCGCGAGGTTCTTCGCGTCTCGCACAATCCTGGCGCTCGACGCAGCGATGGATACACTTGAATCACTAATAACTTGCGTCGATGGACGATGTTGGTAGTAAATCGTGCATAACTATATAGGGAAAAGTGTACTGAACATTGTACAATTTGTAAACATGCGGTGCTAATTGGAACTTAAAAGATATTCCGTATCAAAGATGAAGAATTTTGACAATTTCCGAGCCTTCACTGTACATTATTTTTTAAATACATTATTTAAATTAATTTTTACTTGTCAGCGTAAATTTTTATCGTAATGGAATTCTCTTCATTTTAAAAGAAGAACAGAGGAAAAATATTAAACAGGTGTGTCAGGGCATCCAGATAAAGATAAGTATCTTTTTTCTGCGAAACAGGCTATTTTCAAAATGCCCAACTTTAAGTGTTCGTCGCGATTACAATTTTAATTATATTTTATTAATTTCTTTATTTTCGAGGTAGATGGATATTTATGAAGCAATACAAATTTTGTACATGTCAATATGAGAAAGTTCATTTTTCGACAAAATGTCACTGAATTTCTCGATCCGGACCACTGTGCGCCGCACAGTGGGACCTTTCGTCCAAATCGGAGACAAAATCAAAGAACTTTCGATAGCAATGAGGTAGAGCGATAAAATTTTTTAAAAATTAAAGCTGAAACTTCACAGAATATGGGAAAAATAGGGAAATTATGGTACGAACGTTTTATAAACTTGAGAACATTCGTTAAACTCTCACAATTTCAAGAAAATTGCGGTTTTTTCAATACCACGTGCGGACAAAATTTTTTTTAACATGCTATACATCGTTTCCTGTAGATTTTTTCACGTTGATTTCAAATCTGGTCTCAAAATTTGTCTACGACCTCAGGATTTTACAAGAAATCGATTTTTGTGAACGAATTGTTGAACGAATTTTCTCAAGGTTATAAAACGTTCGTACCATAATCTCCCTATTTTCCCATATTCTGCCAAGTTTCAGCTTTAATTTGAAAAAAATTTCATCGCTTGTTACGTCCTGAGGTGGACGTATTTTAGATTTTGAATAGTAAAAATTGAAATTACGTTTAAATAGATTGAAATGATTGAAAAGATTATAATTGAGATATAACGCAGTTTTGAACCTACCTGCATTCACCGGCTTCGGTTCGGGTAATCGAGGATTTCTTAATATTCTAAGTGATTTTGATTGTGGAACTGGTACGAAGAGATCGAAGATGGGTATACTCTTTAAAAATGATTTGAAGTTTTGATTTGTTTGATTAAAAATAAGCAAAACTATATTTTAAGCGTCAAATTTCGGATACATAGAGTTATTGTGATCTTATAATAAATTGTTAGTATTTACCGTTAGCTGGTTTCACTCAGAATTTGGTTTGCAGAAATCGCTCGCTGTTTCGCTCGCTGGCGGAGTGTATCGCTTCAGCAACAAAATTTAAAAAGATGATGATGACAAGATGACGATGTTGATGTTAGTAACTTTATAAATCCGGCGGGTGTACACGCCTTGAATAACTATATAACTTCGTTGAACCTCCAAGATTGAACTCAGACTCTGAACTTTTATGTCTCTCAACCGCAACTGAACCAATTTGACTATAGACTGGACTGGACTTCTTCAAGAGCCATCCCTTTTATAGATTAATCAATCCTTTGTCTCGTCAATTTTGTCAGGTGATTATTGTCGTCATAATCGTCATAGCTAGATCTTATTACCCTGCGCATCTCCTAGATCGATTTCTTCTTAGCTGCTTTCTTATCTGTAGCTCCCCTGGCCAGATCGAATTACATTTATGTCGCACATGGGGTGACGAACAATTATTACTCATCGATTCTCGATGGACAGTCTTCAGCGGATTTTAGTTCATGATTTATTTTTGGAAGTGATCTGGTCATTTTATGAAGTAATTTCGCTACGCAGTTCTTTCGCTCAAGACGATTCGAATGAAGTATGAATTTCTTAATTCTATCGCACGCAATGTGGTATAATATACGATAGTTCGATTTGATTTTAACAAGAGTATTGAATATTAGTTTCTCGTACAACATTATTAGATTAAACATAAAAAGAGAAATTAAAAAGTATATGTAATACATCATTGATTATATTTAATTATTAATGATGGCTGAACCACCGGACGTGACACGCTCTACCTCATTTCTATCGAAAGTTCTTTAATTTTGTCTCCGATTTGGACGAGAGGTCCCACTGTGCGCCGGAAATAGTACGGTAGCACCTCGGTAGTTGATATCCCGGATGATGAAGACTGATGGAAGATGTATTACTGTCTCACTGAAGTGTGATCCCCAGAATATCTTCTTTCGTTTTGACAAACTGACGTTTGACAACCTAATCTGCATCGCATAGATCATGAAGAAGTCCATCCAAATATGTATTTTGACATGACCTCCGAAGCTCGTCATGATCTTCAAGCTCAAATTTTACCACGTTTTTATTAGCTTGCTTTCTTGTCTGTCTGTCCGTTTGGTACAAATTTTGCAATTGATTTTAAACTAAATAGCTCAGAACTGGATGACAATGCAAAATTAAAAAAAAAATTTTAAAGCCTATGCGTTCAGGAGATATAAACTATTAAATTTAACCGTTACACCTCCAATTTCACACACACACACAAGACTAAAAAGCAGAAAATAATTATTTAAATAGAAATAAATTTTTAAAAATATCACGTTTTTTGTGGATTGATTTGCTTCATTTACATTTAAACACCCAGTATGCAGAAACAAAACCTTAGCATTCAAGTTGTTTGTAAAAAAACAAGCGAATCGTTCCTTTGCGACACGAATATTGATTTATTGTATTAGGCTGCATTTGTATTATGTTATCATAATGATTGTGTTCCTAATAAATTTTTGTTTGCTCAATGATCATTGGGTTGCATGGTTCAAGATCTTCTACAATGATATTATATTATAAATCTCCCACATCTTTAAAACGGACTAAAAAGTATAAAATAATTTAAATAAAAATAAATTTTTAAAAATACCACGTTTTTAAAACGGAATAAAAAGCATAAAATAAATTTTTTTAAAAATATAGCTAACCCCATACAGATAGTCCTGAAAATTTGTGATTGTGAATTTTTGATAGCTATGAAAATATTTCTAGGGTTTAAAACGAAAAACGTGGTAGTTTTAAAAATTTATTTTTATGTAAATAATTATTCAATGCTGCGGTTCCAAGAACGATTCAGTACGAAATCGGACTTAATTGAAATTGAATCTCGACCGAATTTTATTTACCACTCATGCTAGGGTTAAAATCATGTAAATGAATATGAATATGAATATGAAACAGTGGCAGCTTGGAAAAGTTTTAAAAACGCCGCTTTATTATTCTGAATTTATTGTATTAGCAAAAAAAAATTAACTTTCTAAACTAATTAAAACTATTTAACCCCCTCGCATAGAGATTTCGCATTTCGGAATTTTCCGCCGAACTCGTTACTCGACGCGGAGTTCTTTGTTCGAGAAATAATGATTTTAACGCTTTTTAATGCGCAATATTTCCCGCATTATTCTCCGTAGCCGAGACACAACAAATCTCTACCCGTTGCTCACCCTCGAGCGAGCGATTTCCGGGAACATCGGCTTACGCGAACGCCATTGAATTAATACTATCAAATTAATCGGGTATTTGTGAGCAGGAAAAAAAGAGCCGGTAAAATCGTTTCACAAGTTTTGCTACGCGGTTGTGTTCCGTATAAACAATGATACGCAATTGTAATATGGATTTCCGCTCCAGCTACGATGTAATATTAACTTCCATTGTAGCAATTAATCTATGGACTTTATGCATCCGCGGGAACCAACCGCGGATAAAACACGGTGAAATGAGTACTGCAATAAACTCCGCCGCAAGACTTTGTTCCCGTTCTTGACTTAATCGAATGTTTACATGTTTATACAGGGTGGGACGTTTATCCTGACCACTTGGAATATCTCGAAAACTAAATTCCAGAGAAAAAGTTTATGTCAAGGAGGGACTGATGCGGTAGTCATGTCCATTTTAAATTTTCATCATGTTTTCAATTTTCGTTTGAACCTTTTTTTAAATATAGCTCAGAACTGGATGACAATGCAATACTAAAAAAAATTTTTTAGAAAAGCCTATGCGTTTAGGAGATATAAACTATATTAAATTTAACCGTTACACCTCCCCGCGCGACGCTCGGTAGTGCGTGATCGCGTTCAGCGATCCCCACTCCGCGCGACAGTGCTCCCTACTCCACTGTGCGTTTCCACTCCACTAACCCGCGCCGAAGGAGCTCAGCGTGCGTTCGAGCTCCATGAAAAAATTCTTTTTCCAGTTTGGTAGACACAATAGCACCAAGCAACTTTCGTTTGAACCCTTCTTAAATATCATTTGTTGTTGTCGAGATATTTCACGTAATTAAATTTTTTCAAGGGATGATTTCGCCCCTTTAAAAACGAATTTAATAAAAATCATTCGTAGTTGTAAGTCGTGAGCAGGCACAATATTCGTTCGATCTAGCAAAGAGTTTTTATTGTGCCGGTGCGCCAGGATCTCTGCAAAAATGGAGAATGCATTTTCGCATCGCGGAATGTTTGAGCGCGTCAGTCTCGCGTATTACCGCGGTTTCAATTTTCAATTTTAAATGAGGTGCTCGATCACTCGCCGGGAACGCGATTGTTTACAATGCCGCGGGTAATATTAAATCAGCGGGACCCTAAAATGCAGCACGCCGGTGTGGTATCGTACAAAAATTAGCGTACGTGTTCGTGTTCCGCTAGAGCTGGTCGGCGAACTCGCAAAATTTATCGCGACCGAGATATGAAATACCGGCGTCTTACGTAAACCGTTCCTTGGAAACCGTTTGCCGCGCGGTCTCGGGACCTCCGTGTGCTTTAACAGCGACACAAATATTAATTAGTCCCGCGTTTTTCACAGTCGCCGTTGCGTGACACCATTCGAAAAGTATTATACGCCGCGATAAAACACCGTTTCTTGTGTCGCGGATTTCTCACTCTCGACGAGCCTAGCCGTGGGGAAGCTGCCCTGATCGAGGTGGTCGATCCTTTTCTCCTATAAATTATGATGTATTTGGTATGTAATCCAGTAGACTTGTACCCGGGGCGGCTGCAGATCGAGTTTCGATCCTGTAGGATCAATGGTTGAGGAGATATAGTCGCTTAAAGTTGAGCATTTTTGCAGATGAGGACGCTGTCAAAAATGCTCAACTTTAAGCGACCATATCTCCTGAACTATTGATCCTGCAGGATCGAAACTTTGATCTGCAGCCGCCCCGGATACAAATCTACTGGATTACACACCAAATACATCATAATTTATAGGAGAAAGGCAGAAATTTTGAGTCCGGTAAAGCAAAGAGCAGACCTCGATCCGACTAAACAAACATGAAAAATCCGGAGGCAATCCGGCCGGAATTGTAAAAAGAAAATCACCATTTCTTCGTCAAGAGTATCGCATTGCTTACAATCAATAAAACCTTCAGGAGCCAATTACCGTTCACAGGAAGTTCGCTTGCAGGCCAGCTGCAAATAAACTGCGGATCTTGTAATGCTTTATTGTGAATGCAAGGAAGAAATTGTTGAAGGATATCGGACCATTTTTAGTTTAGTCTTGTTACGGTAAATTTGAAGGATGAAAGAAATTGTTTTCTCAATACCATTGTTACTGATCTATGAAAATGATCTGCGATATATTGCGTAGAGATCTGCGAAATCGATCAGGAACTTGAAATTGAAGTATTGAAATTGAAAGTGAAGCAAAAACACTAACTCGATCAAGTTATACCAAAGTGAACTTTGAGCGCGGATATCTCGGAAACTATGCGAGATAGCGAAAAACTGAATGGAATCAATCTTGCGGCACATTTCATCATATTTAATTATGTATGGAATGGTCTTATCGCTAGGACGCATAATTTCCGAGATATAAGCGGAAAAGCGAAAAGAGGAGCCTTCTACGTGCATTTGAAGTCGAAATTGAAAAATTGAAGTTGAATTTGAGAAATTGATGTTGAAACTGAGAAATTGAAGTTGAAATTGAAAAATTGATGTTGAAACTGAAAAATTGAAGTTGAAAGTGAAGAATTGATGTTGAAAATGAAAAATTGATGTTACAATTGAGAAATTGATGTTGAAACTCAAAAATTCAAGTGAAAATTGGAAACGTGAAGTTGAAATTGAAAAATTAAAGTTGAAAATGAAGTTTTGAAATTGAAGATAAAATCGAGAAATTGAGGTTGAAATTGGAAAATTGATGTTGGCATTGAAGTTGAAATTGAAGTGTTGAAATTGAAAGTGAAGCAAAAACACTAACTCGATCAAGTAATACCAAAGTGAACTTTGAGCGCCGATATCTCGGAAACTATGCGAGGTAGCGAAAAACTGAATGCAGTCAATCTTATGGCACATTTCATCATCTTTAATTTTGTATGGAATGGTCTTATCGCTAGGACGCATAATTTCCAAGATATAAGCGGAAAACCGAAAAGGGGGACCTTCTACGTGCATTTGAAGTTGGAATTGAAAAATTGAAGTTGAATTTGAGAAATTGATGTTGAAACTGAGGAATTGAAGTTGAAACTGAAAAATTGAAGTTGAAAGTGAAGAATTGATGTTGAAATTGAAAAATTGATGTTACAATTGAGAAATTGATGTTGAAACTTAAAAATTCAAGTGAAAATTGAAAACTTGAAGTTGAAATTGAAAAATTAAAGTTGAAAATGAAGTTTTGAAATTGAAGATAAAATCGAGAAATTGAGGTTGAACTTGGAAAATTGATGTTGGCATTGAAGTTGAAATTGAAGTGTTGAAATTGAAAGTGAAGCAAAAACACTAACTCGATCAAGTAATACCAAAGTGAACTTTGAGCGCGGATATCTCGGAAACTATGCGAGATAGCGAAAAACTGAATCGAATCAATCTTATGGCACATTTCATCATCTTTAATTTTGTATGGAATGGTCTTATCGCTAGGACGCATAATTTCCAAGATATAAGCGGAAAACCGAAAAGGGGTGCCTTCTACGTGCATTTGAAGTTGAAATTGTAAAATTGAAGTTGAATTTGAGAAATTGATGTTGAAACTGAGGTATTGAAGTTGAAATTGAAAAATTGATGTTGAAACTGAAAAATTGAAGTTGAAAGTGAAGAATTGATGTTGAAAATGAAAAATTGATGTTACAATTGAGAAATTGATGTTGAAACTCAAAAATTCAAGTGAAAATTGAAAACTTGAAGTTGAAATTGAAAAATTAAAGTTGAGATTGAAATTAAAGTTGAAAATGAAGTTTTGAAATTCGAGATAAAATCGAGAAATTGAGGTTGAAATTGGAAAATTGATGTTGGCATTGAAGTTGAAATTGAAGTGTTGAAATTTAAAATGAAGCAAAAACACTAACTCAATCAGGTAATACAAAAGTGACCTTGGAGCGCGGATATCTCGGAAATTATGCGAGATAGCGAAAAACTGAATGGAATCAATCTTGCGGCACATTTTGTCAGCTTCAATTTTGTATAGAATTTTGTATAGGTCTTATTGGTAGGACGCATAATTTCCGAGATATAAGCGGAAAATCGAAAAGTGTGACTCATCTCCTATGAGTGGGGACTTTTAATATGTTTACCTCGTAACTAGTCCAAACAAAGACCCAAAGTTAAAAATTGTGTTCCTTCCATTTCCCTCTACAACTTTTCGTTGACTGGACTATTCCTAAAATGTCCAAAAAAAGCCAATTTGTATGTAAAAGTGTTCACATGGCGTCCAGTTAATTAAGTCCCGCAGTGTAGTTCGGAACAGTACGATCCAGCAAGTTCCCAGTTGATTACGAGCTAAGAAAACGACGAGGCCTCTTCGTGATTAGCAGCGTCATTAAAAGTCCTCTAGACGGACTTCCGGCAGCTAATCGGCGATCATTCGTCCATCGCGCTGTAGCAACGTGGCCGCGTGGCAGACAATTCAGGGCATAAAGGTAAGCTGGCGAGAAAGTTGAACGGCGACTTAATTTCTGTTATCCGCGAGTAGACGCCGGCAGAAATATATTCCCGGGTGAATGGGGCACTCGCCGTCGCGCATTGAACCCGCGCGATTCGTCTCGTCTGGCAATAGGGGCGACATCGAGCGAAAATAAAGCGGCGAGAACTGGTGGCGGGCGACACGAGCTCGACGAACTGCTCGATGAACGCGCGTCAAAGTGCTGCGCCACCGAAGGGCGATCTCTCTATCCGATGGGATTGTGCCATTTGTACAACCGGGACACAACCGTGGAGCAAGTTTCGAGGAACCCGTGGTTTCGCGCGGAAAGAACGGAGTTGAATACTGATGCACTGCGCGCCGCCGCGAGTGGAATCAAGTGGAGACCAAGTCAAGTGGAGGAGTCTGTGCCGGGGCAGCCACGGTAATACATCATATTAATGACGGTACCGGGTTCCTCCGTTGACTCGACGGTGTTGAGCGCTGCGCCAATTAAGTCCTATATCATTAGTAAGGAAAAGGCAAGCCTCGCGCGCAACCAACCCCCTCTTCCCTGTGTTAGCGTTTCCGCCGTGTGCTTTCGATCTTCCCGTGAAACGCAGAGACACATCGGCGCGGAACTACCCCGGCGAAACTGCAAATTTTCGACCGGAAGAACCACCGAAATCGAACATTTCTGTCGGCCAACTTTTAATGAACAATTTTTAGAACCGGTCCATTGGGTCCTACATCTTGCCCCATATGTAACGAGATGGACTTGTGGTGAACATTTCCAACATTTACTAAATATTATATGTTGCGTTACCTCGAATACCTAAGATTCGCTAGATATAGGTTGACACTTGCGGTATCGATTTATTTAATCGCGTTGCACGTGTTTTTTCCGCCAACTGATTTTAGCAGATATGTATTGGGTTGGCAAGAAAGTAATTTCGGTTTTCACTAACTGATGGCGTTATGTTTTGTTTGATTGGCTTCTGTTAACGTTGCGTTTGTTTTCTTTCTGACATTTCATAACTGCATCTTTTAGGTTACTTTTGAAGCAAATTACACGTAATTTTGATTAAAATTGTTAGTTCTGTGTCAATTTGAACATGGAGTGCAGAAACGAACATTATAGGCATATATTGCTTTTTTATTTCCGTAGAGGTAAAAAAGCTGCCGAGGCTCACAAAGATATATGCGAAGTTTACGGTGTAGATTGCTTAATAGAACGCACGTACCAGAATTGGTTTAAAAAATTCCGTTCTGGAAATTTCTCACTTAAAGACGACCAACGTTCTGGTCGATCATCTGGAGTTGATGATGACCAAATGAAAACCATTATTGAATCGGATCGTCATATAACTGTCTGAGAGATTGCAGACAGGTTAAATGTCTCGCATACAACCATAGAATATCGTTTAAAAAGTCTCGGAATCGTTAAGAAGCTCGATATTTGGGTTCCACACGAGTTGAAAGAAATTCACTTAATGCAACGCATCAACATATGCGATATGCATCTCAAACGAAATGAAATCGACCCTTTTCTCAAGCGAATCATCACCGGTGATGAGAAATGGGTTGTTTACAATAACACAACTCGAAAACGATCATGGTCCAAGCGTGATGAACCAGCCCAAACCACACTGAAAGCTGAATTGCACCAAAAGAAGATCATGTTGTCAATTTGGTGGGATTACAAAGGTATTGTGTATTTTGAGCTGCTCCCAAGGAACCAAACCATCAATTCAGATGTTTATTGTCGACAACTAACAAAACTGGACATAGCAATCAAAGAAAAACGGCCAGAATTGGCAAATCGCAAAGGAATCGTGTTCCACCATGATAACGCTAGGCCACACACATCTTTGGTAACACGTGAAAAGTTATTGGAGCTTGGTTGGGAAGTGATGTCACATCCACCATATAGCCCTGACATTGCACCATCAGATTATCATTTATTCCGAAGTTTACAAAACTCTTTGAATGGTAAAACATTCACTAATGATGATGATCTGAAATCGCACTTGGATCAGTTTTTCACCGAAAAGGATCAGAAGTTTTATGAGCGCGGAATTATGAAGCTACCAGAAAGATGGCAAAAGATCATACAACAAAATGGAAAATATTTTATTGATTAAAGTTAATTGCTTTGATAAAAAAATTGGATTTTATTTCATCTAAAAATACCGAAATTACTTTCTTGCCAACCCAATATTTCACTTGATTCACACTCGCACAGTGAACAGTCACCATTTCTCCATAAATTCTCTCTTTATCGATTCCACGAACGCCGTTGAGGTGTGCACGGTAGCCAGATTTGCGGTCTACCAGCGTGACCACATTTCCATCATGATTTTTACTCGGACGATTGCAACACTTCGGGATGTTTAACTATCCTTTCAAGTTCACCAATACGCAATTATTATCTGCGTACACCTGTTTCGTATTTCAGCAGAATTGTCACACGTGTCGAATACACATCGCTTCAGAATATTTTCTATTCATTAATTACCCTTCAGTTTCAAGTCTCTGTGATAAATTAATTTATTATAAATAGACGGCGGATTTTATGGCAGAAATGAGCAGCTGCAAATTGAAACAATGAAATCATTAAAAGAATTTACAAATGCTGTCTTATTATTTTCAACCTGTTGAAAATCCAGGTAGAGAATTTTTATTTTCACCAGTAATAAAAAATTCGACTTGTTGTAAATTATTTTACAACGCTTATATTAGCTTGCCAAGTTGTCGTTGTATTACAAATACTGTCTTATTATTTTCAACCTGTTGAAAATCCAGGTAGAGAATTTTTATTTTCACCAGTAATAAAAAATTCGACTTGTTGTTGTAAATTATTTTACAACGCTTATATTAGCTTGCCAAGTTGTCGTTGTATTACACATACTGTCTTATTATTTTCAACCTGTTGAAAATCCAGGTAGAGAATTTTTATTTTCACCAGTAATAAAAAATTCGACTTGTTGTTGTAAATTATTTTACCACGCTTATATTAGCTTGCCAAGTTGTCATTGTATTACACATACTGTCTTATTATTTTCAACCTGTTGAGAATCCAGGTAGAGAATTTTTATTTTCACCAGTAATAAAAAATTCGACTTGTTGTTGTAAATTATTTTACAACGCTTATATTAGCTTGCCAAGTTGTCGTTGTATTACACATACTGTCTTATTATTTTCAACCTGTTGAAAATCCAGGTAGAGAATTTTTAATTTCACGAGTAATAAAAAATTCGACTTGTTGTTGTAAATTATTTTACCACACTTATATTAGCTTGCCAAGTTGTCGTTGTATTACAAATACTGTCTTATTATTTTCAACCTGTTGAAAATCCACGTAGAGAATTTTTATTTTCACCAGTAATAAAAAATTCGACTTGTTGTTGTCAATTATTTTACCACGCTTATATTAGCTTGCCAAGTTGTCGTTGTATGCGTCAAATCTTGTAATCGAATCTTAAACCACTTCCCGATGAGCTAGAGACTTGAAACTTTAAACATAACTCAGAACTGGATGACAATGCAATATTAAAAAACAAATTTTTTAAAAAACTGTGCGTTTAGGAGATATAAACTATTAAATTTAACCGTTACACCTCCCCGCGCGACGCTCGGTAGTACGTGATCGCGTTCAGCAATCCCCACTCCGCGCGCCAGCGCTCCCCACTCCACTACGCGTTGCCACTCCGACTCATCCCCACTCCACTGACCCACTTCGCACCGAAGGAGCTCAGTCAGTGTGGTTTTCCGTTCATTCAGTTCCATTTCGGACAATTTCGGACTCCATCAAGAGACGTCGTCTATCGGAGATAAAAAAGTATATAAAACAAAACTTTCTAAAACCAACGCTTATATTAAAATGCACTGAAAAGGAGAAAATAATTTTTTTAGACATTAGCGATTATAAATAAAAGCGTGAAGCGCCCACGAAGATTACGTCAATATAGTTTACCGCTCCACAGCTTTTATTTACAGTCACTAATGTCTAAAAAAATTATATTCTCCTTCTTAGTGCATTTTAATATAAGCGTGGTTTTTAAAAAGTTCTTTTTTATATATATTTTTTCAACTATACTGATATACTATATTAATAATAACATACGGATTAACACAAGGATGCTTGTTTAATACATAAAATTTTGCTATAGAAAAACGGCCGCCATTTTCGAACGGCGCGTTCGAGAACATTAATGATACCTATACATCAAACCGTTATGAGTTGCAGCCAATGAAATATACCTTTTTTATGGTTCGGTTTTACGTCCCGGCGAAGTATTTTATGACAAAGTTGATTAATAAATAAAAAAAAGGAAGAAAGTTAACTACCACCCACCGATACTCGACCGCAGCGAGATTTCGACTTTGGTTATTCTCGAAGCAATCGCGACGAGAATGGTCCACTGGAATTTCATTTAGACGGGTTATGGGGTTTGCATTACGTCTTTAATAATCCAAGTAAATACGTCACGGTTACGCTCATGACGAAAGTTGGATGCGAAAATATCAGCTTTCTCCGTTAGATGTCAGATCGCGAATGATCAACGTAACATCCCGTCGCTTCTAAATTGCGTTTTCTATATTTGTACCACCGAATTGGAAGCACGAACGTCAACTATTAATCAGAGCGAGCTATTAAAAGATCTATTTACGGGAACGGCTGTACTTTAAATGAATTACTCTTGTTTATTCCATTTGGTAGTCCGCGTTAATGCGCTACAAACGTTTATGCAAGTATATGGTTTCATTCACACCAGGCTTTGATCTAAGAAAGCGGAGACCGCAGGATCTAAGAAAACGAATATCCCCCTCCGCTTTTAATTATTCTTTTAGGAGACTTTCACCAACTAATTGGTAGCATTCTTCTTAATAAAATGACACTAAACACGATCTTTCTATGTACAATCTTTTACATATTCCTCGCCTTGATCTAAGAAAACGAAAATCCCCCTCCACTTTTAATTATTCCTGTATGAGACTTTCACTAAATTATTTGTGGAATTTTTCTTATTATAATGACATTAAACACAACTTTCTTATGTACATACAATCTTTAACATATTCGATACCACGCCTTGATCTAAGAAAACGAACACCCCCCTCCACTTTTAATTATTCTTTTAGGAGACTTTCACCAACTTATTTGTCGCATTTTTATTATTAAAATGACACTAAACACGATTTTTTTATGTACATTCTTTTACATATTCCACGCCTGGATCTAAGAAAACGATTATCCCCCTCCACTTTTAATTATTCATTTATGCGACTTTTGCCAACTTATTTGTCGCATTTTTATTATTAAAATGATAGTAAACACGATTTTTTTATGTACAATCCTTAACATATTCCACGCCTTGATCTAAGAAAAACGAATATTCCCCTCCACTTTTAATTATTCTTTTAGAAGACTTTTGCCAACGTGTTTGTGGCATTTCTGTTATTAGAAAGACACTAGACAAGACCTTTTTATGTACATACAATCTTTAGCATATTCGATACCACGCCTTGATCTAAGAAAACAAATATCCCCCTCCACTTTTAATTATTCTTTTAGGAGGCTTTCACCAACTTATTTGTGGCATTCTTCTTATTAAAATGACACTAAACACGACTTTTTTATGTATAATCTATAACATATTCCACGCTTTGATCTAAGAAAACGGAAACCGCAGGATCTAAGAAAAACGAATAGCCCCCTCCACTTTTAATTATTCCTGTATGAGACCTTCACTAAATTATTTGTGGCATTTTTATTATTAAAATGACACTAAACACGATTTTTTTATGTGCAACCTTTTACATATTCCGCGCCTTGATCTAAGAAAAACGAATATTCCCCTCCACTTTTAATTATTCTTTTAGGAGACTTTTACCAACTTATTTGTGGCATTTTTCTTATTAAAATGATAGTAAACACGATTTTTTTATGTGCATACAATCTTTAGCATATTCGATACCACGCCTGGATCTAAGAAAACGAACACCCCCCTCCACTTTTAATTATTCTTTTTATGCTACTTTTACCAACTTATTCGTCGCATTTTTATTATTAAAATGACACTAAACACGATTTTTTTATGTACATTCTTTTACATATTCCACGCCTTGATCTAAGAAAAACGAATATCCCCCTCCACTTTTAATTATTCATTTATGCGACTTTTGCCAACTTATTTGTCGCATTTTTATTATTAAAATGATAGTAAACACGATTTTTTTATGTACAATCCTTAACATATTCCACGCATTGATCTAAGAAAAACGAATATCCCCCTCCACTTTTAATTATTCTTTTAGGAGACTTTTGCCAACGTGTTTGTGGCATTTTTGTTATTAAAAAGACACTAGACACGACCTTTTTATGTACATACAATCTTTAGCATATTCGATACCACACCTTGATCTAAGAAAACGAACACCCCCCTCCACTTTTAATTATTCTTTTTATGCTACTTTTACCAACTTATTTGTCGCATTTTTATTATTAAAATGACACTAAACACGATTTTTTTATGTACATTCTTTTACATATTCCACGCCTTGATCTAAGAAAACGATTATCCCCCTCCACTTTTAATTATTCTTTTAGGAGACTTTAGCCAACGTGTTTGTGACATTTTTGTTATTAAGATGATAGTAAACACGATTTTTTTATGTACAATCCTTAACATATTCCACGCCTTGATCTAAGAAAAACGAATATCGGCCTCCACTTTTAATTATTCTTTTAGGAGACTTTTGCCAACGTGTTTGTGGCATTTTTGTTATTAAAAAGACACTAGACACGACCTTTTTGTGTACATACAATCTTTAGCATATTCGATACCACGCCTTGATCTAAGAAAACGAACACCCCCCTCCACTTTTAATTATTCTTTTTATGCTACTTTTACCAACATATTTGTCGCATTTTTATTATTAAAATGACACTAAACACGATTTTGTTATTTACAATCTTTTACATATTCCGCGCCTTGATCTAAGAAAACGATTATCCCCCTCCACTTTTAATTATTCTTTTAGGAGACTTTTGCCAACGTGTTTGTGGCATTTTTGTTATTAAAAAGACACTAGACAAGACCTTTTTATGTGCATACAATCTTTAGCATATTCGATACCACGCCTTGATCTAAGAAAACGAATATCCCCCTCCACTTTTAATTATTCTTTTAGGAGACTTTTACCAACTTATTTGTGGCATTTTTCTTATTACAATTACTCGGTATAATTTCTACAGGATCTAAGAAACAGCACGGACCCGAGGTTTTTCCTCAGATCAAGGCTTCGCTGTATTTCCTTTGCTACACATTTTATTGAATTAGAAATTGCATCAAACCTCGATCCAGTGTTTTTATCGCTTTGACTATTTTATATTTGGTATAATTGTAGCATTTGCAGTTTATTTTCTACCAATATCAAGTAGCATAACAGTGGGCGCACAATTCTGCAGTTAATATTGTTCAGAATAATTCCGAAGTGCCGCGGCACATTCGAGATAATCGCGTTAAAAGTAGACTAATATTATTCGGCTGTTCCAAACATCTTCAACGCACGAGTTCAAGATGTCTCCTTTAATGCGTGAATGTATTCTCCGCGATTTCTGTGCATGGTTCCTGTGAGACCCCGGCATGCTCTGCCTGAAACTAAAATGTGTTCTCTCTAAGGCTCGGATATGTTCTGTCTGGAGCTAGAATGTGTTTCAATTCCCATCTGTGCTTTTAGTAGATAAATGGACAGAATTTATTGTCGGTTCGAAAACTGTAGCTGGACTAGTAAATAAAAAAAGAAAAATCAAGTCGAGCTGAATTTCTCGTAATTTGTCGATTAAGCCAAGAAATCTCATTTGTTCCACGCATTTTGCCTTTCCTACGATCTACAATTTCATAATGATCTTTATCCCCAAAAAATGTCGTGGAAGAACAAAGAAAATTTATATTTTTCACATGGCAACATTTATTCTCATGCATAAACATTCATTGCAAACGAATCAAATTTTATTTCATCAAATAAAAAATTAATTTTATTTCATCAAATAAAAAAAAATTTTATTTCATTATAGAAAAAAAATTGTATTTCATTATAGAAAAAAAATTGTATTTAATTAAATAAAAACAAAAATTTTATTTCATTTAAAAAGAAATTCAGGGGTTAAACAAAGCGATATAATTTTTCTTTCATTTTCGCCATTCCTCTTCGCTTCCTGGCTTTATTCATTATTAGCTGGGAGCCTTGAAACTGCGATATCCTGCAATTCGATAGAGAGATGTCTACCGGGTGCATATGGATGAGATGCATTTCTGTGAATTCGGAGCCGTAAAAATGTTATTACTTTATCTGCGAGTGCATCGGTCCGGCAGAGCCTGTTCGAGAATGATCAACCTCGGGAAGCGAGAGCGACTTTCATTCTCAGCTTTGGGAGCCCTTGCAACATTCGCAAGCACACCCTTGTCAAGATGAAGTCCGATGAATTTATACGAGTGCCCGTCGATTCTCTTCGAAGGCTCTTATTCCCCGTTCCGACTTATCTTGTTCCCTCTCTTCTACGTGGCTCTCCTTTCGATCGTACATCCCCGTGACTTGAAAGATCGATCTGTCTTTTCGAATTCCTTCTTTGTTCCGACACCAATACTTGTTTGTCCACTTGTCCGGAGAAATGGATATACCGTGTCGATACCTTCTTAGGGTCGACGGTCTTTGCCATTTGCTGCGGTAGTCGAACTGATTGCGAACGTCATAGGAATCTGTCACGTGGAAATTCCACAGCCTTCTGGTCTTGATTAATTATCCCTGTAATTCTACTTCTCCCTGCAATCTCTTTCGTTATTCAACGTAGTAGCCTTTCCATTTTTCTCGAGCTTTTTACTAGACTGCTGATTTTTATGCAAAGTAAAAATTGTCCGGGTCAACAGGCACGAACAGAAGTTACACGAAAATGTATTTTTTTAACTGTGTTTGGTCAACTTGTATAAGATATATACGCTCCGAAAATTTTAGTGAAATTGGTTAACTGGTTTACGAGTTATAAACGATCGAAAGTGGTAAAAATCACTATTTTTCAATATTTTCTGTTTTTTTACCAATTTTGATCGTTCATAACTCGTAAATTAATTAACCAATTTCGATGAAATTTTCAGAGCACATTTATATAATTACTTTACACAAGTTGACCAAACTCATCTTTTAAATTTTCGTTATTGGCCCAGCTGAGAAAGTTGTAAAAATCAAGTTTTATTACTGTTTTTCACATTTCGCGACCAAATACATTTTTCCAACATATTTTTTATACGTCATTTCTTTTTATTTGTCACGTGGAAATTCCACAGCTTTATGGTCTTGATTAATTATCCCTGTAATTCCACTTCTCCCTGCAATCTCTTTCGTTATTCAACGCAGTAGCTCTTCCATTCTTCTCGAGCTTTTTACTAGACTGCTGATTTTTATGCAAAGTAAAAATTGTCCGGGTCAACAGGCACGAACAGAAGTTACTCGAAAATGTATTTTTTTAACTGTGTTTGGTCAGCTTGTATAAGATATATACGCTCCGAAAATTTTATTGAAATTGGTTAACTGGTTTACGAGTTATAAACGATCAAAAGTGGTATAAATCACTATTTTTCAATATTTTCTGCTTTTTTGCCAATTTTGATCGTTCATAACTCGTAAATTAATTAACCAATTTCAATGAAATTTTCGGAGCGTATTTACATAATTATTTCACACAAGTTGACCAAACATATCTTTTAAATTTTCGTTATTGGCCCAGCTGAAAAAGTTGTAAAAATCAAGTTTTATTACTGTTTTTCACATTTCGCGACCAAATACATTTTTCCAACATATTTTTTATACGTCATTTCTTTTTATTTGTCACGTGGAAATTCCACAGCTTTATGGTCTTGATTAATTATCCCTGTAATTCCACTTCTCCCTGCAATCTCTTTCGTTATTCAACGCAGTAGCTCTTCCATTCTTCTCGAGCTTTTTACTAGACTGCTGATTTTTATGCAAAGTAAAAATTGTCCGGGTCAACAGGCACGAACAGAAGTTACTCGAAAATGTATTTTTTTAACTGTGTTTGGTCAGCTTGTATAAGATATATACGCTCCGAAAATTTTATTGAAATTGGTTAACTGGTTTACGAGTTATAAACGATCAAAAGTGGTATAAATCACTATTTTTCAATATTTTCTGCTTTTTTGCCAATTTTGATCGTTCATAACTCGTAAATTAATTAACCAATTTCAATGAAATTTTCGGAGCGTATTTACATAATTATTTCACACAAGTTGACCAAACATATCTTTTAAATTTTCGTTATTGGCCCAGCTGAAAAAGTTGTAAAAATCAAGTTTTATTACTGTTTTTCACATTTCCCGACCAAATACATTTTTCCAACATATTTTTTATACGTCATTTCTTTTTATTTGTCATGTGGAAATTCCACAGCTTTATGGTCTTGATTAATTATCCCTGTAATTCCACTTCTCCCTGCAATCTCTTTCGTTATTCAACGTAGTAGCTCTTCCATTTTTCTCGGGCTACTTACTAGACTGTTGATTTTTGTGCAAAATTGTCCGGGTCAACAGAAACGAACAGAAGTTACACGAAAATGTATTTCTTCAACTGTGTTTGGTCAACTTGTATAAGATATATACGCTCCGAAAATTTTATTGAAATTGGTTAACTGGTTTACGAGTTATAAACGATCGAAAGTGGTAAAAATCACTATTTTTCAATATTTTCTGCTTTTTTACCAGTTTCGATCGTTCGTAACTCGTAAACCAATTAACCAATTTCGATGAAATTTTCGGAGCGTATTTATATAATTACTTTACACAAGTTGACCAAACTCATCTTTTAAATTTTCGTTATTGGCCCAGCTGAAAAAGTTGTAAAAATCAAGTTTTATTACTGTTTTTCACATTTCCCGACCAAATACATTTTTCCAACATATTTTTTATACGTCATTTCTTTTTATTTGTCATGTGGAAATTCCACAACTTTATGGTCTTGATTAATTATCCCTGTAATTCCACTTCTCCCTGCAATCTCTTTCGTTATTCAACGCAGTAGCTCTTCCATTCTTCTCGAGCTTTTTACTAGACTGCTGATTTTTATGCAAAGTAAAAATTGTCCGGGTCAACAGGCACGAACAGAAGTTACACGAAAATGTATTTTTTTAACTGTGTTTGGTCAACTTGTATAAGATATATACGCTCCGAAAATTTTATTGAAATTGGTTAACTGGTTTACGAGTTATAAACGATCGAAAGTGGTAAAAATCACTATTTTTCAATATTTTCTGCTTTTTTACTAGTTTCGATCGTTCGTAACTCGTAAACCAATTAACCAATTTCGATGAAATTTTCGGAGCATATTTATATAATTACTTTACACAAGTTGACCAAACTCATCTTCTAAATTTTCGTTATTGGCCCAGCTGAAAAAGTTGTAAAAATCAAGTTTTATTACTGTTTTTCACATTTCCCGACCAAATACATTTTTCCAACATATTTTTTATACGTCATTTCTTTTTATTTGTCATGTGGAAATTCCACAGCTTTATGGTCTTGATTAATTATCCCTGTAATTCCACTTCTCCCTGCAATCTCTTTCGTTATTCAACGTAGTAGCTCTTCCATTTTTCTTGGGCTACTTACTAGACTGTTGATTTTTGTGCAAAATTGTCCGGGTCAACAGAAACGAACAGAAGTTACACGAAAATGTATTTCTTCAACTGTGTTTGGTCAACTTGTAGAAAATATGTAATGTTATTCAAATTAAAGGTAAGAATAATCACAAAATTGAGTTTCTCCTGTAAAAAGAGATTTTTTTAATTTTATTATTCATGCTCCTATTTACAATTATTTACAATGCTTACCTGTAAAAAGAGAAACGAAATTAAATGTCAATTATTCACTGTCCTTTCCCTATTTACAATCTTTACTTCTATCTATAATCTATGTTGTTCACTTTCTTAGGTTAATCTTTGCACGTGTTCCCTTTTCCATGACACATCTTTCTTTCTTCCTTTCTCTCTCTCTCTCTCTCTCTCTCTCTCTCTCTCTCTCTGGTGTTTGTCTTTCTGTTTACTATCGCGCCATGTGTGCGCGGGATAATTTAAATAGGAGTACCATGTACTTTCTTTGCAAATATATACGCTCCGAAAATTTCATTGAAATTGGTTAATTGGTTTACGAGTTATGAACGATCGAAATTGGTAAAAATTCCGAAAATCTTGAAAAATCGTAATTTTTACCAGTTTTGATCGTTTATAACTCATAAACCAATTAACCAATTTCAATGAAATTTTTGGAGCGTATTTATATAATTATTTTACACAAGTTGACGAAACACATCTTTGAAATTTTCATCTTTAAAAAGTAATATTAATTAATGTTCAAAGTTCGGCATGGAGACCCGACGCGTGAACAACACCCGTATCTTTCGTGATCCTTGAAATTCCGAAACTTCCTTTTAACAGCATATTCTTTAAATACGAAAGAGGTGAAAAATGTAAGAAGAAAAATTTCGATTTCGTCAAAGAGATCTGGAGCGGAACTTGCCCTTAAGGACGGAGGCGGAACGTAGCAAGGGAACGCGAGATTTCCATTGAAATTTTTTGCAAAGGCGATCATCTTGTCGGCGAGCACATAAATTTGAGTTACGGCTCGAATTCTATAAAGGCGCGAAAAAGGTTATTAAACAAGGAGCCGAGGAAAGTTCCCGACGCGGCGCGGGCGCGGGCGCGTTTAAATGAAACTCCGGTAGCGCGAGGGGCAACCTTTTCGATAGAGAGTTACGCGTGCCCTGAAGCCACGTCGTGCACGCTCCGTTGGATATCAGATCGAAAGTTCGTGTCTCTCCTATTTTCCGCGAGAATTTTCGGGCGTGGATCACGGCTGCGAAATCTTCGGAGATTTCTGCGAAGTTACGGAACTGGTCTACCCGAGTGGAAAATTCGACACGGTTGCTCGATCAAGCAGACCATCCGTAGACGATTAGGGTAAGCCCTGACAGATAAATCGGGGGCCGATTAAGCTTAAGTCTTTGGCGTTTGAGTTTAAATAAAACATCCGGAAGAAAAGAACGTCTCTAAAGCGCGCGTCTGCTAATTGAAAGTCCCCGGCCGGGCCTAGCGACCGTGCTGTTCCAATTGCGAAATTCTCTCGCAAATTTCTTCCTTCGTCTTCCTCGCTTACAACTCACTCTAAGATAAACCTCCAGAAATATCCCATTTTCATTCGATTGTAACTTCATGCAGAAACATCGTGGAACATTCGTTCTGCTCTCATTCTGAAGCTTGAACCTTCTACTGTCGAAACTGATACAGTAGCTTTGCTAAACAATGCTGTTTACTCTGTGTAACGGGTGGTAAAGTGAACACCATTTTGTTTCGACAATTGTTTAAATTCACACGATCATACAGACAGTAGCAAATGTTTGCGGTGAATGAAACCAACGCAGGTTTGAAGATTGGAGTCCCGCCTTTAAAATGACTGCTCGATGGTCGCTCTATGATTATTTCTGACCGAGTTATTCAATGGATAGAGTGCCGGAATCCGTATGAGAGGAAATCAAGAATAAACAATAGGAATAAAAACAATTTTTGAATCAATATTTCTCATGAATAAATATTGATTACAAACGAATCGAATTTTATTTCAATTAGAAAGGAAGGTGTAACCTTTCTTCTTCCTTCGGTCCTTTGTTTTCCACGCTTACGACTCTTTCGAAGATAAACCTCCAGAAATATCACATTTTCATTTGATTGTAACTTCATACAGAAACATCGTGGGACATTCGTTCTAGTTTCATTCTGAAGCTTGAACCTTCTACTGTCGCAACTGATACAGTAGCTTTGCTCAACAATGCTGTTTACTCTGTGTAACGGGTGGTAAAGTGAACACCATTTTGTTTCGACAATTGTTTAAATTCACACGATCATACAGACAGTAGCAAATGTTTGCGGTGAATGAAACCAACGTAGGTTTGAAGATTGGAGTCCCGCCTTTAAAATGACTGCTCGATGGTCGCTCTATGATTATTTCTGACCGAGTTATTCAATGGATAGAGTGCCGGAATCCGTATGAGAGGAAATCAATAATAAACAATAGAAATAAAAACAATTTTTGAATCAATATTTCTCATGAATAAATATTGATTACAAACGAATCGAATTTTATTTCAATTAGAAAGAAAGGTGTAACCTTTCTTCTTCCTTCGGTCCTTTGTTTTCCACGCTTACGACTCACTCGAAGATAAACCTCCAGAAATATCCCATTTTCATTTGATTGTAACTTCATGCAGAAACATCGTGGGACATTCGTTCTGCTCTCATTCTGAAGCTTGAACCTTCTACTGTCGCAACTGATACAGTAGCTTTGCTCAACAATGCTGTTTACTCTGTGTAACGGGTGGTATAGTTAACACCATTTTGTTTCGACAATTGTTTAAATTCAAACACTTGTACAGACAGTAGCAAATGTTTGCGGTGAATGAAACCAACGTAGGTTTGAAGATTGGAGTCCCGCCTTTAAAATGACTGCTCGATGGTCGCTCTATGATTATTTCCGACCGAGTTATTCAATGGAAAGTGTGCCGGAATCCGTTAGAGAGGAAATCAAGAATAAACAATAGAAAGAAAAACAATTTTTGAATCTATATTTCTCATGAATAAATATTGATTACAAACGAATCGAATTTTATTTCAATTAGAAAGGAAGGTGTAACCTCTCTTCTTCCTTCGGTCCTTTGTTTTCCACGCTTACGACTCACTCGAAGATAAACCTCCAGAAATATCCCATTTTCATTTGATCGTAACTTCATGCAGAAACATCGTGGGACATTCGTCCTGCTCTCATTCTGGAGCTTGAACCTTCTCCTCGTCGAAACTGATACATTAGCTTTGCTCAACAATGCTGTTTACTCTGTGTAACGGGTGACAAAGTGAACACCATTTTGTTTCGACAATTGTTTAAATTCAAACGCTCGTACAGACAGTAGCAAATGTTTGCGGTGAATGAAACCAACGTAGGTTTGAAGATTGGAGTCCCGCCTTTAAAATGACTGCTCGATGGTCGCTCTATGATTATTTCCGACCGAGTTATTCAATGGATAGAGTGCCGGAATCCGTATGAGAGGAAATCAAGAATAAACAATAAAAATAAAAACAATTTTTCAATCAATATTTCTCATGAATAAATATTGATTACAAACGAATCGAATTTTATTTCAATTAGAAAGGAAGGTGTAACCTTTCTTCTTCCTTCGGTTCTTTGTTTTCCACGCTTACGACTCACTCGAAGATAAACCTCCAGAAATATCCCATTTTCATTTGATTGTAACTTCATGCAGAAACATCGTGGGACATTCGTCCTGCTCTCATTCTGGAGCTTGAACCTTCTACTGTCGAAACTGATACATTAGCTTTGCTCAACAATGCTGTTTACTGTATGTAACGGGTAATAAAGTGAACACCATTTTGTTTCGACAATTGTTTAAATTCAAACACTTGTACAGACAGTAGCAAATGTTTGCGGTGAATGAAACCAACGTAGGTTTGAAGATTGGAGTCCCGCCTTTAAAATGACTGCTCGATGGTCGCTCTATGATTATTTCTGACCGAGTTATTCAATGGATAGAGTGCCGGAATCCGTATGAGAGGAAATCAAGAATAAACAATAGAAATAGAAACAATTTTTGAATCAATATTTCTCATGAATAAATATTGATTACAAACGAATCGAATTTTATTTCAATTAGAAAGGAAGGTGTAACCTTTCTTCTTCCTTCGGTCCTTTGTTTTCCACGCTTACGACTCACTCGAAGATAAACCTCCAGAAATATCCCATTTTCGTTTGATTGTAACTTCATGCAGAAACATTGTGGGACATTCGTCCTGCTCTCATTCTGGAGCTTGAACCTTCTACTGTCGAAACTGATACATTAGCTTTGCTCAACAATGCTGTTTACTCTGTGTAACGGGTGATAAAGTGAACACCATTTTGTTTCGACAATTGTTTAAATTCAAACACTCGTACAGACAGTAGCAAATGTTTGCGGTGAATGAAACCAACGTATGTTTGAAGATTGGTCGCTCTATGATTATTTCTGACCGAGTTATTCAATGGATAGAGTGCCGGAATCCGTATGAGAGGAAATCAAGAATAAAGAATAAAAATAAAAACAATTTTTGAATCAATACTTCTCATGAATAAATATTGATTACAAACGAATCGAATTTTATTTCAATTAGAAAGGAAGGTGTAACCTTTCTTCTTCCTTCGGTCCTTTGTTTTCCACGCTTACGACTCACTCGAAGATAAACCTCCAGAAATATCCCATTTTCATTTGATTGTAACTTCATGCAGAAACATCGTGGAACATTCGTTCTGGTTTCATTCTGAAGCTTGAACCTTCTACTGTCGAAACTGATACAGTAGCTTTGCTCAACAATGCTGTTTACTGTATGTAACGGGTGACAAAGTGAACACCATTTTGTTTCGACAATTGTTTGAATTCAAACGCTCGTACAGACAGTAGCAAACGTTTGCGGTGAATGAAACCAACGTAGGTTTGAAGATTGGAGTCTCGCCTTTAAAATGACTGCTCGATGGTCGCTCTATGATTATTTCTGACCGAGTTATTCAATGGATAGAGTGCCGGAATCCGTATTAGAGGAAATCAAGAATAAACAATAAAAATAAAAACAATTTTTGAATCAATATTTCTCATGAATAAATATTGATTACAAACGAATCGAATTTTATTTCAATTAGAAAGGAAGGTGTAACCTTTCTTCTTCCTTCGGTCCTTTGTTTTCCACGCTTACGACTCACTCGAAGATAAACCTCCAGAAATATCCCATTTTCATTTGATCGTAACTTCATGCAGAAACATCGTGGGACATTCGTCCTGCTCTCATTCTGAAGCTTGAACCTTCTACTGTCGAAACTGATACATTAGCTTTGCTAAACAATGCCGTTTACTCTGTGTAACGGGTGATAAAGTGAACACCATTTTGTTTCGACAATTGTTTAAATTCAAACACTCGTACAGACAGTAACAAACGTTTGCGGTGAATGAAACCAACGTAGGTTTGAAGATTGGAGTCTCGCCTTTAAAATGACTGCTCGATGGTCGCTCTATGATTATTTCCGACCGAGTTATTCAATGGATAGAGTGCCGGAATCCGTATGAGAGGAAATCAAGAATAAAGAATAAAAATAAAAACAATTTTTGAATCAATATTTCTCATGAATAAATATTGCTTACAAACGAATCGAATTTTATTTCAATTAGAAAGGAAGGTGTAACCTTTCTTCTTCCTTCGGTCCTTCGTCTTCCTCGCTTACAACTCACTCTAAGATAAACCTCCAGAAATATCCCATTTTCATTCGATTGTAACTTCATGCAGAAACATCGTGGAACATTCGTTCTGCTCTCATTCTGAAGCTTGAACCTTCTACTGTCGAAACTGATACAGTAGCTTTGCTCAACAATGCTGTTTACTCTGTGTAACGGGTGATAAAGTGAACACCATTTTGTTTCGACAATTGTTTAAATTCAAACACTCGTACAGACAGTAGCAAATGTTTGCGGTGAATGAAACCAACGTAGGTTTGAAGATTGGAGTCCCGCCTTTAAAATGACTGCTCGATGGTCGCTCTATGATTATTTCCGACCGAGTTATTCAATGGATAGAGTGCCGGAATCCGTATGAGAGGAAATCAAGAATAAACAATAAAAATAAAAACAATTTTTGAATCAATATTTCTCATGAATAAATATTGATTACAAACGAATCGAATTTTATTTCAATTAGAAAGGAAGGTGTAACCTTTCTTCTTCCTTCGGTCCTTTGTTTTCCACGCTTACGACTCACTCGAAGATAAACCTCCAGAAATATCCCATTTTCATTTGATCGTAACTTCATGCAGAAACATCGTGGAACATTCGTTCTGGTTTCATTCTGAAGCTTGAACCTTCTACTGTCGAAACTGATACATTAGCTTTGCTAAACAATGCCGTTTACTCTGTGTAACGGGTGATAAAGTGAACACCATTTTGTTTCGACAATTGTTTAAATTCAAACACTCGTACAGAAAGTAGCAAATGT
The DNA here is from genome assembly GCA_933228785.1 of Lasioglossum pauxillum. Lineage (NCBI taxonomy): Eukaryota > Metazoa > Arthropoda > Insecta > Hymenoptera > Halictidae > Lasioglossum > Lasioglossum pauxillum. Next base: position 2,528,663 of record OW121701.1, on the reverse strand, counting down.
TTGCGGTGAATGAAACCGACGTATGTTTGAAGATTGGAGTCCCACCTTTAAAATGACTGCTCGATGGTCGCTCTATGATTATTTCTGACCGAGTTATTCAATGGATAGAGTGCCGGAATCCGTATGAGAGGAAATCCAGAATAAACAATAAAAATAAAAACAATTTTTGAATCTATATTTCTCATGAATAAATATTGATTACAAACGAATCGAATTTTATTTCAATTAGAAAGGAAGGTGTAACCTTTCTTCTTCCTTCGGTCCTTTGTTTTCCACGCTTACGACTCTTTCGAAGATAAACCTCCAGAAATATCACATTTTCATTTGATTGTAACTTCATACAGAAACATCGTGGGACATTCGTTCTAGTTTCATTCTGAAGCTTGAACCTTCTACTGTCGCAACTGATACAGTAGCTTTGCTCAACAATGCTGTTTACTGTATGTTACGGGTGACAAAGTGAACACCGTTTTGTTTCGACAATTGTTTATATTCAGACGCTCATACAGACAGTAGCAAATGTTTGCGGTGAATGAAACCAACGTAGGTTTGAAGATTGGAGTCCCGCCTTTAAAATGACTGCTCGATGGTCGCTCTATGATTATTTCCGACCGAGTTATTCAATGGAAAGTGTGCCAGAATCCGTGAGCAATAGTTTTCTCGAAAAATTGTCTCTATTCAAACCGCGACAGTTTCGTAAAAAATGGCGACACAACAATGAATTTGGACTCATCTTAAAGCTAGAAGCTCGTAGTTTCATAATCCATAGTTCATTTCATTCCAAGATTGTTCGCTCTACAAAGATTCCATTCAAGCTACAACTTTCCCATTTCTCGGAGAATTCTAGAAAATCAGTTTCGCGGAAGTACAGCATTTTTTCTGGGTGGGTGAGAGCTAGTTGTCTGGGAAGATGATGCTCGTGGCTGTTCTATTATGGTTGCAGCGAACTTCCCAGCCGCGGTACTATTGACTCATGCTCGCAGATAAGCGAAGACTGGGTTAATTTTCGTGGGGAGGTGTGCAACGGCGGCGATCGCTTCCGGATAAGAGTAAAATTGTATCCAACGAAGGGACTCCGCGAGGGAACGGAGTGAGAATCAACGAAGTAAGAAATGACCGTAGCCGAGACAGTCGAGTTGATGCTGCGGCGGGGATTAGGCGAGTTTATTACCAGAAAGGGAAGTTGTTTCGAGATAGTAATAGCGAGTTTCGTTATCGCAGATTTGTGCAACGAGGCAACACACGTTCCTCCCTCTTTCTCTGGCTCCCCTGGCCAACCATTACCGCCATCTTTCACCTTTTCTCCTCGTTTTCGCTTCCACCATCCGGTTGTTCTTACCGCTGAAAGCCAAGAGATACTATAAGGAGAATGAAGCGAGCAAAGAGCAAAATCCACGCTGAGAAAACAGCCGGAAGATCTGGGGACCGAGGTGGATGAAGAGAAACGAGCTGAGAATAACACTGCGACCGGCATCAACCATAAAACTATTAAAGACTCATTGCCGTCGCGCTGCTGCTTCCAGCAACCTCTCTACAAACTTCCCTTCTTCTTCTTCTTCTTCGGGGGAGGAAGAAACACTTAGACGTTAGATTCGCCGGAAACGATCGTTCGGCTAAATTGCTCCGTCGGATTCTCGGCTTGAAATTGTTTGAAAAACGATTCCCCGGGCAATGATTTTCTATTACATTATACCGAACCAGGACTTTCGCAGGGCCCCAAACTTTCGAACCTTTTATTGATCTTACCCCGTAATCATACCTCCCGTTCCCAGCTCCCTCCCGATTATTCTTTACACTCTCCAGCGACAATCTTCCACCGTTCGTAGAATTCGCTTCTGTCGACAACGAAATTTCAACAGTGAAATAAGTCGAAACACCGTTTCGAGAAAGTGCAACACTTTTGGGAACTCCTGTAATGTGTATGTGGATATTTATTTTTTTGTGAAACTTTCATTAATGTATTCGTGACATATTTCTGATTAAAAGAAGATTGGTCTTTCGCTCCGAAAATTTCATTGAAATTGGTTAATTGGTTTATGAGTTATAAACGATCAAAACTGGTAAAAATTACGATTTTTCAAGATTTTCGGAATTTTTACCAATTTCGATCGTTCATAACTCGTAAACCAATTAACCAATTTCAATGAAATTTTCGGAGCGTATATATTTTCTACAAGTTGACCAAACACAGTTGAAGAAATACATTTTCGTGTAACTTCTGTTCCTTCCTGTTGACCCGATCTAGTAAGAAACTCGAGAAGAACGGATAAGCTACTGCGTTGAATAACGAAAGAGATTACAGGGAGAAGTGGAATTACAGGGATAATTAATCAAGGCCAGAAGGCTGTGGAATTTCCACGTGACAGATAAAAAGAAATAACGTATAAAAAATATGTTGCAAAAATGCATTTGGTCGGGAATTGTGAAAAACGATAGCAAAAATTGATTTACGACTTTTTTAGCTGGGCCAATAACGAAAATTTAAAAGATGTGTTTGGTCAACTTGTGTAAAGTAATTATATAAATATGCTCCGAAAATTTCATTGATATTGGTTAATTGGTTTACGAGTTATAAACGATCGAAATTGGTGAAAAAGCAGAAAATCTTGAAAAATAGTGATTTTTACCAATTTCGATCGATTATAACTCGTAAACCAATTAACCAATTTCAATGAAATTTTCGGAGCGTATTTATACAATTATTTAACACAAGTTAACCAAACACATCTTTGAAATTTTCGTTATTTCAAGATTTTCCATTGCTCCAAGATTTTCGTTCATTCTATAAAAGTGTCATTCAAGTTCCAAGAAACTTGTTCATTTTTGAAAGAATTCTCGGGTTTCGCGATTGTTTAATAGGTCAGCGCCGTAAATCCGCCAGCTCCGACGGTAAACTATGCATATTAATTTCATTTGGCGTTTTTAAAAACCTTCTAACGGGTTAGAAATAATTTAGCAATATTTGTAAATTGATGGTATACCTTCGAGTTTCATTTATCCATTTTTTGATAGAAATGAATAAAATCCGCAGTCTAGTTTTAACTTCTCGATTATTCGGAGAAATGATTTTTGCAAATCGTGTTTTTGCGTCAGAAGAATTTTGATAACGAGTTAAACTGATTTTCTCCAAAGTGATTACATATACATAAATCTTCCTTAACAATAGAAATAATTGTCTGAAAAATTCGGAAGGAAGCTTTGATAGGAAATATTAGTCAATTTCCTAGAAAATACATCTTTTAGATATACAGTTAGGAGCAAAACTGATGACACACACTTGAAATTAGAATAACTTTATTGCGAATGGACCAAACGACTTCAACTTGTGTAAAATAATGATATAAATACGCTCCGAAAATTTCATTGAAATTGATTAATTGGTTTACGAGTTATAAACGATCGAAATTGGTGAAAAAGCAGAAAATCTTGAAAAATAGTGATTTTTACCAATTTCGATCGATTATAACTCGTAAACCAATTAACCAATTTCAATGAAATTTTCGGAGCGTATTTATACAATTATTTAACACAAGTTAACCAAACACATCTTTGAAATTTTCGTTATTTCAAGATTTTCCATTGCTCCAAGATTTTCGTTCATTCTATAAAAGTGTCATTCAAGTTCCAAGAAACTTGTTCATTTTTGAAAGAATTCTCGGGTTTCGCGATTGTTTAATAGGTCAGCGCCGTAAATCCGTCAGCTCCGACGGTAAACTATGCATATTAATTTCATTTGGCGTTTTTAAAAACCTTCTAACGGATTAGAAATAATTTAGCAATATTTGTAAATTGATGGAATACCTTCGAGTTTCATTTATCCATTTTTTGATAGAAATGAATAAAATCGGCAGTCTAGTTTTAACTTCTCGATTATTCGGAGAAATGATTTTTGCAAATCGTGTTTTTGCGTCAGAAGAATTTTGATAACGAGTTAAACTGATTTTCTCCAAAGTGATTACATATACATAAATCTTCCTTAACAATAGAAATAATTGTCTGAAAAATTCGGAAGGAAGCTTTGATAGGAAATATTAGTCAATTTCCAAGAAATAACATCTTTTAGATGTACAGTTAGGAGCAAAACTGATAACACACACTTTAAATTAGAATAACTTTTTTGCGAATGGACCAAACGACTTCAACTTGTGTAAAATAATGATATAAATACGCTCCGAAAATTTTATTGCAATTCGTTAATTGGTTTACGAGTTATAAACGATCAAAATTGGTGAAAAAGCAGAAAATCTTGAAAAATAGTGATTTTTACCAATTTCAATCGATCATAACTCGTAAACCAATTAACCAATTTCAATGAAATTTTCGGAGCGTATTTATACAATTATTTGACACAAGTTAACCAAACACATCTTTTAAATTTTCGTTATTTCAAGATTTTCCATTGCTCCAAGATTTTCGTTCATTCTATAAAAATGTCATTCAAGTTCCAAGAAACTTGTTCATTTTTGAAAGAATTCTCGGGTTTTGCGATTGTTTAATAGGTCAGCGCCGTAAATCCGCCAGCTCCGACGGTAAACTATGCATATTAATTTCATTTGGCGTTTTTAAAAACCTTCTAACGGGTTAGAAATAATTTAGCAATATTTGTAAATTGATGGTATACCTTCGAGTTTCATTTATCCATTTTTTGATAGAAATGAATAAAATCCGCAGTCTAGTTTTAACTTCTCGATTATTAGGAGAAATGATTTTTGCAAATCATGTTTTTGCGTCAGAAGAATTTTGATAACGAGTTAAACTGATTTTCTCCAAAGTGATTACATCTACATAAATCTTCCTTAACAATAGAAATAATTGTCTGAGAAATTCGGACGGAAGCTTTGATAGGGAATATTAGTCAATTTCCAAGAAATAACATCTTTTAGATATACAGTTAGGAGCAAAACTGATGACACACACTTTAAATTAGAATAACTTTTTTGCGGATGGACCAACCGAGTTCAACTTGTGTAAAATAATGATATAAATACGCTCCGAAAATTTCATTGAAATTGGTTAATTGGTTTACGAGTTATAAACGATCGAAATTGGTGAAAAAGCAGAAAATCTTGAAAAATAGTGATTTTTACCAATTTCAATCGATCATAACTCGTAAACCAATTAACCAATTTCAATGAAATTTTCGGAGCGTATTTATACAATTATTTTACACATGTTGACCAACCACATCTTTTAAATTTTCGTTATTCCAAGATTTTCGTTCATTCTATAAAAGTATTCATTTAAGTTCCAAGAAACTTGTTCATTTTTGAAAGAATTCTCAGGTTTCACGATTGTTTAATAGGCAGCGCGGTAAATCCACCAGCACCGACGGTGAACTATGCATATTAATTTCATTTGGCGCGATCGACTGCGTTCGCTCCCTGCGAGATAGACGTCTCCGAATGTCTCGTTCCGCGTAATTATACTAAATAATCACGACATCGCGCGGCGTAACGATCGAATTATAACGATTTGCATTCTCTTTGTTTCAGGTAAGTAGCGCCAACTGTTGCCGCAGCCGCCGTCGTTGCCGTGCCATCCGTGAAATCCTGGAACCTAATTTCCAGCAGCCGCGTAAGAAATTATCAGATTTTAATTATCGTCGGTGAACACGCGAATCCGTGGGTCGGCAGCCATGAATCGGCACGCTGCGCTGTGCGCTTCCGGGCCCCGTTCCTTTCTCGCGCGTTTATCCTCCGATAACTGGATTAATATCTACGATGGATTTCTTTGTCGGGACGATAAAGGGAGATTGTTCAGAATTCATGCGCGGAAACGATTCTCCGCCGGCACATGTCAAGTATTCATCAGCGTAATAGAAATTCCATCAAGATCTGAATAGCGCTTCACCGAACCGAACCACTTCATTTCTTGCGGTCCGCTGCCTTGTGTCCGGGAAGACAATTTTCAGTTCCGTGGTCTGTTGTTGCCGTTATTTTTCATTCAGTTTTCAATTAACAAAATCTGTCTCGTGATAAATTCATGAATTTTTGGTTGCAAGATGAACTTCCAAACAAATCCGGAAGCAGAAAATTGCCGATTTTATATCGAAGTTTTCAGTTAACCACGTTCATATTATTATGTTAACTGTGTCCCATCGTGATTGTCAAGATGCATTTTTTTTAGATTTTTCGGATCATGCGAACTTGTTTAAAAAAATTCGATAGAGAAGTGCACATTTCGTATTTGAATTTTGGAGATACCAGGTTTATAAAAATTCAGTTGGTTAATATTGTTGAAGGAATCATTTTTCTTAATTGTTTTCAGAAATTTTATAAGGTGCATCATAGTTAAATGAAATGAAAATCAATTTCGTTCGCTGCTTCTTTACTTCTTTCTAGGTGTATCGTGTAATATTACACATTTTTTTGTTCAGAAAAATAATGTACAAGTTTAAAAATTCAATGTAACATATTTGAAACAATAATTAAAATATCATTTTAAAATATTACAAATGTGCGACCGAGAGTGGTCAGACGAGGGGAGGACATTATCATATTCATAAAAAAATAATGTACAAACTTAAAAATTCGATATAAAATATTTGAAACAATAGCTAAAATATTATTTTAAAATATTACAAATGTGCGACCCAGAGTGGTCAGATGAGGGGAGAGAGCACGAATCGAGGGGAAAAGGTACCCTCTTTCCGCCAGTACCGGACGAAAGCAGTGATGCCAGATGGCACAAAAACTGGTGCAAAATACTCTCCTTCCTTTCCCCTTCCATTATCCCATTCCAGCACCGTGCGCAGACTCCAATGTCCCACACTAAGACCGTAGACCAGGGTTGCCATCTGCGAGTCCCGCCAGGCCCCCCCTTACCCTTCCGCCCCTCGCCCGTTTGTGTTGCGGAGCCTGCCTTTGCTTCCCTCACTCTTCCCAGTAACGCTGCCGCGAATACCCGTTATTTTCCCCACTCGCTCCCACAGGCGGAAGAATGGGAGAAGCAAAAGCGGGATTTTCAGGTTCTGGAATTTTTTAAAAAACATGCAATTAAAAATTCGGAAAAATTCACAGTCGTGTGTGCTATTGTGCGGAACGTCCATGAATTTTTTCGTAATTTTTTGTTAAGCAGAACAGAAGAAATAATTGATTATACTGTGCGCACCCTGTAACTATCCTTGTGTCTTGATAAAATCGAGAATATTAAGTTTCTGGAATTTTTTAAAAATCAAACATGCAATTAAAAATTCGGAAAAAATTCACAGTCGTGTGTGCTATTGTGCGGAACGTCCATGAATTTTTTCGTAACTTTTTGTTAAGCAGAACAGAAGAAATAATTGATTGTACTGTGCGCACCCTGTAACTATCCTTGTGTCTTGATAAAATCAAGAATATTAAGTTCCTGGAATTTTCAAGAATCAATCCCGCAGTTGAAAATTCGGAAAAAATTCACAGTCGTGCGTGCTATTGGGCGGAACGTCTATGAATTTTTTCGTAATATTTTGTTAAGCATAACAGAAAAAATAATTGATTATACTGTGCTGAACCTGTAACTACTCTTCTGTGTCTTAATATAATCAAAACTATTAAGTTTCTGGAATTTTTTAAAAATCAAACATACAATTAAAAATTCGGAAAAAAATCACAGTCGTGTGTGCTATTGGGCGGATCGTGTATGAATTTTTACGTAATTGTTTGTTAAACAGAACAGATGAAATAATTGATTAAACTCACCCTGTAATTACTCTTGTGTGTCTTGATATAATCAAGAATATTAAGTTTCCGAAATTTTTCAAAATCAACATCGCAGGTAAAAATTCGGAAAAAATTCACATTCGTGTGTGCTATTGGGCGGAACGTCTATGAATTTTTACGTAATTTTTTGTTAAGCAGAACAGAAGAAATAATGGATTAAACCGTGCTCACCCTGTAACTATCCTTGTGTCTTGATAGAATCAAGAATATTAAGTTCCTGGAATTTTTAAAAAATGAATCCCGCATTTGAAAATTCGGAAAAAAATCACAGTCGTGTGTGCTATTGTGCGGAACGTCCGTGAATTTTTTCGTAATTTTTCGTTAAACAGAACAGAAGAAATAATTGATTAAACCGTGCTCACCGCTGACGCGAATACCCGTTATTTTCCCTACCCGCTCCCACAGGCGGGAGAGTGGGGGAAGCAAAGGCGGGCTCCGCAGCACAGCTGGGCTTGGGCGGAAGGGTAAGGTGCCTGGGGGGACTTGCAGATAGCAACCCTGCTGTAGATCGCGGTGCCCATGCCGTAGACTGCTCTGGTCATCAGAGAGGGGGTACATCATCTCACCTCGATCCCCTTTATCTGGCAACACTGCACGAAAACGCGTCACGCGACGCGACGTGGGGATAGCGTCGTAGAAGGGGAAGGTAATGTGGGGACAAAATTCTCCTCTTTTCCCTTCTTTTTTGAAGGATCTACGAAGCACGAACCAGTGACACGGTAGCATAGAAAATTTGATTGTGTTTGACGAAGCACGTATGGCTCGGAATCAATCGGCGTCTCCAAGTTATGCGGAAGCGAGCTCGTCGTACAACGCTGCGCTACCATGATACTCTACCTCTGGTCTCTTTACTCTACAGTTCACCCCATCATCGCAACGACCTGTTTGAAAAGCGGAAAGTGTAAACTTGCTGGTACACGTTCGCTGTCTTTCGAACGGCTGCACAAGCTAATATGTGTAGGGCGCAAGTAGCAATCGTTCCTTGAGTGATTCATGACCCGATGACAGTATCTGCAGAATTATGTGTTTTAGTAATCGTTCGGCTTTTACGCGGAACATACCGTTTATTCCCTCAACCGTTGTAGTCGGTCGAAAATAATTCAATGTTCTTAAATTTTTGTTCATTTTTATGATCGTATCGTCATTTTTATTCATACTCTGTATTATTTGATATGAAACATCAGATAACGAAATTTTGCAGTACATTATTTTGTTATTGTTATTGTTAATACCAACAAATTATTTTCTGAAAAATCAGTGTACACTGACAGATTCGTCATTCGAAGACGCACATATTGGATGTTTAAACTTTCGTCTAGGCCGAATAGTTTCGGAGATATTCAATAAAATGGATGTTTCACCCCAACTTTGTTCAATGTTGTTTTGAGTTCTATATTAGTACATTTCTCCTACGAATTATGACGTAGTTGGTATATAATCCGGTAGATTTGTACCCGGCGCGGATGTAGATCGAAGTTTCGATCCTCTAGGATCAATAGTTGAGGAGATATGGTCGCTTAAAGTTGAGCATTTTTGACAGATAAGGACGCTGTGAAAATGCTCAACTTTAAGCGACCATATCTCCTAAACCAGGGGTCGGCAACCTGTGGCTCGCGAGCCACATGCGGCTCTTTGGATGTTTTTTCTTATGAATAAATAGATTAGTTTTTTTTTATCAAATAACTTTATTTATGCGAGTACTATTTATTGTTGGCAAGAAAATATTTTGTGGCTCTTTAAAAACTTTGAAATTTTGTAAATTGTAATTTTTGACTCTTCCGGCTTAAAAGGTTGCCGACCCCTGTCCTAAACTGTTGATCCTACAGTCCGCGACAAAAAGATGGCACACCACGATAATTCAATGTTTTCATCATTTGGACATGACAAATCTAGTCTTTCTTGGTACTTACACATTTTTATTACAAAACAAACTACATTACAAACAATAAAATTAAAGAAAATTGTCCGTTTGCTTATGGAAACAAAAAATAACAAAAATCGGCACGACAAAATGATGGCACATATACCAAAAAATACGTGATTTACCTACATCAAAAACATAACATTGTGTTTAATATTTTGCATGGCCTCCCTTATTCTCCAGAACAGCCAACATACGCTTTGGAAGCGACTTAAAGAGTTTTTTAATGTATTTTGGACGTATTTTTGTCCATTCTTGATGTATACATGTTTTTAATTCTGCAAGGCTTTGGAATTGTCTTCCGCCTTCATAAACATGTCTTGCGAGATGCGACCAACAATTTTCAATTATGTTGAGATCTGGCGATCTCGCTGGCCACTTTAAGACACTAATTTTCTTTTGCTCGAAGTACTGCTTAACGCATTTTGCAGTATGCACACTTGCATTATCCTGCTGAAATGTAAAATTTTCCCCGGAAATTGTCCGTCAGAATTTAGTTAATTGTTCGTCTATCAAATCTATATAAATTTTGCTGTTCATAGTTTTTTTTATAAATTTTACTTCAGTCACCCCTCGATACCCAATTCCGGCCCAAAGCATTACTCCTCCGCCACCCATGTGTCTGCGGCTTAATATTCTTTCTTCTTTTCGCAGGTCGTGATAATAGTGTGCCAAACCATCCGGTCCATCCAGATTAAACCTTTTCTCATCACTAAAGATAACATGACGCCACTTTTTTCTCCAATGTATGTGCTCATGTGCAAATTTCAGACGCTCTGATTTATGCTGAGCGGTTAAAGGTGGTTTTTTCTTCAATTTCATTCGAACCAAGTGCGGACATTCTTTTATTATCCTTTGCACATTACGTATATGTGTATGTACGCCTGCTGCTTTAGCGATTTGTCGTGCTGTTCCCGAAGAATTCGAAGCTTCTTTTAAAATTGCACGTTTTCCGCGATTGCTTACTGCTTTTGGTCGACCAGAACTCTTTTTTTTCCGTATGTTTTGGGATTTCTTAATAAATTATACACCACTTTTCTGCTCCGATGTATAATACGTGCAATTTTTGAAATCGAGTAATTCTCTTTATGCAATGTCAAAATCGTTTTTATTTCAGCATCGGATAAAGATTTTCCAGTACCCATAGTGTATGTAATTTCAAAAGGAATAAGAAACACACACAATATTTAATGCACAGTCAAACAGTACACGATACAAACAGTCTGACGGTCTAGTGTTAACTGCAGAGAAAGAATTTTAAGAATGTGCCATCAATTTGTCGCGCCGGTGACCCCGGTTGTTTACATTTAGACTAGAGTCTGCAACATCCGCTGACCTCCGCCGGTGTAAATAAGCTAGAAGCTCCACCGAAGTACATACACCGAGAGAAACATATCAAATTTTATCACAGTTTTAAGAAATAGCAATATTCACGGGTGTGCCATCGTTTTGTCGCGGACTGTAGAGGTTCGAAACTTTAGCGAATGGTCTCGAAATTAGTACCATTTCGAGAATGGTACTAATTTCGAGTCCGGTAAGGTTTACCCATTAAAAACGTTATACAACCGTTCTGGAATTCTTCGAATACCTTCACAGTGTTGTATTTCACCAATTCATGTTTGTCATGACTAGGCTGCGGATTTTTATGGAAGATAAAAATATTCTGCATCGATTGTGGGAAGCAGGAAGAAAATAAAAATTGATTTCGTCCCAAAATGACTTTGTTACATTAAAAACAACGTTACAGTGTCCTGTTTTATATTTCCCCCAATCGACTTCTTTATAAATAAAATATCCGCAGTCTAGTCGTGACATATTCCTGACAGCAAGTTTAAAAATCAGTAGAACAGGTCTACCGTGGAGACTTGAAAGAAAGAGAAATCGAAAGAACAACAAAGTGGCGTCTGCCTGATAAACTCAGCCTAACCTCGGGGTCCTAACACCGGCGTTGCGCACATGGTAGGGTAAACGGCAGACAACGGACAAATCGGTGGAAGTTGCGTACAGCTGGATAGAGACGTGGGACGGATTGAAAACGTTCTCCATTTCCGAGGGAGGAAAGTTGCCCCGGCTCCGGGAGCAACGGAGGTCCATATTGTTTCTCGATTGCGTGAAATTCGTCGAACGTGAAATTTTCACTGTTCTTGGTTCACTGGACGTCGCCAGTACGTGAAACTTTATTCGTCAGAGCGAAACAATATCAAATTGAAAATTCTCTCCCCGATTTGCGAATCGGATACGTTGAAACGAAACAAAGGACAGAAAACGATCTCCCTAAAACACGAAAAAAATCGAACAAAGTGTCTCTTCGTTTTATTCATGCAAACGAAAAAGTTGTTCTGCATCTATAACAAAAATGGCCAAGCATAATTTAAAGCAGTGGACGTATTAGAAAGATTTAAAGACATAAGTGTATTGCTTGCAGCTTAATCAGATAATTAACAGAAGAAAGAAATTTTTATTTCCCTCCTGTCTTGCAATCAATGCAAACATTTTTCATTTTGTCCGATAACTCTTTAAAATCAAGAATATTAAGTTCCTGGAATTTTTCAAAAATCAAACGCGCAGTTGAAAATTCGGAAAAAATTCACATTCGTGTGTGTTATTGGGCGGAACGCCCATGAATTTTTTCGTAATTTTTTGTTAAGCAGAACAGAAGAAATAATGGATTAAACCGTGCTCACCCTGTAACTATCCTTGTGTCTTGATAGAATCAAGAATATTAAGTTCCTGTAATTTTTCGAAAATCAATCCCGCATTTGAAAATTCGGAAAAAATTCACAGTCGTGTGTGCTATTGGGCGGAACGTCTATGAATTTTTACGTAATTTTTTGTTAAGCAGAACAGAAGAAATAATTGGTTAAACTGTGCTCACCCTGTAACTATCCTTGTGTCTTAATAAAATCAAGAATATTAAGTTCCTGGAATTTTTCAAAAATGAATCCCGCTTTTGAAAATTCGGAAAAAATTCACAGTCGTGTGTGCTATTGGTCGGAACGTCTATAAATTGTTTCGAAATATTTTGTGAAGCAGAACAGGAGAAATAATTGATTGAACTGTGCTCATCCTGTAACTATCCTTGTGTCTTAATAAAATCAAGAATATTAAGTTCCTGGAATTTTTCAAAAATGAATCCCGCATTTGAAAATTAGGAAAAAATTCACAGTCTCGTGTGCTATTGGGCGGAACGTCTATGAATTTTTACGTAATTTTTTGTTAAGCAGAACAGAAGAAATAATTGGTTAAACTGTGCTCACCCTGTAACTATCCTTGTGTCTTAATAAAATCAAGAATATTAAGTTCCTGGAATTTTTCAAAAATGAATCCCGCATTTGAAAATTCGGAAAAAATTCACAGTCGTGTGTGCTATTGGTCGGAACGTCTATAAATTGTTTCGAAATATTTTGTGAAGCAGAACAGGAGAAATAATTGATTGAACTGTGCTCATCCTGTAACTATCCTTGTGTCTTAATAAAATCAAGAATATTAAGTTCCTGGAATTTTTCAAAAATGAATCCCGCATTTGAAAATTCGGAAAAAATTCACAGTCGCGTGTGCTATTGGGCGGAACGTCTATGAATTTTTACGTAATTTTTTGTTAAGCAGAACAGAAGAAATAATTGGTTAAACTGTGCTCACCCTGTAACTACTCTTGTGTGTCTTGATATAATCAAGAATATTAAGTTTCCGAAATTTTTCAAAAATCAATCTCGCAGGTAAAAATTCGGAAATAATTCACAGTCGTCTGTGCTATTGGGCGGAACGTCTATGAATTTTTTCAAGATTTTTTGTTAAGCAGAACGAGAGAAACAATTTATTAAACTAGTAGAGTTACCGACTCGAAACCAGCCACAGATCAAGAATAGATCAATTTTGTTCTAGGGTATATTTAACCACCTTGTAAAGTGGAAAAACGCAGGCGAGAACGTGTTTAATTTTTATCGGAGTTCTGTGAACGCTGTGCAATTCCGAAGCAATTTAAAAATCTATTACACACGAGAACAGAGCATTATTGGGTAGAAATGTTTGTTAAAAAATTGAGGAAAAGAAATTCGCAGAGAATCGGAGGTTGGCGAACGAGCGGAGAATAAACGGCGACGCAGCGTTAATTGCAACGAGGAGCAATTTTCGGAATATTCGCCGTTAAAATCTGTAAACCGTGTTTCAACGGAATGCGAATGATTACGGGCGTTGTTTCATGGGATTCCGTTAGAACGCGAAACGAAATCGGAGCAATCTTGGGGAGATAGCGCGAAGATAGCGTTCGCTATCAGCGGCTATAATCGTAAACGGCGTTTTAAGGATGTCGTGTTTCGCAGATGTGACAGGAGTGCTGGAACTGCAGCTGCGGAGTCTCATTGTCTCACTTTCGCAATTAGCCGTGGCAGCGGGAGAGTCATCTGGTATCAACAGGTAACTCGGATTCGCATCTCCTTGGTCTCCGGCATCTCCTTGATAAAAACAAAAGCGATAGACCGTGTCGCCTAGGTTTGGAAATGTGTTAGCGTAATTGCGTCTTTCGCGACGCGGAACAACCACCGCTTTGTCACTCGAGCCATGCAGTCTGCCAAGTCCCGTGCTAATTGAAAATCCTCGTTTCGTGAAATTCGATAACCAGCCTTGCAGCCTTCGCTGTTCGCTCGATCGGAATACGAGATCGGCCCGATGTTTTCTATTACAATGTTTTCCAGCTGTCGGAGTAGTCCCATTAAAAATTCGCCACCGCGTTTAGCACGCGGACCATGCTGCTTTCATGCTGCTGGACCAAGACACCTTGATCACGAGACCCATTTTCCATTTGATAATTGTATCAAATGGAAAATGCACGCATTGGCGTGCAGAATTGATTTACAGGATTCCCATCCCACCCTTGCGTTATGAAAGAGTACCACGTACGGGGTGATTCAGCTGACACGGGAGGTTACACAACCGTAACACGCCGATTTTAATGAAATTTTCGACTGCTTTTTACTTTACCGGACTCAAAATTTGTGGATATCTCCTACGAATTATGATGTATTTGGTATGTAATCCAGTAGATTCGTAGTCGACGAGGATGCAGATCGAAGTTTCGAACCTCTAGGACCAATAGTTGAGGAGATACGGTCGCTTAAAGTTCAGCATTTTCGCAGCGCCCTTATCTATCAAAAATGCTCAACTTTAAACGACCATATCTCCTCAACTATTGATCCTAGAAGATCGAAACTTCAATCTGCATCCGCCCGGGTACGAATCTACCGGATTACATACCAAATACATCATAATTTATAAGAGAAAGGCTCCAATTTCGCAAAGTGTTGGAGATTATGTTTGACTGACATTTATAGAGAATATTTTTCAGGATTATTTTGTTCAGAATTCAATTCTCTCCACCACAGGATATGTATTTACTCGTTACTAGACTGCGGATGTTTATGCAGAATTAAAAATGTTTAATGGCTGCTCTTTACTTTACCGGACTCAAAATTTGTGGATTTCTCCTACGAATTATGATGTGTTTGGTATGTAATCCAGTAGATTTGTACCGGCGAGGATGCAGATCGAAGTTTCGAACCTCTGGGACCAATAGTTGAGGAGATACGGTCGCTTAAAGTTGAGCATTTTCGCAGCGCCCTTATCTATCAAAAATGCTCAACTTTAAACGACCATATCTCCTCAACTATTGATCCTAGAAGATCGAAACTTCAATCTGCATCCGCCCGGGTACGAATCTACCGGATTACATACCAAATACATCATAATTTATAAGAGAAAGGCTCCAATTTCGCAAAGTGTTGGAGATTATGTTTGACTGACATTTATAGAGAATATTTTTCAGGATTATTTTGTTCAGAATTCAATTCTCCCCACCACAGAATTAGTATTTACTCGTTATTAGACTGCGGATGTTTATGCAGAATTAAAAATGTTTAATGGCTGCTCTTTACTTTACGGGGCTCAAAATTTGTGGATTTCTCCTATGAATTATGATGTATTTGGTATGCAATCCAGTAGATTTGTACCCGGGGAGGATGCAGATCGAAGTTTCGAACCTCTAGGACCAATAGTTGAGGAGATACGGTCGCTTAAAGTTGAGCATTTTCGCAGCGCCCTTATCTATCAAAAATGCTCAACTTTAAACGACCATATCTCCTCAACTATTGATCCTAGAAGATCGAAACTTCGATCTGCATCCGCCCGGGTACGAATCTACTGGATTACATTCCCAATACACCATAATTTATAAGAGAATGGCTTCAATTTTGCAAAGTGTTGGAGATTATGTTTGAATGACATTTATAAAGGATATTTTTCAGGATTATTTTGTTCAGAATTCAATTCTCTCCACCACAGGATTAGTATTTACTCGTTATTAGACTGCGCGTGTTTATGCAGAATTAAAAATGTTTAATGGCTGCTTTTTACTTTACCGGGTTCAAAATTTGTGGATTTCTCCTACGAATTATGATGTATTTGGTATGTAATCCAGTACATTTGTACCCGGCGAGGATGCAGATCGAAGTTTCGAACCTCTAGGACCAATAGTTGAGGAGATACGGTCGCTTAAAGTTGAGCATTTTCGCAGCGCCCTTATCTATCAAAAATGCTCAACTTTAAGCGACCATATCTCCTCAACTATTGATCCTAGAAGATCGAAACTTTGATCTGCATCCGCCCGGGTACGAATCTACCGGATTACATACCAGATACATCATAATTCGTAGGAGAAAGCCACAAATTTTGAGTCCGGTAAAGTAAAGAGCAGCCTTTTTAACTGATTAAAAATTATTCTTATCTGTCTTCCGGTCTTAATATTGACTTGTTTATTGCAAAATTGTGGTTATAAATCATCCTATGAAAAATCTTCTGCGGCTTCAGAATCTTTTTCATTTGTTAATTATAGAGAACTGTATGGAAAATCGTACGTTTCGCAAACGAGGGATACTTCATACATTTTTTGAAATTCACGAACGCATGTTTAATAAAAACTATGTTAACAAGATCCTTACTCTATGCTTAGAAGAAGGCCTTTTTTTCGTTGACAAATCGAAATTGTCCCGGGTCCTGAGTTTTATAAAATAATCCATAAAAGTTGGAATTTGCATGAAAATCCGCATATTGTGTGATTCATCTACGTGTATGATAAGACAAAATCTCTGTATGATATTGAATCTTGCCTAAATACAGGGTGTCCCAAAATTCGTGAAAATCCCGGAAATGGGAGGTTCCTGATACCATTTGAAGCGACATTTTCCTTTGCAAAAATGTTATCCGCGGCTTTGTTTAGGAGTTATTGACGAAAAACACGGACCAATCAGAGCGCGACCTAGACGCGAGTTGGCGTAGTCGGCCAATCGACAATTGGCGCGCCGCGCCGACTGTGCCAACTCGCGTCTAGGTCGCGCTCTGATTGGTCCGTGTTTTTCGTTAATAACTCCTAAACAAAGCCGCGAATAACATTTTTGCAAAGGAAAATGTCGCTTCAAATGGTATCAGCAACCTCCCATTTCCGGGATTTTCACGAATTTTGGGACACCCTGTATATAACGATAACATTTTTACCTGTAATTTGATGAGATATTGTTATCCTGAATGTGTGTGTGTGCGCGCCTTGTTGTTTCCGCAAACAACCGTGCGGACCGTTGTGATTATAATAGGAAAATCAAATTTGCTTCTCGAATGTGTATACTTTTCTTGATTTTGAAAACTAGCGATTGCAATAATTTCCAAATTCGGTAGCGAAGCGATAGGTTCAGTGCTTCGATTGTGCACACCTTTTCTCGCGCATGCAAGGCGATTTCAGCCTCAGTAACGTAAGCTTCTCGATAAAATGAGGTTTCATGAGCACCCCGCAGAATTTTCAAAAATGTATACGATTCGATTCTGGAAAATGAATGTATAACAAGTGTATTTGTGTATATTTTGTAACTCGTAGGACACGTCCTGGAGTCTTTTTGTCCGGTAAGATTATTTTGGTACATTCCCGCCCAGTGAAAAAACCCAGACGGGGGGGGGGCGGTTGCAAGGGGCCAAGTACCCCCAAGAAAAAAAAATGTTACCTCCCAAAATTAAAGTCGCGGAATAACCCTTGACAGATATGTTGGAGAAACTTAAGGCTTGGTTCAACTCGCCCCCCCACCCCAAGATTGCATCCTGGGTGCGCCACTGTTCCCGCCAATATAGCTGCCTCAGGGCTCTGGCCGCTCTGCTACCCAACAGTAGATACGTTACTGTTTCCTCGCGCGTGCGCAAGAAAAGTTGTGCACAATCGAAGCACTGGATAGGTGGTGTCCAAGAACGGCACCCCCCGAGTTCGGAGAACTTTGAGAGGCCCGATCGAGTTCGGCAGCGGGTATTTCGCGAAATCAAAGATATGCGGAAGTTCGATGGGAAGTTGGGCGCATTCGTCGAAAGGGAAAGCGCAAGAAACACGAGCGAGTGATGATCAGAAGGGTGAATAAAGGGCTGGTTTTTGGGGAGTGGGCGAAGGGATCCTTTGATAATTTAGGGCACGTTGCAAGAAGGAATAGCAAGGGGCAGACGGTATTATTACGGTAATGTTATTAAAACTTCGCTTCTTCGGCTCCATCCCGGCTAGCTCTCTGCGCCGCCATGCTTTTGTCCTTAATTAACGAGTTAAGGAGGAAAAGTTAGGACCTGTAAACCTGAAGGAACAACGTGCCGGAGCCCGCGGGAAGCGACGAATGACGAAATTAACGACTCGTCCTTTCCACTCGAAGTCTCCTCGCACGTGAGCTAGAAACTTTCGGTCAACTTCTTCGGGGCGAGCCTGTCCACCGGCTTTTGGAATAGAAAAAGTTCCTCGGCGAAATTCGAAACGGCTTGTCCAACTTTTGCTCTCTTTTTCTCTTTTTTTTACGATGAATTTAAGCAACTCCATCACCGGTTGCTGCGTTCCTCGAGGAACGCCCGTTTTGTTCCGACGAACAACAGAGTCGGATCATACTCGAGGCTAACCAGGGGTATTGCCGCGAAACCGAGTCGCATAATTGGATGGAACAGTTCCGCCGATGCTTCTTCGATCGATTTCTCCGAGGAGTTCGAAACTCATCGCAGCCGCCGCTGCCGTGACTAAAGCCTGTTTTCTTAAAGGCTCCCGCCGCATCATCCTTCGAAACATTCGAACTTCAACCTCTCCACCCTCGCTCGTCAACTTCCACCTTTGCTAAGTACCTCGGATTCTAAATTATTTAATGCGTCGCTCCTCCAAGATCTCATCAGCCTCTCGTTGCTCTCTGTAACTGATTCGGAACAGCGCAACTTCTTCCCCGATATCGCTCCACGACCCCCTCTACCAGTGTACCGGTTCCCCCACTTTATCCTATTTGTACACTCCTCGTCTACCCAACCTACTCCCACTCTGCACAGGAAGTTCATTTAATATTTTTAAATTAATTTAAACTTGCAATCTTAAATTCGGTTATTATTTGAATTATTCTAAAATTAAATGTATTATAACAATTCCTTTTAATATTTTAAAATTAATTTGAACTTTAAATCTCCCCCACAATTTAAATTTGAAATTGATTTTACTATTAGAAGATTTCAAAAATTAAATGTATTATAACAATTCCTCTTAATATTTTAAAATTAATCTAGACTTGAAATCTCGCTGAATTTAAAAATTAATAATAGTAAAAAAATAAATATAATATAAAAAATGATAATAATAATAACAATAAAATAGAATAGAAACATTTTTATTATAAGTATTCCTTCTAATATTTTAAAGTTAATTTAAACTTGCAATCTCCCTCAATTTGAATTTTAAATTCGTTTATTATTGGAATTATTCTAAAATTAAATGTATTATAACAATTCCTTTTAATATTTTAAAATTAATTTGAACTTTAAATCTCCCCCACAATTTAAATTTGAAATTGATTTTACTATTAGAACGATTTCAAAACTTAAATGTATTATAAGAATTCTTCTTAATATTTTAAAATTAACCTAGACTTGAAATCTCGCTGAATTTAAAAATTAATAATAACAAAAAAATAAATATAATATAAAAAATGATAATAATAATAACAATAAAATAGAATAAAAACATTTTTATTATAAGTATTCCTCCCAATATTTTAAAGTTAATTTAAACTTGCAATCTCCCTCAATTTGAATTTTAAATTCGTTTATTATTGGAATTATTCTAAAATTAAATGTATTATAACAAATCCTTTTAATATTTTAAAATTAATTTGAACTTTAAATCTCCCCCACAATTTAAATTTGAAATTGATTTTACTATTAGAAGATTTCAAAAATTAAATGTATTATAAGAATTCTTCTTAATATTTTAAAATTAATCTAGACTTGAAATCTCGCTGAATTTAAAAATTAATAATAATAAAAAAGTTAATATAATATAAAAAATGATAATAATAATAACAATAAAATAGAACAAAAACATTTTTATTACAAGTATTCCTCCTAATATTTTAAAATTGATTTAAACTTGAAATCTCTTACAGAGTTTGAAATGGATTTATTATTAGAATTATTTCAAAAATTAAATGTATTATAAGAATTCCTCCTAATACTTAAAAATTGATTTAAACTTAAAATTTCCCTGAATTTAAATTTGAAATTCACTTACTATTGGAACTATTCTAAAAAATTAAATTTGTTACAATAAGTATTCCTCCTAATACATATTTTAAAATTGATTTAAACTTGGAATCTCCCTGAATGTAAATTTGAAATTCATTTACCATTGGAATTATTCTAAAAAATTAAATTTGTTACAACAAGTATTCCTCCTAATACATATTTTAAAATTGATTTAAACTTGAAATCTCCCTGAATGTAAATTTGAAATTCATTTACCATTGGAATTATTCTAAAAAATTAAATTTGTTACAATAAGTATTCCTCCTAATACATATTTCAAAATTGATTTAAACTTGAAATCTCTCACAGAGTTTGAAATTGATTTATTATTAGAATTATTTCAAAAATTAAATGTATTATAAGAATTCCTCCTAATACTTAAAAATTGATTTAAACTTGAAATCCCCCTGAATTTACATTTGAAATTCACTTACTATTGGAATTATTCTAAAAAATTAAATTTGTTACAATAAGTATTCCTCCTAATACATATTTTAAAATTGATTTAAACTTGAAATCTCCCTGAATGTAAATTTGAAATTCATTTACCATTGGAATTATTCTAAAAAATTAAATTTGTTACAATAAGTATTCCTCCTAATACATATTTCAAAATTGATTTAAACTTGAAATCTCTCACAGAGTTTGAAATTGATTTATTATTAGAATTATTTCAAAAATTAAATGTATTATAAGAATTCCTCCTAATACTTAAAAATTGATTTAAACTTGAAATCTCCCTGAATTTACATTTGAGATTCACTTACTATTGGAATTATTCTAAAAAATTAAATTTGTTACAATAAGTATTCCTCCTAATACATATTTTAAAATTGATTTAAACTTGAAATCTCCCTGAATGTAAATTTGAAATTCATTTACCATTGGAATTATCTAAAAAATTAAATTTGTTACAATAAGTATTCCTCCTAATACATATTTTAAAATTGATTTAAACTTGAAATCCCCCTGAATTTACATTTGAAATTCACTTACTATTGGAATTATTCTAAAAAATTAAATTTGTTACAATAAGTATTCCTCCTAATACATATTTTAAAATTGATTTAAACTTGAAATCCCCCTGAATGTAAATTTGAAATTCATTTACCATTGGAATTATCTAAAAAATTAAATTTGTTACAATAAGTATTCCTCCTAATACATATTTTAAAATTGATTTAAACTTGAAATCCCCCTGAATTTACATTTGAAATTCACTTACTATTGGAATTATTCTAAAAAATTAAATTTGTTACAATAAGTATTCCTCCTAATACATATTTTAAAATTGATTTAAACTTGAAATCTCTCACAGAGTTTGAAATTGATTTATTATTAGAATTATTTCAAAAATTAAATGTATTATAAGAATTCCTCCTAATACATATTTTAAAATTGATTTAAACTTGAAATCTCCCTGAATTTACATTTGAAATTCACTTACTACTGGAATTATTCTAAAAAATTAAATTTGTTATAATAAGTATTCCTCCTAATACATATTTTAAAATTGATTTAAACTTGAAATCAACCCCACAATTTAAATTTGAAATTCTTTCACTATTAAAATTATTCTAAACCCAGGAGGACCAAGTAGTAGGGAGGGGAACAGAGATGAACTACGTCACGTGACCGGGCCGTTGCAGAGGGGAATAGCGTTGTAGAAGGGGAAGGTAGAATGGGGACACAGGTCTTTATACCTGGCGACCCAAGCCTGATTTATACCAACCACTAGAAGTGACCGAAACGTTGTATAAAAATGGCTTATTACAGTGTGTTATTAATTAATAGATTTAATACTTAATAAATAGAATAACAGAATTAATTAATAGACTGTGAAATTGTATGCATTTATGAGGAATTTGAAAAATTTGTGAAAAAGAAAAATTGAAGAGTATTGTAATAAAATCTTTAATGAAATCAATTTTTATTTTACTTCTGCTTTAAAGTCAATGAAGAACATTTTTATTTTGCATGAAGATCCGCAGTCTAAAATGAAATGAATTTCCCATGAAAGCGTCGTTGTAACTGCAATAATTACAAAATGAAAAATATAAAACAGGCATTTTCTTGTTACGCTGTGTAATCAAATTGACAGAAAAAAAAAGAAAATGTCGGAGAGTAACGACGTCACCGTGTTTTTCCGAGACGGCTACGAAAAGAACGAAACTTATGGAAACTTGATAACGCTTAATCTTTCTGGCGGAACTTCTCAACTGCTGCAAGAACGTTCGAATAATAATTTCGAAAGCTATTTAAACGCTTAATAAAACTTTTAATTACTTCATAGTAATTAATAAGGATTTACGTACGAAACGATCGCGAGCTTGTTACGGGCTGAACGGTTGCTAATTGTTGAATATCGGACACCTGGGATTAGTAAAAAATAAATCCAAAGTACAATCGATCTCGCGTGAATTCTGTATTTGTTGAATTAAGCAGATGCATATTTCAGCTGTCGTTGTATATTAATAAACCAGCTTTCACGCTGCGTAAAAACAATGAAATGAAATATCAGTCGCTTACATTCAGAAATGATTACAGGATAAATAAGCGTCGCATAAATTGTTCGACGCTTTCATTGTTCATAACAGTCATAATACAATTTCTTCATATTTCATTTACTGCACGCTTGATAAAATTAAAATAAAATAATAACATGTAGATAAAAAGAATTATTTGTTGACACATTTGAAGACATCAATTATGCGAACAAATGGGATTGGCTAAACAAACGCGGTTCCAAAGAACAAACACGATACGTTTCAGAGTGTTTAAACGAATTACATGTATTGGTGAAACATAGATCCGCGAATGCATAAATCCGAAACTTTTTGGAAGGTACACAAACCCATACGAAACTCGACAGTGTTTGAACGATCCAAACGATTTTATTTCCATAGAATTTGCTGCAGCTGATCGCTATAAATCAGATTAATTGGAACCTAACTAGATCAGCATCTGAAAATATTTTGATGACAGAATAGAAATTTACTTAATTAATTAATAAATTTATCATTGGAACCAGTGTTGGGCAATAAATAAATTTATTTAAATAAATAATCATTTAAATAACAAGTTATTTGTTATTCGAATATTCAAACAAAAAGCAAAAATATTTGTTTATTATTTTAGGAAGTCTAATATAGAATTATTTAAAATAATAAAGTTAGTTTGTATTTAGAAATACGATTTCAATTATTATTTGTATTGACAAATAATAAATGAAATTGTATTTTTTTATGGGCAGCTAGTATTGCTGAAAAGGTTGCTATAGCAGACAATAAAAATAAATTTTTTAAAAACACCACGTTTTTAAAACGGACTCAAAAGTATAAAATAAAATTTTAAAAAACGCCACGTTTAAAAAACGGACTAAAAAGTATAAAATAATTTTGTCTATTCCCATACAGATTTTAATGTCACACATTTTAATGTCAAAGATAAAGGTTCGACGGAGAATTTCGGTGTAACTGTTCTTTCGCTTGGTAATCAAACATTATAGTATACTAATACGTAGTAACTTTGTAAATACCGCACGGAGCTCGAACGCACACTGTTCTCCTTCGGTGCGAAGCAGGTCAGTGGAGTGGGGATGAGTCAGAGTGGGAACCGAGTGGGCACTACCGATCGTAACGCGGGGACGTGTAACGGTTAAATTTTTAATAGTTTATATCTCCTAAACGCGTAGGCTGTTGTAAATTAAAAAATTTTTTTTGAAATATTGCATTGTCATATAGTACTGAGCTATGTTTAAAATTTCAAGTCTCTAGCTCATCGAGAAGTTAGTTTAAAATCCATTGCAAAATTTGCCACCGAACAAACAAACAGACAAACAAGAAAGCGAGCTATTAAAAACGTGGTAAAATATTTAATGGCATACCTGGTGATTTGGCGACTTCCCTGTGAAAATCATCATTAACGAACTGCTCCTTTTTTTGTAGACATTATTTCGAGATTATAACAGAGACATGTAGTAAATTTCAGACGGTATTGCGACCGCATCATATCGAAACGCCGCACAGTGGTCCGGATCGAGAAATTCAGTGACATTTTGTCGAAACATGAACTTTCTCATATTGACATGTACAAAGTTTGTATTGCTTCATAAATATCCATCTACCTCGAAAATAAAGAAATTAATAAAATATAATTAAAATTGTAATCGCGACGAACACTTAAAGTTGGGCATTTTGAAAATAGCCTGTTTCGCAGAAAAAAGATACTTATCTTTATCTGGATGCCCTGACACACCTGTTTAATATTTTTCCTCTGTTCTTCTTTGAAAATGAAGAGAATTCCATTACGATAAAAATTTACACTGACAATTTAAAATTAATTTAAATAATGTATTAAAAAAATAATCTACAGTGAAGGCTCGGAAATTGTCAAAATTCTTCATCTTTGATACGGAATATCTTTTGAGTTCCAATTAGTACCGCATGTTTACAAATTGTACAATGTTCAGTACACTTTTCCCTATATAGTTATGCACGATTTACTACCAACATCGTCCATCGACGCAAGTTATTAGTGATTCAAGTGTATCCATCGCTGCGTCGAGCGCCAGGATTGTGCGAGACGCGAAGAACCTCGCGCGCGTGCGAGTGGACTGTTTTGATTGTAGCCTACAGTCAATTGTTTATTATATGCTGCTATAAGAGTAAAATCACAAAATAAAAAGAAAAGGCCGCTAGATCAAGAAGCTGCAGAATTGATACTTGCATAGATTTAAGTAAATCAGCCAGTAAAGTAAGTAAAATGTTATTAAAAATAATCAAACAAACACTAAACGTATTAAATTATTTATCATTAAAAAGTGATTATTTTTTCATATTTTTCAGTGAAAGTTTCATCAGAATAACTTTTACGATTCAAAAGCTGTGGCAGTATCACAGAACTTCTCGGTATGGACGAAAAAATTTGTATTATAAATTATTACAAAAAATAGTTTGTGAACTTATATGTAAACAAATTTATTATCAATAACAAAGTATGAATGAAAATTAATTAATAAATATTGTTTAACAAATGCAAAAAATATTTAATTATCTATAATTAAAAATGACTATTTTTTAAATATTTTTAGTGACAATTTCATTGCAATATCTCTAATGGTTCAAAAGTTATAACAAAATGTCACTGAATTTCTCGATCCGGACCACTGTGCGCCGTGGTAAAATGTCAAAGATAAAGGTTCGACGGAGAATCACGGTGTAGCGATTCTTCCGCTTGGTAAACAAACATTGTTATAGTATAAACAATACATAGTAACTTTGTAAACACCGCACGCAGCTCAAACGCACACTGACGCACACTGAGCTCCTTCGGTGCGAAGCGGGTCAGTGGAGTGGGGATGAGTCAGAATGGGAGCACGTAGTAGAGTGGGGACGCTGAACGCGAAGACGTATTACGTCACGCGGCGGGAGAGGGGGGTGCAAAGATTCCAATTATTAATAATTTATGTCTCCTAAACGCATAGGCTTTTTTAAAAATTTCTTTTTAAATATTGCATTGTCATCCAGTTCTGAGCTATGTTTAAAATTTCAAGCCTCTAGCTCATCGGGAAGTTAGTTTAAAATCAATTGCAAAATTTGTACCGATCAAACAGACAAACAGACAAACAAACAAGAAAACGAGCTAATAAAAACGTGGTAAAAAAGAAATAAGAGAAGACCAAAAACTATTTATTCGGTTTTCATCTCGATCGAAATAATAAATGATCCTTTATTTGCATATAAGAATTAATAAATAGATCATTTTCGGAATTATTTAAATTACTTTTATTTAAAGAAAAAGTTTAGTTATTATTTGCAATTAGAATCACACGTTTATTTATTATTTAAAATAAAATTTGCCCAATGCTGATTGGAACACCATTGTTGCACTCCAGAAACAAATCTTTGAGTCAGCAATACGTAGCTTCAGTCTCCTGTAGGATAACCTTGTCTGATTAGGTGACACCAGATTGATTTCTCAGAATCTTGACAATATCTGCAACCCAGTATGGATACAAAAGACTATCGTCTTATAAGGTTCTTATCCTTCAGAATGCTTTGTCTTCGATGTGTCATAGCGTTGGATGATTAGACGCGGATGGACATACGTAGTTGGCCGATGAGAAAATGCTGAGACAGTGAAAATAACATCGTCCGAAAGAAGAGACTTTGATCATCGAATCTGTGGCAGTTTCATTGGCAAGAAAAATTTAGAAAGTTTTCGGGCACGTTCTCCATTTCTTTGGGGAAAAATTCAGTTCTTCAACCGCTGGTGCATCGTATAACTGAATTTTTCGACATACTGTATAGAAATGCAATTACCCAAGCCGCCATAGAATTATGGAACAGCGACCTTCGATCATACGGAAAGTTTATGTAATCCTCCTTGGGGACGCGCAGTGGAGTGGGGAGCGCTGTCGCGCGGAGTGGGGATCGCTGAACGCGATCACGTACTACCGAGCGTCGCGCGGGGAGGTGTAACGGTTAAATTTAATAATTTATATCTCCTAAGCGCATAGGCTTTTTAAAAAATTTTTTTTAAAAATATTGCATTGTCATCCAGTTCTGAGTTAATTAAAATCAATTGCAAAATTTGTACCGAACAGACAGATAGACAAGAAAGCAAGCTAATAAAAAAAAACACAAAAATTGTGTTCATTTTTTCATCTCAATATTAAATTACCGAATTATCAAATAATATATTGTATAAATTTGTGAAATTTATTTAAAATTATGCTCTCATCTCATATTGTATAGTAATATTCAATAAGTCCCTAGCTCATCCGGAAGTTAGTTTAAAATCAATTGCAAAATTTGTACCGAACAGACAGACAAGAAAGCAAGCTAATGAAAGCGCAGTAAAAAGAGAATTTATTGCAACAAAGTATTAGATCGGCGTATCTGTTTATCAGCAGATTTTGAATAGGCCCATTGCGAATCGAGCGGAATTGTTGGGAAACAGTGTCGCGATGGATTAATCAGGACGAAATGAGCAGATTGCCCGGAACCGAAGATACGGGGAGGGAGCAACAATGAAAATGTTGATCGGAGGCCACCGGGAACAACAAAGATGATCGCATTATGCCGTGAACCGGCTGCATTGTGAACGGAAGTATCGTTTCCAGGTTGTTGCTACAGGTTTTTCAACGGTCCGTAAATAGTCGCGTCGACGATACGGACAAAGCGAATGAGAATAAGAGTGTCAGTACGCGAGCATAGATTAATATCCGAACGGATTATTAATGAAGTGTAATGACACATCTTTTATGAGCATGCGTAGAGCCGGCAGCCTGTAATTTGAATAAGCAAAAGGAGCCGCCCTTCGGGCGATGCATCGGTTTTGCCCGTGATATTACAGACTAATGTAGACGCAGGGGAAGTTACAATAGCAAGAAAGATATATGAGATGAGAGAACGAGAGAACGAGAGAGGGAGAGAGAGAAATGGGAGGCTGTAACTGCTGGTTAGAGACGAGGAATAGAGAAAGGGAGACGAGCTGCGCATTTCGTGCCTCGTTCGATCAGTCATGAGAGCTACAGCGTCTAATTAAGCTCGCGTTAAAATCCCAACAGTAATCAGGTCGACGAGTCATTTGTCAGCGTCGATCCGGATGGGAATTGGGCAATGCGATTATATCCTCGTACTCTCGGCTCTTATTCGATCCCGCGCCGCCAACATGGCCGATATTAACTTTGCGCATCGTACGAAGTAGATTTCCAAAGCGCCGAATAATACAAACGATCCTCCACGGACGACGACCAAGCAATACTTGTAATTAAACTGCGGATCTTTATGCGAACTCTCTCGCGTTCAACAGCGACCGCGGAATTCGGGTCCACTCGAATTCTAAAGCCACATTTTTACATCGTGCTCTCCATCGGGGTCATTCCATGCCGAATCGATCACTTTTTGCAGGCACCATCGCCGATTTTGTTCTAAATGAAATATGTTGTAGTCCATGTGAAATTAGGGGGGGGGGTTTAAGTCATCATTTTGCCGGTTACGAATTTTTTTAGAAATGGCAGGCCTTCAAATTTTTCAATTTTTGCCCATTTCGGCGAAAACGGGCCTCACTTACGAATTTTTGTCTCAAGAACCGTTTGTCCGATTGAGCTAAATTTTTTTTTGTTTTATTCGGAAAGGATTGGGCTATTACAAAATAATTTTTTCAACCTCGAAAATCAACTTTATAATGTCGAAAAATTTAAACAAATTCTTCTTTTGCGTTTTTTTTAATGATGGGGCTCAGTGATTTAAATTTTGAAAAAAATATGGTAATATTCCTTGAAGTTTCCCCTTTTAAATGAGCCCTTGAAAAAGATGGTATCATTAAAATTGGCGTCGCAATGAGCTGGTAAAGGACGCCGTGTACCCCCGTTTCAGGTAGAGGTGGTACGAGCGCACCGCTGTTATGGTCCGTTGTCTATACCGCTGGTCTCGAGAAAATATCAGCACACTGTAATAACTCTATATATACCTGGAGAACAATATTAGTAACCACTCTTGGACAACAACACATTTTTCATCATGACTTCTTTTATAGATATTAGTTTTTATAGGAATCATATATGTTCCAAAAAAAAGGTGTCATATATATCATCATATATTTTAAAAAATCTATTTTTATTTAAATTATTGTATACTTTTTAGTACGTTTTAAAAACGTGGTATTTTTAAAAAATGTATTTTTGTTTCTATAATGAATGTATAAGATCCGCAGTCTAATTTTATCGAACTGATGAACATAAAAATAAATTACGCTTTAATTCTTCTTCTATTCAACGTCTTATTCAATCAAAATCAGTTTTACATTTCTATTCCTTTTTATATTACATGTATAAAATCCACAGTCTAATTATCGAACTTCATTAAAATAAATTACAATTTATTGAATTAAAATTGTGAATCTGATTGTTAATGAACTATTCGTGCGTACGTTAAATATAAAATAATGCAACAATTTTATGTTATTAATATTAATGTCGATATTAAATCAGTGTCTGTCTCAACGCATTTATACATTAAAATTATTCTTTATACAGGGTGGCCCACATAACTCTGAACAGCTCAATATCTCCGTTACTTTTCGTTGTACAAAAAAACTTCGTAGGACAAAGTTACACTGTTTGAAGGGCCACATATAACGGTGTAAGGGGAAAAAAATTTCAAGGTCATTTTTATGAGATTTCAAGGTTATCGATGTTTTTTTTAATGGAATGAGGTATTTTTTAATACACCAATCGATGCAGCTGGACATTCTTTATAAAAAAGTACTAACCTATGTATGTCGAAAAGTTAGTAGTTCAGGAGACATTTCAATTTAAATAACTCTAAAACACCATTACTGTCGTAGTAAGACGTTACACAAGTAAGCAAACACTAAGATCAATTTCAATATCAATGTCAATTTTTCAATCTCAACTTCAATTTCAATATCAACCCTTCAACTTCAATTTTTCAATTTCAACTTTAATTTCAACTTCAATTTCAACTCTTCCATTTCAACATCAATTTCTCTTCTTCCATCTCAACTTCAATTTCTATTCTTCCATTTCAACTTCAATAATCCAATTTCATTTCGTTAATATCAACTTCAATTCCAATATCAACCATTCAACTTCAATATCACTTTCAACTCTTCAATTTCAATTTCCAAGTCAATTTTTCAATTTCATTTCGTTAATATCAACTTCAATTTCAATATCAATCCTTCAACTTCAATTTCAATTTCAACTCTTCAATTTCCACCTCAACGTCAATTTTTCAATTTCAACTTCAATTTCTGCTCTTCCATTTCAACTTCAACTTTTCAATTTCATTTCGTTAATATCAACTTCAATTTCAATATCAACCCTTCAACTTCAATTTCAATATCAACCAATCAACTTCAATTTCAATATCAACCAATCAACTTCAATTTCACTTTCAACTCGTCAATTTCAACTCTTCAATTTCAAAGTCAATTTTTCAATTTTAGTGTTTACTTACTTGTGTAACGCCTTAGTACGACAGTAATGGTATTTTGGAGTTATTTAAATTGAAATATCTCCTGAACTACTAACTTTTCGACATACATAGGTTAGTACTTTTTTATAAAGAATGTCCAGCTGCATCGATTGATGTATTAAAAAATACCTCATTCCATTTAAAAAAACATCGATAACCTTGAAATCTCATAAAAATGACCTTGACATTTTTTTTCCCTTACACCGTTATATGTGGCCCTTCAAACAGTGTAACTTTGTCCTACGAAGTTTTTTGTACAACGAAAAGTAACGGAGATATTTAGCTGTTCAGAGTTATGTGGGCCACCTGTATATGACGAGTCTTATATAATTAATATTATAATGACAAAACGTATAATTATAATGACAGACTTACAAATGAAACTTTATTATTTTAATATTGCAAAATGAATATTTAAAGCATAAAAAATAATTTAATGCTGTCTGATGTTCGCTGAAAACGGTTTCAATTAAAAACTACGCAAAGCTAATTCGTGCGAATGTTTAATTACTGCGATTCGGAAAATCGTGAATTTTCTCGAGAATTCCGAGAAGGTGAAAATTTTTGAATAATTTCTCCAGGCGATTCTGTTGGAATGGTTGAATTAATTAATGAGGAGATGTAGAAATTGGGATGACCGTGATCGAAGTTCGGTGACTCTATTGACCACACGCGCTTCTAACGTTCCCCCTTTGTTCCCGATAACGACTGACGTGTGGCATATAACCATGATGCGCCACGCGCACTCAATGACCTTAACAGATGTGCATCCACGGTTCCAATCTTACTGCAGCGTCGGCGAACGACAATCTGCACGCGGTGCACGTGGCATGATTATCGGCAATCGGCAGTACTATAATATTGTTCGATAACAGACAATTTACTCGTTACAACGATCGTTTCGCAGTGTTTGTCGGCTCCTTTGACGTGACAGTCCGCGGGTGTACTTCCGAAAGTGACAACCGATTTTCATGAAATTGTTGCCAAAGCTTATCCTTGATTAGAGAAGAAAGTCCTTAAAAGGATTTTTGGCGACGAAGCCTCGTTTGCCCCTCAGCCCCCTTCAAAGTTTTGACAGTTCTTACTAAATATTTTCGAAAATATTGATTTTAGAGAAAACAGTTCCAAGCAAAAACTGGAGCTCATAGAAAGCTCTACGAAAAAGGTTATATAAATTTTTTACGTAAACTTATTATTTTAGCTGTTATGACCCAAAATAACTCGGTGGGGGACAAATTAACGGGTGTATCCAGCCCCCTTCAAAGTTTTGACAGTTCTTACTAAATATTTTCGAAAATATTGATTTTAGAGAAAACAGTTCCAAGCAAAAACTGGAGCTCATAAAAAGCTCTACGAAAAAGGTTATATAAATTTTTTACGTAAACTTATTATTTTAGCTGTTATGACCCAAAATAACTCGGTGGGGGACAAATTAACGGGTGTACCCAGCCCCCTTCAAAGTTTTGACAGTTCTTACTAAATATTTTCGAAAATATTGATTTTAGAGAAAACAGTTCCAAGCAAAAACTGGAGCTCATAAAAAGCTCTACGAAAAAGGTTATATATATTTTTTACGTAAACCTATTATTTTAGCTGTTATGGCCCAAAATAACTCGGTGGGGGACAAATAAACGGGTGTATCCAGCCCCCTTCAAAGTTTTGACAGTTCTTCTTAAATATTTTCGAAAATATTGATTTTAGAGAAAACAGTTCCAAGCAAAAACTGGAGCTCATAAAAAGCTCTACGAAAAAGGTTATATAAATTTTTTACGTAAAACTATTATTTTAGCTGTTATGGCCCAAAATGACTCGGCAGGGGTCAAATTAACCGGTGTACCCAGCCCCCTTCAAATTTTTCACAGTTCCTGCTAAATATTTTCGAAAATATTAATTTTAGAGAAAAAAGTTCCAAACAAAAAATAGAACTCGTAAAAAGCTTTACAAAAAAGGTTATTGACATTTTTTACGTCAACCTATTATTTTGGTTGTTATGACCCAAAATAACTCCGCGGGGGTCAAATTAACGGGTGTATCCAGCCCCCTTCAAAGTTTTGACAGTTCTTATTAAATATTTTCGAAAATATTGATTTTGGAGAAAGCAGTTTCAAGCAAAAACTGGAGCTCATAAAAAGCTCTACGAAAAAGGTTATATAAATTTTTTACGTAAACCTATTATTTTAGCTGTTATGACCCAAAATAACTCGGTGGGGGACAAATTAACGGGTGTACCCAGCCCCCTTCAAATTTTTCACAGTTCCTGCTAAATATTTTCGAAAATATTGATTTTAGAGAAAAAAGTTCCAAACAAAAAATAGAACTCGTAAAAAGCTTTACAAAAAAGGTTATTGACATTTTTTACGTCAACCTATTATTTTGGTTGTTATGACCCAAAATAACTCCGCGGGGGTCAAATTAACGGGTGTATCCAGCCCCCTTCAAAGTTTTGACAGTTCTTATTAAATATTTTCGAAAATATTGATTTTGGAGAAAGCAGTTTCAAGCAAAAACTGTAGCTCATAAAAAGCTCTACGAAAAAGGTTATATAAATTTTTTACGTAAACCTATTATTTTAGCTGTTATGACCCAAAATAACTCGGTGGGGGACAAATTAACGGGTGTACCCAGCCCCCTTCAAATTTTTCACAGTTCCTGCTAAATATTTTCGAAAATATTGATTTTAGAGAAAAAAGTTCCAAACAAAAAATAGAACTCGTAAAAAGCTTTACAAAAAAGGTTATTGACATTTTTTACGTCAACCTATTATTTTGGTTGTTATGACCCAAAATAACTCCGCGGGGGTCAAATTAACTCTCAAACATTCTTTAAAATTATTTACTTCCGTAAATAATGGGAATTTTGGAAAATACTTCACATAAAAGTTGTAGACCTCATCAAAATACACATTTTCTGCTGTATTGATTTTTGTCATAAAGATAATACTTTCTGAGAAAAATGATAGGTAATTATTCACTTACACGGAGCCACCATCATTTCAATGATCGCATAATTTATCCATTACTATTTAGTTCAAATTCTGTATGACGGCTATATAGAATGCAAAGATTATGCGATCAGAATTAGTTCGGATTAGGTGGTGGTGGGGGCGGAGAGAGCCCGACCACGCAGTCGAGAATCCAAGTTATACATATGAGTTATATGAAGTTTTGAACATTTAATATCGTTTTTCTCAAAAACTGCTGTCTTTATGACAAAAATCATTACGACATGAAATGTGTATTTCGATGAGACCTACAACTTTTATCTGAAGTATTTTTCAAAATTATAATTCTGTATGTCCTTTTCGGAAGTACACCCGTTAATTTGGCCCAGGCCAAGCTATTTTAGGCCATGACAGCCCAAATAATAGGTTTACGTAAAAAATGTATACAACCTTTTTTGTAGAGCTTTTTATGTGCTTCATTTTTTGTTTGAAACTTTTTTCTCTAAAATCAATATTTTCGAAAATATTTAGTAAGAACAGTCAAAACTTTGAAGGGGCCTGGGGGAAAACAAAGCTTTGCCACCAAAAATCCTTTTAGGGACTACTTTCTTCTCTACTCAAGGATAAGCTTTGACAAAAATTTCTGCAAAATCGGGGGGTTGTCGCTTTCGGAAGTTTATCCCAGTTCGCGGCATAATGTCCGAACAAAAACCTTCGTTCTAAATATTTCAACGGGAACTGTTTTTCTTTCTCGACGCGGGACCGCCCGTGGAAAAACAGGCATTTTTCCGTTCGGAAGCAAAGCACACACAATGTCGAGTCGCGTAGCATGTGACAAAATTGTAAACTGTACCGGTGGAAAGCGTGACACGTATTTTACAGTCGGACATGTTTGCGTTCTACGTCAAAACGTCTCGCATGAAAAGTGACTGAGTGGTAATTGATCTGGGTGCCGAAGGTTTATCGAATTTTTCACGTGACCTAGTTGACAAGGAAAGGAACGAATCGGACAGCTCGTATGCCACGCACGTACGCCCGCATTTGCATGCTCTTAAGCCTCTCCGATATCTTTTTTTCCTTGATTAATTCGCCTAATCCTCGAACAATAGATTTCCGAGACGAATTCTATACCGTGTTTAAACACGACCAATTTCATTTGTGCTCACTTCTTGTCAGACTCGCGAGATCGAGATTTGTGTCCCCGCTCTACCTTCCCCTTCCACGACGGTACCCCCACGCTTCCGCCCGGTCACGTGATGCGCCCCCTCTCCGTCGCGCACGTGTCACAGTGCCACGTGACTAAGCCGGTACTGGCAGAGAGAGGGTAACTTTCTCAATTGCATCGAACTGGAGTGAAATAGAAATTTATTTTCTTTAAAAAGAGTATTTTTTTTAATTTTTCCAATGTTTTTACTGTTTTATTTTTTTGTTATTTTTTTAATTTACTAATTTTCATTATGCCCTCTTATTACTCATGTAATCCTGTGTAATTATTTCAAAAACGCTCGTATCTCGCTAATGTTTGAAATGTCCAGGATAAAATTATTTACATAATTATTGTCGCTATAAAAAATCATACTAGGCTATTTCATAAAACGGTGGAAAATACACAGAATGTATTAATCGGAAATTTCTTCAGGTAAAAGCTCATAGTTTCATAGATTAGGAAGCACTGATTTATGTAACAAATAGACAGCGGATTTTATGCATTTATAAAATTTATAAAATGAGTACGTGTAATTTAAAACGTGAAAATCATTAGACGAATTTAAAAATATTTTGATATCATTTTCAATTGTTTGAACATATTAATCGAGAAGATTTTCTATGTCACTCCGGTTTGTTGCAATTCAAGTAGAAAATTTTGTCTACCTGTCTAGTAATAAATAATAAATAAATAAATAGAACGATGTTTCCAAGTTCTCGTAATATTGCTGTTTCAAATTGCACCTGCTCGTTTTTGCCATAAAGATCCTCGCTCTGCCGAATAATATTGAATCAGCGTTGAAATGAAAATAAAAAGTGCACGACAAAACTATGGAATCGAAATTAAATGTTTGTTTTCGATAGTTTTTGAACAAGATGGATCCACCCCTCGAGCAGTAGGAAAACACGCACCCTCCTCGACGTTTTCCGCGAGACGTAACATCGAAATCGGAGATAGACAGGCGGACGATGTTCCTTGTCAGTTTTCAATTCGTTCTCGACGTGCAGGATCGACGAGGATGTTTCGTTATTTGCAAAATTAACCCAGTTTACCCTCGGCGACTCGGGGAAGGCAGACATTTCCTTTCAACCCCCTTGCCTGTTATAGCTCCGGTACCCGTTCTCTGTTGAAACTGCGGTCGCGGCACGATGATGGAGAAAGAGGGAAAGATTACATGCATACATTGAGAGGGATAAGCGTGGCGCGACAATGTTTCGCATAATTATTATCGATCACGAATTACATCGCTCGGGGGGAATTCGACGGTCTCAGCCTGTCCTCTCAATGCCAATCTGCTGAAATATTCATTGCTTCGCTGCTAATCTATGTTGTTATAATTACTTGCGTTACGTCATCGGTAGATTGCACGTATTTTTTCTTGAGGTGTACAAAGCTGAAATGTTTTCGAAAAAATCAGCCTTCAATTCAATTTCCCAAGAAGAACGATCTTTCCGATAAAATGTTTGTTAACATTTCATTATATTGACGAAGGGTTAAAGCCATTTTTCAATTTGTTTTAACTTGGAATGAATAGAAAATGATGATGGTGAAAGGTTGAAATAAAAGTAAAAAATCATTCATCAATTCAATTTTCCAAACAGAACGATCTTTCCAATAAAATGTTTTTAACATGTCATTATATCGATGAATGGTTAAAGACATTTTTCAATTTGTTTCAACTTCAAATTAGTAGAAAATAATGATGGTGAAAGGTTGAAATAAAAGTAAAAAATCATTCATCAATTCAATTTTCCAAAGAGGACGATATTTCCAATATAATGTTTGTCAACAATTCATCGTATCGAGGAAGGGTCAAAGCCATTTTTCAGTTTGTTTTAACTTGGAATGAATAGAAAACAAAGATGGTAAACGGTTGAAATAAAAGAAAAAATTAGTCTTCAATTCAATTTCCCAAGAAGAACGATTTTTACAGTATAATGTTTGTCAATAATTCATCGTATCGACGAAGGGTTAAAGCCATTTTTCAATTAGTTTCAACTTCGAATTAATAGAAAATGATGATGATGAAAGGTT
Source organism: Lasioglossum pauxillum (assembly GCA_933228785.1). NCBI lineage: Eukaryota > Metazoa > Arthropoda > Insecta > Hymenoptera > Halictidae > Lasioglossum > Lasioglossum pauxillum. The sequence continues at coordinate 2,492,239 of OW121701.1, read as the reverse complement.
GAAATAAAAGTAAAAAAACCATTAATCAATTCAATTTTCCAAAGAGAACGATCTTTCCAATAAAATGTTTTTAACATGTCATTATATCGATGAATGGTTAAAGACATTTTTCAATTTGTTTCAACTTCAAATTAGTAGAAATTGATGATGGTGAAAGGTTGAAATAAAAGTAAAAAATCATTCATCAATTCAATTTTCCAAAGAGGACGATATTTCCAATATAATGTTTGTCAACAATTCATCGTATCGAGGAAGGGTCAAAGCCATTTCTCAGTTTGTTTTAACTTGGAATAAATAGAAAACAAAGATGGTAAACGGTTGAAATAAAAGAAAAAATTAGTCTTCAATTCAATTTCCCAAGAAGAACGATTTTTACAGTATAATGTTTGTCAACAATTCATCGTATCGACGAAGAATTAAAGCCATTTTTCAATTAGTTTCAACTTCGAATTAATGGAAAATGATGATGGTGAAAGGTTGAAATAAAAGTATAAAAACCATTCATCAATTCAATTTTCTAAAGAGAACGATCTTTCCAATAAAATGCTTTTAACATGTCATTATATCGATGAATGGTTAAAGACATTTTTCAATTTGTTTCAACTTCAAATTAGTAGAAAATGATGATGGTGAAAGGTTGAAATAAAAGTAAAAAATCATTCATCAATTCAATTTTCCAAAGAGGACGATTATTACAGTATAATGTTTGTCAACATTTCATTATATCGGTGAAGGGTTAAAGCCATTTTTCAATTTGTTGCAACTTGGAATGAATAGACAATTATGATGGTGAAAGGTTGAAATAAAAGTAAAAAATAGCAAAATAATCTTTACTTGGAGATTGAAATTGCATTAAAAAAAAAAAGTAAAAAATCATTCTGCAATTCAATTTTTCAAAAAGAACGATCTTTCCAATAAAATGTTTGTTAACATTTCATCGTATCGACGAAGGGTTATAGCCATTTTTCAATTTGTTTCAATCTGGAATGAATAGAAAATGCACAAAAATTATTTAAGAAGAATATACTACAAATCCAATAAATTGCTGACTTTTGATCACGTGAAATAATAAACGTCACGTGTTAACACGTCAAACAGGATCACGTGACATTTGCAAAATTCATAATCCGTCGATATTTAAAAATCGGAGTGTACGAAACACGAAGTTCGCGTCGGCAACGCGTTTTGTTAACAGTTGAATCGGTTAATTCATTTCCCGTGTACATAGCATCACGGGTTTTGTTTACTGTTCTACGCGTTTTTAAAGTTGTTGTGGACAATCAAAACTAAATAGAGTGCGTCTCGTTCGTCGGTGCTGGTTTTATGCAGCTCGGAAAAGTTTATTAAAACTGTCCACGTGGTCCGGTGCTTTCAACTACATAGATTCAAGCTGGGTTGCGAGTAGCAAACATTTACCATACCATTTTTAATATAGTCAGTGTAACAGGTAAATGAAATTATTTTTAACGAAGTGCCACGGTGGATATCGTATTGTTCTTTTCAAGTGAGAGGCACTAGTGCAATATTGTGTAAAATACGCTGGGTGCTCACGCAACACTGCATAATCATAGCAGTCAAACACTAAAAGTGATGAAATGTGTATCTCTGCAATTACCGAACACCTGTAACCCCCAAACAGTCAACACAGGCCCATATTTATTATCAAGTTCAGTGTCAACATCGATAATTTGCTAGTTTGAAGTTTCCACTGTAAACTATTACTGCAAACTAAGGGAAACAGGCAGTATCCAAAATGAAATATTGTGCTAGTCGAACGTGGGTATACGGTGTGATGTTAACGTGAACAAATCGTGTAAGTGTACAGCCTTTACTGTCCTATATTTTTAATATATCCTATATTTAATATATTCAATATGTTCTATATTTAATATACTCTATATTTTCTATACTTAATATATTAAATATTTTCTATATTTAATATATACAATATATTCTATATTCAATATATATAATATTTTCAATATTTAATATGCTCTATATTATCTATATTTTCTATATTCTATATTTTCAATTAACAGTTGCCTCGATAATTCAATATTTCATTATGCTTTCTTGGTACGCTCCTGTAGTTAGTTTGGTCTAATACAATATATTCTATATTTAATATATTTAATATACTCTATATATCCTATATTTGATATATTCTATATTTTCAATTAACAGTTGCCTCGATAATTCAATATTTCTTTATACTTTCTTGGTACGCTCCTGTGGATAGTTTGATCTAATACAATATATTCTATATTTAATATATATATATATATAATATTTTCAATATTTAATATGCTCTATATTGTCTATATTTTCTATATTCTATATTTTCCATTAACAGTTGCCTCGATAATTCAATATTTCATTATGCTTTCTTGGTACGCTGCTGTGGTTAGTTTGGTCTAATACAATATATTCTATATTTAATATATATAATATTTTCAATATTTAATATGCTCTATATTGTCTATATTTTGTACATTCTATGTTTTCAATTAACAGTTGTCTCGATAATTCAATATTTCATTATGCTTTCTTGGTACGCTCCTGTGGTTAGTTTGGTCTAATACAATATATTCTATATTTAATATATTTAATATACTCTATATATCCTATATTTGATATATTCTATATTTTCAATTAACAGTTGCCGCGATAATTCAATATTTCTTTATACTTTCTTGGTACGCTCCTGTGGATAGTTTGATCTAATACAATATATTCTATATTTAATATATATAATATTTTCAATATTTAATATGCTCTTTATTTTCTATATTTTCTATATTCTATATCTTCAATTAACAGTTGCCTCAATGATTCAATATTCCTTTATGCTTTCTTGGAACGCTCCTGTGGTTAGTTCAGTCTAATATATTCTATATTTTGGCAATATATTCTATATTTTGGCAATATATTCAATATTTTATATATTTAATATATTCTCGATTTTCAATTAACAATTGCCTCGGTGATTCAATATTTCTTTTGCTTTCTTGCAACGCTCCTGTGGTTAGTTTGGTCTAATACAATATATTCTATATTTAATATATATATATAATATTTTCAATATTTAATATGCTCTATATTGTCTATATTTTCTATATTCTATATTTTCAATTAACAGTTGCCTCGATAATTCAATATTTCATTATGCTCTCTTGGTACGCTCCTGTGGTTAGTTTGGTCTAATACAATATATTCTATATTTAATATATTTAATATACTGTATATATCCTATATGTGATATATTCTATATTTTCAATTAACAGTTGCCTCGATAATTCAATATTTCTTTATACTTTCTTGGTACGCTCCTGTAGTTAGTTTGATCTAATACAATATATTCTATATTTAATATATATAATATTTTCAATATTTAATATGCTCTTTATTTTCTATATTTTCTATGTTCTATATCTTCAATTAACAGTTGCCTCGATGGTTCAGTCTAATATATTGTATATTTTGGCAATATATTCAATATTTTATATATTTAATATATTCTCGATTTTCAATTAACAGTTGCCTCGGTGATTCAATATTTCTGTTGCTTTTTTGGGAACGCTCCTGTAGTTAGTTTGGTCTAATATATTCAATATTTTCTACATTTAATATATCCTATATTTAATATATTCTATATGTTGAATTAAAAGTTGCCTCGATAATTTATGCTTTCTTCGAACGCTTCTGTGGTTTGTTGCCTTTGTTCTTCTAATCCTGAAACTGTGGATCGTCAAGTATCTACAGATTCCATAAATTGTTAACGTACGAAATACAATTTCGTATTTGATCCCCGCATTTTTCTTGAATTGCACAAACACGCGCAACCTGCTAACCCAACTTTGACTATCAACTGAGCAACTTCGAAAAATTCACGAAATCAAGATTCAATGAAACAAAAAATGGAAAAGTTTAGAAGTAGACAGCGCTAATATGCTGAATATATTATTAAGATTAGTTCGAAAACTGGACAAATGGTTTTGTCGTTAATGAAACTTCGTCGGCGTATTAAAAGGGAATCGTAGAACTTCATTGTTTCCGGTCGGATCGATTCAATAATTTCCACGGAGTAATATGACAAATCGAGAACTGGGTATAATAAAAAGCGACGAAGTTGGGGGTCTCAGGTGTTCGAATTGGACGGTGGATCCAACAAATTTTTCACCGTTCCACAAAAGCTGTGGGACGAATGGGGGTGTGCGCCGGGCCTGTGGAGAACCATTAATAAAATCTTAGAAACTAAGTTGCCGGCATAGTCCTTTCTCTTGGCAAGGAGAATCGTCGGCGAATCAGTCGGCACGTCACGTGCCAAGTCGCCAGAGTTCGAAAGAGTTACAGTTGAACCGCGGACAGTAATATTGGACCTTCGAGCCGGATAAGCCAATCTCGAATCATTGGTCTGCCAGATTTTCAGCGGGACGGATTTCGGTGACGTTCCACGAATAGAGCACTCAGCAAAACTGCCACAATCGCTGGCAGCTTAAGGCCAATTCAGTTTTCTTTCCGATTCCTCCACAATGGACGGTTGCAAGATTGTCATTTCTCATGAAACAAACTTAAACGTGTATTTACAAAATTAACGTATGCCACCCCGCTCGAGAAACGGCACGAACATGTCGGATGAAATAATACAAAATGATGACAGTAACAATTACGTCAGAAATATTTAAGGACATCAATGTATTTTTTTCAAATTAATCCGATAATTAAAAGGGTAAACTTTAATTCACCGGACACAAACTTTGAGCCTTTCTCCTATAAATTATGATGTATTTGGTATGTAATCCAGTAGAATTGTTCCCGGCGAGGATGCAAATCGAAGTTTCGATCCTCTAAGATCAATAGTTGATGAGATATGGTCGCTTAAAGTTGAGCAATCTGCAGTGTTTTTGACAGGTAAGGGCGCCGCAATATTGGTTTGTAGTGACGATCGCGAGCAGAACTGCCAGTGCTTGCCCCCTCGACCTAATCATAACCAACTCGGTAAGCGGCGCGCAACCGTTACTACCAATATGGCGGCGCCCTTACCTGACAAAAACACTGCAGATTGCTCAACTTTGACCAAGCATAACTTCTGAACCCTTGATCATACAGGATTGAAACTTCGATCAGTAGAATTACAGTAGATGTGACTTACTGTAATTGTTACTGTAATCACTTTGTATTAGGTCATCCGACAAGTCCGTAATATATAAATTATGATGTATTTGGTATGTAATCCAGTAGAATTGTTCCCGGCGAGGATGCAGATCGAAGTTTCGATCCTCTAGGATCAATAGTTGATGAGATATGGTCGCTTAAAGTTGAGCAATCTGCAGTGCTTTTGACAGGTAAGGGCGCCGCCATATT